>OX377620.1:183442108-184061998 GCA_947397865.1 Polietes domitor | reverse complement strand
ATTTTCATTCAATTTATATTATTATAATGATATATATTTAATGGATTTTTTGTTGATTTTATTTTTATTCTATTTATTTTAAATGTATTTATTTCATTTTTATTTTTTTAGGTTATATTATTTATTTTATTATTTTCATTTTATCAAATGTATTTATATTTTTAATTAATTATTTATTTATTTTATTTTTATTTTTATTTTTATTTTTATTTTTATTTTTATTTTTATTTTTATTTTTATTTTTATTTTTATTTTATTTTTATTTTTATTTTTATTTTTATTTTTATTTTTATTTTTATTTTTATTTTTATTTTTATTTTTATTTTTATTTTTATTTTTATTTTTATTTTTATTTTTATTTTTATTTTTATTTTTATTTTTATTTTATTTTTATTTTTATTTTTATTTTTATTTTTATTTTTATTTTTATTTTTATTTTTATTTTTATTTTATTTTATTTTTATTTTTATTTTTATTTTTATTTTTATTTTTATTTTTATTTTTATTTTTATTTTATTTTTATTTTTATTTTTATTTTTATTTTTATTTTTATTTTTATTTTTATTTTTATTTTTATTTTTATTTTTATTTTTATTTTTATTTTTATTTTTTATTTTTATTTTTATTTTTATTTTTATTTTTATTTTTATTTTTATTTTTATTTTTATTTTTATTTTTATTTTTATTTTTATTTTTATTTTTATTTTTATTTTTATTTTTATTTTTATTTTTATTTTATTTTTATTTTTATTTTTATTTTTATTTTTATTTTTATTTTTATTTTTATTTTTATTTTTATTTTATTTTTATTTTTATTTTTATTTTTATTTTTATTTTTATTTTTATTTTTATTTTTATTTTTATTTTTATTTTTATTTTTATTTTTATTTTTATTTTTATTTTTATTTTTATTTTTATTTTTATTTTTATTTTTATTTTTATTTTTTATTTTTATTTTTATTTTTATTTTTATTTTTATTTTTATTTTTATTTTTATTTTTATTTTTATTTTTATTTTTATTTTTATTTTTATTTTTATTTTTATTTTTATTTTTATTTTTATTTTTATTTTTATTTTTATTTTTATTTTATTTTTATTTTTATTTTTATTTTTATTTTTATTTTTATTTTTATTTTTATTTTTATTTTTATTTTTATTTTTATTTTTATTTTTATTTTTATTTTTATTTTTATTTTTATTTTTATTTTTATTTTTATTTTTATTTTTATTTTTATTTTTATTTTTATTTTTATTTTTATTTTTATTTTTATTTTTATTTTTATTTTTATTTTTATTTTTATTTTTATTTTTATTTTTATTTTTATTTTTATTTTTATTTTTATTTTTATTTTTATTTTTATTTTTATTTTTATTTTTATTTTTATTTTTATTTTTATTTTTTACTTTTATTTATTTGTCATAATTTTATTTATATTATGTATTTAATTTATTTATTTTACTTATTTCCATTATTTTATTTATAATTTTTATATTTTACTGAAAAATTAAGTTAATCAAGCTCGAGGTCTGTAATTTTTTCTTGTAATTTTGTTTTGCAACTGTTGACGAGGACGTAAACAGTCGATTTATTTGTTTATTAAATTGTGTTTTGTTTAATAAAATTTTCAATTACTGAAGATGTTGCTTAACGAGGGACGAAATATTGAATAAATAAAATCAAAATTACAAGAAAAATTCCAGACCTCGACCTTGATTAATTACTAAATTTTCAGTACAATATAGAATAAAAGGCAGAATTCTTAGAATAAAAATACAAACATAATTTTTATATTTTTATTATTTACAAGTACTGGGTACAACCCAGCGTTACACGGGTTCATTCTTCCCTATTTCCCTAATTCGTATGCTTTGGAGGATAAAATGAGTGCAAATAATAATTTTAAAGTATACTTTGTGTGGGCAATACCGCGGTCATTTTCCTATCATAGCCTAGTATAGCCAGAAACCAATCGGTCCGCCAGTTTGGCGTCCTATACGAAACATACAGAAGACACACATTGATTTTTATAAATATAGATAGATTTATTTTAATTTTTTATTTATTCTATATATATTATTATTATTATATATTATCATATTTAACTGATTTTATGTTTAATTAATATTATTTATTTTACTGATTTTATTTTATTTAAATTTATGATTTTATTTTTATTTTTTAGTTTCTTTTATTTATTTATTGTATTTTTTGTTTATTTTATTTTTATTTACTTATTTTCTTTATAATTTTTATTTGTGAATATTATTATTTAGTTGGTCTATTTTATTTGTTTTATTTATTCTATTTATTTTTTAGTTTATTTATTTTAATTTAATTTATTAATTCTTCTATTTAGTTTATTTATTTAATTTATATTATTTATTTCATAATTTCATTTGTTTATTTTTTTCACTGATTTTTTTTTGTATTTTACTGATTTCATGTATTTTTTATTTTTAATGATATTATTTATTTCAACGGTTTCATTGATTTTATTTATTTTATTATTTTATTCAATTTATTTATTTTATTTATTTATTTATTTTATTTGTTTTATTATTTATTTATTGTATTTTTTGTTTATTTTATTTTTTATTTATTTATTTATGAATCTTATTATTTATTTTGTCTATTTTATTTGTTTTATTTATTCTATTTATTTTTTAGTTTATTTATTTTAATATAATTTATTAATTCTTCTATTTAGTTTATTTATTTAATGTATATAATTTATTTCATAATTTCATTTGTTTATTTGCTTCACTGATTTTTATTTTTTTTGTATTTTACTGATTTTATGTATTTTTTAATTTTAATGATATTATTTATTTCAACGGTTTCATTGATTTTATTACTTTATTCAATTTATTTAATTTTTTATTTATTTATTTCATTTATTTTATTTTTATATATTTTATATATTTGTTTTTTTTTCTTCGAGTTATGCTTCTGTTTGGGTTAATACCTAATTATATTAATTTAATTTATATTATTTATTTTTTAATTTCACTGCCTTTATGTTTACCTCATTTATTTATATATATTTATTATATTGGTTTCAATGATTTTATTTATTTGAATCATCATATTTAATTATTTTTTTTAGTTTTTTTATTTATTTTCTTAATTTTATTTATTCTGTTTATTTAATTTGGTTTATTTTATTTATTTTTTCGATTTTATTTTTTCTTCGAGTGTATGCTTCTGTTTGGGTTAATACCTAACACAACACAAGTCCATCATCGTCATCGTCCCCATCATCATTGCCATCGTCATCAAGGACCAACAACCAGCCAACCATCAGCCAACAACAAAAGTAGTCCACACAGATATGTGTGTTACACACATGTTGGCGAGGAAAGAAAAACATGACTTGAAAATCTCTTAATCTTTTTACCATCCTTGTAAACACGAAGAAAGCCTCACCCCAGCCAAACAACCAAAAAAGGACATTCCTAAGAACTACGACACCAACAACAACAGCAATAACTGAACAAATTCCGACAAGAAAAACAACCCTTTTTCTTGGAGTTGTTTTTGCTGCCAACAAAAGCAAACAACTAAACTAAGTGCTTAAACCAAAACCATGACAATGTATGAAGATTTCCTTGGGTAAAAAAGGGTTAGAAGTAAGACGACACACACCGAAATTCTGTTAAATCACTAAAAGGTCCTTAAAAAATGTGTGTGCCGTGCCGTACGGCTCGTCCTGTGTATGCTTTTGGGTATCATTTCGTTCAAATTCAATCAAAATTGTTTGGCTCATCAAACATTCAATTACAAACCATAAATTTATGTCATAATATCCTTTTCTCATGTGTGTGCGTGTGTGGGAGTGCCTGTAAGTGGATTAACAGGAACAAAGGATAATAATGAAATTGCTGCTGCTGCTGCTGCAAGACAAGACCAAATTGCAAATTGTTGCAAATTGTGTTGTTTAACAATCATGTTTTTACTTCTTATTAAGTGTTGCTATTTACCACCCAGCCACCCAGTTACCCAATCACCCTTGCCGTAGTCCCAACCCTAACATCCCCTCAACGGATATCCTTTGGCAATCGATACTATTATGACAGGCTTTGCCCTGCTCGCTAGTTTTGCTGTTGTGGGTTATGCTTTGGCGTGGAGTGGGGTGGGGTTTTTAGCAACCCTTCCCTTTGTTCCAGGGATTACTTGAGCAATTTCATCAATATTGTTTTCGGGTTATCCTTTTATTTCGGGTGTGCCAATTTTCTTTTCTGCCACTGCTTATCATGGGTACTTTTATGTTTATTGGCTGCTTTTATGACTGGCTTTTTATTATGAACAAGTATTGTATTGTGTTCTCTTCTCTTTTTCGTTTTTTTTTTTTGCAAATCACTTGACCAATTTGTCAAATTGTTATCTTAATTTGGCAAGGAGTATGAAAAAGGGTTAGTTGCTGGAGAGGGGGGGGAGGGAAAGCAACAGCAATCATAATTTATAGGAACATGTTACATACATGTTTGTGTCACAGAGGTTAAGCGAAGAACGACAGAGGAAGTGGGGCAAAATAAGAATAAGTTATGAAGTAGTTAATGTGTGGGTCCATAGGCCAGAAAGGATAATCAAATTTTCCAACACATGCTAGTGCCATAGTGACAACATAATAATATTGCCATGTCAGCATGATATTGATCCCGGGGATCAATATAATCCTTGGGCAGGAGGCATGTTACAAGATTAATTTGCAGTTTTTGCTCACAACTGTCCTATTTTCCTAACCAATTTTGAGGAAATATTTTTATTGAGCCACAGTAGAAGATTGATATCGTCATGATTTGATTCCCATCAGAGGGTTCTAGACTTCAGACAACCCGTGAGATCAGGGTATTATTATTATTCGCAATCGCCAAATTGGCCGCATAGTTCATGAGATACAATACCTGTACCCATTTTCCTTTGGAGATACATCAATACGAAAGTCAGCTATCTGGCCCATTTATGGCTTAATGGCTTCGTCTGTAAGCGAAATTGTTGTATTTGAAAAAGTTTAATTGTTCCTTTACAATAATTTCAGCAGTTCTTCTGACGATATTCTATTGCGCTGCAATATGGGTCATTTATGACTTAATGGCTTCATCAGTAGGCGAAATTGTCGTGTTTGAAAATGTTTAATTGTTCCTTTACAGAGTCGGCAGTTCTTCCAACGATATTCTACAGAATTTGCACAACTATTGCCTGTTGGAAAGCTCATTGGCCATTTGCTCAACGATATGGTCCATTTATGGCTTCGTCATTAGGTGAAATTGTTCTATCTGAAAATTTTTAATTATTCCTTTACAGAGTCGGCAGTTCTTCTGATGCTATTCTATAGAATTTGTGCAACTCTTGGCTGTTGAAAAGTGCATGGGCCTATTGTCCAGCTAAACAAAGAAAATATTTAATGGCAACCACCTTGCAAGATATTGAAAGCTTAACATGAATTTTGAGCTAATGGTGAAAAGGAAATTAACGAAGAAGTGATGAAATCCTCAAAAATAACCAAAATTCCACAACTACACTATTTTCAATTGAAATTTTAAAAATAGAAGTATAAAAGCGGTAAGAAAATTGAGAAACGATAATTGAAATTGAAAAAATAAAAAATTAAATTCAGAAATACAAATTGAAATTGAGAAACGAGAATTGAAATTTAGAGACGCAAATCTGAATTGAGAAAACATAAATTTAAATTGAGCAAATAGAAACAGAAATTCAGAAATGTGATCAATTGAAGTTTAGAAAGTACAAATTGAAATTGAGAAACGAAGATTTAAACTGAAATTGAGAAAATAAAAATTGAAATTTAGAAAATACCAAATTGAATTCAGAAAACACAAATTGGTATTGAGAAACTACAATTGAAATTGAGAAACGAAAATTGAAATTGAAAAAAATGTAAATTTTAATTAAGAGAATAAAAAATTTAAATTCAGAGAAACAAATTGAAATTGAGAAAATACAAATTGAAATTGAGAAATTATAAATTGAAATTCAGAAATGAAAATTGATATTGAGAAAATACAAATTGAAATGGATAAAATAAAAATTGAAATTCAGAAATATAATCATTTTCAATTGAAATTGAGAAACGAAAATTTAAATTGAGAAAATTGAAATTAAGAAAATACAAATTGAAATTGAGAAATAAGAAGTGAAAGTGAAAAAATAAAAATTGCAATTGAGAAACGACAATTTAAAAAATAACAAGCTGAAATTGAGAAATAAAAATTGGAAATTCAGATATAAAAATTGAAATTGAGAAATGTAAATTGAAATCCAGAAATGTAAATTGCGAATTAAAATTGAGAAAAAACAAATTGAATTTGAGAAACGAAAATTGAAATTAAGAAATGTAAAATGCAACATAGAAAATACAAATTGAAATTGAGAAAATACAAATTGAAATTCAGAAACACAAATTGAGAAAAAAATTAAATTCAGAAAGGCAAATTGATATTGAGAAAATAAAATTTCAAATTCAGAAACGCAAATGGAAATTGAGAAAATACAAATTGAAATTGAGAAACGAGAATTGAAACTCAGAAATTTAAAATAAAATTGAGAAAATACAAATTGAAATAAAGAATCGAATATTGAAATTCTGAAATGTAATAATTTTCACATGAAATTGGAGAAACGAGAATTGAAATAGAGAAAATAAAAAATTGAAAAACAAAAAATGATAAAATATAAATTGAAATTGAGAAAGTTTAATTGAGAAAATTTAAATTCAGAAATGTAAATTGATATTGAGATAAAAAATAAATTGAGAAAATGAAATTCAGAAAAGCAAATTGATATTGAGAAAATGAAAATTTCAAATTCAGAAACGCGAAATGGAAATTGAGAAAATACAAATTGAAATTGAGAAACGAGAATTGAAATAGAGCAAATACAAAAATTGATAAAATATAAATTGAAATTTAGAAAATATAAATTGAAATTGAGAAGAGTAAAAAATTTAAATTCAGAAATGTAAATTGAAATTGAGATAGAAAATAAATTGAGAAAATATAAAATGGATATTCAAAAATGTAAATTGAAATTCAGAAATCCGAATTGAAATTGAGAAAATACAAAATCGAAATTGAGAAACGAACATTGAAATTGGGAAAATGAATTGAGAAACGTAAATTAAATTTGAGAAAAATATTCTCAAGTAAAAGTTGAATTAGTATTAAATAAATTAACCCTCTCATGCCCGAATTTTCTTCTTAATAAATATATAAAACTTACTATGCTTTTTGATGAATATGATTTCTATAGATTCTGTGGGTTATAATTCATACAGGACATGGATAACAGGATGTTTCTTAAAATCATTATACTGCAGATATCGGTTAAACAAAAAATGGTTTTTAAATGGTTTCTTCATTTTAAAAATCTTTGATATATATCTCTTCGAATAACAAAGACAGTTTTTCTTGTAATCAAAGAAATCTAATAAAAATAAAAATAACTTCTAAACAATTTCGAATTACAAAAAACTAAAACAATTGAAATTTGAGACTTCACTTTTGTTTTCACCTTTCCTACGCAAAACCAAGTTACCGATATTTGTTGGTTCCCTTTTAAATATTCCTTGTTACATAATAAAACATAACATAATAAAAATTATCTAATTCTGCAAAATATGTGATTTTAAAGATTTTATACGACTATAGGCAATACCTTGACAGTCCAGCTAATCTGAGTTTCTTTTTACAGTGGGGTCAAAGTTTTCATTTTTTGCTCAAGTTGGTGCATTATGCTAAGTGAGAAAAGTTGTGTAAGTTAATCTCTGAGAGAATTCTTATTGTCAGAACTATATTGTGGAATTATATAAGGATTATTTTTGTGGAAGATCTTAACACTCTAGCTCCTCTTTTTATGGGTCAATTTGACCTTTTTTCGGCGAAATCAAAAAAGCCTTCAAAAAGGACATTTAAGAAATGTTCTACACGAAAAAAATTGTCGGAAAATGTAAGTGGGGGCCACCAAAGTTGTAAATAATGCTCTTCCCGCAAAATAGCAAAATTACACGTCAGCTTATACGAAAAAATACTAGATATAAATTCGTCCATGTTTTTTTCTGGAAGATCTATCTTTCTAATATTTTGGGTATATCGGTAGAGCACGGGGTAAACAAAAAAAATACAAATTTAATATTTTGTGCAAAAATTTATTTTTTGCTGGAGATATGGCTAAAATGATTTGCATTAATGAAATTTTCGTTTTGTAACTCTGGCCAGCTGGACTATAAGTTTATTCTGCAAAAAATGATCTACTCAACGTGCCCTTTTAGAAATATAGGGTCGATATCTTGTTGCATTAAAAAGTCTTAATTTGTTGGATAGTGTTATTGTTTTTTTATAAAAAATAATAAAAAAAACAAGTAAAAACCTGCGTTAAATTCGGCCGGGTCGAACTTTATATACCCTCCACCATGGATTGCATTCCACAGAGGTTGTCGGTTTTCGTAGAAGTGCAGTAATATTACAGGAAAATATAAATTTTGTAATATAGCCAAACCAAAATAAATACAAATATTGAAAAAAATAATTTTATAAATAAATGTATATTTTAATTATTTCAAACCATTATTTATTTCAAGTCAAAAAATAAATATTCTTATATTTATATTTTCAAAAAGCTTAAATACCATTAATTTTGGTAGATAGTGGGTGCTACAGTTAGTTGTATTTCCATTCTATTTTAATTTCAAAAGTACAAATTTTGAAAATTCATTATCCAGACGTACATAGTGTAAACTAACCCTAACTTCATGATGCCGTAAAACAAAAATTTCGAATTGGAAAAAAAAACTTTTTAATTTGTGCGTGTCTATGCAGTCAGAGGAATGTATACACCGATTTCCATGATTCCAGCTGCGCCCATTTGGTTGGTACCATTTTTACCCCCCTTGACGTTTCTACGCAAATTCGAATTTCATCATTCTAGCTGTAGTCGTTTAGTTGGTACTATTTTATCCCTCTGTACCATTGTATCCCTTGAAAGTACGAATTTCGAAAAATTCGTTTATTTTCCGTGTCTACGCAGTCAGAGGAATGTATACTCCGAATTTCATGAGCTAGCTGCGATCATTTGACTGGTACTATTTTTATCCCTTTTTTCATTTTAACACCAAAAAGTACGAATTTTGAAAAATCCTTATATTTTACTAGTCTATGCAATCAGACGAATGTATACACCGAATTTCATTATTCTAGGTACAGCCGTTTGGTTGGTACCATTTTTATCCCTCCGTACCCATTGTATCCCTTGAAAGTACGAATTTGGAAAAAACCTTTTATTTTTCATGTCTACGTAGTCAAAGGAATGTATAGTCCGAATTTCATGACTCTAGCTGCGGTCATTTGGTTGGTACTATTTGTATACCCTTTTTCTATTTTGGACCCAAAAAGTACGAATATCGAAAAATCAGTTTATTTTCTGTGTCTACACAGTCAGCGGAATTTCCGAATTTCATGACTCTAGCTGCGGTCATTTGATTGGTACTATTTTTATCCCCTTTTTTCATTTTAACCCCAAAAGGTACGAATTTTGAAAAATCCATTTTTATCCCTCTATTCCCATTTTACCCCTTAAAAGTACGAATTTAGAAAAAAATACTTTTTGATTATGTATCTACTCAGTTAGAGGAATCTACACACCGAATTTCGTGTTTCTAGCTGTTGTCGTTTAATATGTACCATTTTTATACCTTTTTTGTCCCATTTCACCCCCTACAAATAAGAATCACTTTTTGGTGCACTTTTTTGCTATAAGGGGAATGCGCATACCAAATATCAAGCTAATATAAACAGACATATTCAAAAAACATGCTTAAATACGCTAAAATATTAGGGATTATTATGGGTATTTTTAGTCCTTGTGAGGGAAAAATTTTTCCCTTTGGGCCGATTTCTCCCCATTTCAATCCCAGCCGATCTACGACTATAAGACACATTTATGGAAAATTTTAACGTTCAAGCTCCTTTCGTTTAGATGCTAGCGTGCTTTCAACAGACGGACGGACGGACATGCCTAGATCGTCTTAGAATTTTATGACGATCAAGAATATATACTTTATAGGGTCTCAGGTCGATATTTCAAGGTGTTAGAAACGGAATGACAAAGTTAGTATACCCCCATCCTGGAGGTGGAGGGTATAACAAAAAGAAAGAATTTTCTTCTTGCTGCAAAACGGGCACCTTATCTCTCGAAAAATTCGTTGCCACTCAATTGTGAAAATTATACAGAATATTAAGATATTTCCCACTATTTTATAAGTTCTTCAAAAGAAGTTGTATTTTGTCTATTTCAATTGGAAATGGCGCAGTTAGTCTCAACCACTAAATTCCTTTTCATTTCCCCTTTTCGATTTTTATGCTATCTAAGGGTCCTGTTTTTCCCAGACATCATTTAGCAGTGGCTCTCTTGAGTAATGTCCAGCTAACAATGATTGTAAACTTTACCCCGGTGCTTACCCTTGATAGTTTCGTGGTCCTCTTTTTTCTCAATACCAATTAGCAATTGTCTTAATTACTTTCCATACATTTACTTTTACTACCTACGAATGTATTACAACGATTTCGTTAAATCGTTTCGTCTTCTTTTCGTCCTGTGTTGACGGAATCCATAAACTCCTTTTTGCCCCCGCCCACCCTTCTTTCTGACCAATGAAACCAATATTTGCCTTTGTGGGTTGTTAGCTCCCTGCTCGCTCCTTTCATCGCCTATGCTGGCCATAAACAATTAAATGCTGCAACAATTTCATTACATGTGAACGGAGTATATGAAGCATAACCTGGAGTTGATTACACACGGAAAACGCAGACCAACTCCCCCGGCCGGGCAGCCGACCGGCCAGTTAGTGATGCTACAGCGACAATGACTCCAAAATGTACAGGACGAAACGTAATGTTTGCCAATTTACTCCCCCAACAACTAACCAGGCCAGACACCGGACGAACTGTTGCTCTCGTCATAACTATAAAATTTTATGGCTTTTTACGGATAATATTTAGTTTTCGTTTTAGTTTTTTCTCCCCGTCCCTCTTGCTCTCTCCTCGTCGTCGCTTAATAATGCTTTGGTGGGGCAAACGTGTTCTCATGTTGGCAGGTAATTTGGTTCGTCTGGTGCAGGAGAAGAAAGGAGAAGCAGGTGGAGTAGATTTAAAGCTCTTTGTGAAGGGAAATTGTTTTAAATTTCAGGCAAAATCATTTGATTTATTTTTCCCACCCTTCCCTGTTATAAGCGAAAATTTTCTTTGCCGGCAATTCGTTATCTCCTTTTTTCTTCTTTATCCCATTTGTTTGTCTTGTTCTCGAATTTTATTTATGATTATGTTTCTTTTTTTTTTGTTTTATGTTTAAAACACGTTTATGGTTTGTTGCAAATTCTCGTGAGTAAAATTCACAAATTTATTGTCACATATGAATTTATTGGCGAGGTTTTTGGTTTTCGCTGCCAGACAAGGGAAATCGTTATGATTTAAGAGCGTTAAACTTGCAGAGCTAGCTTGTCGTTTCGCTCTCTCTGTTGGTCTCTTTTGTAAATATCAGGCCTGCCAGATATTTTTAGAGAAAAATTGGCAAATTTGTCAAAAAAAAAACAAATTTTGAAAAATTGGTACTTTATAAATTTCACTTTTTAAAAATAATAAAGAAGGAATTTATTAAAACCCAGCAATAAGAGAGCATCCAAAGAATGAATGAATTTAAAAAAAATCATGGTCGAATTTTAACTCTAGTTAATTACACGGGAAAAACATGATTTTTAGAGGTGTTTTCAGGAGCGTTTAGCTCACAGATGGCTCGACCCAGTAACGAAGTATTTTGCAGATCATCATTAAACAATCCAATCTTCATTTCTGGGTCATGACTGCAGCAATTTTTTTTCGTGGCCCATCCTATTATACATGACCTTTCGACAAAAATTTTGGTTGCATTGGAACGGGTGTGACACTTACTTAAATATGTTTAAATATCTCCCATATTCATTGACTGAGATTTTTGCTATATTGCCAATTGAAAACATCAGGTTAAGCGGGATATTATTGCAAATACAAATATTTCTTAGCGTTTTAAATACTGGAAATATACTACAATCTAGAGCGTCACGGGTGTGACATTAGCTTTGAAGAAAATCTTGAGGTTTTACTTATTTTCTTGAATTCTCTAATATTCTTCCATTACATGACTTTATTCATTTTTGCTAATCAAAAGGGTAGTTCATACACCTTTTTCTAAAGTATACATTACCGACATCTCTTTATGAATATAAGAAATATAGGATATTTAAATTGTTACGGGCTTGACATTTTGACGGAAATCCTGTTACGACACCAGCCTATATCTGGAAAAGGAAATGATCAGACCTATTGTTGTCATATTTTTTTGAAATATAATCAAAAATATATATTATGAGAAGTATAAACATTACGAATGTTTATCGGTGTTTTCTTAAATTATAATTTGATTTTGAAATTTTGTCGAAAAAAGGGTCACTTTACGTGGAATAATATTCAGGGAGCCATATAAAAATCCGAAACTATGTGACACACTTTCTCCATCGATAGAAATTTGCAGAAGATCGGCTGTCGAATCGAGAGCGAAAATTGTATGGGAGTCATATAAAGGGTGATTTTTTAAGAGCTTGATAACTTTAAAAAAAAAAAAAACGCATAAAATTTGCAAAATCTCATCGGTTCTTTATTTGAAACGTTAGATTGGTCCATGACATTTACTTTTTGAAGATAATTTCATTTAAATGTTGACCGCGGCTGCGTCTTAGGTGGTCCATCCGCTTAGTCCAATTTTGGCATTTCCACGTTTTTGAGTAACAGAGACCCAATTGGTGCGAACGGCGACGAATCGAAAATTGGTGGTCATCATTAACACTGGCCGATACAGCTGCGATATTTTCTTCAGTTCGCACTCTACGTAAGCGTGTTGGTGGTTTAATGTCCAACAATGTAAATTTGGTGCGAAATTTAGTCACAATAGCCCGAATAGCCGCTTCAGTGGGTCGATTAAACTGACCATAAAATGGAAGCGCGCAATGAACTTTCTTAACAGAGCACGCATTTTGATAATAAAATTCAATAATTTGCAAGCGTTGTTCGTTTGTAAGACGATTCATGATGAAATGTCAAAGCATACTGAGCATCTTTCTCTTTGACACCATGTCTGAAATCCCACGTGATCTGTCAAATACTAATGCATGAAAATCCTAACCTCAAAAAAATCACTCTTTATATATATATAAATCTGAACCGTTGTGACCCACTTTCGATACAGATATTTCTAGTTGAATTATAACGCACTGTGCCAAATTCGAAGCAAATCGAGTAAAATATGTGGTTTCTAGAGCGGATATGTGAAATCAAGAGCGACAAATGTAAGAAATAAACAAATCTGAATCAATTTGCTTCAAATTACATATCGTCCGTCGATGACACTCAAAACTTACTTGTTCCAATTTTTATTAGGATCGGACCGTAATTGCGACGTGTACTTTGATTTAAAAAATAGATGGACAGGCAGACAGCCATGTCATGTACTTTCGAATTTACTTAACCTCTAAAAATCATATTATTCAATAAGTTCGTACAGTTGCGGTCAAAATAATAGCAGCGCACCACAGCTTAATATATATTTTCATATAACTATTTGTGTGATAATATTTTTATTGCTACTTCTGCATTAAGTGCTGCGTTATGAGGTTACAAACACAAAATAATTGTTTATTCAGAGATATGATTTTAATTACTTAAGAAACTTCACGTTTTTTGGATTATTCGACATTTTGGACCAGTCAAAATAATAGCAGCGTTCAAAGAAATCTTAAGAAAAATGAATTGTATCTCAATTTTTCAATTCGATTTGATGTTATAAGTAAGATATTATAAAATGTACACTACTTCTGAAATGTTATTGTGTTATTTTTCTTCATAAGTAGGGCGAGGAGAGCATTGTGGAGAAAAAAATCGAGATCATATAAAAAGGTTGAAATCTGAGGGAAATCATACAGTGAAGTTCGATTTTTATTCCAGTGTTTTATTAAAAAGGTTAGAAATTCGATGTTATAAGAAGAAAAATAACTAGTAAATCAAAAAAAAAATTTTTTCAAATCCATGCTTTATGCAAGCAGAATTCTATTGGGCCTAGAAATTCTTTTTTAGTTATCTTTTGTAGAAGGAAAAATTACTGCGTTATCAGGAGCAGAAATAATAGATTTTTAATTTGTGGTTTGTATGGGAGGTACCACGCCCCTTTGTCCATTCCCGCTCATATTTGCAGCAGCACTTAAAAAATGCACACCAAACCGACGTACCAAATTTTGTTCAAATACCGTTATCAGGAGTAGAAATAATAGATTTTTAATTTGTGGTTTGTATGGGAGGTACCACGCCCCTTTGTACAATCCCGCCCATATTTGCAGCAGCACTTACAACATGCACACCAAACCGACGTACCAAATTTTGTTTAAATACCGTTATCAGGAGCAGAAATAATAGATTTTTAATTTGTGGTTTGTATGGGAGGTACCATGCCCCTTTGTCCAATTGGTCAAATTTTTCCATTTCCTTGTATTGTCATCGAAAATGATTAAGTGTGCAAAATTTGAGCAAAATTGGTTGAGAAAAAAAGCTTTCAAAAATTGATTTCAAATTTTGTGGCACACAAACATATATAGAAAGTAACCTTATATAAAGCATGGAAAAAACAGATGAAAAAATCCGTTTATATCACCGTCACCGCAATAGCATACAATGTCTGTCCCTCTTTGAGAGTTTAAAATGTTCGTAGAATACTAAGAAAGCATAATCTATAAGCCAGAAGTCCGAAAAAAGTCCAATTTAAAAATAAAGGACAATGCAAAAAAAATTGCAATTCGGAAAAACACACCTGGCGTAGCTAACCAAGAAGTGGGTGCACGTTTTATGGTCAGTTGAATCAAAAATTGTTTTGTATGGTGGGACAGTCCCTCGACAGTTTGTAAGACGTCCACAGAACACGGAATACATCTCCAGGTATAGTAGAAAAACCTTCAAATAGGGAGATCAAGAATAATGGCTTGGGCGTGTTTTTCATATTATGGGGATGGTTCAATACATTGGCCCAGAACTACCATGGACTCTGCCCAGTACATCAAAATACTGCCTAATATTATGCTTACGTATGCAGAATATGGAATGCCCCTTAAATGAGTCTTCTAGCAGGTCAATTATCCCGAAAACACCACCCGACTTGCAAAAAGGTGGTTTGAAGTCAATAATGTCGATGTTATGAAATGGTTCGGCCAGACACCACATCTCAATATAATCAAAATTTTTGACTGTGATACTACTTGCATCAATGAAATGACGTTATTCAAGAAAAAATTCAAGAAAATATCGTTATTTAAATAATTATTCAAAAAAGTTTTCAATTAAAGTGAATTGAAACAAAATATTTATAGTTTTTATTAGCGCTGCTATTTTTTTGAATGGTCTCATTTTTGACATAAATGGTTCTAAAGGCATAATCTCAAAATTACAAAATCTTATTTTTTATTTAAAGCCATATTAAGAATGGCACAATACCAACTTTCAATCGCCGTAAACACTTTTAGGATTTTCGAAGTAAAACTGATATTTTTCTTTGTCGACATTTTTTATCTCGTCGCTGCTATTTTTTGACCGCAGCTGTATGTACAAGATCTGCAAAATTATTAGCTATTTAATGGTAATTTTGATGAAATTTTCATAAAATTCAAATGAATTCCTGATTTTTGATCCAATTTTTTTAATTTTTTAATTTTATTTTTTTTTTTTTCAAACCGACCCGGTCTAATATACACGAAATGATTGCTAAATATTTGCAATATATTTCTTTATCTTAACAAAATCTTAGAAAACCCTAAATATAACAATAACAAGCATTTCTGCAAATTTACACACAAAGAGCGAGCTTTACTCTCTTGTAATGTTACGCTCTTTGCATGATAACTCTCCATCATGTTACGAACAGGTGTCAATGTTATGTTACATATTAATGTTAAAATACACAGCAAAGTGACTCACCTCATTCATAATCCATTTTTATTTCGTTTTCACTAATACCTATAGAACTAATAACTCAATAAGGCCTATTCATGTGTGTATATGTAGGGATGTGTGAGCCACATCGTCTTGAACCGAGTGACGAAATAAGTTACACTTGCACTGCCGAGACCGAAACAAAAATCACACGACGGAGGTAATGAGACACAAAAAACACAACGACACTTTAGGCAAACCGTTTGCGCACCGACCGTCACCCGTTTACTAACGAAACACCGCACACAACAAATCCATACTCGAAAGGAAAAAATAGACACAACACAACGATCGATTTGATAAACTGCGTTCACGAATACCTTTACAACCGGACGTTTAACTCGAGTGCACATTACTGACATTAACATGGAAATTAATTGATTTTTTGCAATTCATCGAAAAAGTTGACAACCAGCAACAAGATCCCGACAGAGACTAAACAATTCTAAGTTAAAAGGTGCGATAGAGACAATACCAGCTAGCCACTGGCGAAGGAAGCGGGAAATGAAAGATTCGTTATTAGGGTTACCCTAACGATTGTTGATGGAAAAATGGTCTCTGTTAAGTACACTTCGTCAACTCAGAATAGTTTTGGTCTTTGGCCAAAAAGCCTGTTTCTATAAAACTAAGTAACATTCTAAACATTTTAAGTTTAATTCTCCATTAAACAAAATGTGATGGTTTTTTATGTTTTATTTGTCAACACTTTAATGTTAAATATTTTAATATTTTTTAAAAATAAAGAGTAAATTTTGATAATTGGATTTTCGACATACCTAATCTCCTTGACAGGCTTAAGAGCTGTTTACACTTTAAGATTTATTGTACAACTTAATCAAATAGATTATGACGAGCTTCAGTCAGTCAAATTCAGCAGTAGAAACTATTTTTTTATCTGTAAATGAAAACTTAGATCTACTAAATAATATAAAAGGACCTTTTTTCTTTAACAAAAACGTTAATAAAAGGTTAATTTTTTTTAAAGTAATACACCAGTAATCCACCGACTACAATATAAATATTTGGATCAAAACAAATTCTCAAAAAAATATTTTGTGTTGACTTTTTTGGACTTAGCCTCGATAACCATAAATTTGACTTAAACTAGATATATATTATCCAGGCTAAGTCCAACATTTTTAGCACACTTTGTTTTAATTTGTTTTCATAAACACATTAACCCTCTCATGACCGAATTTTCTTCTGAATAAATATATAAAACTTACTATGCTTTTTGATGAGGTATGGATCTCTATATGATTTCTATAGAGTCTTGGGGTTCTAATTCATACATATCATGAGTCACAGGATGTTTTTTCAAATCATTATACTGCAGATATCGGTTAAACAAAAAATAATTTTAAATGATTTCTTCATTTTAAAAATCTTTGATATATAAACAAAGACAGTTTTTCTTGTACTCGAAGAAATCAAATAAAAATAAGAAGAATTTCTAAACATTTTAGAATTACAAGAAACTCAAACAATTGATATTTGAGAATTTATTTTGTTTTCACCTTTCTACGCAAACCCAAGTTACCGAATTTGTTCGTTCCCTTTTAAATATTTCTTGTTACATATAAAAATTATTAATTCTGCAAAATATGTGATTTTAAAGATTTTATATGAGATTTGGTTGCCTATAGGCAACATTGGGCATGAGAGGATAATATTGGCGACAATTAAAAAAAATATTTTGAGTGAAATTTTAACTTTTTATTTAAATTTTTGTTATCGAAGCGTAGTTAACCAGTGTTAACAGAAACAAACACAGTTAGTTTAATTTTTGTATGGAATTTAGTCGCTTAACAAGAAAATAGCTTACTACTCGTTTAGTGTTGTTGCCAGATTTTTTGTGGTTGATCCATTTAAGAAAAATCATTAGGTAACAATGGTGCCACCTTATCAAGTATCTTAATCGTAAACTAGTAAGTCCAATCGAACAGGCCTAGTATTTTGATCTGAAAAGTGCAACCAATTTTTATGTGTGAACAGCGCTTTATAGCAACGCGGACGATTATAACCGTATAGCCTTTTCACACTGGCTGAGAAATAGATCGATTTCAGCTCAAATTTTCAAATTTTGTATGGGATCTGACAATTACAATCGATACGATCATATGTCAAAAAGTGAAATATTTGATTTGAACTGAGATATTCTAATGGCTCAAGACCATTCTGCATCTATATGCAAATTTATTTACAAATGACATAATGAAATTTATTAGTTGGCTGCACACTACCACTATCATGATTTCTGGCCCGTGAAAGCCTTTGTCAGGTGGCTTCGTGACGAAGGTTTTGATCCCAGTTCAAAAATTATACAAATATTAAAAATATATTATGTTTACATGAAATTAATTAAAAATCTAATTTGTTTCAATTATAGTAAATATAAGAACAATATTTTAAGTAGCAAAACAAATATTCTTGTTCTTTCTACAACAAAAACAGTCCCATCTCGTTTCTAACGATATCGATTTTAGTTGTTGACTTTCAAACCTCCTTTCGAAACAAGAAACAATACTTTAACGAAACATAACAACAACATATAAATGTCGATAATTATTGACAGCGGCAAGATCTTTAGGAACCATTATTGAAACCTTGGTTAAACCTACCGAATCAACAATAATATTGTAATTCAAACGAATACTTCAAATGCATAGATTTTCTTCAATAATGCCTTGATTTCCTCGTTATGATGCCAAGTATAACAAACTAAAACAATTCTTTTATATTCTTTTATATAATTTGTAAAGTGATTTGTCGCGCTATTTAAGCCAAAATTATTATTAAAAATCATGATTTTTTAATTCTTTTGCATCTACAAAGAGCATCAGAATTTCTAATTATTTTTGCGTTAGAATGTTAGCTATTAAAATAAATCAAAATATTTTTTCAGACTTTTTTGTATTTTTTACGATTTTTTTTCATGCCAACAAAAATAGATTTTTTAAAACAAAATACTTTTTTTCTGACTTTTTTGTATTTTTTATGATTTTTTCGTGCCAACAAAAATAGTAATAATTCTTCCCATATTTTTGAAAGCTGTTCTTAAACCACTGTTTCTATGTGAAAGTGTAATTGGCAAAATTTTTACACATCATAATTACCTTTAAGTGAACATATAAGAGGTACCATCGGACCAATATTTCCAAAATGAGAGTACAAATATTAAAGATAACTACGACGAAAATTTTAATTTACAAAAAAAATTATCCATATATTTTTTTTTGATTTTATGAAAGCCTCCTTGCACACAAAATATAATTTCGGCTTGTATCCTGTGTAACAAGCATGCGAAATCTAGCAGAAATGACATAAGGTAGATTTACAAATGTTAGATTCCATACAAATGTGACATTTGTATGAAATCAGAAATCACAAAATGGACCTTTTGTGATTTCTACTAGATTTCGCATGCTGTGTGACAAGGCTATTGATTTTTCATTATGAAAAAAAATCAATAGAAATGATATCTTTAGGCAATACTTGACGCCCCAAAAGTGAGAATCCTTTAATATTAGTTTAAAGAGCATTATTTGCTGCCACGAAAAAATACATGAAATTGGAAAAAAACATTTATTTTATCATATCTAGAATAGAATCTATAGAAATCGCATTTATACCCATACTTCATCAAAAAACATAGTAAATTTCATATATTTATAAAATGCGGGCATGATGGTTTTATTTATCTACAAAAATTTAGAAAATAAAAGCTGTACTTTTTACAAGAAAATTGCACAAATTTATAATGCACAATTAAAAATTTGTATGTAATTTAAACTCATTTCGGAAGTATGTACAGTAGGCTGGATCGAGGGCCGTACAAATGGAAAAACAATTTCCAGTCACCCCACGAAAATAAAGTTTGGATTGTTTAACGATGATTTACAAAATATTTCGTTCGTAGAACAAGCCGTCTGTGAGCTAAACTCTCCTGAAAACATCCCCAAAAAATATGTTTTTCCCGTATAATTTTTTTACGTTGCATTTCTGCCCAATTTTTTTTATGAATCAATAGACCCTTGGAAGCACTTTAACTATAAATTGTGATTCATGTCTTAGAGTAACTATAGTATATAGTATAATAGTAGTTTTTTGTGTTTTTTGATAGACAACTGAAAACTTTTCCGTATTTGGTGGTTGTATTTCATGAAAAATAAATAGCTGCAGTCAATACCTTTCGAATGATGAACATCGGATGACAATTGACGTCGCAGCGGTGCTTTTTGTAAAAGGAGTTCGAACATTTTGGCTCTGAAAATCCATCTCCTGTATTAAATTATTTTACAAACATGGAGTCAGTGACGTCATTTTTCGTCCGATATTCATCACTTCGGGCGCAGTCCAAAGGTATTGATTCCTTCTATTTATTTTTCTTAACATCTTTTATAAAATGTTTCCAAGAAATATGAGTTTTTAGATGTCATTTTGAAAAAAACGAAAAAAATCAAACTAAACGTCTAAATAAATAATTAAAATTTATATTTAAAGTGCTTCTAAGTGTCTACCAATTCAGAAAAAAATTGGACAAAAATGCAACACAAAAAAACTACAGAGGAAAATATGATATGATTTTTAGTGGTGTTATCAGGAGCGTTTAGCTCACAGACAGCTTGAGCTAGGAACGAAATATTTTGTAAATCATCATCCAATATTAATTTTTGGGGGGTGACCGCAGCAATTTATTTGCGTGACCCATCCTAATGTACAGATTTAGCCGCCGCTCTCGATGTTGCCAAACGACATAAGTTGTGTTTACACACGACGATGTATTGTACAACTTGAAAGTAAATATTTTTCACTTTTGATAAATTAATAATTCACACCTCGAGTTTGATTTAATTATTTTTTCAACAGGATACTTAACTAAAGGTCATATATTTATAACAATTAATACTAAATAATAAATATTTTTCTAACAAAAGACGTCAGAATTGCAGATTAAATCTTCATGTGTAAACAACGCTATACGGAAAGCTTTTTTATTAGGTTGAACTGTCTTGAACTATCTTCAAACTAAAGTTGAGCGGGTAACCCTGAAAACGAAACTTGCATTTCCCGCTTCCTTCGCCACAAGTTAGTTTCGTCGCGTTTCGTATGTGGTTAAGTCAACATTAATCGGTTAGTTCTATGTCGGGATCTTTATGGCGTGAATTGCAAAATGAAAAGAATTGCAGAGGAAATGAAATTAATTTCGAGGTTAATGTGCGTAATGTAGCTCGAGTTAAATGTCCGGTTGTAAAGTATTCGTGAACGTGATTTATGAGAAGAATAAACTATCAATCGTTGTGTCGTTTTCTTCTTTCGGGTTTTGTGTTGTGTTTGTGAGCTTTGTTAGTGTGGCTGATGGTGGTGCGCAAACGGTTCGCTAAAGTGTCGTTGTATTTGTTGTTTGGTGTCTCAGAGCAAAAATAGTGAGAGAGAACCAAACTTAAGAGAGAATAGGATTTTCTAGCCAACAACAGAACGCATTCGTATGAAAGCAACAACTAAATGTTATTGAAATGTTCGTTCGTTGAGGTTCTGTGATTTTTGTTTCGGACTCGGGAGTGCTTTCTGCAATGCAATTTGAAGTGGATACACCTACATACTCACACATTCATTGGACTGAGAAGAATTATTCAACAATTAAAAAGGTAAGTCACTTCCAAGGCTGTCCGACATATTCAGTGAAATTCGGCATTATCGGAAATTCAACATTGAAGAGGTAAAGAAAGGCTATATTTTTGGATGTTGTAACAAAAAAAAAAACAATTTATTTGAAAATTCAAATCACGACCATCAAAAATTGAAAAAAATAAACCAAATTCCAAATTTTAATGAAAACGAACTTTTAACAATCGAATGTTGCTCCAAATGTCTTAACATGCTTAGGCAGCCATTTCCACTCTCTGCCAGTGCAATCTATAATGCAAATGCTTTTATAAAAAATTGACAAAAGAGAGAGGAAATCATAAGAGAATCATTATTAAAGGTAGTAAGAGAGGACTTTACAAACCAATTACATTAAGCAAGAGATTTGATTTGACATATAGATGGCGCCATACTTTAATGCAAACTGTGAAAAGCTTAAACCTGCCTTAACAAATGGGGTATCGAAAAAGATACCCCAGAATGTTTTTTATTTTGTTGATATCTTGAAAGAGGGGTTAAAAGTAAAATAAACGTATCTTCGAGTTTTGCTATATCAATTACTACTACTAAAAATGTAAATTTTAAAATAAAATAAAAATTGTAAAAAATTTCAATCAAAGAAAAAAAAAATAAATTAAATAAAATAAATTTAAAGACCTTTTTGTTGTAAATATTTTTAACCGTGGCCAGTTTATATCTCCCCCATATCATTTAAGGCAAAGTTATTTAAACAATTCAGTTCTATGATTTACACTTAATTATCTTTTTCTTTTCCAGTCCTACTCCGATTTTTTTTTTCCTATAAGTCCCCCAGTTAAAATACTAGATTGAATATTAGGTTACCATATTTAACTCAGATAAAAATTCTGTTCTGTGATTTACACTAAATTTATTCTTTCCTAGCTCTACCCTGATAATTTTTTAATTTCTATCAAATTTTTCCCTGGGAGTCCCCCTGGTTAAAATACCTTTGTGCATCATCATTTTTCGAATATAAAATAAGTTAAGCGGTTAAGTTTTTGTGTGCTCATCATCATCTGTGCTCTACTATTTGTAAATGTAGCTGGTAAAAGAGAAATGAAAGGAATCAAAAAGTACGAAGATTTGAAGGAGGTTACACAGTGTGTTTCAATATTTCATTACTGGTACTAATAACAAGGACAGGCACACACAGACACGAAAAAAGAAGACGAAGGACGACTACCAACCACTCTTATATGGCCCTACTGGGAGATTATGTACAAAAGGGTGTATCGTTTTCTGTTCTTTCCCTAAAGTAACTCGGTTATGCTCTGTGGTCTGAAAGGAACTTAATAAAAACATTCATACGAGGGTGGTCCCATGACTAGTTAAGGAGAAACCAACAATTTGGAGAAAATCTTTTTATTTGTCAACATAGTTCCCTTTCTGTTTAGGAAACTTTTCCCAAGCGTTATGCAATGGCTTATAAATCCCCTTTAAGAGAAATGCCAAGGAGTTAAAAAGTAATCAGAAATAGTCCAGGTTTGTTACGAAGACGTAATCCGAAGGATTTGAATTCAAATAACATTACTAGGGACTATTATTTGGCGAATAGAAATCCAAAGAAAATACATAAAATTTATCAAAACAGATAAAAATGGTAAAAAGCCCAAAAACTTTGAAACACATTTTCCCCACTTTTGGAATTTGGGGAAAAATGGATAATCTATTTTTCTTAATTTTAACGAAAAAACGTTTCCTTCCTTCAATGACTTCTATACCCCATTTAAAGTAAGAAACGTCAAGTTAAGTTAAAAAGTAATCAGAAATAGTCCTCATCAAGTTTGTTACGAAGGGATTTAAATTAAAATAATAATCCGAGGGATTATTTTTCTACGAATTGAAGTCTAACAAAATTACATAAAATTCATCAAAACAGATAAAAATGATAAAAAAACATGTCGAGTGTTTTAATATAAAATCCCCAATTTTGGAACACATTTTCCCCATATTGTGAATTTTTTTTTGGGAATAAATTTTTGGGAATAATTTGAAAATCTAATTAATTTTTTCATATTAGCGAATTTTATGCATTTTTAATTGATCTCAATAGTAAAATTTTCGAACTGGAATGGCTAAAACTTGTATTTTTGCAAAAAAATTGTTTTAGCGAAAACTTCAATAACTCAGTCAATTACTAATGAATTTTTAAAACCAAAGCGGCCTTTTACTCCTTATATATATATGTTTTTAGATAAATTTACAAATGTTTCTGTTTTCAAACAAAATAATGTACAAAAACATTGCCAAAGTTGAAAAAAAGCCTAAATTTTTTTTTTAAATTGGGTTTGTTGGACAAAATTAGAGAGATTTCTCAACTTTTCTTAAATAAACTATATATCTATCGAAAGCTTCAGGTTTATTCTTTTTAAATCCGATACGATAAAGTGAAGATCGGTTTATACCCAACTACAGACTTTAAGTGTGCTAAGGTACAAAATTGCGGTTTTTACCCGTAACTCAAGACTGTGGGGGTGCCTGGTAAATTTCAAATATAGATTCTTGTCCTACTCGATAATACCTTCAATAAAAATAATATCACTTCCCAGAGTTTTCTACTTCATTCTCTTTTGTAGCACCGTATAATCTTCATAGCAGGCTTTTTACCGAAATGGTTTCGTAAATTCCAGGTTTAATTTATATTAATCCTATAAAACATCCAATGATTTTATGAGATTTTCTTCGCCACTTTAAAAGTCTCCACAATTCTTCTCTTTTAAATTATGTCACAAATTAAAATTTTAATGTTTTGTTTGAAGTTGCAGAATATACGTTTCCTTAATGCCATGAAACGTCCAATGAATTTTTGATTTATCACCACCTTAGGGCTTTCTTGCGCGGTCATCTATATTATAATATTTACAGCTGGCTCTATACTGAAGATTTTTCAAAAAATTCCAGGTTTAATTACCATTAATCCCATGAAACATCCAATGAATTTTGAAGGATTTTTTCGCAACTTTAATAATCTTCATAGGTCTTCTCTTTTAAATTGTGTCACCAATTACAATTTTTAATAAGTTTAGTGTTTTGTCTGAAGTTTTTCTCCTAAATTCTGGCAATACGTTTCATTAATACCATCAAACATTCAATGATTTTATGAGAATTTCTTCGTCACTTCAATAAACTTTACAGTTCTTCTCTTTTAAATTGTGTCCCTAATTAAAATGTTGAATACAGAAAATAAGTTTCTTTAATGCCATCGAACATCCAATGAATTTTTGATTTATCATTGCCTTAGGATTATCTTGCGTTCCTTAGGCTCTTTGCTGAGATGGTTTCATAAATCACAGGGTTAATTTACATTAATCCCATGAAGCATCCAATGATTTTATGAGATTTTCTTCGCCACTTCAATAATCTTCACAGCTTGCTCGTCGTCTTTTTTAATTGCGTCCAATTAAAACTTTGAATAAGCTTAATGTTTTGTCTGAAGTTTTTCTCCTAAATTTCGGATATAAGTTTCAGTGATACCGTCAAACATCCAATGAATTTCTGATTTATCACTACCTTAGGATTTTCTTGCGTGCCTTAGGCTCTTTAATGAAATGGTTTCGTAAATTCCCCAGTTTAATTTCCATTAATCCCATGAAACAACCAATGATTTTATGAGATTCTCTTCGCCATTTCAATAATCTTCACAGAAATTCTCTTTGAAATTGTGTCAGAAATTAAAATTTTGATTAAATTTAATGTTTTGTTTGAAGTGTTTCTCCTAAATTCTGGAAATAAATTTCAGTAATGCCATCAAACATCTAATGATTTTATGAGATTTCACTTCAATAATCTTCACTGATCTTCTCTTTTAAATTGTATCAACGATTAAATTTTTAAAGGTGTCTAATTTTTTAATGAATTTTTGCTTTATCATAAAAAAATATATATACATATATATAAAATCGATATGGCCTATTATGCATGATGTGTTAACCATTTTCATATGGAGAAAATATCTTTCAAAAAACAGAGTTTTAGCATTGTTGCTGTTGGGTGGGGGTGGTTTACTGGTTGGTTGGATGTTGGGTGTTGCAGCTGCCAGTTGCAGCTAACAAAATTGCAGTAAATCTAAAGTATTATAAATGCCAAAAGGGGTACTTGTTTAGGATGGCTGCCGTCGTCAGGGTACCAACGTCCGTCCTACTCCTCCGCTGGCTTAGGTAGCCAAGGGTCCGTGTGTAAAGGTGCACCGACGAGCAGTAGTCGTCGTCGTCGTTAAGGTAAATCCTTGACTTGTCAGTCACAGCAACGTCATCATCATCAGAATCAGTAACATTAGCATATATGTACATATGTATGTATGTATGTGTACTGAACGATACTGTTTGTTGCTGTTATTGTCGTCGACGTTGACGTTTTGTTTGCTAGATTTGCAAACTAAAGCCTCTCTTCACATATTCATCAAAAAAGAAAATAATAATAACAATCACAATCATCACGACGACAACAACAACGTCACCGAAGACAACAACATTGTTATTAACAAAAATTTGCAAGAAATAAAACATTAACATTCACACACAACCAAACGTCACAGAGCGTACCTGCACATACACAGTGCACACAGTTCGGTTATATATGAAGTGTGCAGCAGCCCCAACCTCCCATGCACTCTCGTTCTCACTCTCTCGCTCTCTCTCTCACCCTCGCACACTCACTGAGAGTAGGAACAGCCAAGAACAGATACTATCACAACAATTGTCACACGTATGACACCAAATGTATGCTACTTTTTGCAAATTATTTCCACAGATACAATTTACGTAGCAAGCATCGCTCTCCCCAACTCTCCCCTCTCAACACACTAGAGCCGAACACATCTATTCGCATCACCGCCCTCTTTCATCGTCTTGCATTGCATTTATTCATGCATTCATTCACTCACTCATTCTTTCATTCATTTGTTTCGCGTCTCCTTTAAGTGATGATATTTTTAATGTGAATTGTGTGTGTTGAGTGAGTGGGTGGGGGTGGTGGTGGGGATACTCGCCGCTTTTCTCTTCTGTTTTTAAGTGTTTTATGCAAGAAACGTAACAATTGTTCGAAAAAAACACAAACAAACATTATTTATGTCTGCATGGTGCTGTTTTGCAAATGAATGATTTGAAATTATGATTTTTTTCCTGGTGGCGGAGAATCAGAGTGTGAATGAAAAGGGGGGAAGTTGTAGCAAAAGGTAAAAAGGACCTATAGGAGGGGCAAGCAAATGCATGTAAATATTTACATGTATGGCAGACTTTGTGTTGCTATAGGAGTGTTTGAGTTTATTGCAACAAAAGATGAGCATTGTATGGCGCAACATGACCCTCCTCAATAACATATTCCAAAATTGCCCAGCGGCAGCATGCAGAGAAGAGCTATTAAGAAAACCACAAAAAGTATAAAGAACGGAACAAAAATTGGACCTTCGCATAGATCATACGAATGTAGATATAATCATGAGGTTCTTTATATAAATTTGTGGTACTCAAGGTATTTTTCGAAATTCCTATCATGGTTAATCGATTTAAAGTAGAACCAAACAATATTAAGGGAATTTTTCGAGGAGCAGTAGAGAGTCAACAATAGTACCATAATCACACAGACTATTATATGTAGTCAGAATAATGAAATAATTGTGCGCATCTCGTTATCGGTTCAGTTTGTAAGGAGACAAAACAATTTTAAAAGGGATAAAAAGAATCCAACGAACAGAAAATGGTAAAGAAAATTTTTAAACTGAAGTATTATTTATTTAAATGAGGAATAAACAAATAATCTAAAATATGATAACAAAATTTTCTTAAATGTATAATGGGGATAAAAAAGGACAATAAGAATGAGGCCATTGTGCCACATAAATTAGGGAGTAAGGGATAAAAGGTGGTAAAAATTGGTAGAGGCGATTAAAAAGTTCAATTTTTTTAAACAGAGGCGATGTCTAGATTTTTGTACTCTACACTAGGGTATTATGTCTTTGTGCATTTGTTTGTAACACCTAAAACTACTAACCATCGTCTATTATACAGATCGGCTTAACAAAAAATATTTGAAATCACAATAGGGATAAAAAGGGGCAACTAGTCCAAAATGAAGAAAGAACAAATAAAAAGGCTTTAAGTTCGACCACGGAATGTATTCCACAGTATTACCATAAGATTAGAGGCTGTCGACTATACGTAAAAGAGCTGAAATATATTAGGAAAATTGTGATACTTTTATTATTACTATCATTTATTTTTATTATTTTTTTCCACAAAGCTTCAGACAAAAACGTAATCTACGAGCAATTCTAATAAAATTTCTCCAAGAAAACGTGGGCCTAAAATTAATTCCTAGCCAGCGGAAATCCTATGATTTCTTGGAGAAACGTTCTTAGAATTTTCCGCTTTGTTAATTTTTCCACCCATACAAATTGACCCGTTCTAATGTATATAACGAATTTTATGGTTCTTGGTGTAGCCATTTGGTCTCCAGGAAGATCAAATTTCATGATTGAAATCGGAGCTGATGGGTTGGAACCATTTGTATCCACTTTCTCCTCGTAAAAGTACGAATTTCCGAAAACATCTTATTGTTATGAGAGAAGTGTACAAATTGTGTTAACCTGAAGCAAAAATTCTAAAATTATTAAATATGAAGCAATGGAAAATGTTTTATGTGAATAGCGCGGAGAATAAACATGAAATGTTTCTCAGCGGTAATGGAAAAGGAAACTATTGAGAATAAATAAGTATAAAATTGATGGAGGAATATCAAACAAATACACTGAAAGAATTATCTTCGTAATATATATATGATTTTGTCTTAACCTTAGTGAAAATTTTCATTAAAAAGTCGCAATAGAAACATTTCATGTATGAAACATGCTTCATAAAGCACAAATCAATGAAAAGTGTCATAGAATTTATGAAACATTTCATAGAAACTATGAAATGCAGTTCATCAATCGAAGAACTTTTGTCATAGAAAAACATTATTTTTCATATTATTTATGAAAGTTTTCATAGATTTTATGAAGAAACTTCATTAATTTTATAAATAGTATATACTAAATTTTCCAATATAAACAAAAAATCAACACACATTACCATTGCGAGAGTCTTATGTCTTTCACCTGAATCAGGTTTCATACTTATGTCCGAGTTAACAGAGTGCAAATGAGAATTACTAGCATTCAACGAATACAGTCGGCACACTAAACGTATTGTTGTAAGTTATGAAGCATTTCATAAAAACTATGAAATTCTTCATTATATTTATGAAGACATTTCATAACACAAATATTTTATTTGTTATGGCATATTTCATCATATTTAAGAATTGTTTCATTAATACTATGTAATCTTTCTTTGTTCTTATGAAACAAAGTTGCACTAATTTAACAATTTTGTTTTAAGAAATATGTTAGTTTGTTTGTTTTAAAAAATTGTAAAGGGTGATTTTTTAAGAGCTTGATAACTTTTTTTTTTAAAAAACGCATAAAATTTGCAAAATCTCATCGGTTCTTTATTTGAAACGTTAGATTGGTCCATGACATTTACTTTTTGAAGATAATTTCATTTAAATGTTGACCGCGGCTGTGTCTTAGGTGGTCCATCCGCTTAGTCCAATTTTGGCATTTCCACGTTTTTGAGTAACAGAGACCCAATTGGTGCGAACGGCGACGAATCGAAAATTGGTGGTCATCATTAACACTGGCCGATACAGCTGCGATATTTTCTTCAGTTCGCACTCTACGTAAGCGTGTTGGTGGTTTAATGTCCAACAATGTAAATTTGGTGCGAAATTTAGTCACAATAGCCCGAATAGCCGCTTCAGTGGGTCGATTAAACTGACCATAAAATGGAAGCGCGCAATGAACTTTCTTAACAGAGCACGCATTTTGATAATAAAATTCAATAATTTGCAAGCGTTGTTCGTTTGTAAGACGATTCATGATGAAATGTCAAAGCATACTGAGCATCTTTCTCTTTGACACCATGTCTGAAATCCCACGTGATCTGTCAAATACTAATGCATGAAAATCCTAACCTCAAAAAAATCACTCTTTATGAATAGAATTGTTATTTATTGAATTTTTCATGCATATTAAGAAAAAATTCACTAAATTTATGAAAAACCATTTATGAAATCGTTTCATAAATATTATGAAGGAAAATTCTTTCAGTGTACTTTCAAACTCTTTTGTATAGTTTTACAATATGGACAAAGGTATTGGTTGGAATTTTCGGAGAGTTTTAATTTGCATAACGCAAAAATTTTTAAATTTTTGCAATACACCAAGATCACATTAGTCATCCATTAAAATATATTGAAATACCTATGAGTTAGGGTAACGGTTTTAACATATTAGATCCTTTTTTAGCTTTTCTTGCTGTTTCGGCGTACTCTTTGTATACAACAAACAGTTGTTTAAAGTATCAATGTGACCCATCAAAATATACGCTAGGACTGCGGATTATTTTCTATAATGAGCTCAATGCTCATTTTGTAAAAAGGACACCCAAAAAGCAAATGCTTAAAATAATAAAGTTTATCAGTTAATCACAAAATACCTTGTTACCGGGTCACTATTTAGTTCTTGCAAGACATCTCCTTCTTGGCCACCCTGAAGTGGACCACCTTCAATGTGATGTGTAAAAGTACTTCGAACTGCATTCATTTCTCTATTACTTCAGATCAAAAGAGTCCGCATGTCTTCCGGGTTTCAAAGACAAGGCTTGTTTACACTTTTCCATTACATTGACGAAACGAACTGTGCCGGGTGTGACTGGTGCATTGTTGCCTCCACTCCACCTGCTTGAGTGGTGCAGCAGATTAACTGGCCGACTGACTGGCTGGCATGGCATTTCTCTTCTACTTGTTAAATTTTCTTTAAAGCCAAGCACACTTTACAATGGAGGGAGGAGGCTCTTCAGAGTGAGGCAACAAAAAAAGACTCACTTGAAAAACGAGGTGTTAGTTTTACTTTGTAGGCAATGTTTTATTTACGTTGCGTTACTTTGTAACGTTTTTATTGTGACATGCTTTTTTTGTTTTCTCAGCTTTTTTGTTCACTCGCTCGCTCTCTCAAAGTAAATATGAAGCGTTCTTATGGAAATACGTATATGAGTGAGTATAAATAGTATTGTCAAGTAAGTAACAATAATAGTATAAAGTAAGCACGAATAATTAGAATGTGTTAAGTGTTGTTGCCTGCCTATCCACTTTATGTAAATTTATCTAGATTCACATGTGTCGTCCTTACAGATATATGAGTACATATGTATGTGTGTGTGTATATTTGTAAGGACATGCTTATAAGTGAGGCTGGCGAGTGGTATATGCCACGCCTCATCACCTCCAAGATGCAAGGATGTATGTGTACTGCATCACAACAAAAGCAACAACAACAACAATCAGCAGCAAATCATAACAATAAACAACAACAGCACCTTAGTCGTCGTCATCATCAGTAGATACAGCGCATAGAAGATGGATGTCTGAATCAAAGGTAATAGCTCGGCTGCTGATGGTGGCACTGGCTGGCTGGAGGTTAGTGGTGGGGAAATTGAAAAGAAAACTGATTAACCGAATTTGTTTTTAACTCGATTTTTCACATTTTTACGGGAAAGGAAAAACATATTAAAATAGTGTCAAAATAAGAATATTTGAAAGTTCAAAGTTCGGAAAATAACTTCGAGGGCATGCTGTTCAAGTAGGCATAACTTCTAATTGCGTTAACCGATATTAGTGAACTTTGCTTGAGTATTTGAACATTCAAACGTCTCAAAAGATAAAAATGTCAGATTCCACCAAACAAAAAAATTAAAATTTGTTTCCCTTTTTCGCCATTTTGTTGGCGAATTTTTTAAAATATTTAAAAAAAACGATTCAGATTTTTACAACAAGACACAGCAAAAAGAGAGCACCCGAAGAAGTGAAAAATCATCTTATGATTCGGAAATAGTATAATATTGAGATCTTCACCTATGAATGGAGTTGTCGTAGGAGGGTTGTTCTTTATTTTGAAAGGTTAAAAGTTATTTTAAACAAGTGCAAAGGAACCACGTTTTCACTAATTTCCATTTCTGTTTTAAAAAATCCGCCGCTACCGGGGGTAGAACAGCGGGCCTTCTGGTTGCTACTATGGCACTCTCAACATCTCAACTATCAGTCAGTTGTGAGTAGTGAATAAGTAAAGCAAACGATATTTATTTAATATGAACAACTATATAAAGCAAATAAATATTAAATTAATTTATCATTAAATAAATTAACACTTAGTTTTACTGATATCGCATTAATAATTAATAAAAAATTAAATATTTGAAGTACATGAATAAAGCAATAAATTTATATTTTTAAGCAGAAATGTATAAATTGTTAAAATTATACAGAATTAAACATTGTTTATTTATAGAAGTATTAAAAAATGTTTTCTTCCGAGCCACGATTCGAACCTCAGCCCTTCTGGGTGCAAATCGGACACCTTACCTCTGTGAACCCATACTAAAAATTCACTTGTGAAAATGGTATTCACAAAATGTTACGAGATATTAACGTATTATCGACATTTTTTGGAACTTGTTTAAAATAACTTCCTCATTTTAACTTGATTTTCGTCAGACGCAGAATAGAAAATAGGAAAGGAACATTTATACATATATCCAAAATCATGAAATCCCATGACTTTTAGAATCCATCTTTCTCACGTCTTCAATTTCGAATATTCGTTCGCCTCAGACGAATTCTTCATCCGGGGTAACTTTTCCATTTATTACTTAATTTTGGTGAAATCAATGTCTGTTCATCGTTGATTTTTTAAATTTATTCTCAAAATATTTATATTTGACAAATTGTCAGTGATATTTTCTATGTTACGGCTTCATAGGAAATTTTTCGTAGAACATTTTAATCCTTAAAAGTCCTTTTCAAAAACACTTTTTTGATTTTATTGAAAATGGGTCAAATTAACCCATAAAGAGAAGAGCTGTAGGGTTAAGATCTTCCAAAAAAATTATCTTCATACATTTTTCATAAATCCACAATTTAGTTCTGGCTATAAGAATTCTCTCAGGCATTAACTTATCCAATCCAGATCCTAAACTCATCATGTCTGAAATTCCTAAAATTCACCAAACTAATGAGAAGCACAACTTACATTTCAAATAGCAGACGAAACTGACAGAATTTGTCTATAATATTTCCTATGTTTCAGCTTTGCAGCAATTATCCAATTCATCTCTTACACTTATCAAGTCATAAATTCCCCTATCGAATGAGAAGCACAACTTACTTTAGAATAACAGTCGCACCAAGCAACACAATTGTATCCCATACCATACTTACAACCATCTCATAGCGTTGCTCATGTACATAATTGAGTGTGTGTATGTTAATATTGTGCAACATGTATGGCACGACAAAAACTATGTCCGGCAAAATCACAAACAGAACTGATCCAACTCGAGAAGTTGCTTACGAAAATCAGTATGGTAAATGTTGTTCCAAGGAACATGTATGAGTTCCCAAGAACCCGATAATTCTCAACTACTAATATTGAAATATATAAATCGGATGACTGGGTATACATATTTAATTTTTATTGCCAAACAAATCTAAAACGAAAAAATTTTGTTTTTTTCATTTTTCATAAAAGAGAAAAATTTTGTCTGAAGAAAATCAATTGAAAAATAAGAATTTATGAACTGTTAGTGAGAGTACCTTAAACAATTTTCCATTCAAAATAGTCTAAAAAAGACTCTTTTTATTAAAACGTGGAATCGGTTTGAATTTCCACATCTCTAACGACTACTGTTGCCCCGGCTTTTGCATACAAGTGGGCTCAAACAATTACCCTCACACACTTGCAAATGATGCTGTCTTGTTCAGTTTGTTCTCCTATCTGATGTTGTTGTCTTAGGTACATTCATACATGTATGTGTGTAGGAGCATTTGAACAGTTGAGAAACTGTACCAAATAATCATAATAAAACAAATACAACAAAACACAAAAACAACAACAGCAAGGAAAAACAAATGCTAAAAAATACAATATGGAAAACTGATGCCTGATGCAAAACATCACTTAAAACCTCGTAACAAGCAGCGAACCAGCCAGCCAGCCATCATCGTTGATTCGGCGACGTTCATCGTGCAGTCACACACAACCCCACACACACACTCACTCGTGCCCATAAACATATGTGTTGATTTATTCCTTGCAAGAGAAACGAAACAACAACAGCAACGGCATCTCTCAAAAAATAATAATAACTGCAGAGCAATTATACTTGCATTGCCCGCTCTGCCGGCCTCTTTGGCCCACCTGTGTTGGGTAGTGGGTTGTGTGTGGGTGGTTGGCTGGGGGAGCATCTTGTGTGTGTGCTGTGGAGAATGAGTGTGAGGGAGAGTGTGAGTGCGAGTATTTCGTTTGGATATTTATTTATGTGCATGCATATGCAAAAGTTTCTCTCCTCAACATCATTCATATGAAAATTTACAATGCAATTGAGTATGCAAATATTGCCTACTTACCTTAGCTTAAGCTTAGCTGCCTATTCTACCTATGATGGGTTCTTGTGTTGCCATGGGTGGCTGTGTGGGGGGAGTGGGTTAGCACGATATCCTCCGCCATCTCCTTAACATCTGCATGTCAGGCCAGGCCCATCATCATCTTATTTCGCAGTCACTTTTTTAGTTAAACATGTAGATTTGTGTTGTTGTTGTTGTTGCTACTGCTGTTGTTATATTTCAAAAACTCTTCACATCGTTGTGATATATGAATGATCTCATTGTAGATATAAAAATAAAATAAAAATGCAAGAAACAGAAATACATAAATTTATATACCCAAGGAGGATGGTGTGCAGAGAAGGGGAAAAGCTAAAGAAGATATTGAAAATGTTCACGCAAGTTATCCTACGAAAAACGGGGAAACATTCAAACTTTCCAACTTTGTATTTTATGTTATATTGGTCCAATGCCGTACATTTTTTCAAAAAGGGTATTTTATGAAATATTTGTTACAAACAAACTTTATTTGGAACAGGCACAGTTATGGCGCTATAATAAAGTTAAGAAATCACAATTTCTACTAAAACAAATTCGAGTCCAAAATCTGTTAAATTGTGAGAGAAACAGTTCGAAAACGTCAAAAAAGAAATTACTTCTTTCCAATTTTCAAAATCGGAAAAAGTTGAAAATCTGAAGTACGAAAACAATTAATTAGAAAATAATGTTTAAAAACATAAAAATAAAAATTTTACTTTTGTTTAAAATCGAAAAATACGAAAATTAGTCAACTTTGGGCTGATTTCTAAAATATATCCAATTGCTCGATATTCAATGGTAATATCTCAAAATAATCCGTGGGTCCTTGTCCTTTAATTTCAATTTTTGACAGAGCTCAAAAATATTAACTAGAACAAAAGTTCTTGAATTTTCGCCGATGGATTTGTTTTGATTCTGAACCACTGTGTGGCGATATGATGGTATTTGATTGAACGATATACCCTACAAAACTTTTTAAACACGGCTTAAATGTTAGCTGCATACAAATTGTTTTAGTCATATCTCCCTCGAAAATGAAAATTTTGCAAAAATATCCAATTCGTATTTTTCTTACCGTGCTCTGCAGAAATAGACACATTTTTTGTGGAAAAAGATCGATGTTCCAAAAAACATGGACGAATTTTAACCCAAGTAATTTTTGCAAAAGTTTTCTTGAAATTTTGCTATTTAAGCGTCAGGACTATTATTTTCAACTTTGGTGACCCTCACTGAAATTTTCCGCCAAATTTTTTTCGTTGCACGTTTTAATCCTTCAATGTCCTTTTTTGAAAGTTCTTTTTGATTTTCTCGTATAAAAGCTCAATCTTCCACAAAAATCATCTTCTTAAAATTCCACAATATAGTTCTGACAATAAGAGTTCTCTCAGGCAGTAACTAACGACATTTTTCAGCTTAGTATAATGCTTCCTTCGACCAGAAAATGCAAACTTTGACTTACTGTAAAAAGAAACTCAGACCAGCTGGACTATAAGTTTACTTTCCAAAAATGGCTTATTTTCCAAAAATGGATGGAGCCCTTTATAAATTATAGGGTCGCTATTCTGATCAAATAAAGAAGTCTTAATTTGTTGGACTGTGTTATTTTTATGGATTATTTTTATATTAAAATTCCAATTTTCGTCAAAGGTACGTTTAGTAGTTGAACTATAATCCACCAGGCCCTATTATAAATTGGATTGCATTACGATTATGTATTATTAATTAAGACAGCTAAAATTGTTGTGAATTCTATATTCACGTACAAATAGTTCTTTTGTGGTCAACAATTGTAATTTTCATAAAAAAATAAAATTAATTTATCCATAATTTTTTTTAATATATTTTCGAGTTTAGAGTACCAATTCCTCAAATATCGGCTTCAAAAATTTTTATAAAATTGTACAGCTCAGAGTCAAAATGGAATTCCAATTTTATTTAAAAATATCAAAAAACAAAACAAAATTCTACCTTTGCAATTTGCAATCATAATTACTATATGTACATATATTTATATTTAACATAAGGTCACAATTAATGTATTATTAACTTTTTCTTATTTTTATTTTTGCAAAAAATATTTCTTAGAATAATGTTTTTAAAATGTTTTATGTTTGCTTTCCTTTCAAAAGAAGTCATGTGTCAAAAAAAATCTAGGACTATGGAAGGAACTATAGGCTATAGAATTCTTAAAAAAAAATGCTTTGTGGGCAGAGTGGGCGTGGCAAAAATGTTTTTAGAGCAAGAATGCTGAAAACTGGTATGTATTCCTATTAATATTATAAAACCTTGGTGTAAGTCTGTCTGTCTGTCTGTCTGTTTGTTTGTTCCGCAATCAAGGGTAAACGGCTGAACCGATGTTGTTGAAATTTTCAGTACAGATAGATCTAGGTCTGGGCGGAGGGGACGTGGCAATAGTGTTTTTGAGAACTAGATGGCTGAAAATTGGTACACATATATTGCTGACCACGAGAATGATAAATATGTTGCCGAAAATTGGATTTTCATTTTGTGGGCGAAGTAGGCGTGGCAATAGTGTTTTTTTGAGATAGAAGGCTGAAAATTGGAACGTATATATTACTGACCACGAGAATGATAAATGTGATGCCGAAATTTGGATTTTCAGTATGTGGGCGGAGTGGGCGTGGCAAAAGTGTTTTTGAGAGCTAGATGGCTGAAAATTCAAGTTGATGCCGAAATTTGGATTTTCGTTTTGTGGGCGGAGTGGGCGTTGCAAAAGTGTTTTGAGAGGTAGTAGGCTGAAAATTGGTTCATATATATTACTGACCACAATAAATATCAATTTGATGCCGAAATTTGGATTTTCGTTTCGTGGGCGGTGGGCGCATGGCAAAAGTGTTTTTGAGAGGTAGTAGGCTGAAAATTGGTACATATATATTACTGACCACAATAAATATCAATTTGATGCCGAAATTTGGATTTTCGTTTAGTGGGCGTGGCTATAGTGTTTTTTAAGCTATAAGGTTGAAAATTGGAACGTATATATTACTGACCACGGGAAAAAAGTGTTTTTTTAGCTAGAAGGCTGAAAATTGGAACGTATATATTACAAACCACGATAATATCAATATGCTAAGATCAATATGAAACCTGATTTTAATGTTACAATTTGTTTGTTTGCCTGGCGAAGCGGGCGGGGTTCAGCTAGTATATTATAGATCTCCAGATTGATCAACTTGATGTCGGCTTTCTTGTTTCATTTTATGGGTGGAGGGGAGAGTGGCAATATATCTTTCAGAGCTAAGCAGGCTAATACTAGGTATTTTATTATATATTATTACTGATCACGAGAAATATACATTTGATACCGCTTTTTTGTTTTCGTTTTGTGGGCGGAGGAGCGTGGTAAAAGTCTTGCACGAGAATGCAAAATTTGAAGACGTATTTTGGATTTTCGTGTTGTGGGCTGATGTCTGAGGGTCGTGGGAGTGAGTTAGCAGACTAATGTTAGCACATGTACATCGCGAGAAAGGAAAAGTGAAGACCGATTTTGATTTTTGGTTTCTGGCCGAAGGTGCAAGGCAAACATGTTTTGAGATCTTTCATTGGAACATATGTATATATTTCTGAAAACGAGAACGGAGAATTTGAAGGCGGAAATAGCATTTTGCTTGTGTGCTAAGGGGCGTGACAATAGTAGTTCTAAGCGTTAGCTGAACACAAGAAAGTTCAATTTGATCTTTCTTCTGATTTTAAGTCTGCTGGCGGAGCGATGTAGCCAAAGGCTGTTTAGAGATAGATGTTGAAAACTGTTAGAAATATAATACTAATAATGTATATATGAGTTCGATTTCTTCTATTCTATGGACGTATGTGTTTTTACCACAGTTTTTATGCAGAGTCCGGGTAGCGAGTTTTTATTTTTAGACAAAAGTGGAGCTGCAAAAAATATCGTTGGTACACTAAAACTTTTTCAGGGAAATACATTTTTGAGACGTGAAAAGTATACATTAATTAGTAAAATCTCATCAGAGAAAATTATTAAGAGGATCAGGTAACATCCTAAGCTGACAATTGCATCAACGACAAACAAATCTCAGATTACTTACAACCAATTTACTTTATTTACTTAAAAATATTACCTTAAAAATTAAATAATATTTTTTAAAAGTAATATTTTTTTAGTAAATGAAGTAAATTCGGTTAATGTAATCTGAGATTTGCTTGTCGTTGAAACAATTGTCAACTAAATTAAAAAATGTTGCAAAAATATCATAGATATTTTAGATTATGACATATTTTCTGATTGTACTTTTGTTCACTTTCATAAAAAATGTAAATAAGTTTACAAATAACTATTTCCAACATTTAGCGAAAAATGAAAAATCTTTGAATTCGAAACTTATTGGATGTTGAGCAGTGATAACAAAACTAATTCTCCTTCAGAATCCGTCCAGCGCCGTACCTAAAAAGCTATTTTATAATATATTAAAAAAAACTTAAAAAAATATATACACAGCCCTTTGAGAGAATGACTGTAAACTAGAGTCATTAATCTTGCACAATAGAAATAAAGAGTGATTTTTTTGAGGTTAGGATTTTCATGCATTAGTATTTGACAGATCACGTGGGATTTCAGACATGGTGTCAAAGAGAAAGATGCTCAGTATGCTTTGACATTTCATCATGAATCGTCTTACAAACGAACAACGCTTGCAAATTATTGAATTTTATTATCAAAATGCGTGCTCTGTTAAGAAAGTTCATTGCGCGCTTCCATTTTATGGTCAGTTTAATCGACCCACTGAAGCGGCTATTCGGGCTATTGTGACTAAATTTCGCACCAAATTTACATTGTTGGACATTAAACCACCAACACGCTTACGTAGAGTGCGAACTGAAGAAAATATCGCAGCTGTATCGGCCAGTGTTAATGATGACCACCAATTTTCGATTCGTCGCCGTTCGCACCAATTGGGTCTCTGTTACTCAAAAACGTGGAAATGCCAAAATTGGACTAAGCGGATGGACCACCTAAGACGCAGCCGCGGTCAACATTTAAATGAAATTATCTTCAAAAAGTAAATGTCATGGACCAATCTAACGTTTCAAATAAAGAACCGATGAGATTTTGCAAATTTTATGCGTTTTTTTTTTAAAAAAAGTTATCAAGCTCTTAAAAAATCACCCTGTATTACAAATTCAAAGCAGTCTCTTAAGGCACTACTTGACACTCCCTTGAGAGCGGTCACGTAAACCTTCCCTCAAATTTGACACTATTTATTTCATGGCAATGTCTCCATCACATTCACATGGGTGTTCAAAGTCAGAAATTTTTTAAAAAATATATTAATAATTTTTTAACCAAAGCCGAAATGTTTATCCTTGTATCTCCAGTTTGTATTCATACACTATGAACGGGAAATATTAAATTTTGACCATCTATGTTTTATGGTGTTACCTTCATGTGACAGCTTTTTCAGATTGTCACACAGTGTGGCCATTAAGTCTCAAAAATCTAAATTTTCCAAATTTCTTTGCGCGATACATCTGGAACTAGATAGAGGATATTGAAAAAAGTCATTCTATTTCTCAGATCACCATTCCTAATCTCTTTACCCTATCGGACTTTATGAACTACCCTCGTTCCACAGCGCATCAACAAGAACAAGCAACGAATAAAATGTCCTTTACCAAGCAATAAGTATGGAGAAAAATTTGAATAAAAAATAATAATTTCTTCAAAAGCTTTTCGTGTTGCTGCTGCCGTTGTTGTTGGTGTTTTTTCTTAATTCATATTCAAACTCAGTGGGAAACACTGACACACACATACACACACCTGCCTTCAGACAATCGTCTTGTGTAAGTATGTATCTGTATGGGTTTTTTTGTACATATATAAATAAAAATATATGTATTTTCAAACATTTGCGCGAGCTCGGGTATTTTTTTAATAAATGAAAATAACAGTTGGAAAAACAAACGTTTTCTTTGCCGTTTGCTGTTGCTGTTCTGTTGTATTTATTTATGCATTTATTTTAAGCACACACTCGAACATACGTAACGTCTGTTCGTGTTACGTATACGTTAAGGTGTACCGGTGTACCGAGCAACCAACTGTCTGTTGGCTGTGCATGAGTGTGTGCCAGTGTGTGTGCGACACACAAGAGGTGTTGATGCCAACACGTTCGTTCGTTCGTTCGTTCGTTCGTAGGCATCCTTCAACGGGTCGGCAATTTATGAGAGTATGTGAGTGTGTTTGAGCTTTTTTAGATCACCGTGTACTCTACATCATCTTCATCAGGCACACACACACACTTATACACATACATGTATGTACGTCAACAACAATTGTAGTTCGCTGTTGTTGTATTTGTTAGTGTAGCTTTGCATTGCATCGCCTCATCGTCATCATCAGCATCATATATTATGATTCAACTTATAATTCATATTTAAGTGTAACAGCAACAACAACATCAGCAACTGCAACAATTGGTGGAAAGGGACAGTGGGCAACAAACACAGTGGGTCGTGGCCAAAAAAAGGCCTCGATTTTTTTTAATTTTGTTGATCAAAGTTTTGGGATTAAAAGTCCGTTTAGGCTCGACTATTTGTAAAATTGAAGATCACCATAATTATGAGGGCTACTCAAGTTCCATAAAATCTATACAAATTTGTTTTTTTTTTGTTTACAATCCACCGTTCATCGCATAAAGAAGCTGGGCAACAAACACAGTAGTTCGTGGCATCAAACATTTTTTTTTAATTTTTTGATCAAAGTTTTGGCAGTGTAAGTCCGATTAGGCTCGACTATAGGTAAAATTAAAGGTCATCATAATTATAAAAGCTACTTGTGTTCCATAAAATCAATACATTTTTTTTTCTTTTGTTTCCAACCCACTGTTCGTCGCAAAAAGAAGACGGGCAACAAACACAGTGGTTCGTGGCATACATTTTTTTTTTTTAATTTTTTTATCAAAGTTTTGGGAGTATAAGACCGTTTAAGGCAACAACAACGACGGTGGGCAATAAGCACAGTGGTCCGTTGCCAAAAAATAGGCTTCGACATTTTTTTTATTTTTTTTTTGATCAAAGTCTTGAGATTAGGCTCGATTAAAGGTAATATTCAAGTGTCGTAGTTATTATGAGGGCTTCTTCTGTTCCATAACATCAATACAAAAATTTTTTTTCTTCGATTACAACCCACTGTTCATCAGAAGAAGGTGGCCCATAGAGTAGGCTTTGAAAGTGAGCTGAGTTGTGAAAGGGGTTCCACATGCTTTGAACACAAACAGACACATCTTTGGAGCTGCTGCTGCTTCTTCATTCACTGCTGTCATTGTTGTCGTCATCGTTGTTGATGCTGCTGTTGTTGTTGTTGTTTTGTTAATTATTGTAAAATAAATGCTAAAATAACAAAACAATTTACACTTGAGCACATACAACGCCGTGTGTGTAAACACACACACACATTCACACACATCCATGAACACTCGCACTTACCCAAGCTTTGTGAGAGAATTTATTGTGAAAGAAAGAAGACAGCAGCAGCAACAACAACAACGACGACAGCAAAACAAACAGTAACATCAAACAACAACACAACTCATACCTGTGTATAAGACATACAATGTATGAAAGTGTATGTGGGCATATGTGTGTGTGGATACCAATTAACTAAATTGTAAAAATTTACCAATGGAAATCTGTGCCCATTCTTGGCTATTCCAAAGGCTTAAGATCTTGATTAGAGCAGCAACAATAGCTTACAATTAATAAAGCCTGCTACTGCTCTCCCATCTTCCTCCTCCCTGGTCAGACAGGTCAGAAAAGTCATTTCCGTTCATTTCCGTTCACTCGGCACTTCAGCTTTTCATCAACAGCCAAAGAATAGGACGAGCGAGAGAAGTTAAAAAAGAAGACTCGAAATTGCCATTCATTTCATTGCATCGCCGTGCAAGGAAACAAAAATAAAGAAAATGAACGAACGAAACAGCCAAAACAAACAAGGCAATCATCAGCAGGTTGTGCAGCGAGGCTTCGCCTTAGCCAAAGTCGAATGTCGATGTGGCCAAGGAGACCAAGGAGGCCAGGGAGCTGGACACAAGAAACCTATTCATTCCATTCCATTTCTGATGAGCTGATTTTTTTGTTATTCTTCTTCGCAATGAATAGATATTGCCGAAGCCCAAAGAAGAGACAGGAGAGGAACACTAGAAATGGGTGCAAACATTTTTGAATTTCGTTTTGTTATGAATATGGAAACAGCAGCAGGGGGACATCACATCGCATCCCATGTAAAGTGAAAGATGTTGGAAAAAAATACCACCAGAAATAAATAAACCAACTGAAGCTGGAGAATAGCACAGAATAGAACAGAACAAACGACAGCTAAACAAATTGCAATTGTTGTCGAGTCGAGTCGAGAGAAGCCTGGAAAATTATGATGCCAAATGTTCAGTTCCTAGGAAGGTGTATCGGTGTGTGTGTGAGGACACATAGAGACAGACAGACGATTTTTTGAAAAACAAGTACTCAAAAGAAAACGACAGGTAAACTATACACGCGGAGAAAAGCAGGTTCAATATCAAATGACCTGCAACGTCGAATTGTATTTAGGAATTCTTCCACCCCACGGAGTAGGAATGGCTCTACACAATGCGTTCGAAAACCAATCATTTATCATTATTTTTTAGGCCAGTGTGTTTTTGTACAGGATTTTCTTATCTGCTTGCGAATATATATAGGATGGGCCATTTGAAATTAGAATCGGCTACAAAAAAGGTACTGATTTTTTTTCCCCCAACCATGGGGATTTTATGATGATCATAAGGACAAACAATACGAAATGGGGAGAGGGTTGTTTTGTGGGGATTTCTTAAAATATTTCGGGGATTTTGTGGGGATATTCGAAGTACTTTGAAAAATATTTAATATTTGATTTTAACTAGGAATGCAAATTTATATACAAATGTTTTGGTGACATCTAATAAAGAGTGATTTTTTTGAGGTTAGGATTTTCATGCATTAGTATTTGACAGATCACGTGGGATTTCAGACATGGTGTCAAAGAGAAAGATGCTCAGTATGCTTTGACATTTCATCATGAATCGTCTTACAAACGAACAACGCTTGCAAATTATTGAATTTTATTATCAAAATGCGTGCTCTGTTAAGAAAGTTCATTGCGCGCTTCCATTTTATGGTCAGTTTAATCGACCCACTGAAGCGGCTATTCGGGCTATTGTGACTAAATTTCGCACCAAATTTACATTGTTGGACATTAAACCACCAACACGCTTACGTAGAGTGCGAACTGAAGAAAATATCGCAGCTGTATCGGCCAGTGTTAATGATGACCACCAATTTTCGATTCGTCGCCGTTCGCACCAATTGGGTCTCTGTTACTCAAAAACGTGGAAATGCCAAAATTGGACTAAGCGGATGGACCACCTAAGACGCAGCCGCGGTCAACATTTAAATGAAATTATCTTCAAAAAGTAAATGTCATGGACCAATCTAACGTTTCAAATAAAGAACCGATGAGATTTTGCAAATTTTATGCGTTTTTTTTTTTTTAAAAAAGTTATCAAGCTCTTAAAAAATCACCCTTTACTTGGCTGCTCACAACATTTATCATGATTTTGGGAACATGGGAAGAGTTCATCAGGCAAGCCTCGCACACATTTTGGCTCTTCTCTCAGACTTTAATGAAATTCTCTAAATAATTACTTTCCTCTAAGGTGAAGTAAGCTGCATTTCTCGATTTGCAAAATATATGAAATTAGGATGGGTCGAAAATTTCAGAAACTAATTTAAAAAAAATATAACTTTTTTTTGGTAAGAGATGGAAATATATTTTTTGCCTATTTTCAAGCAAATTGCTAAATTATCAAATTAAAAAAATATTAAAAAAATCTTGGATTATTGTAAAAACAAGTTAAAAAAGTAAAAGGGTTTAAGTTCGGCCGGGCCGAACCTTATAGACCCTCCACCACGAATTACAGTCCATGCTGTCGATTTTACAGAAGTGCAGTAACATTACAGGTTACAAATATAGCCAAACCAAAACAAAAAATACTAAAAAAATAATTTCATAAATAATCACTAGAGCGGAAAAAGTCAAATCAGGAGCGACATCTGTATGGCGGCTATATCTAAATCTGAACCGATCTAACTGATTTTCACCATAGCTGTTTCTTGTTCAATTATAGGATATTGTGCCAAATTTGAAGCAAATCGAGTGAAACATGTTGTTTCTTGAGCGGAAAAAGTCAAATCGAGAGCAACATTTGTATGGGGGCTATATCTAAATCTGAACCGATCTGACCGATTTTCACCATTGCTGTTTCCACATCAATTATAGGGTACTGTGCCAAATTTGAAGCAAATCGAGTGAAACATGTTGTTTCTTGAGCTCAAAAAGTCAAATCAGGAGCGACACCTGTATGGCGGCTATATCTAAATCTGAACCGATTTGCTTCAAATTAAATAGCGTTCTTGGTCCACAAAACTTACTTGTGCCAATTTTTATAAGGATCGGACTATAATTGCGACTTGTAATTTGATTACAACAATAGATGGACAGACAGACGGACCTTGCTAAATCGACTCAGAAAGTGATTCTAAGCCGATCTGTATAATAAACGATGGGTCTAACTCGTTTCCTTTTGGGTGTTACAAACAAATGCACTCTCGTGGAATGTATAAATATAAAATTTTGATTATTCTAAACCACGCTTATAAGGTAAGGCTACCAATATGCTTATAATATCTATATTGCAATAATACATCAAGTCCTAAGCGCTACATAAACGGTGCTAAGAGTCATTCCTAGGAAGTTCATATGTTCTAGAAAGTTGTTCATTGAGATCTTAGGTACATTTGTGTAGTTGATTCTTTCCTTGAATTATGAACGGTTTGCTACCTATGGATCTGAACAGGGCAAATTTTTTTGACCTTGTAAATGAAGTTTTTTTTTTTTGAATTTTATTTGTTTTGTTCTTTATGATCAGAGCTACAACTTTGCCTCAGATAGTAAATCAAAATTCTAAACGGTTTGCAACATATGATCTTGAGAAAATGATCACTTTTTTGCAAAAATGACACCGAGGTCCCAAATCTTTGAAGACCCATAACAAGTGCATGACTTTATGCAAAACTGGGAGACACGGGCCTTTTTTTGGTGACTTAAAAAATTACACACAGTGCTGTTAATAAAATTTATCTAACAAAAATCGAAGGTATTTTTGTTTATAAAATAAATAAAAAATAAATACGAAAAAAAAACAAAATATTTTTTTTAAGATTCGGCAATTTTCTATAAAACTAGAAGAAATTTGCTTGAATTAAAAAAAATGCATTTTTTTATCTCCTAATTCAAAAACAAGTAAAAACGACGTTAAGTTCGGCCGGGCCGTACTTTATATACCCTCCACCATGGATTGCATTCTACAGAGGTTGTCGGTTTTCGTAGAAGTGTAGCAATATTACAGGAAAATATATATTTTTTTAATATAGCCAAACCAAAACAAATACAAATAATGAAAAAATAATTTTATAAATAAATATAATATTTTAATTATTTCAAACCATTACCTATTTTAAATGAAAAAATAAATAATCTTATATTTATATTTTCAAAAAGCTTTAATACCATAAATAATGGTTGATAGTGTGTGTTACAGTTGGTTGTATTTCCATTCTGTTTTAATTCCAAAAGTACAATTTTTTAAAATCCATTATCAGACGTACATAGTGCAAAATAACCTAACTTCATGATTCAACCAATTTTTGCCGTAGAAGAAAAAGTACGAATTTGGAAAAAAAAACTTTTTATTTTGCGTGTCTATGCAGTCAGAGGAATGTATACACAGAATTCCATGATTCCAGCTGCGCCTATTTGGTTGGTACCATTTTTACCCCCTTGACGTTTCTACGCAATTAGAATTTCATCATTATAGCTGTAGTCGTTTTGTTGGTACTACTTTTATCCCTCTGTACCATTGTATCCCTTGGAAGTACGAATTTCGAAAAATTCGTTTGTTTTCCGATTCCTACGCAATCAGAGGAATGTATACTTCGAATTGCATGACTCTAGCTGCGGTCATTTGGTTGGTACTATTTGTATCCCCTTTTCAATTTGAACCCCAAAATGTAAGAATTTCGAAAAATGCGTCTTTTTTCCGTGTCTACGCAGTCAGAGGAATGTATACTCAGAATTTCATGACTCTAGCTGCGGTCATTTAATTGGTACTATTTTTATCCCCTTTTTTCATTTTAACCCCAAAAAGTACGAATTTCGAAAAACCTGTTTATTTTAAGTGTCTACGCAATCAGAGGAATGCATACACCGAATTTCATTATTCCAGGTGTAGCCGTTTGGTTGGTACCATTTTTATCCCTCCGTACCCATTGTATCCCTTGAAAGTACGAATTTGGAAAAAAACCTTTTATTTTCCATGTCTACGTAGTCAAAGGAATGTATACTTCGAATTTCATGACTCTAGCTGCGGTCATTTGGTTGGTACTATTTTTATCCCCTTTTTCTAGTTTGTCCCCAAAAAGTACGAATTTCGAAAAATCCGTGTATGCACAGTCTTGTCTACGTAGTCAAAGGAATGTATACTTCGAATTTCATGACTCTAGCTGCGGTCATTTGGTTGGTACTATTCTTATCCCCTTTTTCTAGTTTGTCCCCAAAAAGTACGAATTTCGAAAAATCCGTTTATTTTCCGTGTATACACAGTCTTGTCTACGTAGTCAAAGGAATGTATATTTCGAATTTCATGACTCTAGCTGCGGTCATTTGGTTGGTACTATTTTCATCCCCTTTTTCTATTTTGTCCACAAAAAGTACGAATTTCGAAAAATCAGTTTATTTTCCGTGTGTACACAGTCAGAGGAATGTATACTCCGAATTTCATGACTCTAGCTGCGGTCATTTGATTGGTACTATTTTTATCCCCTTTTTCCTATTAACCCCAAAAAGTACGAATTTTGAAAAATCCGTGTATTTTACTTGTCTACGCAATCAGAGGAATGTGTCCACCGAATTTCATTATTCTAGGTACAGCCGTTTGGTTGGTACCATTTTTATCCCTCTATTCCCATTTTACCCCTTAAAAGTACGAATTTGGAAAAAATACTTTTATATTATGTATCTACTCAATTAGAGGTGTGTACACACCGAATTTCGTGTTTCTAGCTGTTGTCGTTTAATATGTACCATTTTTATCCCTTTTTGCCCCATTTCACCCCCTACAAATGCGGATCACTTTATGGTGCACGTTTTTGTTATAGGGGGAATGCGCATACCAAACATCAAGCATATATAAATAGACATATTCAAAAAACATGCTTACGCTAAATATTAGGGATTATTATGGGTATTTTTAGTCCTTGTGAGGGAAAATTTTTTTTCCTTTGGGCTGATTTCGTCCAGTTTCAATCCCAACCGATCTACGACTATATGACGCATTTATGGAAAATTTGAACGTTCTAGCTCCTTTCGTTTAGATGCTAGCGTGCTTTCAACAGACGGACCGACTTGGCTAGATCGTCTTAGAATTTTATGACGATCAAGAATATATATACTTTATAGGGTCTCAGGTCGATATTTCAAGGTGTTACAAACGGAATGACAAAGTTAGTATACCCCCATCCTGGAGGGTATAATAAATACGAAAAAAAATACAAAATATTTTTTTAAGATTCGGCAATTTTCTATAAAACTGGAAGAAATTTGCTTGAATTTAGAAAAAAATCATTTTTTTATCTCCTAATACAAAAAAAGTAAAAAATGGCCTTATAGCAAAAATACTTCCTTTTCGATCCAGCCTACAATATCTTATTTTTTGAAAACCGGGAAATGCAGCTTTATTGGATAAGTACATACCTTGAAAATTTCACAAAAATCGGAGAGAAGAGACAAAGAGCAAATCATCGGTGGCTTTATGTATAGAGTGCTTGACCATGTTTTATAGGCTTAAATTACTTTAGCATTTCGATTAATATTTTCCTCGTTACATACATCTTTTTTCACAGTGTCTCCAATAGTGGAAAAAGTCAGTTTCGTTATGTTTCTGTGTGACTTGTTTGGTTTTTTGTCGTCAACGCCTCCGTCGTCGTCGTCGTCGACATCGTCATCGTCTTCTTCAAACAATATGGCTGCTGTGTCAGATGACAGTTCTATCAGTAAACCTAATACCAGGTGACATGTATCTCTAAGAACGTGCAGAAGAGCTACAAAAATATGTTGGTGTAATAAAACAACAAACATACACTCATACACACACCCATACACACACAACTACAACAATGACAAGATTGTAAAATACAGGTTAGCGGAAGGTATCAAAATAATGATTACAAGGCGGCGACTACAGATACAGATGCGGATACAGATGCAGATATGGTCACAATGAATAGTGCGGGGGGGTATTGTGGGGAGTGGGGGGCAAAGGATCCCCTTCAGACTAAAAATATTTACGAAGCTTAGAATGAATGTGAATGAAGAAGAAAAAAGCAAAAACAGAAACATTTATGAATATCTGACGGGGTAGACATACTTACATACTCACATACATATGTATGTGCAATAGTGTGTGAGTGTATGAAAATATTAGGATTTCTGGCCGGAACACACACACACACGCTCGTATGCACTCATACACTCGAAAAACGTAACACTTTTGTTGTAGTAAGTTTTAGTAATAAGAACAAGTGGCAGCCGGGCAGCCATTGGTTGGCCGGGCTAACAATAAGTAAACCCTCAACATGATTTCCTTCCTTTTCCACTTCTACACACGGGTGCCTCTGTTGTTCGTGTTGTTGTTGTTATAGGTACACTTGTTGTATCCGTGTCCTGTTTTAGTTTATTTGTATGTTTGTTTCGCAAAAAAAGGTGCCTGCATCGTTTTCGTTTCCATTCGTTTGGGTTTTTTTCAAGCTGAACTCAGGTCATGCAATATTTTCTATTATTGTCGTTGTGTTGTTACAGCAGATATTGTTGACAATGATTTCTCGTTGTTGTTGTCGTTGATGATGCTGCAGCCACCGCCTCTGTCCTCCTGGTGAATGTATCTTTTGCTATTTTTATTTGGCATTGTTTGCCAGCATCTCTCTGTGTGACATGTTTTGTTGTTGTTGTTGTTTATGATGTGACATTTTTCTGTTCAGGTTGTACAATTTTTTAACAAATTAAAATAGCTGCAAGCTTTTTGTCCACAACAAGGGACATAGACGGGAATACCGCACGAGGTGGTGAAGGGAGGGTGGGTGGCTGGTTGGTTGGTACAGGCCCAGTTTTATTTTTTATTCACAAATATGACATCTAAACCTTTATGATATACCGACAAAAATTGACATGTTTGTGGCGTTGAACAGTGGTTACAAAGAAGAAAAAGGAGGCAAATGCTAAATATCAATCAATTACATACACCAGGTGTCCCTATAGAAGAAAAGACTTCAACAAAAAGACTAAAAAGTCTCAGCGAAGTATAACTAAACCGTGAGAGGAAGGTGTAAATGGTTCCTTGGAAAATTCAGTTTCGAAAAAATCATGTAATATCTGAAAAGAAATCGTGGAAACCCACATTAAAATTCCATAACAACAATATTTTTTACACATTTTATTTATCTTAATCTTTTTAATAGCTCTTTAATGGTGGATTTTCCTCAAATATCCCTTAATTTCTTCTTCAAGACGTATGCTTTTATGAAAAAAAAAAATTGCAAGGTTTTTTGATTTTTTTCGGTTTCGTATATATTTTTGTAAAAACCCGATTTCTTTCTAACTTTTAAAAATTGTTTCTCGTTCGTTTGATGTTGAAAAGTCGCTCCGAAGCCACTTGAAAAGACTTTTGCAATGGTCGAAATCATGATCGTGTTAGTCTGCAGCCAAGTAATAAATGTCACCATGCCATTTGTAAATAAATTAGCATTCTATTAAATATAGATGCAAAATGGTCTTGACAATATCCCAGTTCAAATCAAATATTGATTATAGACCACAAAAAATACGAACAAAAAATCTAAATTAATAAAAAATATTTTTGATAAATATTATATATATTTTAAAAGAAAATAAATCAAATCCGCCATGAGGGCAAAAAAATGTTTTGAACTTTGAATTAGAAATTATTTTAATTTTTAATAAAAATAAAATAAATTTTTCATTCTATGGAATTTATTTATTTATTGGATCGTGTTCTATTTTTAATTTTCCTCATTTCTACGTTTTTTATTTAATATTTTTTTTTATTAAAAGAAAAAAATATTAAAATTAAATTAAAAAAAAAAAATAAATAAATAATTTTTATAACTTTATTTTAGTTTTAGTATTATTAATTTCCACCAAATATAACTTCACTTCCTTTTCTTTTCTCAATTTTTAATTAATTAAAAACTATTTAAATTTTTATTTTTTAAAGTTTTTAAAAAATTATAATTAAAAAAATAAAATAAATGTTTCTTACTGTAAAATTTATTCTATAGAACCGTGTTCTATTTTTAATTTTCCGTGTTACTTTTTATTTTTTTAAGTTATTATATTGATAAGTATTCCATTTTTAGAGAATAGAGAGGCGTACCCTATTTAAAAAAAATAAAACCAATCAAGTCCATTATAATCTTACTTTTTTACTAACCATGAGGCCGAAAAAATGTTTTGAACTTTGAATTAAAAATTATTTTAATTTTTATTTTTTTTAATTTATAATTAAAAAAATACAAAGAATTTTTCATTCTATGCAATTTATTCTATAGAACCGTGTTCTATTTTTAATTTTCCGTGTTACTACGTTTTTTATTTTATAACTTTATTTTTTTATTAAAATTAAAAAAATATTAAAATTAAATTTAAAAAAATTAAATAAATAATTTTTATAACTTTATTTTACTTTTAGTATTATTAATTTCCACCGAATCTAGCTTTACTTCCTTTTCTTTTCTCAATTTTTAATTAATTAAAAATTATTTAAATTTTTATTTTTTAAAGTTTTTAAAAATTTATAATTTAGAAAAAAATAAAATAAATTTTTCATACTGTGAAATTTATTCTATAGAACCGTGTTCTATTTTTAATTTTCCGTGTTACTACGTTTTTATATTTTTTTAAGTTATTATATACATAACTTTATTTATTTAGTTTAATACTTTTTATTTTTCAAATTTTATTTCTTTTTATTTATAAAAACGGGTTTTTTAATTGTTTAGTATTATTATTTTAATTTTTATTTTTTAAAGTTTTAAAAACTGTTTTGTTTTTTTATTATTTCATTTTTCTTTTCATAGTTTTCTGTTGTAACCAATTTAACTAATTAATTAATTAATTTAATTTAATTTTCCACATTTCTACGTTTTTTATTTTATAACTTTATTTTTTTTATTAAAATTAAAAAAAATATTAAAATTAAATTAAAAATAAATGAATAAATAATTTTTATAACTTTATTTTATTTTTAGTATTATTTATTTCCACCGAATCTAGCTTTACTTCCTTTTCTTTTCTCAATTTTTAATTAATTAAAAAATATTTAAAATTTTATTTTTTAAAGTTTTTAAAAATTTATAATTTAGAAAAAAATAAATAAAAATAATAAATGTTACAACGTTTTTTATTTTTTAAGTTATTATATAACTTTATTTATTTATTTTTATTTTTCAAATTTTATTTCTTTTTATTTATAAAAACAGTTTTATTTAATTTTTTAGTATTATTATTTTAATTTTTATTTTTTTCTTTTCATAGTTTTTTGTTGTAACTCTTACTCAGGCTCGAGATCATTTGTTTTAAAAACTTGTTATTAAAAAATAAAATTTCCATGACTCTTTTATTTTGTAAAGTTATTACAAAATTAAATTTAAAAAATAAAATAAATATTTTTTATAATTTTATTTTTTTTTTTAATTTTAATTTCCACCAACTCCATTTCATTTCATTTATTCAGTCAATGGAAGTAAAATTCCTTACAGAATATGATTAAAAATATTACATAGTAAATTTAATAAATAAATAATATATTATAAATTATTTAATTATTGTTACAAGAAATAACTTAAAGTTATCTTTTGATGTGCAGACATTTATATATGGCTTTGAATCTTTTTGAAGACTTAGGTTAACGGACTTTAGATAAAAAAATGTGCGGGTTAAGGGACTGTTAAGAGCATTATTAGTACTATGCAGTGTGACATTAAAAATATCAACGAAACACAGATTTCTTGGAGGGACATAAAAGGGAATTATAATTTTTACACATTTTTCTCTTCTCAATTGTTAATTTATTTCTTCCATAGGATCGTCTTCTATTTTTAATTTTCCATCCTTCTACGTTTTTCTTTTCTCAATTTTGTCTTTAACACTTTTAATTTATTTTTTATTGAAAATTATTTTAATTTTTAAAAATTTTAGAACTTTTTAAATAAAATAACTTTTCCATACAGTTGAATTTATCCTACGTGTTCTATTTTAAATTTTCCGCATTTCTACGTTTTTAATTCTATATTCTTTACACAGTTTTGTGGGATTAGTGTACACATCTGCCTGGAAAAACTATTCCTGAGAATTAATACTGAAAAGTTTTACATTTATTGAATTTATTTTTTTATTTGCCAGATGTAGAACATAAATATTTATTTTTTGTAATCCAGTGTATGTACCTATCGTAAAATATAGTAAAAACTGTGAACTATTTTTATATAATATCCCAAAAATAATCAAATAGTTCAAAAAGTAGTCGGCGAATAGTATAGTAATAAAATAGAATAAATAAATTATTAAAAATAATATTTTTATTTTACACTATTTTTGACGACGACAATTGAAATTAAAATAAAAAATATTTGAATTTTTTTACTTCAGACAATAAACACCAGAAATATATACCAGAAATATTTTTCAATCTCAAATTATTTTCAAAATACTGAAACTATATCCCATCGTCAATAAAAGTCATATTCACACAATATAAAGAGAAAGCTTAAATTAAAAACAAATACATTTTGGTTTAATTTAAATTCAAAAAAATTCTCTATTTTTAATTTTCCGATATTTTGTTTTAATTTAAATTAAAACAAAAAATAATCATATTTTGAGTTAGACTATATTTTTCTTAGTCTAGCCCTTTTTATTTATTTACTTATTTTTAATTTTAGCTTTCTATTTATTTTGTGTGAATGATTATGCACTTTTTATTGCGAAACCACTGTGTGTTGTAATCATCTGTCCGTTCCCCCTCTCCACTCGTCATTTGTTGGCATTTTTCGGTCAGCCGAAGGTAAAATAAGCCGTTTTGAAATATATGACTATTTCTGTGGTTTGTGTTACCCTGACAAACATACGCACAAACACACACACACGCTCGCATGATAAATGATTATCTGTTTTTTTTTTTTGCGGAGGGTATAACCAACCAAAAACACATACGGCCAATACAAAGTATCCGTTCCACAGAGCAAATACTGCGAAACACATGAGCCCGGCTGCTTAAGTCGCCTTCACAGGCCCACTATCGCTGATGTTCAAAGGAGACAACTTAATTCGACGAATGTGTGAGTGTGTGAATGCACACACATATACATCCTTTAGCTGAATTTATTTCAATATTTTGTTTTGCCAAATTTAATGTCTCTCACATGACAAATGATAAGTTTGACAGATTGTCATTAGAAAAACCCCAACACATCGACACAAATACCTATACCGAACTCATGTGTGAGTATGTATGCCCACATGTGTGAGTGTGGTTGAAACCTAAGACGATTTTAGCACACCGCTGTTGTTTGTTTTCCGATCCGTGCAAGTCCTGTACCCACAAAAAAGACCATTAAATTTAAGCTTTTCCGTTTCCTGGCGTAGCCATTACCACCACATTCGTGGCAGTCCCGCCGTGTTGCCATCATTGGCCACTCACCGTACACACTAGATCACATTTTTAATGTATATTTTGACAATCATCTGTCACATTTGACAGTTCAACTATTAGTCATTCGATTAAATGTTCACTCTCTCCTTTGACCGAGCAGGGGGGAAGGAGTGCAAAAGCAAACAGACAATGTCTAATGATATTTTAATCAATAAGTTATGGTTTCACACATGATCTGAAGGGGAGGATTTCTTAAAAAAGTGTGGAATAGTTTTCCAATTGATATGTTTTACTGTATGTCCTTAAAAAGGATATACATACATATATTTTATGCTGACTCATTTTTTTGTACACAGTATGCAGATGCTTGTGACATGTAAATATTTATTTTAGAAAAGTCAATTAGATAGTGGATTTAAGACGCATTGGGCAATAAACAAACACACACCATAAAATGCGGATGGAGGAAACATTTTGGAAAATGAGAAAAGTTAGATATTTTGATAGAAAGGAAGTATGAAAATTTTGTCATTGAAGCCAAAATTTGCAACTTGTTGCAGAACTTCAACGGCATTAAGAAAATAATAATTCGATGACTGAAGTCTCGTTTTTCTCACGGTAGTTTAGTTTCTTTTGCAGAGATAAAAAATATAACGGCCCAATAATTGCAATAGAAACTAAAATATTTTTCACTTTTTCTTCTGTCCAAAAGACACATTTTGTCATATAAAATAATAATATTAGAAATTTTTACTGGTAATCTTCATATCAGGAATTTTTAAATGATTCATATTCAGAAGTGGCTGTTGGGTTTCTAAATAAATTAAGGCTTCGATAAACAGCAATAAAGGATGTTTATTCCCTGAAAAAGATGGATCAAAAACTTACATTTCAACAGTGCAATCAGAATGAACATTTTACACAATTATTTTGAAACATTGAAATTATGGAATATTCGTTTCATACAAATTCAAATTTTCTACAAGAAATAAATATATGAGGAAACAATGCTTCGAACACGTTAAAGTATATTAGCAATATCTAGCAGAGGCCTGTGAGCCATTTTCTGTAAGATGAGTTTTTGATGGCAAACTATTCCCTGATATCTGTGATATAAATTTGGAAAATCAATTTTTTTTCTAATATTTCTGAACTACCACTTTAGTTTGTGAATGTACAAGTGGCTTTGAAAATGGAAAATAATATAAAATTAAAAATATTTAGAAAAAGGAGAAGATAAACTAAGTAAACGACTGATACGAAACTCAAGTCAAAAATTGCCCGTCAATTTTGGCATAAATCACACGAAACTCTCCGAAAGGCGGTTACCAGTTGGTCGGTCTAATACTCCAGTTAGACCTCGTAACCGAAACTACTGCCAGTTTGCTATCACACCAACTGCAGACTGGTCGCTTTCTACACCCTTTTCGGTTGAAATTGGGAAAATACAAGTTGAAATTCAGAAATGTAATTTGAAATTGAGAAAATACAAATTTAAAATGAGAAATGTAGATTGAAATTCAGAAAATACAATTTGAAGTTGAGAAATATAAATTGAAATTCAAAAAATTAAATTTGAAATTTTTAAATAAAATTTTAAATTGAAATTCAGAAATGAAAAATGAAATTGAGAAAATGAAAATTGAAATTCAGAAAATACAAATTTGAAATTAAAATTTTATTTCAATTAAAATTTTTTTTAAATAGCAAATTTAAATTCAGAAATGAAAATTGAAATTGAGAAAATTAAAATTGAAATTCAGAAAATACAAATTGAAAATGCGAAACATAAATTGAAATACAGAAAATACAATTTGAAATTGAGAAATAAAAATTGAAAATGAGAAATAAAATGCTAATTTTCATCATCAGAAATGAAAATTGAAATTGAAACTGAAATTCAAAATATGCTAATTTAAATTCCTAAATTAAAATTGAAATTAAGAAAAGAAATTTGAAACTGAAATTGAGAATGAAGAAATTGATATTCATTTGAATTTTCTAATTTTCAATCGTTAAATTCTCAATATAAAATTGTATTTTCTCAATTTCAATTTACATTTCTGAATTTGAATTTTTATTTTCTCAATTTTAATTTACATTTCTGAATTCCAATTTCAATCGAGATTTTAAACAATAAATCTTAAAGTGTAAACTCCCCTTTTTAGGCGTACATAGCCAAAAGAATTTTGTAGAAGCTATGGGGAGATTGGGATCATCTAACACTTTAACTGCCTCTGCTTTCTTGGGAGGCTCTGTCAGTATTACGTCGGCGCACAGTGGTCCAGAATCAAAATCCATCGGCCAAAATTCAATAACTTTTGTGCTAAAGGGTGATTTTTTAAGAGCTTGATAACTTAAAAAAAAAAAAAACGCATAAAATTTGCAAAATCTCATCGGTTCTTTATTTGAAACGTTAGATTGGTCCACGACATTTACTTTTTGAAGATAATTTCATTTAAATGTTGACCGCGGCTGCGTCTTAGGTGGTCCATCCGCTTAGTCCAATTTTGGCATTTCCACGTTTTTGAGTAACAGAGACCCAATTGGTGCGAACGGCGACGAATCGAAAATTGGTGGTCATCATTAACACTGGCCGATACAGCTGCGATATTTTCTTCAGTTCGCACTCTACGTAAGCGTGTTGGTGGTTTAATGTCCAACAATGTAAATTTGGTGCGAAATTTAGTCACAATAGCCCGAATAGCCGCTTCAGTGGGTCGATTAAACTGACCATAAAATGGAAGCGCGCAATGAACTTTCTTAACAGAGCACGCATTTTGATAATAAAATTCAATAATTTGCAAGCGTTGTTCGTTTGTAAGACGATTCATGATGAAATGTCAAAGCATACTGAGCATCTTTCTCTTTGACACCATGTCTGAAATCCCACGTGATCTGTCAAATACTAATGCATGAAAATCCTAACCTCAAAAAAATCACTCTTTAGTAGACATTTTTGAGTTCTGTAAAAAACCAAAATTAGACAAGGAACCAAGGATTATTGTGAGATATCGAGTAATCGGATATATTTTATACATCGGCTCAAAGAACCTTAAAATGTGGGAGAAACAGTTCGACAAAGTCAAAAAAGAAAATACGTTTTTTCAAAATCTGAAAAAGGTGAAAATCTGTAATAAAAAAAAATGTTTTCTTCACATTATGAACAAATACGTAAAAATATGTTAAAAAAAAATAATTTTCTTTAAAATCGAAAAATACGAAGTAGTCAACTTCCGTCCTATTTCAAAAATAAATCCAGAAATACCAGATTTTTAATGTTAAAAGCTCAATATAATCCTTGGGTCCTTGTCTAATTTTGGTTTTTTTACAGAACTCAAAAATGTCTACTAAAGGGTAATTTTTTAAAAGTTATAGGAAAGTTTTTCAAAAAAAAAAACACTTAACCCTTTCACTACCGAATTAAAATGGATGTGGCTATTTTTTTTTTTTTGTTTTTTAATTAATATGGTAAAGACAAACATCCCGAAAAAATTTTTTTTCCTACCTATGTGGGTGTGGCTGCTTTGTGATGCAAAGTACCGTTTAACATATTTCAACAAAAAAACATTTTTGTTGTTAGTAACAATGTTTAGTGGAGTCGCGAAGTTACGTCCACTACAGTGGACATCAGTAGTGAAAGGGATAAAATACAGAAAAATTCATGAAATCTTTATTTGAATCGATAGTACGGTCCATATAATTTAATGTTTGAAGATTATTTCATGCCAATGTTGACCTTGACAGCGCCTCAAATGGTCCATCCGCTTAGTCCAATTTTGGCATTTCCACGTTTTTGAGTAACAGAGGCCCAATTGCTGCGAACGGCGACGAATCGATAATTGATGGTCATCATTAACACCGGCCGACGCAGCTGCGATATTTTTTTCAGTTCGCACTCTACGTAAGCGTGTTGGTGGTTTAATGTCCAACAATGTAAATTTGGTGCGAAATTTAGTCACAATAGCCCGAATAGCCGCTTCAGTGGGTCGATTAAACTGACCATAAAATGGAAGCGCGCGATGAACTTTTGATAATAAAATTCAATAATTTGCACTCGTTGTTCGTTTGTAAGACGATTCATGGTTAAATTATAGACCAAACTGAAGATGTTTGACAGTGAAACAAAACACAAAACGTGCGTCAGCTGTTTAAACCAGTGTTGCCAATATAATAGCTAAAAAAATCACCCTTTATTACTGATTTTCACGTTTTTCAGAGTTTGAAAATTGAAAAAAAAAACTTTTTTTTACTTTGTCGAACAGTTTCTCACTCATTTTAAGAGATTTTGTACTCAATTTTTATACACTCCACGAGAGTATTATGTCTTTGTTTGTAACACCCAAAAGGAAGGGAGATAGACCCATTGTTAATTATACCGATCGGCTTAGAATCACCGTTTTTGAATCGATTTAGCAATGTCCGTCTGTCCATCTATTGATGTAATCACGATACAGGTCGCAATTGTAGCCAGAACCAAAGGAAACTTTGCACAACGAAGTTTTTCAGGACAAGGACGAACGCTATTTAATTTGAAGAAAATCGGTTCAGATTTAGATATAGCCCCCATACGAATTTCACTCCCGATTTGATCCTTTTCACTCTAGATACCACACATTTCAACAGATTTTCTTCAAAATCAAATTCAAAACACCTTATATTTCAACTGGCAACACCTATTGCAAAAATGTGTTTGATCGGTTCAGATTTATATATAGCTCCCATACAAATTTCGTTCCAAATTTGAATTTTTCCGCTCTAGAATCCACATATTTTAACAAATTTTCTTCAAAATTCGCAAAACTCCTTATATTTCAACTGGAAACGCCTGTGGTAAAAATGGGTTAGATCGGTTCAGATTTATATATAGCTCCCATACAAATTTCGCTCCCAATTTGAATATTTCCGCCCTAGAATCCACATATTTTAATAGATTTTCTTCAAAATTCGCAAACCATCTTATATTTAAACTAGGAACATCTATGGTGAAAATGGGTCACATCGGTTCAGATTTACATATAGCTCTCATACAAATTTCGTTCCCCCAGAAACCGCGTATTTTCATAGAATTTCTTAAAATTGAGAATAACACGTTATAAAGGGTGATTTTTTAAGAGCTTGATAACTTTTTTTTTTAAAAAAACGCATAAAATTTGCAAAATCTCATCGGTTCTTTATTTGAAATGTTAGATTGGTCCATGACATTTACTTTTTGAAGATAATTTCATTTAAATGTTGACCGCGGCTGCGTCTTAGGGGGTCCATTCGGAAAGTCCAATTTTGGGCAACTTTTTCGAGCATTTCGGCCGGAATAGCCCGAATTTCTTCGGAAATGTTGTCTTCCAAAGCTGGAATAGTTGCTGGCTTATTTCTGTAGACTTTAGACTTGACGTAGCCCCACAAAAAATAGTCTAAAGGCGTCAAATCGCATGATCTTGGTGGCCAACTTATCGGTCCATTTCTTGAGATGAATTGTTCTCCGAAGTTTTCCCTCAAAATGGCCATAGAATCGCGAGCTGTGTGGCATGTAGCGCCATCTTGTTGAAACCATATGTCAACCAAGTTCAGTTCTTCCATTTTGGGCAAAAAAAAGTTGGATATCATCTCACGGTAGCGCTCACCATTCACAGTTACGTTACGATTCGCATCATCTTTGAAGAAGTACGGTCCAATGATGCCACCAGCCCATAAACCGCACCAAACTGTGACTTTTTCTGGATGCATTGGTAGCTCTTGCAATGCTTCTGGCTGATATTCACTCCAAAATCGACAATTCTGCCTATTTACGTACCCATTGAGCCAAAAATGAGCTTCGTCGCTGAACACAATTTCTTTCTTTCTGAACTTTCTTAACTGAGCACACATTTTGATAATAAAATTCAATGATTTGCAAGCGTTGCTCGTTAGTAAGTCTATTCATGATGAAATGTCAAAGCATACTGAGCATCTTTCTCTTTGACACCATGTCTGAAATCCCACGTGATCTGTCAAATACTAATGCATGAAAATCCTAACCTCAAAAAAATCACTCTTTACTTCAACTGGAAGAACTTGTTGTGAAAGTTAGTCACTTCATTCCATGTTTGGATATAGCCCCGATACAAATATTATTCTCGATTTGACAAGTTGGACCAGGTCATATTAGCCTAGGACACATAAAAATTGTTGTTTCCTTTTTCACTTTTTTACTGAATTGAATTGTATTCCGATAGAAAGTGGAGTGTATCATATAGTCGGCCCCGCCCGACTTTAGCCTTTCCTTACTTGTTTTATTTGAAATTGTGATTTCTTAGCTTTATTATGACGCCAAAACTATGGTTGGCCAAATATATTTTGGTTGTCTACTAGAAGTTATTGAATTTTGGCCGATGAATTTTGATTCTGAATCACTGTGCGACAGACTAGAGCTTCTGGTGGGAATTGAAGCCACTCCAATAGCCGAACACGTTCCCAACTTGACTAGATTATTTTGAGAGTCAGTAGGATCAATATGTATAAATTTGTAGAAATAAAACTTAATGAAAATGTCAATTTCTCTTTAATAATTCTTATTTTTCCTAAGGACACGTAGACTCATTTTTTATAGAAAAGTGAATCTGGTTCGTGCTCTACAATTGCAAATTATTCTTCAAACATATTGATTTATCTCAATATGATTTGGAACAAATACTATTTATTTTTTTTTTTTCAATTTTCACGAATAGTCGATTGGTCCCTTTTGTTGTCAAACAGTGGCCATAATTTAATTCATATTAATCAACATTATTAGAAGCAATATTCAGTCAGGTTCAAGACGTTATTATTCTTCGTTCATTATCCATCTTGTTTTTAATTCATTTTAATCAACATTATTCGAAGCAACATTGTCAGGCTAAAGACGATATTAATTTTCATTCCATTATCTGTCTTGTTTTCATATTTTAACTAAACTCCGAAAAAAAGCCCTGCTGTTTCTGGTATAGTATCCAAATCATTTACATGTGAATTTCAATATATGTAATTAACAATTTCATTTACAAAATTCACAAATAACAATTTTGCCTTGAGGACATTCTTAACATTCCCATTTGTACGTATGTCACCAATGATGCTACTATTTTTCCATTAATAGCATTTTATATTCTCCTCCTTCCCCGCTTCTGAAGATTATCAATTTCTCATCACTTTCGTGATGAGAAAAATGTAAACGTCTATCCGCGGCTATGATATGTTCGCAGTTGTTTTTTACGCTGTTATTGTCTTTAAAATGTCAACAATTTGAACTCACTTCTACTTCCCTTCTTTTTCTGCTACCCCCACATCCTTTTTTCATCCAGGATATAAATTTAATATTGTCTTGTCTGTTATTAATAAAATATCATTCATATCCGTATTCAATTCCATCATTCACGGATTCACGGGAAACGAAATAAAATCCGTCCCCTTCCCCACCACATTAAAAGGTGAGCTTCCTTGTTGCCGGCAATGACTGAACAACGACAACAGGGATAACACCCGCCAAACGACAGCCAATATTTACAATATTTTGTGAACGTTTTTTTCTTTCTCTCTCCTTGGCATTCATTTCCGTTGTCTAAGTGACATTGATTCCTTGTCTGTTTGTTTTGTTATCCCCGGCGTGTAGTGGATGTTGTTATCCTTGGGCCGCTTAAGGATGTAGATATTGCTGTGCAATATGGGTGTAATGGTACTTGTCAAATTACCTTAAGGCCTTTTAGGTGTTTGTCAATATGTTGTTGTTGTCGTTGTTGTTGCTGCTGTAACCGTTGACAGCTTACCGTGTTGTTTGTTATTTTCAATATCCTTGGATTGATGGATTTCCAATAAAGTTCGACCGTGTTCCAAACTTCATTTGCATAATTTCCATTTGATTTCATTTGCTTGTCAGCGCATGTAGGGCGAAGGGCAGCGGATAGACAGCAAATACCTTGGGGAGATTGTTGGCATTTTTTGGTCATCGCTTCAAGGGCTTCAGGGCGAGGGCATAGGAAAAAATATAAAGAAAAGTGTAGATTCCTGCTGAAAAAATAAATTTGTGAATATTATTTCCTTTCTAACTAGAGCTACTTTATATAGGCTGGACCATTTAAAACTTTAAATTAGAATCTGCTATGAAAAAGTACTGAAAAAGTACGCCCATTTACTGGGACAATCTGAATAGCTGAAGGGCTCTGGACGTCGCACAGTGGTTCAGAATCGATATATATCGGCCAAAAGGATAAAGGAAAATTGGAAATTTAAGAAAAATATGAGTAAATCGCGTTTTTGAACTCAAAAATCTGACTTTCTGCCCTAAATGTATCCTATCTACCACTTGTGCAATTTCGTGCAGGTAAACATTTAAAAATGGGTAACCCTTCAACCTGAAAGACTTTAAAAGGAAAAAAGTTATATTGCACCAAAGTCATAGATTTTTTTCAAAAAGGATATTTTTTAAAAACTGTTATTACAAACAAACTTTATTTGGTACAAACACGTTATAAAACGTTATAATAAAGCCTAGAAACCACAAAAAAATAGAATACGTTCGAGTGCAAAAATCTCTTAAAATGTGGCTCAGAATCAAAATCCATCGGCCAAATGGATAAAGAAAATTTGAAAATTTGAGAAAAATGAGTTAATCGCTTCTTTGAAATAAAAAAATCTTCTAAGCGAGCGATTTCGAGCATGCAAAAGGCATCCTTTTAAAAAGGAGGAACCCTTCAACCTTTATAAATATTTGTTCATTCCTCAAAGGCTTTAAAATGAAAAAAGAGACCAAAGTCATAGATTTTTTCAAAAAGGATATTTTTTTAAAATATTTTTGACAAACAAACTTTGTTTGGTACAAACACATTATTAAGCGCCATAATGAAGCTAAGGAACCACAATTACTAATAAAATAAATTCGAGTGCAGAATATCTTAAAATGTGAGAAAAACAGGACAAATTTGATAATGTTTTTTTTTAATTTTTAAAATCTGAAAAAATGTACATAATACAAAAAATTTAATTTTTTTCTGTGCATTATTAACAATACTGTTAAAAAAATATTGTTAAAAAAATGAACAATATTGTTAAAAAAATTAACAACATTGTTAAAAAAATAAAAATTTTACTTCCCTTAAAAATCGAACGACGAAAAGTAGTCAACTTTCGGCTGATTTCTAAAATATATTCATTTAACCGATTTTCAATGTCAATGCCTCAAAATAATCCCTGGGTCCTTGTTTATTTTCAGTTTTCTAAAAAATTCAAAAATGTTTTCTGAAACAAAAATTATTGGCCGATTATGGCCGCTGAATTTTGATTCTGAATTGAAAAATTCGAAAATTACTAAACTCTGGGCTAATTTCTAAAATATAGCCAATTGTCTGCTATTCAATGTTAATCAAAATAATCCTTGAGTCCTTGGCTAATTTTATTTTTTACACAAATTAAAAATGTTTATTAGAACAAAAGTTATAGAATTCTGGCCGATGGATTTTGATTCTGAATTGAAAAATTCGAAAGTAATCAACTTTGGCCAACTATCTAAAATATATCCGTTTAACCGATTTTCAATTTTAATATCTCAAAATAATTCTAGGATCTTTGTCTAATTTCAGTTTTTACACAACTCCAAAATGTTTATCACAACAAAAGTTATTGACCGATTTTGGCCGATGGATTGTGATTCTGAATTGAAAAATTCGAAAAGTAGTCAAATTTGGGCTAATTTTTAGAATATATCTGTTTAACCGATTTTCTTTGTTAATATCTCAAAATAATTCTAGGATCCTTGTCTAATTTCAATTTTCTACAGAATTCAAAAATGTTTTCTAAAACAAAACTTTTTGACCGATTTTGTCCAATGGATTTTGAATGGAAAAATTCGAAAAGTAGTCAACTCTGAGCTAAGTTCTAAAATATATTCGATTGCCTGATTTTCAAAGTTGATACCACAAAATAATCCTTGGGTCCTTGTCAAATTTCAATTTTTACAGAACTCAAAAATGTTTACCACAACCAAAGTTATTTAATTTTGACCGCTGGATTTTGATTCTGAACGACTGTGCGTCACATTGTTAGTGACTCCAAAGCTGTTGGATTTTTCAATGGGAAATATTGAAAAATCGACACCAGAATAATTCCAAGTCTCCAATATCAATCATCATATTTTCATCTTTCTTCTGTGAAATAATGATAAAAAACTTGAAAATAAAAATTTTATTTTTCTTTAAAATCAAAAATTCGAAAAGTAGTTAACTTTTGGCTAATTTCTAAAATATTTTTGGATTTTCAGTGTTAATATATCAAACAAATCCTTGAGTCCTTGTCTAATTTCAGTTGTTTACAAAACTCAAAAATGTTTACTAACACAAAAGTTATTGGCCGATAGATTTTGATTTTGAATCAAAAAAAAAAAAAAAAACGAAAAGTAGATGGACTAATTTCTAAAGTAAGCACCTGTCTTCAATGTTAATAAAAATAATAATCCTGGGGTCCTTGTCTAATTTCAATTGTTTACAGAATTCAAAAATGTTTCCCCGATTTGTTTGATTTGTTTGTTTGACCTATTTTGGCCGCTGGATTTTGATTCTGCATCGAGAAATTCGAAAAGTAGTCAAATCCGGGCTAATTTCTAAAATATATCCAATTGCCCGATATTCAATGGTAATATCTGAAAGTAATACTTGGGTCCTCTTCTAATTTCAATTTTTTACATATTTCAAAAAGGTTTACATTAGCAAAAGTTATTGATCGATTTTAGCCAATGGATTTTGATTCTGAGTCGAAAAATTCGAAAAGTAGTCAAATCCGGGCTAATTTTTTAAATTGTATATCCGTTTAACCGATTTTCTTTGTTATATATATCAAAATAATCCTTGGGGTCCTTGTCTAATTTCAATTTTTTACAGAACTCAAAAATGTTTTCTAGAACAAAAGTTATTGAATTTTGGCCGATGGATTTTGATTCTGAGCTACTGTGCAAAGCTTTTGGAATTTTTCAATGGGTAATATTGAAAAATCACAGCCAGAATGATTCCAAGTTTGCAATATATCACCATATTTTCATCTTTCTTCTGAGAATTAATGTTAAAAACAAAAACATAAAAACAAAAAATAAAAATATTAATTTTGTTTAAAATCGAAAAATACTAAAAATAGTTAATTTTGGGCTAATTTCTAAAATATATCCGATTGTCGGATTTTCAATTTTAGTACCTCAAAATAATCCCTGGGTCCTTGTCTAATTTCAATTTTTTAACTCAGAAATGTTTACTGGATAAATTTATTGATCGCTTTTGGTCAATGGAGTTTGATTGTGACTCCAAAGCTTTTAGATTTTTTCAATTTGAAATATTGAAAATCTCCACCAGAATGTTTCAAAGTCTACAATATATTCAATTTCGGATTTTTTCAAAGGGAAATATTTATAAATATTTTTTTCTTCCTCAAAGGCCTTAAAATGAAAAAAGTTTTGTTGCACCAACGTCATAGATTTGTTCAAAAAGGTTATTTTTTAAAACTGTTATTACAAACAAACTTTGTTTGGTACAAACACATTATTAAGCGCCATAATGAAGCTAAGAAACCACAATTACTAATAAAATAAATTCCAGTGCAGAATATCTTAAAATGTGAGAAAAACAGTTGGACAAATTGGATAAAGTTTTTTTTTTATTTTTAAAATCTGAAAAAATTTAATACAGAAAAATTAAAATTTTTTTTCTCTGCATTATTAACAATATTGTTAAAAAAAATAAAAAAATACAAAATTTACTTCCCTGAAAAATCGCAACCAAAATGATTCCAAATCTCCAATATATCAATATATTTTTATCTTTCTTCTGAGATATAATGTTCAAAAAACATAAAAACCAAAAAGTAGTCATCTTTGGGTTAATTTCTAAGATATATCTAATTACTCGATTTGTAATATTATCTATATAATATATTATCTATTTGTAATATATCTCAAAATAATCCTTAGGTCCTTGTCTAATTTTAAATTTTTACAGAATTCAAAAATTTTTCCTAGAACAAAAGTTATTGGCCGATGGATTTTGATTATGAGCAGCTGTGCGTCGCATGGTCACTGACTCCAAAGCTTTTGGATTTTTTCAATGGGAAATATTGAAAAATCACCACCAGAATGATTCCGTGTTGCCAATATATCATCTTTCTTCCGAGAAATAATGTTAAAAAGAAAACATAAAAATAATAAAATAAAAAATAATAATTTTCTTTCAAATCGAAAAATACGAAAAGTAGTCAAATTTTAATTAATTACAAAATTATATCGGCCTGACGGATTTTCAATCTTAATATCTCAAAATAATCCTTGGATCCTTGTCTAATTTTAGATTTTAACAGAATTCAAAAATATTTTCTAAAACAAAAGTTATTGACCGATTTTGGCCGATGGATTTTGATTCTGAGCGACTGTGCGTCGCACAGTGTATTATCAGCGACAAAAACTCCCAAATTTCATGCGCCCAAATCTCGCCTTTATTGATTGCATTTTGCACAGAACATTCCTTTTAAGCATATTCTAAAAGATTGTGCCAATATCGCTGCTAAATTTAGCTGTGGATGCATTTAAAGTTCATATATCGTAAAATAATTGAAAAATTCCTCAAAATAGTGGTTATTTATTGGGATGTATCTCGGAAACCATGTATCGTATTAGAATTTCGTTTAGCTCATAGAAAATATAAGCTCTTGAGGTGTTCTTTTGCATTAAAAAGAGTGTAATTACGTTTTTGCTTTCCTTTTCAGGCAGTGGTTTACCTGAAGTTTGTATTTTTGTTTAGTATTGTTAATTTTCTACAGTATAAAACTATATTCGCGAGGCCCACCGATAACTCGGCATTTACAAATATTGTTAAACTATTGTCTTGTTTATTCATTTTAAAAAGAATATTCTGCTTAGAGCTGTCAATATTGATTTCATTACTGAAATGGTAAAACCTTCTAAGCCAAAAATGAAGCAATACTTTCTTCGTTGTTCTCTATTAATGTATTTTGGAAAATTTTATTTAAAGCCTACTTTAGGGAGGTAAGTTTTTTGGATATTGTTTTTATTATTAGGCCGATATTGTTTTTAAGTTATTTATAAAGTAATAATAGCCGTTTGTCACCGTTTAAAAAAATAAAATAATTTTTTTAAAAATTTCGAAAATCCTAAAAAAACTAAAATTTTTATTTGGGCGTTGGGCGTGGCACTGACAATTTTCATTTAATTGTGGACTCAAATGAAATCACTGGTTATGATTTGTATTAATTTATAAATTAAAATAAGAAATTTATGATGTTTTTACATTTTATGTTACATGGGAGGTAGGCGTGGTTGTGGGCGGATTTAATTAAAAACTCGTTTTTGATCTAAATTGACAATATAAGGGATGTGTGCGAAATTTCAATGTCCCAGCTCTATTCCTTCTAATTTTTGCTGCAGCTTATATGAAAATATTCCACTGTGCGTGGGAAATATTGAAATATCACCTTCCGGATGATTCTAAGTTCCCAATATATCACCATATTTTCATCTTTCTTCTGAGAATCTTGAAAAAATTCCTAAATTCCTTCCTTCGATACTTTAAACTTCGCTTTACAGTCCTGCCTGAATGTTGGGATAAGTCTCCCTGCCATTCGATTTCATTTAAATTTTATTATTTCATTAATCCTTTAGTAACTTTTTATCTCTTCAGCCCTTCACTCCCCCCCTGCCCCCTTCGCTGTAGTACATTTTTTAACTGCATTATTCAATATCGCAGATAAAGGTTTGCATATCATTACAAGGACAACAAAACGACGCAGTTAGACTTTAGACATCCCGGCAGAAGTCTAACCAAAACTTAACTCTTTCTTTAGCCCAGCACCAGCACCAGCACCCATACAGGACATATAGACACACAAACACACACAGGGAACCTGGAACAACATGAAATATCCTTGAATAGTGAACGGTCGGTCGTTCGTTCGAACAAATAAAAAAATGAAACCAAATAAAAAACACGCGACCAAAAGTTAAACGGCGACCACCCGTTGATGTTGTTGTTTCAACGATGGCTTTCTCAACGCCAGGCAAAAACAAAAACAATAACAAAAAAAAAAATGCTACGAATTTTTATGGTAAAAACCAGGCGTTACTTTGCGGCATTGCGGGTCATCGCGTGAAATAATAACCCTTTCACGTGTTAACTTTCAACGCTCGCCCGTGCGCTCGCTCGCTATGTTTGTCTAAAAAGGAAACGGATGTTAAACAAAAACAACAACCACACCACACCGTTACATCTATGAAGGAAGTCCTGAGAGTCTTGGTATTGATAGACATTTGCTTCGTTGGTTGGTTGTTTGCTTGGCTTCGGAAAATAAAGCATAGACGGGTGGTCTAGGCGAATGTTTTGTTTAAACCCCCATCCTTCGAAGGATACCAAAAAAAACAAAGTTTAAATAAAATGAAGCATAATTTAAGGCCGCTTAAAACAATGTGCGATGCGATGCGATGCTAAAGGAAACAAAGAAGAAAGGCAAAGACAACAACACCAACAAAAAATAGCATGTGTATGCAAATGAGTTTTCGGAAGACACGGAGGAGGGAGAGAGAGAGTCACGAATTGATTAAAATTCGATTCGATTCTTAGGCTGCCGGGAAAAAAGGCAAGATGTTGGATTCAAGAGTCAGACGTACAAATGTACGAGTATGTTTGTAGAGAGATCTATGGCAAGGATTAACTAAAGATTGTTGGTGTGTGTGTGTGCAACTCTTTCTTGGTGTTATTTTTATTGCGCTCTCGTGTATACGAACATAATTTTGTACTTTTTATTTTTTCAATTTTAATTACACTTAAGTGGAGGAGGGTTGTTGTGTGCAGCTAGAAATTGGCAGACTTGAAAATGTACTACATATGTATATAGACAGTTAAGAGACAAGCCGCTGCAAGCGAGCGAAATACAGGGTGGACCCTTTAAAAATTTAAATTTGAACTACACACTACTTTGACTTTAAAATTCATTCATTTTTATTTTTATTTTCAGTTTTATGTTTGACATTTGCCGAATGGAAAGCTACACGTTCGAACAAAATTGGGAAATATTAAAAACTTACTTCCAAAGTAGTGAGTCCTTAAAGCAAACTGTAGGAAATCGCAAAATAAGAAAATCGTGTTTTCAGATGAAGCGCATTTTTTGATCTCGGTGGCTATGTCAATAAGCAAAATTGTCGCAATGCATCCACAACGAGTCAATGTTTGGTGTGTATTTTGGGATGTACTGAAAACATAGGGTGATCGGATGAGTTACTGTCGAGCCAATCGTGGTAGTCATATTGTGTTCCATTATTAAATGACAAAGTTCAACCTTTACAATAAAATCAGAAATTCGCAAATAAACCGCACTTTGTTATAGCCTATTCTAATTCAAAATTTTAAATGGCCTTCCCTGGCCATATTTCCATTTCATATTGGACCGCACTGAATTTTTTGATTCTACTTCTGTAGGAAACTTGCCTTAGTTTTCCCTTCCTTTTATAGAGAATCGTTTTCTTTCTTTCGATAGAACACTTGACTCAGATAGCCTTTTGTATATGAAACTGACTTAAGCAATCTTGTTTCTTGTAAAGGGTGTTTTTTATTGAGGTATAGAACTTCGAATTGAAATAAAACACAAGAAAATCGTTTTAATGTCCATCAATTTGGCTTTATTGGAAGGATAATTTTATGCCATTAATGTTTAAATATGATTTCGGGCATGTGGCCGCCGCGGCTGGCATGAATATAGCCAATTCTACAGGTACAATTTTCAACCACTTTTTCGAGCATATGGGGCCGTATGTTGGCAATAACGCCACGAATGTTGGCTTCCAAGTCCCCTAACGTTTCTGGTTTGTTGGCGTAGACTAGCGACTTCACATATCCCCAAAGAAAATAATCCAATGGTGTCAAATCACACGATCTTGGTGGCCAATTGACAGGTCCATTCCGCGAAATTATGCGCTCATCGAATGTTTCCTTCAATAATTCGATTGTGACGTGCGCTGTGTGGCATGTAGCGCCGTCTTGTTGGAACCACAACTCATCCACATTCATGCCATCCAATTCGGGAACAAAATAGTCGGTTATCATGGCTCTATACCGGTCTCCATTAACGGTAACTGACTCTCCAGCATTATTTCGGAAGAAGTATGGCCCAATGACTCCACCAGCCCATAGAGCACTCCAAACAGTCAGTTTTTGTGGATGTAATGGCGTCTCAAGGGTCTCATGTGGATTCTCTTCACTCCAAATGCGGCAATTTTGCTTGTTGACGTAGCCATTCAACCAAAAATGAGCCTCATCACTGAACAAAAATTTTTGATGAAAATCACAAAACTGAACCATTACTTTCGAAATAAATTTGCACGATTTGCAAGCGTTGTTCTTTTGTCAACCTGTTCATGATGAAATGGCAAAACAAACTAAATATTAATTGCTTGACAGCTGACAAAATGGCCACCAGTTAAAAAAGTGATGCCAACTTAAAGTTCTATACCCCAATAAAAAACACCCTTTAGAAGACTGAGTACAGACTAGGGATGTATAGTTGGTGCAAAAAGTCGATTTTCGACTTTTGGAAATATATGAAAAGTCGATTTTCAAACTTTACGACTTTTGAAAATTCTACTTTTCGACTGGTGCAAATAAATAAAAAGACGACGAAATTAATGAAAAGACGAATAGACCAAATCAAAACCAAATCGAGAGACATTTATATTGGATATAAAAATCTGAACCGATCTTACCCACTTTTTGCATAGATGACTTTTCGACTTTTGGAAAGTCGATTTCGACTTTTTCCTCCTAAAAGTCGATTAGTCGAAAGTCGATTTATAGATCCCTAGTACAGACTTTTCTTTACGGGATGCTCAATTTTTCGGAATGAAACTTCTTGCTCTGAACCGCAGTAGCGCAACTTCATGGCTGGGTATCAGAAAATGACCAAAAAAATTGGATTTGGTTTGGATATTCATTCCCTCCCTTTTTGATGAAACGTGGCATGTGTGGTTCAGTGTGGAGTGACCATGGGTTCAGAAATTTAATAGAATTGAAATAAATTGAAAACTTATTTTCTATATCAGCAAGATAAGTTGTAGTTTTTACACCAGTGACTTTGGGGAAAATAAATGTAGGAAGATATGCAAAACTGGTATTTGATACCAAAATATTCCACAGGAAAGTTTGGAGTTAATTTATATGTTATATAAAAGCAAAATCGTTGCAGCAACACACGTTTTTGACGTATTATAACCGAGATTTAAAAAAATAGGATTTTGGTTATTTTTGTTGGTTATATAGCGCGAGGTGAAAATACTGTTTCAGGAAATTATTCGCGTCACCTTAAAACCAATTATTTGCCTTCACAACTATTTTTAAATAAATAAAAGAGAGATATCATTGTACTCATAGAAAACGTTTCTTCTATGGGTTTTTCTTTGTCTACAGAAAAGTGGTCTAGGAATACTATTCCTACAGGAGAATAATGCCCTGCTTTTGTTGTAGAAATCTATCTGCAGACTCACTTTCCAATATGGAAGTTGTATTTCCAGGGGTCATCACTAAATTTGCTCGCATATAGAACTGTATTCGGACATAATTTATCCGTTAAGTTTAAATATTTGTCTGTGAAAATTTAACCTCATTATATCTTATTTAACAGGATGTATGTTCAATTGATATTTATAAGAAAATATACCCTTGGGTTTGACGCGAAATGTCGCTGCTTTTCATAGTCTAATTAAGTTCTTTTTGTATACCCCAGCAAAAAGAGATTAGCCGAAGACGAGAAAAAGATGCTCATCTTGCGATTCGGAAGAAGTGAAAATTGGGATTTTCACCAATGAATTTAACATGGAGTTGTCATAGAAGGGATGTCCTTTATTTTGAAAGACTTAAAAGTTATTTTAAAGTAGTTGCAAAGAAATCACTATTTCACTAACCATCTCAGCTATCCTCTGTTGTGATTGGTGAATAGAAATAGGAAACTTAACAAACAAATTATTATTAAATTAAATAAGCAATAAATAAATTAGCACTACTTAATTTTACTGTTATTATGTAGCAATAATAGTTAATAAAAAATTAAATATTTGAAGTAAATTAAAAAATAATAAATTTGTATTTTCTAAATCAAAAATGTTTAAATTGCTAAAATTATATAAAATTAAACATTGTTTATTTATAAAACAATCAAAAAAAAAAAAAAACAAAAAAATGTTTTTTTTTTGGAGCCACGATTCGAGCCCGAGACCTTATGTGTGCAAAGCTGACACCTTACCTCTGTGACCCCATATTAAAAATTCGTTCCCATTCAGTTCTGAAGACGCTATTCATAAAATGTTACGGAATATTAACATATTATCGAATTTTTTGGAAGTTGTTTAAAAGAACTTCCTCACATTTAGATTTTGAGATGTGATTAAAATGTTTTTCCTGGCTGGCCAAAATTCATTCTGATAAAATTTTAAATTAAAAGAAAGCCTCGTGGGCTGCTTTTCTCATATCCTTGTATTCTTTTATTTTAATATTCTTATAATCTTATAATCTTATATTTCTATATTTTGTATGTACTTATTTTGAATTGAAAGGAAGCTGAGTGGTTACATTCTTATAATCTAATAATCCTATGTTCCAATATTTTTACATTCTTATAGTTTTTGACTGGTTTTCCAGAAGTAAATTGATTTGGGGCGCTTTTCTTATAGAAAATGTTCATTAGATTATCGTTTTCACTTTGAAAAGTTGTCCAATAACTATATTCTAAAGGAAAGCGAACTTGATCATTAAGATTTCCACTATAAAAAAATAATTTTCTGAAGTTTTGGTCCAGAATCATAATTGTATAGTATAATGGTTCCGGACTTCCATTTCTTATGGAAATTTGCAGTATTTTTATTTTTCTAGGCTATCAATTATTATTTATTATGTTATTTTTCTCGAAGGATTTTATAAAAATATGCCCACTAATATCCCCGAAGACGCAAGAAAAATACATGACATGACTCATATATGTATTTCCTTCCATATGTGCCTATAGTTTAGAAATAAATATAAAGAATAGTTAATCTTTCTCCTTTATGAAAATTATTTGTCTTCATCCTCACGTTCATGCCGTGTTCTTTTCTCGCAAGTGCAAAATATCTCCCGTTCAGTGCGTTTAGAAATCCCTTAAACTTGGAAAATATGGTAGTAACTTCATAGTAATCAATTCGGTAATTACATTCCATTACCATTTGCATTGTCGGGTAATACCACCTCAATACTCTTACGGATAGAGAAATAGCCTAGACAATATCGTTTCTGTATCGTAAAAGATATTACATATACTTTACATATGCACTCAAAAAAATTTGTCAGTAAAAGCAGAAAGTCTGCTGAAAAAGAGAAAGCAATTTATATCTGTAAAAAATAGCAAAGAGCTGATTGCTATTTTTAGCAAGAAAGAAACGGTATTTTGAAATTTGTAGCACCTTGAAATTCCACTTGTAACACCTTGAAATATCGACCTGAGACACTATAAAGTATATATATTCTTGATCGTCATAAAATTCTAAGACGATCTAGCCATGCCCGTCCGTCTGTTGAAAGCACGCTAGCATCTAAACGAAAGGAGCTAGAACGTTCAAATCGTCCATAAATACGTCTTATAGTCGTAGATCGGTTGGGATTGGAATGGGGCGAAATCGGGACAAAGGGAAAAATTTTTCCCTCACAAGGACTAAAAATACCCATAATAATCCCTAATATTTTAGCGTATTTAAGCATGTTTTTTGAATATGTCTGTTTATATTTGCTTGATATTTGGTACGCGCATTCCCCCTACAGCAAAAACGTGTACCATAAAGTGATTCTTATTTGTAGGGGGTAAAATGGGACAAAAAGGGGATAAAAATGGTACATATTAAACGACAACAGCTAGAAACACGAAATTCGGTGTGTACATTCCTCTAATTGAGTAGATACATAATGTAAAAGTATTTTTTTCCAAATTCGTACCTTTAAGGGGTAAAATGGGAATAGAGGGATAAAAATGGTACCAACCAAACGGCTGTACCTAGAATAATGAAAATCGGTGTTTACATTCCTTTGATTGCGTAGACAAGTAAATTACACGGATTTTTCAAAATTCGTAGTTTTTGGGGTTAAAATGAAAAAAGGGGATAAAAATAGTACCAATCAATTTAACGCAGCTACAGTCATGAAATTCGGAATATTCATTCCTCTGACTGCGTAGACACGGAAAATAAACTGATTTTTCGAAATTCGTACTTTTTGGGGTACTTTCAAAATAGAAAAAGGGGATAAAAATAGTACCAACCAAATGACCGCAGCTAGAGTCATGAAATTCGGAGTATACATTCCTTTGACTACGTAGAAATGAAAACTAAAAGTTTTTTTTTTTCAAATTCGTACTTTCAAGGGATACAATGGGTACGGAGGGATAAAAATGGGGTTAAAATGAAAAAAGGGGATAAAAATAGTACCAACCAAATGACCGCATCTAGTGTCATGAAATTCGGAGTATACATTCCTCTGACTGCGCAGATACGGAAAATAGACGAATTTTTCGAAATTCGTACTTTTTGGGGTTAAAATGCAAAAAGGGGATACAAATAGTACCAACCAAATGACCGCAGATAGAGTCATGCAATTCGGAGTATACATTCCTCTGACTGCGCAGACACAGAAAATAATCGGATTTTTCGAAATTCGTACCTTCAAGGGATACAGTGGTACAGAGGGATAAAAATAGTACCAACTAAACGACTACAGCTAGAATGATGAAATTCTAATTGCGTAGAAATGTCAAGGGGGCCAAAATGGTACCTACCAAATGGGCGCAGCTGGAATCATGGAATTCGGTGTATAAATTCCTCTGACTGCATAGACATGCAAAATAAAAAGTTTTTTTAAATACTTTTCCTTTTATGGCAAAAATTGGTTGAATCATGAAGTTTGGTTATTTTTCACATGTACGTCTGATAATGGATTTTCAAAATTTGTACTTTTGGAATTAAAATAGAATGGAAATACAACCAACTGTAGCACCAACTATCTTCCAATATTTATTGTATTTAAGCTTTTTGAAAATATAAATATAAGAATATTTATTTTTTGATTTGAAATAAATAATGGTTTGAAATAATTAAAATGTCATATTTATTTATAAAATTATTTTTTCAATATTTGTATTTGTTTTGGTTTGGCTATATTACAAAATTTATTTTTTCCTGTAATATTACTGCACTTCTACGAAAACCGTCAACCTCTGTGGAATAAAGTTCGGCCCGGCCGAACTTAACGCCGTTTTTACTTGTTTAAATTGGATTCAATCTTATTTACAGGATCGCACCTGTTTTGTGTCTATTGACTCTGTTGATTCGTTTTCTTATAAAGCTACTTCTGGGATTCCCCTAGGCAGTATCTTAGGCCCAATATTGTTCATTTTATTTATTAACGATATATCGTCTTGTGTTAAATGGTCGAATGTTTTATTATATGCTGATGACTTAAAGTTATTTTTGCGAATTAACTCTATTGCAGATGTTTTCCGTCTCCAAAGTGATTTAGACAGAGTTTCGTAATGGTGCTCAAACAACTTTTTGTGTCTTAATGTCTCTAAATGTTTTAAAGTTTCTTTTGGCAAATTGACAAATATGGTTTACTATGACTACATCATTAATAACTTTCAACTTAAATCCGTAGATGAAATAGTTGATTTGGGTGTTGTTTTTGATGCGAAGTTTACGTTTATTAATTATTTAAATGTCATCATTCCTAAGGCATATTCTTTAATCGCTTTTGTGAAGAGAAATTGTCAAGAATTTTCGGATCCTTAATACTGCGAAGTTAATTTTTTCATCTAAGTTGGAATATGCTTGTATTGTTTGGAATCCCTTTTGTGCTAGAATTGAACGTATTCAAAATAAATTCATGAAGTTTGCTCTACGTTCTATTAATTTTACTCATCCTCAACCTTTCTATGTCGATAAATGTAGACTTATTGGTTTGAAACCCCTCGAGAATAGGATAACTCTCCTTTCGCAAGTACTTCTTTTCAAATTTTTTTGTGGCTTAGTCGATTGTTCGGAATTACTGGAACTTGTAAATTTTAAAGTACCTTCTCGTATTTTAAGAAATAATAATGTATTTTTTATTCCACTTCATAGATCTAACTATTCTGTATTTGAACCAATCGCAAATGCTTTGAAAGAGTTTAATCGTATATCTAATTTTAATTTAGATTTTTCCAATTCATTAAGTACTTTTTGTAATATATTAGATTTAATTTATTTTTAGTATTGTATTGTAATCTGTAAGGAATTTTGTATTTCCATAGACTGAATAAATAAATGAAATGAAATAGGGGCATAACATTATCTTTTTTTCATAGAAAAATCATTTGTGATTTCTACAGAGTCCATAGGTAGTCTCAGGCTCACTATTCTTAGAAAATACTGGCTTCTGGCTAATCTGACTCCGACTCAATTTTTCTTTCGAATAGTTTTGCTTGGGCCATTTTTATTATAGAAAATTTACTTCAGGCTCGCGAAGTTTCCAAATCATAAATTTTTGGTTGGTAAAGTAGACTTTGTCTGAAAAGGCTAAATTTTTGCATTCAAAAATAATCCCTGGTTTACTTTTGCTATGGGAATGTGATGTCCGTATCACTTTTCCAGGAAAGAATGAATTCTATAAAAATACTGTTCTTTTTTTCTAAAGGAAGGCAGAAATTAAACTCTGGGCTCATTTCAATATTTTTGGTAGAGTAGATTTGTCATATTTAAAAAAATAGGAAGTGGTCTCAGAAACTCTTTTCTATCGAAATGTTGGTTTACGTGGCCGCTTACCTTCACGGCAACGTCAACTTAAGGCATTACTAGGCACAGTTTTGAAATGAAAATGAATGAATGTTTTTCTGTTGTCTATTGATCACAGACTTGTGTTTCCAAGGAATGATTTTTTCCGGATGCCTTTTCATAAAGAAAATGGTAAATATGCTTCAGAACTTTTGCTAAAGAAAATACTCTTCAAGTTTCTTTTCTTATAGAAAATTGTCCCATTTTTCAGTTGAAAAGTGGACTCAAAACACTATATCTATAAGCTTATATATCAAAGCGAACATTTTCTAATAAAAATCATTTTTAATATTACCTTCTTAAATGTTTCTTCAGATTCTATTTTTAGTTTAAATGAATTTTGTAGTGAAGTTTTGGCCCAGGATCATAATTTCACAGAATAATGTGTCAGGGCTTCCCTATCTTAAAGAAAATATGATTTGGTCTCCCTTCAATTTTATACTTTTTTTCTTGACTAGGCTCTCAAGATTATGATGCAAACATCATCGTCGTCGAACTGCCACCACCACCCCATTGTGTAGGGCACTCAGCCATGATATGCGATCCATTGAAATCTATCTATCTGCCTAAAAAAAAAGAAAAAAACGTTCACAACATTCGAAAATAACACTCGTCCCCGCCGCCGTCGCTATCGCCATAACTCCTGTCTTCTGCGTTATCTCAATGGCAACCGAACTTCGTCTTTAACTAATCAACTAAACATCACACCCTTTATGGTCTTTCCAGCAAACAAAACCAAACAACGACAAAAATTAACCCTGTATCCCTCCCTCCACCCCATGCAATGAATCCTTACCGAGGACACCTTTGGCTGATAACCAACCAAAGCAAAGGGTGAGACTATCTTTGGTGCTTGTAGTTGTTGTACTCTACTGCTGAATATTTATTAACAACAAAGCGTGAGTTTTTTCTTTCGTCATTCGATTTTTTAATTTTTTAATTCGTTATCCTTTGACGCATCCTTGTTCACTAACATACACATTTCATCTCGCGGCGTAAGGGCTCTGCTTGTAATGGTGAGAACAAAAGGGGTTAAAGGTCGTAATGAGCATCAGATAAATGAGGGAAGAGGGGGTTCATTCTGAGCATCACACGCGTGTTGACATTTGACAAAAACGAAGAAAGGAAGAAAGAAAAAACCTTCCTGCTGCCCTCGCTGAGTGGGGTGAGGGGGCTGCTGCTCCGGAGTCTGGGAATCACGCGTAGAAACCAGTTTTTAATAAGCTTCGGCAAATATTGAACAACTCCTGTTCATATTTTTTTAATGTCCTTCCCCCAAAACAGCCGAGTGCACATACGAGTATGCAAATACGAACACAACAATATTCAATTGAAGGTTATCTTCAAGTTCGCATTAAACTTGGGAACCACATCGAAGGGAAAGGGTTAAATATTGACTCGTGACATGTATCTGGGCCAGCATCAGCCGCATTATGAATGCCGAAGGTATTACATGGAATAGGGCTCATCTACATAAATATTAGATCCGCTTAGAAAAAGTGTTCTAAATGTGAAATTTGTGGGCATTTTGTGATTTCTCATCTGAAATATTATCCCTTCGTTCGCACGAAAGTCATGCGCCCACCTTTTCATCGTGATTTTCATGGTGATTTTTAATTTTCATCTTCTAAAATTCCCAAACATCACAAATTTGTAAATTTCTGTGATTAACCGAATTAATTTCCAAAGTTTGGAAATAATTTTCGCCCAAATTAAAACAATCAACGATGCGTAAAGGTGTGTGTGGCATGGGCTGGTTAAACAAAAGGTAGTTCAATTTTTTGTTTCGTTGCTTCAAGTTCTTCTCCCGTCCGTAGTCGAAATTAGCATATTAATGGCTATTGTTTCGAAAAAGGGTGAAAAAAGTATTTAAAATTTCGTTAATATCGAAGTTTTTTGGAAAGGCTCGACAATGAACTTAATCAGAAAATTAAATAGAAAAACTCAAGGAAAATTACAGGAAATGAGAAGGGAGTGAGGGTGATAAGCAAATAAATTCTAAGTAAAATTGGCGTAAAATGAGACCACCAGGATTTTTTCCTAGTTCAATAGCTCATTTAAAAAGGCTTGGCAATTGTACCCCTCGTCATTGGTATTTGCATATTTATTTGAACACCGCTCCATTGGGAATATATTTAAATTTCTCGGTTTTATTTGAAAATACTTTTCTAAGAATATAGTTATTTTAGAACTCTTTAAAATTCCGTAACGTTTTCTTATTTATCACTTAAAAAATCTGAATGAATTTCGTTGTGACAGCGCGTGGTAGGTCTTGACCTTGTTGATATAAAGCTTGTATAAAAGGAGAAAGAAAAAATGCTTACTTCGGTTATTTCTTGATGTCGGTCGCAAATTAAAATCTCAAAAAAAAATGATAAGGAAATAACTCATGAAATATTTTTTTTTCGAAAATAATATATTTTTGCAGACACGAAAGAAAAACATAAAAAATAGAAAAAATTCGGAAGAAAGTATTTGGTTTTATTTTTTAATAGCTAACATTCTAACGCAAAAAAACAATGTTTATTAGTGAAAAATCTATGGATAAATGTATAAGTTATGATACTCTCCGCATAGTTTTTTTGTTTTTTGTTTAAATAGAGCGAAAAACCCCTTTTCAAATTCGATAGCGGAATATTTTATTCTAGTTGGTAATAGCTGCCATCTTAAGGAAGAAAACAAGGCCTAGTTAAAGAAAATTTATGGATTAGAAGTAGAAGTTTGGTCCTTCTTGTAGATGTACGTGTCGGCTTCACTTATGACTAATTCAATTTAAGCAAAAACTTCGTTTTAAATGGACTTCCCAATGATATAAGGGTCATAATCACTACACTTGTTCATAGATTTCTTAAAAAATGCCTTGTTTTCTTCGTTAAGATGCCAGCTATAAAAATCAAACAATAAATTCTTAAAGAAATAAAAAATCATGATTTTTTATTTTTTTTGCGTCCACAAAGAGTATCATAACTTATACATTTATACATAGATTTTTTACATGTAAACATTGTTTTTTTTTGCTTTAGAATGTTAGCGATTAAATTTTCTTGAAAAGAGTCTGTTATTTTTGTTAAAGTGGCAGCTATTACAAACTAAAGCAATATATTCTTTAAAATAAAATTTAAAAATCATTTTTTTTTAATTCTTCAGCGTCTACTAAGAGTATCATAACTCTCACATTTATCCATATATTTTTTACGTATAAACATTGTTTTTTGCTTTAGTATGTTAGCTACTAAAAAATATAACAAAATACATTTTTCCGATTTTTTTTCAATTTTTATGATTTTTTTCATGTCAGCAAAAAAATATTTTTTCGAAAAAAAAAAATATTTTCCCCAAATTTTTTGGGGCTGTTCCTGTTTATATGTGAAAGAGTAATTCGCAATATTTGTAGGTATCATAGTTACCTTTAGTTGAACATATAAGTGGATATGATCGGACCAATGTATCATATTTGTATGAAAGGTACCTACAACGAAAATTGTTAATAAAAAAATTAAAAGAAAATTATCCGTAAACAATTTTTTGTGTTGATTTTTTTGAATCAGAATGCCTGAATTCACACAATTGAATCGGTTTGCACACACATTTTTTTTTTGCATGGTGTTTGTTATCACTCATTTTACAACACAATTTACACAATTTCTATGATTAACGAAGCCACTATGCTGAAAGAGGCACCTTATTGCAGAAGATGATTTTTTTGAAAATCTGTCATTATTTTTTCAAACATTGTTCAACAAAAATAAGACTTTGTTATCTCGTGAATTGTCCACATATTTTGATGATTAACATCTATTTGAAAATGAGCCTCAACACTGAAGAAGAACAATTTGCAAACTATAGCGCTGCTAAATTTGTATTATATATCAAATATGATTCAACAATGAAAATGTATTGTTCCTTCGTGTAATCCTAAACTTTTAGCCATTACTTTGTACAAACTAATGTGCGAAATTCAAATCTTGTAGGGCGACCATAATAGGAGACCGAATGGATGAATACTTTATTTATTTTCGACAAAATAAGCCATCATTTAGTTACGTGACTGAAAACATATGCGTTTTCATTAATTTTACATAATTTTACATTTTTACATGAACAACCACCCAAAAACTGGCCATTAGGCCTTCCAAATTCTGAGCGCACCGCAAACGTTACTCATTTTGGCGATAGAGATGATTCGAGATGAACTTGAAGAAAATTGTGACACAGGAATAGGTCATCATAGAATATGACACGTTTACGATGAGGTACCACCTTCAGTTTTGAATATAGTCGACACGGTGCCACAATGAGTATTTCAAAAATGTATTGATTGATTGGTTTTGAATGGACCACACTACTGGGAAAGAAACAAATTGAAAGTACTTCCGCAGAAAGCATACTTTATTCGCAGCCTAAAATCCCAATCCCGCATTAGAGGAAGTTCTTTAGGAAAACTTCCAAATGAGTTGATAATATGTTAATATCCCCTAACATTCTAGGAATAGTATTTTCACAAGTAATTCACAATTCTAAAAATTTTCATACGAGGTCACAGAGGTAAGGTGACCATTTTCGTGACTCGGGAAAAATATCTATTTTTTTATTATTTTTTATAAATAAACAAGTTTAATACTGAACAATTAAAAAAATTATATATTTTTGTGTTGTCATTTATTTTGGTTCAAGACAACAACATCTGCATTGTTGCGAGCGATGCTAGCACATGCATAACATTGAATTGTCAAAGTGAGATTTTTAGTGTGTCGACTTAGTTCGGTGGAATATTTTGTTTATCAGCGCTTCTCATTTGTCATATGTGACCGCTGGTACTAATATGAACCCTGATTTAAGTCAAAGACATACATTCGTTGCGAAAGTTCTGACGAGATGGGGTAGCGCCCATCGAAACTGCGCAGTCAACTTTTTAGCTGCAACACTAAAGGTCTCACTTTGCCTTTTGACTATCGGGATGCGACCAACTCCTTAGCGAGCGCACTCAAAGTAGATCCTATCCTTGACAACTCATCTCTTGTTGGTTCCCATAAACGTTTCTATTCCCAATGATCCATATACGAGTGACTTCTTTGTTAATATCAAATGAATCTGAGTTGTTTCTTGCGAATATTATGACACAGCCAAAGCACAAAGATATGAGACGTAGATATCACCGCCCGTTTTTGAATAAATCGTGACGACAAGCCAATATCTACGGTAATATTGAGAAAATATCAGTCATTTCTTAAGAATATCGTGACATGCCGATAGCACTGAAATGTAATATTACCATATACACATGAAATAGTAGAGATAATATGTAGAAAAGTTGTGAACTCAGTTAGGCATTTCCTGACCTTTTCTTCTTTTTACCGAACTTTTAATTTCCATAGGATGTTTTAAAAATGTTTTGGGTACTGAATGAAAGAGCAGAATGTCTATTAAATATACTAAACTTTCCAAGTCGTCATCTGTATACGTTTAATATTATTAACAACCATTTCAAAATTACCCTCTTAAATAATAAAATATGAATATGACATTTAAATATGACTAAACTTGAAGTTGCTGCTACTACTAATAAAGATAGAATCATAATATTTAAAATATTTTTAACAGATATAAATACTTCTCTTTTATTGATACGTATATTGTCTTTGTATGACTCGTTAAAGTATGAAAATATATTATTTAAACATCTATATCTTTTGGAAATGAAAAGTCCTCTAAAATGGAGAAAGGATCACCAAATGAAAAATTGAGTACAAAAAGTGTTTTGCTCATGTCCAATAAAATAAATGTAAAATTGTCGCACGGTGTAATCTATCATTAGGGTATAAAATATCAGGATTGCGATGGGAAATAATTGACAGGTTTTAAAAGGTTACCATCAGATGGTAAATGAAGGATTGAGAAAATAATATTGGACTAATATTATTCAATTTTTTAGCATATGCTCAGGCGCAATTAGCACGAGAGTGAGACTGTATCCAGGCGACTTGGTATTTTATTTGTTTACAATAGATAACCTATTTCTGAGATATCCTCGGTGGTAAATGTATAAAACCTGTCAGGCATTTACCCACTCAATCCCGATAGACTAGAATATTGTCACACCCATAATATGAACGAACCTTATTTATTTCTTTAGCATATGCTTAGGCGCTAGTATCACAGTTTTGAAGGTAAAATAAAAATACATAAAAATGGAAGAAAGTATGTCACACATTTTAATAAAAAATCCCTAATTTTGGAACACATTTTCCACACTTTGGAATTCGGGCATTTTGTGGAAACAAATAGAAAATCTAGTATTTTTCGTCGTTTTTATCATTTTGACGAATTTTAAGTATTTTTATTAGGCCTCAATTGTAGAATTATGAGAGATGTGAACTGGAATGACCAAAACTTGTATTTTTGCAAAAATTAGTATTAATAAAAACTCCAATAACTCAGTCAATTACTACGTGTGCGTCGATTTCTTTCTAAAACCACCCCAAACCATTCTAAGTTCCCAGGGAATCCCATATCCCATAATTTCTTCTGACAAGAAACTGTTCACAATTCAAGCTACTCCTTAGCCATTATAATCAAGAAAATTGATTTATTTTCACAATATCTGTGAAGGATATATGTATCGGAAGTATATTTGTCTTCATTCTTGATATTCCATTCACCCATTTTAACCCACATATTTGTCAGACGCTAAACGTCTCCTCCACAAAGCGCCAGCCGTTGGAAAAACGCTGCTTGCTTTTGTAATTAATTTTCTGACTTTATCGCCATTATTTGACGCTATTTTTCCAAACAATTAGTTTTTGTTATCAATAAAAACACAAAAATGGTAATTTCCCAAACATCAAAATCAAATCCCCGAAAATCGTGCGCTGTCAAAAACGCCGTCAAATGGACACACGCCCGCCCTGGCAAACGTTTGTCTCGTCATGTTTTTCTCGGCTGAATTCACTTAACGCTGGGAGAAATGAAGCAAGCGAGCGAAAGAAAAAAAAAAACACTTAAAAACCTTAGAAAATTAACAAGAAAACACATCAAAAATTAGACAAAAAATACGGTGGCCCAGAGACAAACAACAACAAGCAGGAGGATGCGGTAACATCCTCCTCCCTCCCCTCTCCATTCTTTCGTCGTGTGGCAGGCTTTTGCTCATTTTAACGGTTCTATTACCATCACTCATCGGGCAAAATGGCGATTATTCATAAATCATTAAACACAAAATTTCAATTTTTGTGTCCCCCAACCACTCCTCACCAAGAAATTTTCCCTCTACCCAAAAGGACATGTTTTTATCGCCGTGTTTTTTTTTTTTCTTTTTTTGAAGGAAAAAACATCAAAAAATAACGAAAAATGTGAAAATTTATAAAAAAAATCCTAATGAGCCAAGGAAAAAGTTCGTGGAAAAAAACTTCCAAAAAAAGTTAAAATCAAGCAGCAACAACAACGCGGAACATGATAAACATTTGTTGATGTTTGCTCAAGTTTGGTTGTCCTACGGCCCGGGGAAGTGGTTTGGGTAGCCGGCCGGCCTACCCACCACCACCACCAACATCACCATCAACACCACCCATTTTACCACTAACGCCGTCGCTGTTGCCGATACTGTCTAAATGACACCCCAAGCTTAACGAAATTCTAGCTGGGATTCCAGGCAAGAAGACCTTCGTTTGAAAACTTTCTTTTTTTTCTCCTTCATCCTCATTTTTTTCTTCGCTGGTGATTTTTCCATTACAATCTTTATTTTTATGTATTTTCGTGCATTTTTGTTGTTGCTTTCGAGCAAACGAGCGAGCGTCCACAACGAAGACATTAAAAATTTTGTTTGATACTTGTTCTGGTCGTTTGATTTCCGTTTCCGTTTGCCGTTGAGATTAAACATTACGTTGTAAATGTGTGTGTGTGTCCGTCCATCTGTATCTGCATATTACCCAGCATGGCTGGGAGGATGACTCGCGGTTGTCGGACGCAGTTTGGCCCTCAAAGTGAGACTATCGTTTTAAGTGTCTATCTGTCTGTCCGTCCGCCCGTCCGTCCTCCTGTCCTGTGTATTTCAATGTTTTTTCTATAATTATGGATCGCGTGCTGCTGCGTATGTCTGTTACATTAAATTAAAAATTCATCTTTAATCAAAAATTATTGTTTGTTGGCCGCTGTTGTACTGTGTTACGTTCAATTTCGTTTCGTTACGTTTTTCTATTTTTTTTTGTGGAAATGTAGAAAAAATACAAATATAAAAAATTAGTTTATTGTGGGAACGCGTCTCACTCCTCTTGATTGTCATTCCCAATGATCTGCATGCAAATGAATGAATTGAAGTGGCCATAAATCAATGGATAAATGTGTAACTTCCTCTTAGTTCGGAGCAATTTCCTCTAGGCCAGCTAACCTAGTAAAATGAATAATTGTTGCCGAAATGTTAGTGGAAGTTTCTCACCATCCTTTATTAACGCGAAAAACTCACATTATAGTACTATAAGTCCAGCCACAATCAAATACACTGGTAGCCTTCGATCATACTCATATGAAAAAAGAGCGACTGCCGCCAACATACTTGATTGTGATTAGATTCCATTGTCGTCTTAAAAGTGTCTATCATTCTCGTGTAACTATTTTTCTAATCATCATCATCGTTTGCTTTTATTCATTATGTTCTATAATACCCTTGACCTTTAAAGTATGACCTCTGATCTTTGATCCCTGTAATCCACTTGCTCCCCGTAATGTCTTTGAACTTAGACCATTGACGTTAATCCACTTGATCCCCTTAATTCATCTGAATTTTGGTCATTGACCTTTGACCTTTAATCACTTACTCATTTAATTCCTTACTCACTTAATCGATTTGACCTTTGACACATGAGCTTTGACATCTAACCTATGATCCCTTTGACCTTTATCCACATTTGCCATTTGAACACATAGATCCCTTAAACACTTTGACATCTGACCTTTGACCCCCTTAATCCCTTAATCCATTTGACCTTTGAACTTGACCTTTGATACTTCTAATCCACCCTTTGACATTTGATATACCTTTGTCCATTAATCCTTTTGACCATTAATCCCTTTGACATTTAATCCCTTGGGTCATTGACCTTTGATTATTAATCCCTTTGACCATTAATCCCTTTGACATTTAATCCCTTTGGGCATTGACCTTTAATCCCTTAGGTCATTGACCTTTGATTATTAATCCCTTTGACCATTAATCCCTTTGGTCATTGACCTTTAATCTCTTAGGTCATTGACCTTTGATTATTAATCCCTTTGACATTTAATCCCTTTGGTCATTGACCTTTAATCCCTTAGGTCATTGACCTTTGACCATTAATCCCTTTGGCATTTAATCCCTTTGGTCATTGACCTTTAATCCCTTAGGTCATTGACCTTTGACCATTAATCCCTTTGGTCATTGACCTTTAATCCCTTAGGTCATTGACCTTTGACCATTAATCCCTTTGACATTTAATCCCTTTGGTCATTGACCTTTGATTATTAATCCCTTTGACCATTAATCCCTTTGACATTTAATCCCTTTGACCTTTGACCTTTGACCTTTGACCTTTGACCTTTGACCTTTGACCTTTGACCTTTGACCTTTGACCTTTGACCTTTGACCTTTGACCTTTGACCTTTGACCTTTGACCTTTGACCTTTGACCTTTGACCTTTGACCTTTGACCTTTGACCTTTGACCTTTGACCTTTGACCTTTGACCTTTGACCTTTGACCTTTGACCTTTGACCTTTGACCTTTGACCTTTGACCTTTGACCTTTGACCTTTGACCTTTGACCTTTGACCTTTGACCTTTGACCTTTGACCTTTGACCTTTGACCTTTGACCTTTGACCTTTGACCTTTGACCTTTGACCTTTGACCTTTGACCTTTGACCTTTGACCTTTGACCTTTGACCTTTGACCTTTGACCTTTGACCTTTGACCTTTGACCTTTGACCTTTGACCTTTACCTTTACCTTTACCTTTACCTTTACCTTTACCTTTACCTTTACCTTTACCTTTACCTTTACCTTTACCTTTACCTTTACATTTACCTTTACCTTTACCTTTACCTTTACCTTTACCTTTACCTTTACCTTTACCTTTACCTTTACCTTTACCTTTACCTTTACCTTTACCTTTACCTTTACCTTTACCTTTACCTTTACCTTTACCTTTACCTTTACCTTTACCTTTACCTTTACCTTTACCTTTACCTTTACCTTTACCTTTACCTTTACCTTTACCTTTACCTTTACCTTTACCTTTACCTTTACCTTTACCTTTACCTTTACCTTTACCTTTACCTTTACCTTTACCTTTACCTTTACCTTTACCTTTACCTTTACCTTTACCTTTACCTTTACCTTTACCTTTACCTTTACCTTTACCTTTACCTTTACCTTTACCTTTACCTTTACCTTTACCTTTACCTTTACCTTTACCTTTACCTTTACCTTTACCTTTACCTTTACCTTTACCTTTACCTTTACCTTTACCTTTACCTTTACCTTTACCTTTACCTTTACCTTTACCTTTACCTTTACCTTTACCTTTACCTTTACCTTTACCTTTACCTTTACCTTTACCTTTACCTTTACCTTTACCTTTACCTTTACCTTTACCTTTACCTTTACCTTTACCTTTACCTTTACCTTTACCTTTACCTTTACCTTTACCTTTACCTTTACCTTTACCTTTACCTTTACCTTTACCTTTACCTTTACCTTTACCTTTACCTTTACCTTTACCTTTACCTTTACCTTTACCTTTACCTTTACCTTTACCTTTACCTTTACCTTTACCTTTACCTTTACCTTTACCTTTACCTTTACCTTTACCTTTACCTTTACCTTTACCTTTACCTTTACCTTTACCTTTACCTTTACCTTTACCTTTACCTTTACCTTTACCTTTACCTTTACCTTTACCTTTACCTTTACCTTTACCTTTACCTTTACCTTTACCTTTACCTTTACCTTTACCTTTACCTTTACCTTTACCTTTACCTTTACCTTTACCTTTACCTTTACCTTTACCTTTACCTTTACCTTTACCTTTACCTTTACCTTTACCTTTACCTTTACCTTTACCTTTACCTTTACCTTTACCTTTACCTTTACCTTTACCTTTACCTTTACCTTTACCTTTACCTTTACCTTTACCTTTACCTTTACCTTTACCTTTACCTTTACCTTTACCTTTACCTTTACCTTTACCTTTACCTTTACCTTTACCTTTACCTTTACCTTTACCTTTACCTTTACCTTTACCTTTACCTTTACCTTTACCTTTACCTTTACCTTTACCTTTACCTTTACCTTTACCTTTACCTTTACCTTTACCTTTACTTTACCTTTACCTTTACCTTTACCTTACCTTTACCTTTACCTTTACCTTTACCTTTACCTTTACCTTTACCTTTACCTTTACCTTTACCTTTACCTTTACCTTTACCTTTACCTTTACCTTTACCTTTACCTTTACCTTTACCTTTACCTTTACCTTTACCTTTACCTTTACCTTTACCTTTACCTTTACCTTACCTTTACCTTTACCTTTACCTTTACCTTTACCTTTACCTTTACCTTTACCTTACCTTTACCTTTACCTTTACCTTTACCTTTACCTTTACCTTTACCTTTACCTTTACCTTACCTTTACCTTTACCTTTACCTTTACCTTTACCTTTACCTTTACCTTTACCTTTACCTTTACCTTTACCTTTACCTTTACCTTTACCTTTACCTTTACCTTTACCTTTACCTTTACCTTTACCTTTACCTTTACCTTTACCTTTACCTTTACCTTTACTTTACCTTTACCTTTACCTTTACCTTTACCTTTACCTTTACCTTTACTTTACCTTTACCTTTACCTTTACCTTTACCTTTACCTTTACCTTTACCTTTACCTTTACCTTTACCTTTACTTTACCTTTACCTTTACCTTTACCTTTACCTTTACCTTTACCTTTACCTTTACCTTTACCTTTACCTTTACCTTTACCTTTACCTTTACCTTTACTTACCTTTACCTTTACCTTTACCTTTACCTTTACCTTTACCTTTACCTTTACTTTACCTTTACCTTTACCTTTACCTTTACCTTTACCTTTACCTTTACCTTTACCTTTACCTTTACCTTTACCTTTACCTTTACCTTTACCTTTACCTTTACCTTTACCTTTACCTTTATCTTTATCTTTCTCCCTTTTTGAAACCACTGTTCCGGACAAAAAGGGAATAATCTCCTCTGCCGCACTGTCACTTTTCGCATTTGAATAAACATTCTGACAACTCCGATAAATATTTACAAAATAATCCCCAAAATTATGCCACATTCTACGACAAGCTAACTCCTCAAAGTATGCAAATGCCACCAACCCACACACTGACACATATGCACCAACAACACTCTATCTAACCACCACATCCAAGCCCTCCGTGACATCCGTTTGCCTCGCTTTACCCACTTATCTTCACTCATATGCACGTTTTGCCAATAATTTCTGGCGCATTATCTACAACTTATCCAATCAAAACAACTGAAACGACGAACGGAGCAAATTTCTTTCATTCTTTCCATCTTTCTTTGTTACTTTTTGTTGATCTTTGATTGTCTTTTTAAGTAATTTTCACATAAAAAACGCTCTAACAAATACAATCAAAAAATTACTCTAAACATATGCATACATTACACCCACCATACACACACACTCACACACTGATATGGGAATCCTCATACCCTCCTGCTGGAATTCCGAGGGAAATATCTGCCAAACACAAGACAAGGCTGACAAGTCCTCGGGGCGGAGCAGGGTTGTCACACAAAAAACAAAAACAAATTAATGTATTTTTTCACAAATTTTCCCAAGCATCGATATGTAAGTACACACACACATGCTAGTATACATACATGTGTAAGTGCGTTTAGATGTGTGTTCGTATGTAAATTCAGTTTGATGATGTCAATGCCGCCGAAACACTAGCCTCGGGGGACTTAAAAACCTATAAATTTTTTTCCTCTGGCATTTGCAAAAAATGAAAAACGGAAAATGAGGAACATGTTTGCATATGAGGGGGTGGCAGTGTATGTGTGTGCAAGGATGTAAGGATATGGAACGCCTACGCGGTTTAACGCAAACATTTTATACGCGCAGCATACGTTTAATGTAATTCGCGAAAATGTTCACCATGTGAACTGGTGTTTGTTGTGGGTAGACAGCAGCATCAGCATCCTCCATCCTTCCCCACCACGCTCAGGATAATATCGAATTTCATATGGGGATTTTCGTTGTTGTTGCTCCTTTTTTCCTGCTGCCAAACACCATGGAAATTGCAAACAATTTAACAGCACTTTTGAGCCACGGCAAAATGGGAAATTGGCAGCAATTAATGGATTGACATTCTTCTATGCATTGGGAAATTGATATCCATAGATTTGCGTTGTACCGGGAGGCCTGGGAAAGTGATGGAAGGTTAATTGTCTTTTTGAAGGGGGGGAATGTTAAGGAGCCATTTAAATGAGATGTATCTCCGGAACAAGCTTGACTATTGTTTCAGAAATGTTGAATAAGTTAGGGCGGGATTAATTTCATTGTCCTAGACTGAAGAGTCAATAAATAGGCTCCTTTCACAAGTTGAAGATTCGTTAATATAAGTGATTAAATTTGATAGAGTATTTAAATTAAAATTTAAGGTGAGAGAAAGGAAGGAAATGTGGAAGGATTTTCCATAAGAACTTCAACAGATACATGTGTAAAAAAATGAGATAGTTTTAAATCCGGTTTTATTATTATTTATTTATTCAATTCAGACTATGGAAATAACATTATTCTTTACAGACTATAACTTAAAACCCAAAAAAGATCGATGTGAAATATAGAAATATAAAAGTTCAAGCACGTCAATTAAAAATCAATTAAGTCCATTATTGTCGATTTATATTAATGCGCTTCAAAACATTCTTTTTCCAATTTTCCCATTTTTTGCTCCATAATTTCATAATTCCTTTTTTAAATAATACGCTATTTATTAAGTACACTATATATATTTTTTATTTATTTTATTATTTTTATTATTTTTATTAAATTAAAGAAGAAAATTATTATTCTGACGATTTTCACTGAAATTTTGTTTGATTTTGCAAAAGATATTTTGAAAAAAAATCTTAAAATATAGATCCCAACATTTCACCACTTCCAAACTCATACAGCCGCTAAAAAATACTCCTGAGAACATTACTTTCACATTTCAAAAACAAAAAATCAATCAATGTAATCATTTCGAAAATCAAAATAACATAAAATTGTAAAAGTTCTAAAAAATATAACGCGGCTTTTAAAAGTAATTGAAATTGTCTTTAAAGCAAGGTAGAGTACATTAAAAACGGTCAAGTATTTCAGGTGTTACCACTGCCATAAATTGTAAAAATTGTTATACCCTCCACCTCCAGGATGGGGATATACTAACTTTGTCATTCCGTTTGTAACACCTCGAAATATCGACCTGAGACCCTATAAAGTATATATATTCTTGATCGTCATAAAATTCTAAGACGATCTAGCCATGTCCGTCCGTCCGTCTGTTGAAAGCACGCTAGCATCTAAACGAAAGGAGCTATGACGCCCAAATTTGCCATAAATGCGTCGTTATAGTTGTAGATCGGTTGGGATTGAAACTGGGTGAAATCGGCCCAAAGGAAAAAGTTTTTCCCTCACAACGACAGTACTTAGGCATGCTTTTTTCAATATATCTGTTTGTACTTACTTCATATTGATTATGCGCATTCCCCCTATAACAAATAGGCGCACCATAAAGTGCTTCTCATTCGTAGGGGGTGAAATGAGGCAAAAAGGGATAAAAATGGTACCTATCAAACGAAAACAGCTAGAAACACCAAATTTGGTATGTACTTTCCTCTAATTGAGTAGATACATAATATGATAGTATTTTTCACTAATTCGTACTTTTAAGGGATAAAATGGGAATAGAGGCATAAAAAAGGTACCAACCAAACGGCTGCGCCTAAAATAATGAAATTCGGAGTATACATTCCTCTGACTGCGTAGACACAAAAAAAGGTTTTTTTCCAAATTTGTACTTTCATGGGATACAATGGGTACAGATGGATAAAAATAATACCAACTAAACGGCTACAGCTAGAATGATGAAATTCGATGTGTACATACCTCTACTTGCGCAGACAAGTAAAATAAAGGGATTTTTAGAAAGCCGTACTTTTAAGGGGGTAAAATGGGAAAAATTATAAAAATGGTACCAACCAAATGGCCGGAGCTAGAATGAAGGAATTCGGTGTACACATTCGTCTGACTGCATAGACAAGCAAAACAAAAATATTTTTCCAAATTCGTATTTTTTAATTTTTTTAAATCATGAAGTTAGGTGATCTTGCACTATGTACGTGAGAAATAATGAATTTTAAAAATATGTACTTTTGGAATTAAAATGGATGGAAATACAACCAACTGTATTGTTTAAGTTTTATTGAAGATTGTTGTCTTATATTTACTTTTTGAATTGACTTGAAGTATTATTTCGATATATATTATAAACATATTGGTAGTCTTGCCTTATACGCGTTGTTTGAAATAATAAAAATTTTATATTTATTTATAAAATTATATTTTCAATATTTGTATTTTAAAATATAGATGCAATATGGTCTTGAGCCAGGAGAATATCCCAGTTCAAATCAGATATTGATTTTAGACAAAAATAAAACAAACGAACAAACTAAAATTTAATATTTTTCTCGAAAAAATAATTTTTTTTGAAAAAATGTTTTTTTTTTTTTAACTGGGATATTGTCCTGGCTCAAGACCATTTTGCATCTATATTTAATAGAATGCAAATTTATTTACAAATGGCACGGTGACATTTATTACTTGGCTGCAGACTACCACGATCATGATTTCGACCATGTCAGAAGTCTTTTCAAGTGGCTTCGCAGCGACTTTTCAACATCAAACCCGGCCTCTATAAGGAGATGATTCTCACACACGAACGAGAAGCACAACTCACTTGCCGAATTTTCGTTTAAAAAATCACACCAAGTAAAAAAGTACACATGCCATCTTACAAGCATCTCATTGAGTTGCATATGTAAGTATGTGTATATGCAGGTATAGTTACCCAGCAATACTTCTGATGTGCCAACGCTCATTTTTTTAGTTTTTTCGCTTGTATTTTTTCGGTCTGTAATCAATATTTGATTTGAACTGGGATATTGTCCTGGCTCATGACCATTTTGCATCTATATTTAATAGAATTCAAATTTATTTACAACTGGCATGGTTTTGTGTGTATCTCGTACAGGATATCCAAATACACACAAAATAAACTTATTTATTTTGCAGACTAGTGTTAAACTTCCACGGCAGATAAAACTTGAATAGGCCGGAGTTGGAATGGGAAGCAGTAGCATATTTATTCACATGCGATGATATTCTATGATTATAACCAAAATAGTAAATAATGCCTGAGGCGTATGCACAACAACCAACCAACCAACTATAAATCCCACATATGACACAGTTTTCTTTATTTTTTGTCGAGCAAAAAATTGAGATGAAAACTTTTTAAAAATGCAGACAATATTCGGAACAACGACACCCAAAGGATTAGTAGTTTAAAAGTAAATAAACTTACGACACTCACATGGACAAACATGCTGGGTGGGATACACCAATGGTGGCTACATACAATAGAGTCCTATAACCTTCAAACCATGACTAATGAGGAGCAGCAGCTACGGCAACAAAAGAATGACAGTCGCAGAACGAAAAAAAGACACCCACAAACAGCACCGCAAAAATAACCCACACACAACCACAGACAAACAAACAAAAGGACTATACAAGTCTCCGATGTTGTTGTTGTTGATTTTTGCAATCCTGCGAAATGGGCGCAAAAAAAGACGGGAAATGTGTATTTACAAAAACCATAAATCAATTGGATACGCCACAATGCAAATCTATTTTTAAATGCAAAATAATAAGTAACGAAAATCAACAACAGCCACCCCCTTCGCCGCAAACAAACAGCCATCGATACCTTGCCATTCGTGCCTTCCCCAGAGCCCAGCTAGCCCTGTGCAACTGAGTTTAAAGTATTTTCTTTCTTTTCCACTGAAAAGTGGGAAAAAAACACGCGTGTAACACAACAAAAAGCCACGCGGGAAAATTTGAACCCAGAAATGTCCCGAAAAAAAGTTGGGCATAAAAACGCCACAGGGTTCTCAGGCAATAAAAATGTATAACATTCATATGGAACAAAAGCAATAAAAATTGTTCGGTTTAAAAAAGAAGAAAAAAGAGCCGCAAAAAATCACCGGAATAAAGCGAGGACCAGCGAAACAACAAAAAAAATCAACCCAGAAATTAATCATCATATGGGGAATACATTTCAGGCCAAATGTAAAGTAAAACGACGCAAACGAGAAGATAAAATGTTATAGGTAAAGTTTACAACTATAAAAGGGCGTTCTGCTGTGTATGTGGCCATACACTATGATAGACTGCGTTCAAAAAAGAGACTGTGAAGGCACAGTGGCTCAGCGAAGTACTCGTCAAACAAAACATATCTATAAAAGGGGGTACAAATACAAGCCTCTATTTTTTAAAAATCTAAACATGAACTGTCAAGCTAATTTTCCATGATCTTGGGAACGGTTTCTGGCTTTATCTCTCGATATTTGCCTCATGGGTCTGAATAGTTGATGGATTGTTGGCATATCGTCGATTCTTCACGGCAGCCCACAAAAAAGTGGTCAATTTTAATCATTTCAATCATTTGTGGCTTGGGTTGTATAATATGACATGCCCTCCTGTGGAAACCAAAGGCCGTCCAAGTTCACGCCTTCAATCTCTGGCCATCAACATTTTTTTATCAATATTCTGCGGAGCTCACCGTTTACCGAAATGTCATTTCCAGCAGTATTTTCAAAGAAAAGGTGAGTCAATAATGCCACCTCTCCAAAATCTGCCCCAAATTGTCACATTCTGAGCATGCATTGGCTTTTCGACAATCACGTGCGTGTTTTTTCCATCCATACATGCGATAGTTTTGCTTGTTAACCTTTATCTACGGAGGTAACAATTTTGAACATAGTCTTAGGCGTGCAGTAAATTTTAACTCTTTTAATTTATCCCACGTCAACGATTTGTTGAAAATTTTCATTTTTATATAAAATATCCATCAAAAGTAATCAATAATAATATGAAAATATACTAAGAAAATTAAATTTCTAGATAGCAATAGAAGATATTAATTGAAAGATCGTTAAGAGAGTGTAACATTTACCACTACCATAGGTAAAGGTTAATACAGTTGCCGAGAAGGTTGTATTTATTTAGTATTGTTAATGCCTTGTCATTTACAAATACTGATAAACTATTGTCTTAATTATTTATTTTAAAAAGAATTTTCTGATTATAGCTGCCTACATTGATTTAATTACTGAAATGGTAAAACCTTATAAGTCAAGTTGAAGTTGAAGTTGAAGTTTATTGAGACTTTTTTATAATTATATGACAAGTTGAAAAAAAACGTTATAATGGAATTCTTAAAACTATTGCGTATTATTTTAATGGACAACTCGTGTTTTATATTTACAGGAAAGCGTTACGTTAATCGATATGTGTTAGCTATAAATTAGATATTACATGCTTGCTCCCGGCATTAATTTAACGGAGCCTTATAAGTCAAAAATGTAGCAATACTCTGCTAATGTAGTTTGGAAAAATTATTTAAAGCCTACTTTAGGGATGTAAGGTTTTAGGGTATGCGAGCGTATCTAAATATTGGGCGGATATTAGCCTGAAGTTATTTACAAAGTTATAATAGCCGTTTGTCATAGATTAAAAAATAAAATAATTTTTATCAAAAATTTCGAAAATCGTAAAAACAAAAAATTACCATTTCTCATTTAATTGTGGACTCAAATGAAATCACTGGTAATGATTTATATTAACATAAATATTAAAAAGAGAAATTTATGAAGCTTTTTCATTTCAACTTACATGAGAGGTAGGCGTGTTTGTGGGCGGCTTTAAAAAACGTGTTTTATCTAATTTAACGATATAAGAGATGTGTGCTAAATTTCAAGGTCCTAGCTCTATTCCTTTTGATTTTTGCGCATCTTGTATGAAAATATTCCACTGAGCGCTGTTGTATGCATGGCCTAATGGTTGTAGATCGGTTGGAATTGAAAATGTGCGAAATTGATGCAAAAGGATACAATTTTCCCACACTAGGACTACAAATTCACCCTTACAATTATAACATTTAAACATATTTCTTGAAGATTTTTCCCTTATATTCAAAAAATATGAAATGTGGTGTTATCGGTCTAATTGCAGAGACATGTAAAATATATGCATCTATCTAAATACGTACTTTTAGGGTCAAAAAGATGGAAATGACCAAATGGCTGCACCTAGAATAATAAACGTCGGTGTATACATCGATCTGACAGAGTAGACGCGAAAAATAAAGATAACTTTCGATAATCGTTGTTTTAGAATCAAAATAGAGAAAAAGGATAAAATAGTTACCGACCAAATGGCTACGACTAGAATTATTAAATTCGGTGTGTTCATCCATTCCTTCGATTATTTAGACGGAGATGCTTTCTTGGGAAAATGTGGAGAAAGGGTATAAAAAGATAAAATGAAAAAATTCGATGTTAGGGTCAAAAATGGCTGTAGCTGGAACCATGAAATTGCAAATGGGCAAAATCGGCCTGGTAGACAAATATTTGTCCATAACGATGACTGAAAATACCCTTAATATGAATATGCAACAACAATTTTGTCGCAGGCTCAGCTATAACATTCTTTCATGTATTTTGGCTTTCTAAACTCGAAAACGATATACAATTTGTTTATGGTATTTTTTTTAAATTTCGGCGAATGCATCTTAAATATTTTCATTTTGAAAATATAAGTCCGACAGCATACGGCTACAAATATTGCGAAGAACAGTTTTCACAAATAATAATTTTTTCGAAAAAAAAATCTATTTTTCTATTTAAAAAATTATAGAAAATAAAAAAAATCGGGAAAAAATTTTAATAACTAATATTCTAACGCGAAAAAACAATATATGTAAAAACTTTTATATTTATTTATAGATTTTCTTCGAAAATGCCTTGGTTTCTTCGTTGAGATAACAGGTATTATAAACTAAAACAATATATTCTCTCTATAATTTGTAATGGTACGTTTCGCGCCATTTAAACAACAATTTAAAAAACATGATTTTTTAACTTCCTTTGCGTCTACAAGGAGTATTATAACTTCTATATTTATTTTGAGATTAATATTCATAGATTTTTTACATAATTTACATAATTAATAGATTTACATAATTAAGATTAATATTCATAGATTTTTTACATATAATCATTGTTTTTATACCCTTCACCTCCAGGATGGGGGTATACTAACTTTGTCATTCCGTTTGTAACATCATGAAATATCGACCTGAGACCCTATAAAGTATATATATTCTTGATCGTCATAAAATTCTAAGACGATCTAGCCATGTCCGTCCGTCTGTCCGCCTGTTGAAAGCACGCTAGCATCTATACGAAAGGAGCTAGGATGTCCAAAATTTGCATAAATACGTCTTATAGTCGTAGATCGGTTGCGATTGAAACTGCGCGAAATCGGCCCAAAGGGAAAATTTTTTCCCTCACAAGGACTGAAAAAACCCATAATAACCCCTAATATTTTAGAGTATTTAAGCATATTTTTCAATATGTCTGCTTGTACTTACTTGATATTGGGTATGCGCATTCCCCCTATAACAAAAACGTGCTCCATAGAGTGATTTTTTTTGTAGAGGGTGAAATGGGGGCAAAAAGGGATAAAAATGGTACCTATCGAACGACAACAGCTAGAAACACGAAATTCGGTGTGTACATTCCTCTAATTGAGTAGATACATAATATAAAAGTATTCGATCCAAATTCGTACTTTTAAGGGGTAAAATGGGAATAGAGGGATACAAATGGTACCAAACAAACGGCTGCACCTGGAATAATGAAATTCGGTGTATACATTCCTCTGATTACTTAGACACTAAAAATGGAAGAATTTTTCGAAATTCGTAGTTTTTGGGGTTCAAATGGAAAAAGGGAATAAAATTAGTACCAACCTAATGACCGTAGCTGGAGTTATGAAATTCGGAGTATACATTCCTCTGACTGCGTAGACATAAAAAATGAAAAGTTTTTTTCCAAATTCGTAGTTTTTAGGGATATAATGGGTACAGAGGGATACAAATAGTACAAACTAAACGAATACAGCTAGAATGATTAAATTCAGTGTGTACATCCCTCTAATAGCGTAACACGTATAATAAGGAGATTTTAGATAGAGAAGAGATTGGCTGAATCATGAAGATAACTTATTTTGCATTATGTACGTGAGATAATGGATTTTCAAAATCTGTACTTTTGGAATTAAAATAGAAACTGTAGCACCCACTACCTACCAATATTTTTGAAAATATAAATATAAGAATATTTATTTTTTGAATTGCTTGAAGTATTGTTTCGATATATATAGTGTAAACGTATTGGTAGCCTTGTCTTATAAGCGTGGCTTGAAATAATAAAAATATTATATTTATTTATAAAATTATTTTTTCAATATTTGTATTTTTTTTTGGTTTGTCTATATTAAAAAAATATATTTTCCTGTAATGTTACTGCACTACTACGAAAATCGACAGCCTCTGTGGAATGCAATCCATGGTGGAGGGTATATAAAGTTCGGCCCGGCCGAAATTAACGCCGTTTTTACTTGTTGGTGTTAGAATGTTAGCTTTTGAAAATAAAACAAAATACTTTTTTCGTCTATTTTGCTATTTTTATGATTTTTTCGTGCCAGCAAAAATATTTTTTTCCAACAAATGTTTTTTTTTCAATTCCCAATTTTCGGTACGTCAATTTTCTTGTAGCTTTCTTCTTAACGCAAAAAATAAATAATTTTTGAAAATCCTTGAATAAATATAGAAGTTATGGTCTGTTAAGTGAAAATAAATTGAAGTTGCTTTTGTCAGTTTTATATGTTTTCTGTTTTTACTTTTTCTCAGTCATTAAACCATATCAATAAAATTATTTTTACTTTCAGAATATAGTTCTCGAACATACCTAGAAATTTTGGCAACACATTCCACATTCCACATATTCTCAAAAAATAATAATAATAATTGTGAAACTGCTGTAAGGTAAGTACAGTTTAAGCAAAGTATAATACAGCAGACACTTCATTGTATGTTTAGTTATAATGATCTCAAACATAATGGCCTCCCATTGTATTTTTTCTCTGCCTGTTGTCTTAATTTTTCTCTCTCTGGAAACTGTATTTAACCTTCACCTTCACTCTGACGACTACTTTTCCCATCAAGTGTTAATTTTTTGCTGCGTGTTTTCCACATGATCGGTGGTCTTTGTGGTTTACCACATTTTAGCTTAAAAAAACTGTTGGCAATAATAAGTTATAGCAGCCATGTAAGCATGGCTGTCCGTATATATTTCCAAGTATGTGTGTGTTCCATTTATGCTGTAAATCCTTATGCAAAATATATGGGAGGATGTAAGAAAATCTAACAAATCCTTTTTTATTTGCTTAAGCCAACAAATCAACTCTCGCAAAAACATCTTTTTAACACTTTCTTTTTATGCTCATCACACAGCCACACACAAGCTTATGAAATTCTGACAACACACGCACGGCCGGCAACACTTACTTACACTTAGAGAGGAGGACCAACTGAAATTTCTAAACCAAATATTTACCCTTTATCATCAGTATTCGGTGAATGGGGGAAGGGGTAGGACATGGGACTGATATCCACAGGCATGCATACAAATCAGTTGTGCCACCCCCACACATACATGTGCTGTGATACCCGGCAGGACCTTAAGACAATATTAAGCAACGCATTTCCCCCAACAAACAAAAGGATTTTTCTTGGCTTCAAATCCTTCGTTTTTTTGTCGACAATAAAAAATATGATTTCTGTAAATGGTTTACTTTTGGGGAAGGGTTTGATTTTTTTTTCACAACTGAAACAATAGCAAATAGCAGCAACAATAAGTGTCAGTCATTCAATTTGGCATAAATTAAATTAATTTACTGGCAGCGTCCGCCCGCCTTTTGCTGGAAAATTTAAACTTGAGGTTTTCATCGTTTTGGCCTAACCAAACATTGCCTTTCATTTCCCCTCGCCTGCACAAAGAACTGAATCAAAAGCAAAAAAACCCGAATACTATTCAATTTACACTTTCTATTTATCTTTACGTCTACTGACCACTTTCTGTTGCTTGTTTCACACCGCCCCCTCCCCCCCCCCCCAAACAGCAAATCCTTTCAACGTCATTGCCAATTTCAATTTGGCCAAAACTATACTTTAAACTTTGCAACTTTCGACTGCTGGCCGGCGATTGCAGCAAAGGACGACGAAGACGAACGAAAAAAAAATCAACTTAAAATTTCCATGCATTTTATATGGGCTACTGCTGCCACTTCCACCTCCTTCGGGCCCTAATCACAGACAGACTGGCCTGGGGAAGGGGGCGGGTGTGTACCCTTACAAATAAAACAAAATACAAATACAATTAAATTGCCAACTGTACACACAGTCTTTCGGTATTCTTTCTCTGCATAAACTAGAGAAACTACAGAATGTAAACTTTTCAAAATAACCAATAATTAAAAATTTACAAAAGGAATAGAGAGCAGATTTTTAATTAAATTCAAACTATATACAAATTTCGAAACTTGGATGAGGTTCTTTCTATTTTGCAGGCGATAGGAAATTGATTTCATTACATGTGAAGTGCGTTCATTAAGGCAAACGGAGAGACTGAATTTGTGGAAAATGTTGGTATAAAAATATGTCAGGCACTCTGGGCAAATTCCAAATCCTCAAAAAAAAACACAACATAATAGAATGTTCCATAATGGTATGCAATTAGAAGTGAAGTTTGCTTTCTAGTTGAAATAATATAAAATAGGTACAGAGGTGTTTTAACACCCCAAAACTAGGCAATAATTTATAAAGCCCACAAGTAGGCAATAAGAAAAACATTAAAAAGCGCCTTAAACCATGTAGGATTGCTTAATGATTCTGAAGAAGAAGTATCTTGAAGTCGATGATACATTTTCGTGCATTTGTTTCAAAAATATTGCCGGTGCTATGAATAAAGATATAAAATGCTTAAAGAGAAATGTAACCTAAAAGTATGCAATTCAAAATTGAAACCCTTACCAGACACCTTAGAAGTTTTCATTTTACTTTGAACTGAGCCATTCTCCTGCCTCAAAATCATACTGCATCTATATTTTATAGAATGCAACTTTATTTACAAATGACATGGTGAAATTTATTACTTGGCTGCACACTACCACCATCATGATTTCGACCATGTCAAAAGTCTTTTCAAGCGACTATTCAACATTAAACCCGGCCTCTATAAGGAGATGATTCTCACAAACGAATGAGAAGCACAACTCACTTGTTTAACTTATAATCAATTGGTAGAGTTTCCACCAAAGATGTGTTCTTAGGAGATCACCCTAAAAGTAGGCAAACAATTTAAATAGCCCCAAAGTAAGCCTCATTAATAGAATATTAAAGAAATACCTAAATTTATACCAAAATGAGATACAATTATGCTTATTGACATAGCCACCGAGATGCAAATGAGCTTCCTGAAGGCTAAACTGAAGGTCGATCTCTTATTGAAAAATTTCCACGTAATTTTCTTACAGTTTGCGCTAAAGACTCACTAATTTCAAAGTATGTTTTTAATATTTCCCAATTTTATTCGTCCCATTTTGCAAATGTCAAACATAAACCTGAAAATAAAAATTAATGTTATTCTACCTTTCAATTGATAAGTGTAACGATCGACTTAGAATCACTTTTTGAATCGATGTGGCCATGTACGTAAATCTGTCCGACCGTCTCTACATTCATCTATTCCTGTAATCAAAGTGTAGGCCGCAATTATTGTCCTATCCTAAATAAAATTGGTTGTGGACCAAAGACGAAAGTAATTCGGAGGAAATCGGTTCAGATTTATATATAGCCACCATACAAATTTCGCTCTCGATTTGTCTTTTTCCGCTCTAGAAACCGTATATTTAAAAAGATTTTCTTCAAATTTGGCATAACATCTTATATTTCGACTAGAAACATCTGTGGTGAAAATGGTTCACATCGGTTCAGATTTAGATATAACTCCCATACACATTTCGCTCTCGATTTGATTTCTTTCGCTCTTGAAACCGTATATCTCAACATATATTCTTGAAATTTGACATAACACCTTATATTGCAACTACAAGGTGGCGCAAAAATAACCTTACGATGTTTTTTGGCTGTAATTTAAAAAAAAGAAAAACTTTGATTCTTTAATTTTTTTACATCAAGTCGAGAATATGATGTCATGTAAATGGCCGCCGCCACAGTTGATTGTCATTTGAGCCCTTTTTATGGCATTTTCCATTACTTTGGCCAAAACTTCCGGCGATAGGTCCTCACATTCTTGACGGATATTGTCTTTAAGAGCTGCAAGAGTCTGAGGCTTGTTGACATAAACCCGCGACTTCAAAAAGCCCCACAAAAAGAATTCTGGAGCGGTCAAATCAGGCGATCTTGCTGGCCAGTGCAAATCGCCAAAACGGGAGATTAGGCGCCCGGGAAATGCATCCTTCAGCATATCGGTTGTGGCACGTGCAGTGTGTGCCGTTGCACCGTCCTGTTGGAACCACATGTTTTCCAATCCCAATTCATCAAGTTGCGGCAAAAAGAACTCGTTGATCATTGCTCTGTAGCGCTCACCATTCACAGTAACCGTTTGTACCGCGACGTCTTCGAAGAAAAAAGGTCCGATGACAAAAACAGCACACCATACAGTGACTTTGAGCGGGTGTAATGGCTCTTCGTGGGTTACACGCGGATTTTCAGAGCCCCAGAAGTGTAAATTTTGCTTATTTACGTACCCGCTAAGATGGAAATGGGCCTCATCACTCATGATTATTTTTTTGGATGAAAAATCATCTTCCTGTTGGTGGTGATTAAGGATGGCTTGAGCGTATGTTAGACGCGATTGGCGGTCAGCAGCTAACAGCTGATGCACCGTCTGGACTTTGTACGGAAACATCTTCAAATCTTGTACCAAAATTCGCTGTAAAGACCGTCGACTGCGCTTCCATGACATCCTCGGCTACAGCAGCAATATTCTCTGCAGAACGGCTACTCCGGGGTCTGCCACGCCTGGCAGCATCTCGTGTTGTGCCAGTCTCTTCGAGGCGAGCGGCTAAACGTCACAGTGTTTCACCAGTAGGCGTTGGACGGCTAGGAAATCTGCGACGAAATTCACGTTGTGCCAAAGTCACCGACCGATTATTGGTCAAATAAATAGTCACCAATATTCCGCGTTCTGGAACAGTGTAGCGTAACATTGTTTATTAACGTGAATTTCGCATGTGTTTACTACACAAATGTCAAAACAGAACTGACATTAGGGGCCAATCGCAAAATTTATAGCATTTTCTGATAGGAGGATTACTTTTGCGCCACCTTGTAGAAACATCTACGGCGAAAATGGTTCGAATCGGTTCAGATTTAGATATAGCTCCCATAAAGATGTCGCCCTCGATTTTACTTTTTCTGCTCTAGAAAGTACTGAAGACGATATATTTCGCCCGGAAACATACATTGTGAAAGTTGCTCTAATCGAGCCAAGATATATGAAACATTGCAAAATCCTCACCGAATTTAATTGTAATGGCGTAGAAAGTGGAGGGTAGCATATAGTCGGTTAATTGTCTTGTGATGTATTACGTATTGGGCTTGCCTGTCAGAAGAGAACTATTTTTAATAAATATGCCTGAAATTTAGTTTTCTGTTGGGAACAATAGGAAAACCTAAGTCTATAATTTTTAGAGGATTGAAAGTTTCATTTTTTTAATTCAAATTCAGAAACTTGAAATTTGAATCTGATCTGAACATATTTGCTTTTTCGACCAACCGGAAACACCAATTTTTTTTTGCACTTTATTATGATAAATATTGCAGCCAACACCACCTTCACAACCTCGGCCATTTCGTTTATTATGACACGTTAGAATGTAGAAGCTGACAAAAAAGAGAAGAAACCAGAAATGCTTTTGACTTGTGATTACGATTACACACACACACATACAATTTCATATTTTATTTGCTGGTGATTTTTCATCGAGGATGCCATATCACAACTAAAGCAGGCAGCAGGCAAACAGCAGCCCAGCCAAGCGTCAAGCAAGTGGAACACTCAACACCTCCGAAAAGTAACAGAGAGACGACGACACCAATGGCAACTGCTGGTGGCAGAAACCGCCATGGAAAAAATATCTGCTGAACAAGAAATGTTACGGTTACAGGTTCGAGTTATAAATTTCATTTCTAGCACAAATCACACGTATAGAAAGAACAAAAACCGTTTCCGTTGATTTCGTTTGGTTCACTTCAACTGTTCCTTGCTTCTCCTGCCGTTCGTGTGTGGGTGTGTGTGTGGGTTTTTTTGTAGTGCCATTTTTTTACTACCGCAAACGTAAGATGTCATCAACAGTTAACTGAAGAAATGCATCATGCATAATATACCGTTGATAATTTGTTATAACATTTACCACCACGCGCACGCTTTTTAATATATGTGGACAGTGGCGGATTTAGCAAGGACTAAGGAAATGAGGCCTTTTGGAAAATAGTATTCCAAAAATGCGAACATAACAATTCTTTGTCATTTAATAACGGAACACAATATTATTCATATGACTACTACGACTGGCTCGGCAGTATCTCATCCAATTTTCCAGTACATGCCGCAATGATGCTGCCAGCCCAAAATCCACACCAAACAGTAACTCGTTGTGGATGCATTGGCTTCTCAATAGTCACGTGTGGGTTCTCTGAACCCAATATGCGCCAATTTTGTTTATTGACATAGCCACCAAGACGAAAATGAGCTACATGTGAAATCACGAACATTTTCCAGCTAAATTTAAATTAAATTTTGTTCGAGTCGTCCCATTTTGCAAATGTCAAACATAAACCTGAAAATAAAAATAAAATAAAAAAAATAAAAATAAAAACAAAAATAAAAATAAAAATAAAAATAAAAATAAAAATAAAAATAAAAATAAAAATAAAAATAAAAATAAAAATAAAAATAAAAATAAAAATAAAAATAAAAATAAAAATAAAAATAAAAATAAAAATAAAAATAAAAATAAAAATAAAAATAAAAATAAAATTAAAAATAAAAATAAAAATAAAAATAAAAATAAAAATAAAAATAAAAATAAAAATAAAAATAAAAATAAAAATAAAAATAAAAATAAAAATAAAAATAAAAATAAAAATAAAAATAAAAATAAAAATAAAAATAAAAATAAAAATAAAAATAAAAATAAAAATAAAAATAAAAATAAAAATAAAAATAAAAATAAAAATAAAAATAAAAATAAAAATAAAAATAAAAATAAAAATAAAAATAAAAATAAAAATAAAAATAAAAATAAAAATAAAAATAAAAATAAAAATAAAAATAAAAATAAAAATAAAAATAAAAATAAAAATAAAAATAAAAATAAAAATAAAAATAAAAATAAAAATAAAAATAAAAATAAAAATAAAAATAAAAATAAAAATAAAAATAAAAATAAAAATAAAAATAAAAATAAAAATAAAAATAAAAATAAAAATAAAAATAAAAATAAAAATAAAAATAAAAATAAAAATAAAAATAAAAATAAAAATAAAAATAAAAATAAAAATAAAAATAAAAATAAAAATAAAAATAAAAATAAAAATAAAAATAAAAATAAAAATAAAAATAAAAATAAAAATAAAAATAAAAATAAAAATAAAAATAAAAATAAAAATAAAAATAAAAATAAAAATAAAAATAAAAATAAAAATAAAAATAAAAATAAAAATAAAAATAAAAATAAAAATAAAAATAAAAATAAAAATAAAAATAAAAATAAAAATAAAAATAAAAATAAAAATAAAAATAAAAATAAAAATAAAAATAAAAATAAAAATAAAAATAAAAATAAAAATAAAAATAAAAATAAAAATAAAAATAAAAATAAAAATAAAAATAAAAATAAAAATAAAAATAAAAATAAAAATAAAAATAAAAATAAAAATAAAAATAAAAATAAAAATAAAAATAAAAATAAAAATAAAAATAAAAATAAAAATAAAAATAAAAATAAAAATAAATTTATGCAACTTTTCAAAGTCAAAATAATCGGTAGTTCAAATTTAAAATGTTATATGGTCCGCCCTATAGAAGGTGTAATACAAGACATTCCCATTGCACTCCCTTAAACTTTGCCTCTTCACTTCTTAGAGAGTTGAGAATGATACTTTCATATTTATAATCCATGACTGAAGATGTTCAATTTGAATGGCCTTCCTTAGAAATTCCTCATAAATATCGACTCAGAATCAGGAAGAATTAAAGACCTTGTTCTATATGGACCAAATTCACTTCAGAGTAGACAGACTCTAAAGCCTGGCCTTCTAGGCAAGCAAATCTCATGCCTATTGACCTCACTTGAATATTTGTTGGAAGGCCTTCTCCTCACTTCCCCCTCTGTACACCATCCCTGATTATACATTCAAACGTACCCATATGTACCATCCCATATTTTTTAAAATTACTTCATTTCGTTTTTTCTTCCTCCATCCTCTTCTTTATGGTTGGCTTTGTTGCTATTTTATTTTTTCTAAATATAAATATAGGTTTACTTATGACTTTCACATACACCTCCCCCCTGCACATACATCAGCACCACGCATGTGAAAGGACTATACTCCACAGCCACTACAATTTCAGAAGATGACTGCCATTTGAATGTGTGGACGTGACATATTTAAATGAATATGTTAAGGATTTTCGAAAAATAAGAAAAAAAATAAAAACCAACTGAAATAGCAGAACGAATGCAAGCCAAGCCAGCCAGCACCGGGACAAAAGCAAGCGAGCAAGTGAACAGAATGAATTCGAATGACTTCAAATCGTAGTCATATAAAGTGAAATATTTGTTTGACTATTAAACACAACAAGAATTTTAAAAAACACGACACAACCCCCCTCCCTCACCAAAATGGCTATGGACTTTGAGGAGGTTGTAATAAAACGATTTGGTACAAATTCAAAACGATTTAAATGAAAAATTCGTATGGATTTTCAAAAGAAATGTAGGCGATTTTTCTAACGAAAAGGATCAACTACAAATCCATAACTAAAGGCAGGCTTTGTTTACTTTTCTTTAGTAAAAGCCTTAGGTTATGCTTCATTTGCGAAAAAATTTGATATATTTGTCAAATGAATGAGGGAGAAAATTTTAAAAAGTGCTTTGGAGGAGTTGAGTTATGGTCAGGTTTAGATTTGAGAATTTTTAATGGTGACATTTAGAAGGAGATAATTTTGCAGTCATTAACAGTGGCCGGCTAAGGTTTTTGAGGTTTGGAGAAAAATTGCATAGTTTTAGGGGTTTATTTTCTAAAGGCAGAGAAAATAATTGAAATAGTTGAAAAATGTGCAAAATTGTTAGATATTCAAAATGAATGAGAGACATTTTCAAAAAGGACTGCGGAGGAGATGATTTAGGCCACCTCTAGATTTGGTGGTGAGGTGTGGGCGCAGCTGCTTTAGAAGCGTGGTCTGAAGTTTTTGAGGATTTATTTGTGTAAAATATTTTGCATAGTTGTGGAGCTTCATTATTCTGAAGATAGAGAAAATTTCGATTTTATTTTTCAGAAAAATATTAGCTGTGAAAATAATTGTAATGTCTCCTACTTATCTCTATGTTGAGGTGACCAGGAAGTATTTCACTTATTTTCACAGCGAATATTTTTTGCCTTCCAAATAATCTGATCTATAAAAAATAGATTTATATGAAGCTTGTATTTCTAATTCTTCCGAACAGGATCCTTAACAGTTTCGTATCGCCCTTTTTATAGTATTACCTTCTTTGGCAGTGATCTATGAAAGTTCTCAAGGAAAACAAAATAATATCACCTTGACTTCATCCGATCCAAAAATCCGATCCATATTATTTATAATTAGAGCATGTTTTGAAAAACAAGTAAAAATGGTGTTAAGTTCGGCCGGACCGAACTTTATATACCCTCCACCATGGATTGCATTCCACAGAGGATGTCGATTTTCGTAGAAGTGCAGTAATATTACAGGAAAATATATTTTTTTTAATATAGCCAAACCAAAACAAATACAAATATTGAAAAAATAATTTTTAAAGTAAAATATAACACTTTTTGTTGTAACTCTAATAAATATAATATTTTAATTTCAAACCACGCTTATAAGGCAATACGTCAATTCAAAAATTAAATATATATATTTTCAACAAGCTTAAATACCATAAATATTGGTAGATAGTGGGTGCTACAGTTTCCGTTCTATTTTAATTCCAAAAAGTACAAAATTTAAAATCCATTAGCAGACGTACATAGTGCAAAATAACCTAACTTCATGATTCAACCAATTTTTCCGTAAAAGAAAAATTACGAATTTGGAAAAAACTTTTTATTTTGCGTGTCCATGCAGTCAGAGGAATGTCTACACCAAATTCCATGATTGCAGCTGCGGCTATTTGGTTGGTACCATTCTACCCAATTAGAATTTCATCAGTCTAGCTGTAGTCGTTTAGTTGGTACTATTTTTATCCATCTGTACCATTGTATCTCTTGAAAGTACGAATTTGGAAAAAGCCTTTTATTTTCCATGTCTACGTAGTCAGAGGAATGTATACTCCGAATTTCATGTCTCCAGCTGCGGTCATTTTATTGGTACTATTTTTATCCCCTTTTTTCATTTTAACCCCATAAAGTACGAATTTTGAAAAATCAGTGTATTTTACGTGTCTATGCAATCAGAGGAATGTATACACCGAATTTGATTATTCTAGGGGCAGCCGTTTGGTTGGTACCATTTTTATCCCTCTATTCCAATTTTACCCCTTAAGAGTACGAATTTGGAAAAAATACTTTTATATTATGTATCTACTCAATTAGAGGAATGAACACACTGAATTTCGTGTTCTAGCTGTTGTCGTTTAATATGTACCGTTTTATCCCTTTTTGGCCCCATTTCACCCCCCACAAATAAGAATCACTTTATGGTGCACGTTTTTGCTAAAAGGGGAATTCGCATACCAAATATCAAGCAAATATAAACAAATATAAAATATTAGGGATTATTATGGGTACTTTTAGTCCTTGTGAGGGAAAAATTTTTCCCTTTGAGCTGATTTCGCCCCGTTTCAATCCCAACCGACGGACATGGAATTCGTCTTAGAATTTTTTGACAATCAAGAATATATATACTTTATAGGGTCTAAGGTTGATATTTCAAGGTGTTCCGCATGCTGGAGGTGGAGGGTATAAAAAGTAAGGAAAGGTTAAAGGCGATCGGGGACGACTATATGATACCCTCCACTTTCAATGCCATTACAATTGAGAATTTTGTGAGTGAGAATTTTGGCAGGTGTAAAATATCTTGAAGCGATGAGACGTGTTCACATCAAAATCTGTTAAAATATGTGATTTCTAGAGCGGGTGCGAAATTTGTGTTTTCACTAGCGATGTTTCTAGTTTAAATAAATTAAAAATCAAAAATTTATTCTAAGTCGTTCGGTATACTAAACAATCAGTCCAGATAGATTCCTTATGAGTGTTGCAAGCAAATGCCCAAAATCATATAATACCCTAGTGGAGGGTATAGAAATATATTTACATGGAGTTTGAATATTTGAATTTTTTCCGAAAAGGTTCCTTAACAGAATATAGTCCGTTTTATAGTTTCAGGAAATCAGGAATCTCATTCATTCATTACAATTAACCTTCGCCTTACAAAAGATTTTACTATAACATCATTTATCCATTAAAAAATAAAAGTGGTCACCCGAGTGGGTATTAGTAGAGCAAAGGTTAAAAGAGATCGAACTCCCAAAAGTATGCAATATTTGCTAAAACCCACAAGTATGTGTCCTTCCTGAACTAATGAAAGATACTGCCTACTTTTCGGCAAATTCTTACTAGATTCCATAACCCTAGTTAAACGCCCTTTTAATTAGGCTGATCCTTGAAAATGAGTTTTTGCTTCCCACTAACGATGTCTTTATAAATTAAGCTGTCTGTTGACTAATGAGAAATACTAATAATAATAATAATAATAATAATAATAATGAGAAATACTGCCAAAATTTCGGCCAATTTTTAATAGATTCTGGAACTTGAATTCTTTGGCCTTTCAATTTTGGTTTTCTCTTATTTTATTTGTCTTTTTTTTTTGTAAGGACCACTTGCAAATTCTCAAAGAAAATAATTTCAGCTTTTCTTTATCATTCAAAAATCTGATCCTTCTACCACAATGTGGCGCATATTTTGCAAACAAAATATTTGGCATTTGGATTTTTAAATCCTTAATAGAAATACAGTCTGTTTTATGTTCTTAACATGTTTCAGGTTTCAGTTCTCATGTATTTCTTGCCTTTAAAAAGATCGAAGTCCCAAAAGTATGCAATATTTGCTAAAACCAACAAGCATGCTTTCCACATGAGGTGCGTTTTAAAGAAAAATACTGCCTACTTTTCGGCCAATTCGTATTAGATTCTGTAAACTAAGTTCTTTGCCCTTTTTAATTAGGGAAATTTCCTGGAAAATATTTTTTAGGCTATATTTGGGTTAATATTTCGTTGACTATTGAAAAATACTGCCTACTTTTCGGCCAATTCTTATTAATTTCTAGATCTTGAGTTCTTTGCCCTTTTAATTTGAGTTTTCATTTAAAATTTCTTCTAAATTTGGGCTTATTCGTCTGCCACACAATTATGTACTTCCTTGCCTTTGTACCTTAACTTATTGAATTGAATTTTTGATTACCTTTTCCCTTATTGCCCGCTGAATTTGCCTTACAAATATTCATTAGTTTTTAATTTAATTGAAAATTTGTTCTTCATCCGCGAGAATGATGATGGCGATGATTTTTCGTACATTTCAGCGTAAAACTCCCCCAAAAAGTAAGCAAATATTTTGCTACTCCTAAAAGCATGCTACAGCTACAGCTACATCCACGGCATACACAAAACAATTGACCCTCAGGTGACTAATAAGCGTTAGACAATTAAATTGTTCTCCTGCTGCTTGGCGTCCCATACATCTTGGCGTTGCACGCGCGCTGTACTTATTTCAAATATTTTAAATTAAAAAAAATGTTTTGTTTACCCAACAGAATTTTTTATTTGATGACAAAAAATTGAAAGTATCTAGCAAAAGCGACCAGAAAACGAAACGAAACGAGACGAAAGCAAAGGAAAGCTCAATGACATCTGCTTGATTTTCTAACATTAGCAGTAACGCTCCACGCTCGCACTCACCCTTAAAAATGACCATAATCAATTTACCTTAAGGGTCTAAGCGAACGTCACGAAAAAAATGAGAAATTTATTTTTATCAAAAATTCAAAAGGAAATGCAAACAAGCCGAGATGAAAAAAATTATGATGTACAATTTTTCATAGCCCAGTCGAAAGAACAACAATGAATTTCCAAACTTTCTTTTAAGGCAAAAAATTCGTGTGTTTTTTTTTTTGCTTCATGTGCCCCTCTTAGCAACAATTCCCAGCGGAGGCGTTTATTTAGTTAAGCAGGGTCGTGGGGGCCAGGGGTGGGTCGGTCGGTCGGTCGGACAACAAACGCTCAAATGCCAATGTCGGATACATCATTGAGTATTTTACATATTTTAGGCGTAAAAATTAATCACTTACTTTTCTGATAATGTTACGACGCCTCGTCCTTTGCCTGAGCTACCTGTGTCCTTACACCCTGTCAGTTGAGTACTCACAGCTCACGCTGATGGTGATGGCGTGAAACCAGCGTGAAGTCTTCGAATAGCAAAGTTGATAAGTGGGCTTTGCTAATGTTGGATTTCGTGCCATTAAATTGATGCTTTTTTGTGGAAAGCAATGAATACGAAGAGATAGAAAATAAAGCAAAAGAAAAAAACTTTACAAAAAATTACCCTCACCCCTCACAAAACGCAGGGAAATTTCTGATAATTTCGCTGGAATTACAAGTCAAAAACAAATGTAAAAGCATACAAATTTTGTTTTTTTTTTTGCAGGGAGATGAGCTAAAAAGATATTTTTTCGACTGTCATTTGTGTGAGTGTTTTGTGTGTTGGTGCGGCGTAGGAAATGCTCGTGCCGTATAAGGCGGTGAGCTTTATTTCCGTTTTATCCCAAAGCTGACGAAACGGGAAACGTTTTTTTTTGTGATACATTTTCCCGAGCAAATGGAAATGGCAAGAAAAACAGAAAAAAACACAAATACAGCCGCTGGGGCTATTAAAAGTAATGACAAAGAAACTAGGAAAAGAATGATTTCATTTATTTCGACAAATTTAGGAAATGATTCAATATTTGTAACGGGGGGAGGAAAATAATAGGGAAATAAAGCAAAAACATTAAAAAAAACTCCCGAAGAGAAAATTAGGAGCCTAAAGTTAGGCCATGAAAATTTGCGTTATGAATATTGGCCAAACAGTAGGCAAAGCTTTATCAATTACATATTTGTGGTTGTAAATAAATCCAAGAGGAAATATGAACGATTTTTATCTATATATTTTCATATTGACCAGTTTTTTTTTGGTTTAATGGAAATATTCGTGCTGAATTTCGGCCAAACAATATTTGTGGTAGTGAATAAATTTAAGAAGAAATATGAAAGGTATTTTAATTTTTATATTCTACATTGAAGATAGATGGCAGTTTTGGTTTAATGTTTACGACAGTTGATTCTAACGGTTAAGACTCTCAAAAGTGGGATAGTTTTACGTACGTAAAGTTGGACAATAATATCTTTCGTTATGAACTAAGCTTAGCCAAAGGTAGCTAGGGTAGTAATAAAGTAAGCATTCTATTCACTTAGACCAGAACAAGTCCACTGTCATACAACGGAGTTCAGAGCCTTATGTATGTCTCTAAAGCGTAAAATAGTTGCCAGGACACTGTATAGGGAGTTTGGATATTATTATAAAGGCTTTGGAAAATATTAAAATATACTAAAGAAAATATCTTTAATCAATAGTATTAAGAAAATATGTAAAGTTAATTTTTGGATATAAATCTGTATCTGTATGATCGAAGGTAACGAGAAAGCTGATCAAGTAGCTAGAAGAGGATCACATCTCGAACTTGAGACTCTTCCAATGAGTATGAAACCACAGTAAAATTTTACTCAGTAAAACTTAAATACCATAAATATTGGTAGATAGAGGGTGCTGCAGTTGGTTGTATTTCCATTTTATTTTAATTCCAAAAGTACAAATTTTGAAAATCCAATATCTCACGTACATAGTCCTAACTTCATGATTCAACCAATTTTTGTCGTAAAAGAAAAATTACGAATTTGGAAAAAAACTTTTTATTTTGAATGTCTATGCAGTCAGAGGAATGTATACACCGAATTCCATGATTCCAGCTGCGGCCATTTGGTTGGTACCATTTTTACCCCCTTGACATTTCTACGCAATTAGAATTTCATCATTCTAGCTGTAGTCGTTTAGTTGGTACTATTTTTATCCCTCTTTACCATTGTATCCCTTGAAAGTACGAATTTCGAAAAATTCGTCTATTTTCCGTGTCTACGCAGTCAGAGGAATGCATGACTCTAGCTGCGGTCATTTGATTGGCACTATTTTTATCCCCTTTTTTCATTTTGACCCCAAAAAGTACGAATTTCGAAAAATCTGTTTATTTTAAGTGTCTACGCAATCAGAGGAATGTGTAGGTGTAGCCGTTTGGTTGGTACCATTTTTATCCCTCCGTACCCATTGTATCCCTTGATAGTACGAATTTGGAAAAAATCTTTTATTATTCATGTCTACGTAGTCAAGGGAATGTATATTCCGAATTTCATGACTCTAGCTGCGGTCATTTGGTTGGTACTCTTTTTATCCCCTTTTTATATTTTGACCCCAAAAAGTACGAATTTCGAAAAATCAGTTTATTTTCCGTGTGTACACAGTCAGAGGAATGTATACTCCGAATTTCATGACTCTAGCTGCGGTCATTTGATTGGTACTATTTTTATCCCCTTTTTTCATATTAACCCCAAAAAGTACGAATTTTGAAAAATCCGTGTATTTTACTTGTCTATGCAATCAGAGGAATGAATACACCGAATTTCATTATTCTAGGTACAGCCGTTAGGTTGGTACCATTTTTATCCCTCTTTTCCCATTTTACCCCTTAAAAGTACGAATTTGCAAAAATTCTTTTATATCATGTATCTACTCAATTAGAGGAATGTACACACCGAATTTCGTGTTTCTAGCTGTTGTCGTTTAATGTGTACCATTTTTATCCCTTTTTTGCCCCATTTCACCCCCTACAAATAAGAATCACTTTATGGTGCAGTTTTTGCTATAAGGGTAATACGCATACCAAATATCAAGCAAATATGGGTATTATGGGTATTTTTAGTCCTTGTGAGGGAAAAAATTTTCCCTTTGGGCCGATTTCGCCCCATTTCAATCTCAACCGATCTACGACTATAGGACGCATTTATGGAAAATTTGGACGTCCTAGCTCCTTTCGTTTAGATGCTAGCGTGCTTTCAACAGACGGACAGACGGACGGACATGGCTAGATCGTCTTAGAATTTTATGACGATCAAGAATATATATACTTTATAGGGTCTCAGGTCAATATTTCAAGGTGTTACAAACGGAATGACAAAGTTAGTATACCCCATCCTGGAGGTGGAGGGTATAAAAACTTACCTCCAAAGTAGTGAGCCTGTAACGCAAACTGTAAGAAATTTAAGTGGACAATTTTAGCGAATTGCTCTATATGGGGTTCGGAAAACCCACACGTGGCTAGTGAGAGGCCAAAGCATCCACAACGAGTCACTGTTTGGTGTGGATTTTGGGCTGTACTGAAAAATTGAGTTTATCGGATGTTTACGACTGCCGAGCCAGTCGTGGTAGTCATATGATTGATATTGTGTTCCATTATTAAATGATAAAGTTCAATCTCTTCAATAAAACCAGAAATTTGAAAAAATAATCAATACTTTTGATGTGCAAATTTCGATTTATGTTTTACGACAGGAGATTTAAAAGATTAAAATTCTATGACGACAGTGGGCTAGTTTTAAATGAAAAGTGTAAGCCTAAAGTTCGGCAATGATATTTTTCTTATTAATCCCGGCAAACCATAGACTATACATTTTTACTTGCATATTTCTAAATGTAAGTAAATGAATTATTTTCTTACATCCCCAAAAAGAGTTACAGATTTCAATATAAAACAAATGTATGCGATCTTTTTAAGGAAAAGGCTCAACCATATATCAATGCCTAAATGCAGCCTTGGATTGTTTTTATTAAAAGCCTTAGGCTATGCTTCATTTTCCAACGTATTCGATAAGAGAGAACATTTCAAAAAGGACTTCGGAGGAGTTGTGATAGTGTCAGGTTTAGATTTGAGAATTTTATTGGTGACATATAGGCAGAGCTGATTTGGAAGTTATGAATAGTGGTCTGCTTAGGGTTTTGAGGTGTGAGTTGTATAGCAGAATTTGCATAGTTTTGGGGTTTTCGTTATTCTAAAGGCAGATGGAAAGTATGAAGACGTTTTTATATTCGCTGTAAAAATAATTGAAATTTTTTGATAGATGTTAGAGATAAGAAGGAGAAGGAAAGACTTTGCGAGAGAGATAGATTTCAAAATGGTTGTAATGATTCAGATTAGTCAAGGTTTGTTTGTGGCGGTCATAAAGTAAGCATTCTTCTCATTTAGATCAGGCGAGGTTCATTGTGATACAAAGCGTCCCTCATCTGAACAAGCCAACCGTTGTATCTACTGGTCATGTATCTCAAGCCTTCAAATAAAGGGGAATCTTCTACACCATTTTCAATTGAAATTGAGAAAATACAACATCATATTGAGCAAATGCAAATTGAAATTGCGAAAAAAAACAAATTGAACTTAAGAAATGAAATTGAGAAATATAAATTGAAATTCAGAAATGTAAATTGAGAATATGGGACCAAAAAATTAAAAGTTCTTGTTAACACTTTGGTTTATCATATTTTCATAGGAAAACAATCAAATTTAACTATTGCAAACAACTTTTACTTTTATTCGTATCCCATCTAGAGATACTCGAATGCAAAGTCGCGAAAAAGCAACTTTACTCGTTTGAATATTTCTCTTGCTCATTTTGTTTTGATAGAAGTTCTTAAAGAGAGACAGAGTCAATGCTCACCTTAGGTGTGAAAATTAAAAATTTTAAGAAAAAAAGTCTTATTTCAATAATTAATTTTTGTAAAAAATTATTTTTAATTCCTTAAATCTAGACGAGCGAAATCGGAGACGAAAAATTAAAGACAGCTGAAAACGGCGGTGAGAAAGTTGAAAGAATTACAAAATAATAAATTAAAAAATCAAAATTAAAATTTTTGAGAATAAATACATTGAATAATTCTGTTGATTAAAAAAATATATTTTACCTATAATTTCGTAAACAAAACAACAGAAAAGAGAGCTTAGGTTAGCAAGTCCTTCGATCAAATGGCAGCCTGACTATTCTACTAGATATAAATGTCAGTTGTTGTCACAACATTGCGGCGCACAGTGGAATGTTTCAGTGCAAGTTTAGGTAACATTGTAATTGTCAGATTAAATAAAAAATTTGTTTACATCCGCCAACAACTACTCATACCTTCCATGTAACAGGTATTCTACATGATCGGCTTACATTTAACTCTTTATAGTGTAGCTCACTCCCACGAGATAACGACTTATATTTTGAATTCCATCACTACCATTCGCTCCACACTATCGAATATGACGAAAAGTCAACATATGACCTAAATATGTCTCTGTTGGTCCAAAGGGTCCAGACAGTTAACTCTTTCGGCGGCATTGGTTTAATTTTTGTACCATATATTTTCCATATTTTTCGCGACGGTGGTACATTTTTCGTACCACATATGTTTTACGTTATCACTTAAGTCTCAAAGGTTTAAAAATTGAACCGCTCTTCATAACGGGACAATAAAGCAATAATGTTCTCAGAGAAATTTTCGTTTTGTGCAAATTGCGTATTTTATGTACATTTTATGGTCAGTGAAGCAACTTTTGTGCAACGCAAAAAAAAAAAAAAATTCTCTGCTACATAAGGGGGTAAAATTGTTCTTGAATCTTTGCCGCTGAAAGAGTTAAACCAAATTTCTAATATTAGAATTTTATGGCCAATATTTTTTAGGACATGTCGACTCGTTAAATTGCTGTCTTTTTTACCCTTTTGCACAAAAGAGTCCAACAAGACCCCAATAGAAAGAATATAAATCTACACATTTCTAAAAGCTGAATCCTTCCATATTTTTCCTTTGGTGAAGAAAAACACTGAGTCGATTGATTTTTAAATTAAAAAAAAAATGAAAAGATGATTTTTTTCTTTTAAGGACTTTTTGTTTTCAATTTTTGTTAAAAATAATATTTTTTCAAGGATAATTTTACAATCTCTTTTCATTTCATCATTTACATACCTACATATATCATGCACATGTAAAGTTTCAATTTATTTCAGTTGCCATTAATCATCGCCATCCAGAAAGTATGCAACATCTACTCAATTTTCTTTCGACCTTAAAGTATGCAACTGATATGAGTGGCTAGCAAAGAGGTATGCCAGCTATACACTTTTGGTAACATTTTAAAATAAAATATATCTATTTTTTAAGAAGACTTTGAAAAATCTTGTGCCATAAATCATTACCCCCCGCAATAGGAGATGTATGACACAGATACACACTCATACGGGGAACAACGTCACTTCATATCGTATCGCTAATCAACTCGCTTACACTCACCGCTGATACCGTGGTGAAGTATGTTGAAGGAATTTCCTTGGCAGCTTATTATAAGGACACCCCGTGCCATCCCCTGTGCCAGAGGCCACATGTGTGAGTGTGTGTGGCATACATTGGCAAACTGAGTGAATGACTGAATGAAACATACCTTGTAACTATCTCTCACACTCTGTTATGCTACTTTACGGTGTATAGGTAGTATAGGACGCTGTAGCTGTGTGTATATGTGGGCTGATAACCATACGCGCATTAGCGTTCAATAAAGGCACATCCTTTTTTCATCCACTTCCTTTTGCACTTTCGTTGCCACAATTTGTCATGCATATCTTTGGGATGTGTGCGAGTGTGTGTCTATGTATCTGGCTGTGTCTGTGTCTGTGAGCCGGTACAGCTTTTAGCAAATGTAAAAATTTCATATAAATCATTTCTTGAATTTATTTCCTTTTTGCCAGGCTACACCATTTCCACATGGAAAGTGGAGGGAATTGGCGAAGTTCTTAATGAAACTACCAAAATCTTGAGTTACGGATAAATACCGGGTTTTCATACCTTTACACACTTATAAGCATGTAAAATAGTTCGTCAAAATAATAAAAAATACTAGATTTTACATTTTTTTCGAAAAACACGAATTCCCTAAGTGGGGAAATTTGTTCCAAATTTGGGGATTTTTTATTAAAATTGTCAAATTCGCCAAAATGAAAAAAAACGATGAAAAATTACTAGATTTTCCATTTCTTCCATAGAAATACCGAATTCCCAAAGTGGGGAAATTATGTTCCAATATTGGGGATTTTTTATCAAAATGGGTAAATTCTTGAAAATGATAAAAACTATGAAGAAATAACTAGATTTTATTTTTTTTGAAAACACGAATTCCCAAAGTGGGGAAAATATGTTCCAAAATTGGGGGTTTTTTATTAAAATGGTCAAATACGTCAAAATGATAAAAACGAAAAAGAAATTAATAGATTTTTCACTTTTTCAAAAAAAAAAAAAAAAAAAACAAATTCCCAAAGTGTGGAAAATGTGTTTCAAAATTGGAGATTTTTTTTATAAAAATGGCCAAATTCGCCCAACTCATAAAAACGATAAAGAAATTTGTGGATTTTCATTTTTTCCAATAAAAATGGCCAAATTTCCAAAGTGAGGAAAATTCATAAATTCGGGGAAATGTGTTCCAAAATTGGAGATTTTTTAGTAAAATGGTAAAATTCGTCAAAATGATAAAAACGTTGAAGAAATTACTAGATTTTCCATTTTCTCCAAAAGTATCCGAATTCCCAAAGTGGGGAAAATGTGTTCCAAAATTGAGGATTTTTTTTATTAAAATGGTCAAATTCGTCAAAATGATAAAAACGATGACGAAATTACTAGATTTTCAATTTTTTTTTCGAAAAATGGCCAAATTCCCAAAGTGGGGAAATGTGTTCCAAAATTAAGGATTTTTTATTAAAATGGTCCAATTCGTCAAAATAATAAAAACGATGAAGAAATTACTAGATTTTCCATTTAGATAACGGAATACCCAATGTGGGGAAAATTTGTTCCAAAATGGGGGATTTTTTTTTAAATGGTCACATTCGTCAAAATGATAAAAACGATGAAAAAATTGCTAGATTTTCAATTTTTCCAAAAAAATCCCCTAATTCCCATAGTGGGGAAAATTTGTACCAAAATTGGGGACTTTTAAAAAATGGTCAATTTTATTTTTTTACAATTTTTTATATGTTTTCGTGAATTTTAAGTATTTTTATTGGACTTCAATTCATAAAACGATGAGAGATGTGAAGTGAATGATCGAAACTTGAATTTTTCCAAAAAAATAGTATTAATAAAACCTGCAATAACTCAGTCAATTACTAATGGATTTTTAAAAGCAAAACGGCGTTTTACTCCTTACTTAATATGTTATTTAACAAAATTTACAAGTTGTGCGGTTGCTAAACAAAAAAAAAATGCGCAAAAACATGGCCAAAGTTGAAAAATGTCAAAAAAAGTTTGAAAAATGTGTTTGAAAGTGCAACATTTTGCCTATTTTTAGGTGCTTTTTAAATCACTTAAGAGCTGCCTATTTTTTAGGTTTAAAACTAAATTTACTTTACTTCTCTGTAGTTTTTCGTTTCAAATGTTAAAATTCTGCGAGCCGTTAGACTTTTTCAATTATTCTTGGAATTTTTATTTTTTATTTTTGAGAATTTTATTTCTTCCCCCAAATTAATTTTCCAATTTCTCAAAGGAAATGGTGTTCATTCCGTCACAAATATTCTTGTTTTTTGCAAATGATATCTACTTGATATGAGCAGCTCATTGAAGTTCCATATTCGTTATGATTTCGGTGAAAACCAGTATGAGCACTGTGCGGCAGACACTCTTGAAATATTTGCACGTATTCAAACTGGCAAATGTCAAACACATGCATACTCATTCAGTGAGTGTTGCGAAAGCCTAGGATGTTTGTTTATCTACGGAATTCAATACAACATGTACACTTCCCGCTGCCACGGCCGGATTTCGTTACGCTAAGAGTCTATAAATCATGCATTGCATTTCCTTAACCATCAAAACATTTATTTTCATTTATAAGTGAGTGTATGTGTGTGTGTGGGTCTGAATTATGCTACGCACTCTCTCCACACATTCACGCACGAAAATATGCAATACTTTTTTCTTGCTTAAGATTTTGCCATATATGTGGTTTTCTAGGAGGGGAAACTCTTGGTTATCCTTTTAAGTATGTTGGCATATTTTCCTATGAAATCAACTCTTAAGAACTTTATTGGATCGTCCTCGGAATTTTGATGTTTTTGTGTGTGTGTATTTTTTCCCAGAATATCCTCTTCTGTGTAAAATTTTTTTCTGAAGCATACTTCTCGTCTGTTGTTTAGTGGTTGATTGTCAGGATTTGTTCAATATATTTTTTGACAAATCCACTTATTTATGGTTACTTCAAGTGATTTATGTGGCTAACAATGATATATGTGGCCTTTTGTTGTCAATATTAAAATTTTGCAAAGCAAAATTTTTATAAGAAAATACTGTTGACAGGCTGGGGAGGGAATTTTCACACATTATATGCTGGAAAGGGTTGGCGTTCTAGAGGAGGGAAATCTGTCAAAATAATAATCCTGAAAAAAGAGTTTAAACCATTTTTATAATAAATCGCCTGAATGTAGACTTCAGCTTTCGTAATAGCCTAAAAGTATGCTGTGTACATTTATAATGAGGTAAAAGATATACCAAGGAGTACAACACTGGAGCATTGCGTGATCAATTTGTGAAAGATATAAAATAGAAAACAATAATTCCATGGCCTTAACCATGAAAAAGTTTTCAAATATTTTTTATCTTTTTCTTTTAACTCTATAAGGAGTTAATTCCTTCTGAAAAAGAAAGTGAGGAGTGTAGAGGATTGGAATTGGAGTTGCCAAGGTTTCAGAAAGAGATTCGCCAGGCACAAAAATATGTATTCTTCAAGGAGTCCTTTCAGTAGTTTTTCACGTCTAGCTCTTGACAGTCATTAGGCTGTTAGGCTTAGTAACAGGTCTTCTGTATGCCTTCTCTAAAATATGTTCATGTTTATTTCCCTTCTACACTGATTGTAGACCTCCACATTCTGGCCAAATTCGTCGAAATGATAAAAACGATGAAGAAATTACTAGATTTTAGATTTTTTCCAAAAAAAACCCAAATTCCCAAAGCGAGGAAAATTTGTTCCAAAATTGTGGATATTTTTAAATGGTCAAATTCGTCAAATTGATAAAAACGGTGAAGAAATTACTATATTTTCCATTTTTTCGAAAAATGTCCAAATTCCCAAAGTGGGGAAAATGTGTTCCAAAATTGGCGATTTTTTTTAAATGGTCAAATTCTTCAAAATTATAAAACACGATGAAGAAAGTACTAGATTTTCAATTTTTCCAAAAAATTCCCAAAGTGGGGAAAATGTGTTCCAAAATTCGGAATTTTTTTTATTAAATTTGTCAAATTCGTTAAAATGATAAAAACGATTTAGAAATTACTATATTAACCATTTTTCGAAAAAATGACCGAATTCCCAATGTGGGGATAATTTGTTCCAAAATGGGGGATTTTTTTTATTAAAATTGTCAAATTCGTCAAAATGATACAACGACAAAGAAATTTTGTAGATTTTAAGCATAATTTTTATTTTTCGATTTTAATTATTTTTTCACTAGAAGTGAAATTTACTTTCATTAATGAAAGAAATATAGCAGAATACATGTCGTCCTAATATATAAATCATATCGTCTGTATGCATTCTAAGAAATTATAGGTGTGACCTGTTCAGTTTGCAAACCATGTCAGGAAGGTTGCAAACTGAAGGTCCCTGCAAAGAGGATTTCTCTACGTCTTCTAAAACATTCGAGCATCATGCCAGTCTCCCGTTTTCAAAGAGGTATGTTAGCCGTCCATCCTAATAAAGGGTGATTTTTTAAGAGCTTGATAACTTTTTTTTTAAAAAAAACGCATAAAATTTGCAAAATCTCATCGGTTCTTTATTTGAAACGTTAGATTGGTCCATGACATTTACTTTTTGAAGATAATTTCATTTAAATGTTGACCGCGGCTGCGTCTTAGGTGGTCCATTCGGAAAGTCCAATTTTGGGCAACTTTTTCGAGCATTTCGGCCGGAATAGCCCGAATTTCTTCGGAAATGTTGTCTTCCAAAGCTGGAATAGTTGCTGGCTTATTTCTGTAGACTTTAGACTTGACGTAGCCCCACAAAAAATAGTCTAAAGGCGTCAAATCGCATGATCTTGGTGGCCAACTTACCGGTCCATTTCTTGAGATGAATTGTTCTCCGAAGTTTTCCCTCAAAATGGCCATAGAATCGCGAGCTGTGTGGCATGTAGCGCCATCTTGTTGAAACCACATGTCAACCAAGTTCAGTTCTTCCATTTTGGGCAAAAAAAAGTTGGATATCATCTCACGGTAGCGCTCACCATTCACAGTTACGTTACGATTCGCATCATCTTTGAAGAAGTACGGTCCAATGATGCCACCAGCCCATAAACCGCACCAAACTGTGACTTTTTCTGGATGCATTGGTAGCTCTTGCAATGCTTCTGGCTGATATTCACTCCAAAATCGACAATTCTGCCTATTTACGTACCCATTGAGCCAAAAATGAGCTTCGTCGCTGAACACAATTTCTTTCTTTCTGAACTTTCTTAACAGAGCACGCATTTTGATAATAAAATTCAATGATTTGCAAGCGTTGCACGTTAGTAAGTCTATTCATGATGAAATGTCAAAGCATACTGAGCATCTTTCTCTTTGACACCATGTCTGAAATCCCACGTGATCTGTCAAATACTAATGCATGAAAATCCTAACCTCAAAAAAATCACTCTTTATATGTTGAGGAGGCCTGTTGGAGGTCGGACAGCCAATCCTGTTCCTCCTAATATATGTAGATGTATTAAACCCTCTAACTGCCTCTTGAGAGAGACATGCAGGAAAATTATCATCATCTGTGTCTTCTAATAGATCAGGCAAACTTGAATATTTTTTATACTTTAAAAGAGATATACTTTGCCGTCCTATGTTGCGTCAAATATGTATTCTCTTCGCCTTCTAAGAGTTAGTGTTGCAGTTTCACTAGCTGGCCTCTAATCAGCCCTGATAATTATGAGCAAGTCCTCAAAATTGGGTATCCGATAGACATATCTTTTTGTCTAGTTATTTGCCATCAAAGATGCCTTCTTTGAGTCTAGTAAGAAGGCGATTAGACCACATGCAGAGGTAACCTGTGAGGAGGAGGTAAGATGGTACACTGAAAGAATTTGGCTTCATAACATTTATGAAGAGATTTCATAAAACGTTTTTCATAAATTTAGTGATTTTTTTCTTAATATGAATGAATAATTCATAAATAAAATGTATGAATAATTCATAAATTTTATGAAACTAAATTTTTTCATAAACATTTCATATTGTGAAATTAGTGAAACTAGTTTTATAAGATCAAAGAAAAATTGCATTATACTAAATAAAAAGATTATTAAATATGCCATAACCAATCAATTATCTTTGTTGTGAAATGTCTTCATAAATATAATGGAGGATTTCGTTGTTTTTATGAAACGTCTAATAACTTGCAGATAGATTTTTAGTGTGTCGACTTTATTCTGTTGAATACTTGCAATTCTCATTTACACTAAGTTAACTATGACATAAGTATGCACCATGATTTAAGTCAAAGGCAGTTTTCCACGACTAAAACAAGTCAGACCTTTTTGTTTATAGTGGAAGTTAATTATCATAAAATTATATTATTAAAAAATAATGAACTTGTTTGACAAAATTTCATTAAATCAAGAACTGTATTTCACAGTTTCTTGAAATTCTATGACACTATTCATTGATTTGTACTCCATGAATCATGTTCCATACATTTTATGATGCGCTTCTTTGGAGTCTTGCTTTCTTCCGAAGAATCTTGCAAAGTCCTTCAAGAGTATAGTACAGTAATATTTGTTTTCTTGAAAAGTATATATAAAGTACTCTTCTATCTGCCTTCTAAGTCACGTTATTATGATATTATATTATTATATATCTCCCCTCAACATAATAATATTCAATATTTTTTGGATATTTGAGATAATCATTTAATCATTAATTTTTTATTGTCCATTTTTCTACAAATTGATAATGGCAAAACTATTCTGCAAACTGACCAAATTATTAGTTTATTTTTGAATGAGAAATTAAATTTTCCAATGACTTTTTGGCCTTCTTTGTGGAACTAAAATCTGATCATATATAGAATTAATGATGGGGATTCGAAATATGCAATACAAATCCATATCATATGAGTACATAGGATATTACAATATTGAGGCGGCGATATGTTCCCCTTCATTTGTCTTCAAAGTATATAACATTTCTTTTAGTTCTGCAGAAGGTAGTTCTTAATGATGAATTCTTACACTGGGAATAACCCACAATGGTTTACGTGGCCGTCTTCCTTCCAGGAATGTTAAGTAGAGCCTTTTGTCATCGTTTTGAATGACATACCAAAAAAATATTTGCATCCGCTTGGTATGATTTTAGGCTGCAAATGATATTGCCTACATCTAGGCTCTGCAGTAACAAATGCAAATACATTTGCTTCCGCTTGGTCTACTTTTAGGCTGCAAATTATGTTGCCTACATCTAGGCTCTGCTGTAAATCTTGAAATCTTATGTCATCGTTTTGAATGAACCCGTCCTATTCAATACAAATAAATACACTTGCTTCAACTTTGCCTGCTTTTAGGCTGAAAATGCTATTGCCTACATCTAGGCTATGCGGTAGTTCTAGAATGGACACAGTATAGTTTTTGGCATTTGAATCTTCAGCAAATGAACCTAAATGCAGGCAATATAAATTGACATGTTATTTTCATCCACGGTTTGAAACGGCTCGGTGTACTGGCATCAATTAAAATTTTCTTAAATTGTATTTCAAACTAATTTAATTTGTATCGCCTCAACAACTATACGAAGGACATGAGCCGAGCAGAGCTGAGCTACGTATTTTTCTTGAGAAAGTGTACAATTTCTAATTAAAACTCAATATAGCGGCAGTTGCAAACTGTTTGCAGCGGCGTTTCATCCATGCCTGGCACAAGGACGAACATGAGATGAGCTTATAAGAGAGTCCACGGCACGGCACTGCATGTGTGTGTGTGCGTGCGTGTACGTTGCCAGCTCTATCTGCTGTGCTAAATTATGCCCTCAAAAATAATTTTAATAACCTTAGAATGTGGGCAAACATATGAGTACAAGTGGTGGTGTTGTTACAGCCGTTGTTTGATAAAAGTAATTTTCAATTTTCGTGACCATACAGACAACTCACGTGGTTCCCTTCAAAATGTGTACAGCTGTACAAATGTCTGTGTGTGTGTGCGTAAGTGTGTTTTACATATTTCCCCATGTCTTGTCTATAAGATTTCAACCGCAATTACAAAAGTTTCGGCGAAACTATGAACACGCAAAACTATAAGAAAATATCAACTCCTTCGCTGACTGTTTCGTCCAGGGGAGGCAGAAGGAGTTGCTGCTGGAGTGCTTGTGCTTGTGCTCGTGGCGAAGATGGTTAATTTTGCTCTACTTCCCCACCTTTCCCCCACTTATATGTTCATATAACAGTGTCAGATTCAAAAATTCATTTTGCGCCTTAACATATGCACCATTAAATATGCAACCATACAAGACACTGGCACACACACACAACTTTCCACAGCAACATCTTGCCTTTTTGCCGACACAAAGACAAAAAATATCTCCGCAGAAAGGAAAACAAGTCCTTGCCTGGAGAAAACTGTGAAACAAATATCGTGGCAGGGATGTTGGTCTGGTGTTGTTGTTTTTCATATTGATTTTCGTGCATATTTGCACTAAACTTAACATCACTTTACACCTCCACCTAGCAATTGTCGCACAAGAGGCGCCCCAAAAGTATGCAATGCCAAACGAGTGTATGTTGGCCTCGAAGTATGCCAGAGTGTGCCGGTGTTGGCCATATGTGCGCATTGTTTATACCTTATTTGCATGTAAATTCTTTGGTTTGCCGCTGCAATTTAATGATCCGTTGTTGTTTTTTGCGAACACTCATTTTTTCAGTAGCATATTTTGCGGCTCATGTAATTTTTGTTCAACGTTGTGGATGGTGTTTGTTGTCGTTTTTTCTTCCACTTGTTTGCATGGGTTTAATGTTATTAATAGAAATGACAGCAGCGTTATTGTGTCATCATTTGTATTGTATATTAAGTGGAGTACACTGACATCCTGCCTGCCTGCCTGCCAAACCGTCTGCCTCTCTTACCCCCCAATTTTCAGTTCAGTTTTTTCTCTCTGTCCTCGCCGTTGATGTCCTTTGTTCCCACTACCTGGCCTTGTGTTTGCTTTTTCGCTCTGATCCCGCCATAGTGTTGTTTTAATGACATTAGCTTTCATCAGCATTAAGTTTAATGTCAATTAATGTAACAGGTTGCTGAACGGAAATGCTGAAAAGCAAAAGAAAACGACCACAAACTAAAATGTGAAATGTGATAACTTGGTGTGGAAGAGGGGGGGGGTTGGATTTTTTTCTTTACCCAGCATATTATATTTTGAAGTGTCGGTAATTATTGTGCTTATCACATGGGGTCATTTTGTAGCTTTTTTCTATTTTGTTTTCAAATTGAATTGCGCTAATTGAATTCTATTAGATGAAAAGATATTAAAACGATTATTTTTGTAAAAGGTAGTTGTAGTGATTGGCGCCGATTTATTTTGCTGTTCAGTGTAAAGTAAAACACATAATCGAAGGACCAAGTGTAACATGAAAAAACCCTTCCTTGCATTTATGATATTTGTCAAAGGTACGGAATGATATAATAGACTTTAAATGGCTAATTCTATTTTTTCTGGATTTTTTGTGATATTTTTCAAATTTGAATTTAAAATATCGTAAGCAAAACTCACTTTATAAAATCCAAAGTAATAAATGCCACCATGCCATTTGTAAATAAATTTGCATTCTATAAAATATATAATTTAAATCAAATATTGACTACAGACCAATTTCTTTGTTTTAAAAAATATTTAATTTTTGAGGACGAAAAAATCGATTTAAAAAAGTAAATAATTTAGTCTTATTTTAAAGGTAATTGCATGTAATTTTCAGTGGCATACTTGATATCTACCTCCACTAACCAATTTTTTACATTTTACTGGTTTTTAGCTTCCTTTGTGTTTTCTACTCTGAAAACACCAACCTGAAAGATCAAAAAAAAAACAAGGAAGTAAGCTTCAGTCGGCTAAACCGACTTATATATACCCTCACTCTCAGAGAGCATATATACGGAAGTTATAAGAAATTAAATTTAACGTAGGGCAGGATAATTTGTGTGGAAGGTACTAGGAAGTTCGTATCACATGGTCCCAGCTTCCACATTTATAAAACAATTGTAAAAACATGATCAAATATCAAGTCGTAGTGGGTACCATGCACCAGTATAGAAGTTATGAAGGATTTAATATTACATAGGATTCAGGCAATTGTGTGGGAGGTACAAGAAGGGGTGTGGCTAAAGCGTAAATATTTTTTAGGTTTAAAGTGATTATAGAAAAATATGTAAATATCAAATTACAAATGATTTTGACTACCCGTATGCATGTTATGTCGCTTTATTGTAACCAAAGTTTATGCCACTATGTGTGAGAGGTAGCCGAAGGGGTGTGGCAATATCGCCCATATTCCATGCGAATGTAACCACTATAAAAGCGTTGCTAAATATCAAATTTAACAGTATTCCGATAATCCGTATAGAAGTTATGACAGCTTTAATTTTTATTTTACGTAGTTTTGCGTGATTTGTGTGGGAGGTACTGGAAAAGGCGTGGCAAAACCCGTCATATTTGGTACGCCTAAAGTGATTAGAAAAACATTACCGAATACCAAAATACAGCTGATTATGAATATGCGTTTGGAAGTTATATTAGTTTTAACTTAACAGAAGGGGCGTGGAAATTTCGCCCATCTTCGAACTTAAACTAAGTTTGGGAAAATATTACCATGTGCAAAGTTTGAATTGATTCCTTAACTCCTTTCGAGAGTTATCGTGTACACCAACCAGCCAGACGGATGGACGGACATGGCTCAAACAACTTAAAAAGTCGTGAAACGGATTTGGTCCAAACATACTTAGGGTCTTAAGTCACTCGTTCAATGCGTTACAGTTTTTTCTGTCCCAAATGATATATACCCTCCTACTCTGTAGAGTGAGGGTATAAACATATCACAATTTTCAAAATATGTTACTGCACTTCTTTGTAAAGTCGACAGCCTCTAATCTACCGGTAATACTGGGGAATACACTCCGTGGTGGAGGTTATATAAGATTGGGTCCGGTCGAACTTAACGCTTTTTTACTTTGATATTGAATCTGCTCCTTATAAGTATATTATTAATATAATCAAATATCCCATTTAAGATTTGAGGTGTTCTACGGTCCTTTGCACAATAACATCAAGGTGGATATTATTTTGTTCCGTTGGATTCAAAAGACAAGTGGCCATGCGATTGAGTGGTTCCATTAAGACATCGCATGTAGTATAGAATGTTTACATATTCAATAGTTTATAGTTTACCAAGAGTTTAAGATAATTTATGACGCTGAGGCGTATTTTAGCCTCGTGAACTAGAGTGTAACTCCAATAATTTCGAAGAGTTCAAGATAATTATATGTTGCGAGGGTGTATTTCAGCCTCATGCCTAGAGTGGTAACTATAATTTTCAATAATTTTCAATAATGATTATCAGTCGCTAGGGCGTATTTCATACTGGTGAAGTGGAGAGTTAACTCTAACAATCAATGTTTTTCTCTCGGATTTTACAGTTTTCGCAGTATTAGAAGAAGATGATTTTCGTTCGCGAGACAGCATTTTGTATTTACTCACGAAGCTATCGAGCAGAAAATGAGCATCAAAAAAAATTTGATCGGAAACATATTTTTTTATATTGTTCGACAATGACAATGAATAGTTTTTTGTATGGTGCTCGAATTTGACGAACCTTAAACTGTTTTTTCTTTCAAATTTTTATTTTTGTTTAGCCACACTTCACGACATGAATGACGCCAAATTAAAATCGTCCGTGAATTAAAAGAGGTTGTACCCAACTCTTAAGGTTAGCCACTAGTAACAGCTTTAGTTGGTGGCGCTGTTTTTGGGCAAACCGTACCCCCGATCGAAAGCCAGACACTTCAACAGTTTTAGCAATCGCAGCTATGAAGGGAAATCAAAAGATCAACGTTCTTACCGACTGGATTTCGAATGAAGTCTCATGACTTCTGGATTCATCCACGGACTTGACTTGAAATAAATAAAATAAATTTGGTGCCGTTGTTGGGTAAAAATGACACATTTTTCTCCAGAATTCAACCATGAATTTATTCACAGAAACCTCGGGGTGTCTTTTTCGGGTAATAAATGATACATTTCTTATGGTGTTTGCTTGGCCTTATGTAAAATCTTTAACGATCGAATGCCAAACGACGGGACGGAAAATCCCAAAGGTCGGCGTTTTTTCTCAGCTGCTTTCTATTTTACTTGAGCTCACGACTTCTGAATTCATGAAAGGCCTTGTTCAAAGAAACCACGCGGTAAGCTTTATGGGTAAAAAATTAAAATAAAAATATATGTATACTAGAGCGTACCAGGTTACAAGTACACCTTCGAATATGAAGTATTATTGAAAGGTAGTTTCAAAAAATTTTTTTTATTTTTTTATGCCGAACGTAGGGGTCGCGCTTTTACATTTTTCTATATAACTTCTGCATTTATAAACGGATTTTAAAGTGTGATACATCGATGTTTTTGTCTCGACGAGGCCGAGGACATACTTCCTTAGGAAGAGTTTCATGATTTTATGCGAGCTTTAATTTTCTGATATTAGAGTGGTACATTAGGGTAGTAGCAACTGAGATATGATGGGTAAGTACCAGAAGGGGGTGCTTGAGCTCAATGACTTTAAAGATAAAAAAATCGGCCTCATCGAGACAAAAACATCGATGTATCACACTTTAAAATCCGTTTATAAATGCAGAAGTTATATAGAAAAATGTAAATGCGCGACCCCTACGTTCGGCATAAAAAAATAAAAAAAAATTTGTGAAACTACCTTTCAATAATACTTCATATTCGAAGGTGTACGGCGAACTTTTTTTTTTTGAGGTACGCCCTAATGTATACCCTACACCACAGGGTATTTGTTTGTAACACCCAAAAGGAAACGAGATAGACCCATCACTTTTTGAGTCGATTTAGCGATGTCCGTCCGTCCGTCTGTCTGTCCATCTATCCCTGTAATCAAAGTCCAGGTCGCAATTGTTGTTAGAACTAAATAAAACTTTGCACAACGAAGTTTTATGGGATACGGACGAACGCAATTTAATGTGAAGCAAATCGGTTCAGATTTATATATAGCTCCCATACAAATTTTGCTTCCGATTTGACTTTTTCCGCTTTAGAAACCACAAACTTTGACAGATTTTCCTCAAATTTAGAAAAACGTCATATATTTTAACTAAAAATAGCTCTGGTAAAAATAGGCCAGATCGGTTCAGATTTATGTATAGCTCCCATACAAATGTCTCCTATGATTTGACTCTTTCCGCTCTAGAAACCACATATTTTAACAGATCTTCTTCAAATTTGGCAAAACAAATTATATTTCAACTAGAATCAGCTCTGGTAAAAATGGACCAGATCGGTTCAGATATATATATAGCTCCAATACAAATTTCGCCTAGAAATAGCATATTTGAACAGATTTGCTTAAAATTTGGAAAACCAGCTCATATTTGAACTACAAACATCTACGGCGAAAGTGGGTCACATCGGTTCAGATTTATATATAGCTCCCATACAAATGACTCCCCCGATTTAATTCTTTCCGCTCTAGAAACCACATATTTTAACAGTTTTTCTTCAAATTTAGAAAACGTCATATATTTTTAACTAGAAACAGCTCTAGTAAAAATGAACCAGATCGGTTCAGATATATATATAGCTCCAATACAAATTTCGCCACTGAATTGATTATTTCCGCTCTAGAAATAGCATATTTGAACAGATTTGCTTAAATTTTGGAAAACCAGCTCATATTTGAACTACAAACATCTATGGCGAAAGTAGGTCACATCGGTTCAGATTTATAGATAGCTCCCATATAAATGACTCCCCCGATTTAATTCTTTCCGCTCTAGAAACCACATATTTTAACAGATCTTCTTCAAAATTGGGAAATCGTCTTATATTTCAGAAAACCTATGCTAAGAACGAAATCGATTCAAATAAAGATTTCATGCATTTTTTCCGAATTTTATGTGTTTTGTTTTAACTTTCCTATAGCTTTAAAAAAATCGCCCTTTATATATATATACCAGGTTCAAATGTAACGACCTTCTTATACCCTACACCGGAGGGTATATTGACTAGGTGTGGGGTATCATATAGTCGGCCACGCCCGACTTTAAGCTTCCTTACTTGTTTTTAATTTAAAAAATATTTTTATTTCAAATAACATTTCCTCTGTCTTGTCACATGTTATATTCCCGAGTAAAAGCCCGTTCGAAAGGCAGGCACTTCAGCAGTTTTGCCAAGAAAAGCTAAAGAGGCAAAATACTAAAATCTAACCAAAGATCAACTACTTTACAAAGAAGGCTCTCGACTTCTGAATTCATCACTGGATTTCTTCAAAGAAACCTTTTTCCTTGTACCAAGTTTTCAAGGTATTTAGACTGACAGGGCAACATTTGCTCAGAAGCTAAAACGCAATTAATTTGATTCCAAGATATAAGACTTTTGTTGAACTGGTTATGTGAAACTGCAGCAGATCGCCTGTTTGCAATATAGGTCCATTGGCAGGTATTAATTGGAGAAGCCTGTCTGAGAAATTGCATAAGTCCAAGAGCCTTCATTTATCCACAGTTCTTCGCCTAATGAAACCAATTGAAGAATATCCTTAGAGAATTGCAATTTATTAAAACTCATTTAGGGCTTGTTCGGGGTTTTTATCATTATTCAGATGCTTGATGTGTTCTATTCCACAGACATATATTCCCACCCACTTGGCTGTCCTTAACATGCCCTTTATTCTGCGCTGTTTTTTCTTTTAATTTTTATCTCCCGCAATTTTTCATAATATTCACCTTGTGGACTGTTGGTCATCTTTACAACTTTTTTCCGAACAAAAAATCTTCTTTCTCATTCATTTTTCCCTATTCATTATGGCTCAATAACAAATGTTTTCCTAAACATGGCACATGCCACAAATAAATCACTTAATTCAATCATCTTGAAAATTGATAACAAACCATTTACAAATGACAACTAATCATATCAGAACAAGGAGAACAACAAGAGGAACGCGGGAAAACTGGGCAAAAAAAAACACAACAGGAATCGTAAAAAAACTCGAACAGCAACAATACATGACCCCCGCCCCCTGCCTAACTAGGCAATGAAAAATTTTCTTTAGAAAACTCAGCGAGGAGGGAAAAATCAAAATTACAGCACGTGTCCTGCGGAACAAAACAGCCACAGCGACTGTGGGGCAGGCAACCTTTTGTGTAACAACCAATTGACCACTGATATTGCCAACAAACAACAAGAAAAATTTGGCCCGAAAAAAACCTACCCCATCCCATACGCTCTTCAAATGGTTGCTGGCATGCACGATTGGAGCGTGTGCGATTTGTTGGGCGCAGAGTGCGGGGCAGACTGTGGCATATCAATGACCTCAATACCGGGACTCATTTGTGATGCCTGGCACGCCACTACTCCACATTTCCCGAGCAGCAGGAATGCTAGGGCAACCAACCATTCGACAGAACATGGAGGATGTTTTCTTTCCTCCAAAAGGACTTTTTTCAATCAAATTCCCTTTTGTTGTTGTTGTTGCTGTAGAAATGAACAAGGCAAACGTACGCAAACAATTGATTTGTACGCATTTGCGTGTTACGGGCCCGCAACAATAAAGAATCCCCGCCAACGCTTAGATAAATGTTAACTCCCTCCCGGCCTGTATAATAATCATTGAGGACTCCGGAGGAGGGAAAGAGTGCCATCAGAAAAAAAAAACCAGAATACAGAACGTTAAGTGATTTGCTACGTGATATTTGCTGGGGCAACAATATCAATGGCAAGCGGCGGCAGGACAAAGGAAGTCATTGGAAATTGGAACGTTTGTTCCCGAAAACCACAATTGTTGATTGTTTTCTTCCCCCACAGAAATTGATTTCTGTTTTCATTGTGGCCTGATTTAAGCCATTTCCATCAATTACTTAAAATATCAAGAGAGAGAGAGAGAGAAATTGAAAAGCCTTGCCAAGCAAACGCGAAACTTTGCCGGAAACTTGCATTTAATACGTTTTGGCGGAAATCAAACACCTGTGTTAACTTTACTTTCTCCACAACTTTACTCTCACTTACGTATATATCAACATACTTACTTCCTTCCTTCCTAGCAATTGTCTTCTTCACCTGTGTCCTTGGTGCTGCTCCTTCATCATCTCTTCCATTCAATGTCTTGGCAAAAATTCATCTTAATTGTTTTCTTATAGATAATCTCCAAGTAGCTCCCTCTTGTCTCCCTTGAGTTCTTGCAGAGCAAATATAACAAAACTTTTACCTTCAGCCTGAGTCCCCTGTATTGGGCCTCCAGGAGGAGGAGTGTGGTTGCATTTGATAAACACACATTCAAACATTCGTGTTCTATTCATTTGTTCAGTCGTTCATTTACTGATTTTGCTGTTTTTATGCTGCCATAGTAGTAGTTTGGAGTTCGTTTCCACTCCCCTTTCCCCACCCACAAAGTAAACAAAAGACATCTTTTAAAAAATCTCTTCAGAGACATATGGGTTTGTGTGGCAGGAATCTATGTATGGCGACAAATATGGTTAAAAGATAACAAAAGTATTTTAGCAGGATATGTACGTGGATAGGGGAAGGCTCAGGAGGGGTGATAGAAATCAGGATTCAAAAGTAGATCCTTGAGTCTGATCCAGGTCTTCAACATAAATTATAAATATAATATTTTTCTATTACCAATCCCCTCAAAATTTAGTTTTTTACCATTTCGGAAAAAATACGAAATTAAGACTAGAATGAATTTAAAGTTTTGAACTATTTCAGTCATTTAAGTTGAGTTTTGATTTTTGTTGTATTCAGAGACTTTTAGTAGAATTTTACGATAAATATTTCTGTAGAGCAGTTTGATCTGTTAAACCTTTGCTTTAGTGGCGTGTTTTACCCTTTTTCACAAAAAGACCCCTTTATTGAGGTGCTAGAGGGTTAACATGTTCTACAAAATTTTTCCTCGTTTTATTTTAAGTAATATTGCTGAACACATCCGATACTTTAAATGTATGGGTCACAAGGTTTCCGATGCCGATTCATCATAAGAATGGGAAATATTGAACAGCCTCCATATTTTTTTTTAATAAAAAATAAAAAAGATATATTAAAAAAAATTATGAAAATGTAGTATTCTCTAATAACCCAGCATGTTTACTTTCAAGTGCAGAACGAAACTTATGGGAAATCAAACTCATGGGAAAATGGAATGATACCTACATCCTGAAAACAATAAGGGATTTCTTTTCTCAATCAGCGTGCTTTGGGCAATATAATTGTGTGCCCATTGAAAGGACCCTACTGTTTAGATCTGGTTCCTAACCGCTAATTTATTGGATAAGATTTAGAAGGCCTTTGTCTCACAAATATGCCCAGCATTTATGCTAAATAGGTGCAGTCAAAACCATTCGAATGATGCCTAAATTATGAACATCGGAAGGAAATTGACGCCGCGGCGCTCATTTTTGTAAAAAATGGAGCCAGTGACGTTATTTTTCTTCCCATATTTATCATTCCTACAAGAAATATGAGTTTTTAGCTGTCACTTTGAAAAATCACAAAAAATCAATCTAAATTGCCAATGTTTCGACCAATGAGTTATTCTATGGCAAGAATAAAAAATTATATTTAAAGTACTTCGAAGGGTCTATTAATTCAGAAAATATTGGACGAAAATGTAACATAAAAAAATCACACAGGTGTTCTCGGAGGCTTGACGAAATTTTGCAGATCATCGTTAAAAATGCAATCTTCAGTTTTGGGCTGTGACCGCAGCAATTTATTTTCTTGACCCATCCTAATATTCATATTACCATCTTACGCAAACAGTGGAATAGAAAATTCCAAGTGAATAAACTTCGCATTTATTCGCGATAAGGCTGATTCTAGGTGTGTTTCCCAGGCTCTTTGCTGGGTCTTGCCAGTTACAACATTTTTCTATATAAAGAGTGATTTTTTTGAGGTTAGGATTTTAATGCATTAGTATTTGACAGATCACGTGGGATTTCAGACATGGTGTCAAAGAGAAAGATGCTCAGTATGCTTTAACATTTCATCATGAATAGACTTACTAACGAGCAACGCTTGCAAATCATTGAATTTTATTACCAAAATCAGTGTTCGGTTCGAAATGTGTTTCGCGCTTTACGTCCGATTTATGGTCTACATAATCGACCAAGTGAGCAAACAATTAATGCGATTGTGACCAAGTTTCGCACTCAGTTTACTTTATTGGACATTAAACCAACCACACGAATGCGTACAGTGCGTACAGAAGAGAATATTGCGTCTGTTTCTGAGAGTGTTGCTGAAGACCGTGAAATGTCGATTCGTCGCCGTTCGCAGCAATTGGGTTTGTGTTATTCGACCACATGGAAGATTTTACGCAAAGATCTTGGTGTAAAACCGTATAAAATACAGCTCGTGCAAGAACTGAAGCCAAACGATCTGCCACAACGTCGAATTTTCAGTGAATGGGCCCTAGAAAAGTTGGCAGAAAATCCGCTTTTTTATCGACAAATTTTGTTCAGCGATGAGGCTCATTTCTGGTTGAATGGCTACGTAAATTGCCGCATTTGGAGTGAAGAGCAACCAGAAGCCGTTCAAGAACTGCCCATGCATCCCGAAAAATGCACTGTTTGGTGTGGTTTGTACGCTGGTGGAATCATTGGACCGTATTTTTTCAAAGATGCTGTTGGACGCAACGTTACGGTGAATGGCGATCGCTATCGTTCGATGCTAACAAACTTTTTGTTGCCAAAAATGGTAGAACTGAACTTGGTTGACATGTGGTTTCAACAAGATGGCGCTACATGCCACACAGCTCGCGATTCTATGGCCATTTTGAGGGAAAACTTCGGAGAACAATTCATCTCAAGAAATGGACCGGTAAGTTGGCCACCAAGATCATGCGATTTGACGCCTTTAGACTATTTTTTGTGGGGCTACGTCAAGTCTAAAGTCTACAGAAATAAGCCAGCAACTATTCCAGCTTTGGAAGACAACATTTCCGAAGAAATTCGGGCTATTCCGGCCGAAATGCTCGAAAAAGTTGCCCAAAATTGGACTTTCCGAATGGACCACCTAAGACGCAGCCGCGGTCAACATTTAAATGAAATTATCTTCAAAAAGTAAATGTCATGGACCAATCTAACGTTTCAAATAAAGAACCGATGAGATTTTGCAAATTTTATGCGTTTTTTTTTTAAAAAAAGTTATCAAACTCTTAAAAAATCACCCGTTATGTCGCAAAAAAACGCAATTTTTCAAAAAATCTATAATTCTCGGTTCCAATTGTATTTATTTCAACTTTCTCTACCAGGGTTTCTGAAAAAAATTTAGTCAGCAATCACATGCCAAAAAGTATTTTGTTTTTCTCTATATGATAAAAAGTTACGAGGGGTTTTCTAAAGGTGTTTTTCACAATTTTTGACTTTACAGCCAACATTTATCCCATTTCTTTATGGGAGGATTCAAATGTCCTATTTTCATTGATGGGAGGATTTGTTTTTTTTTTTTGTGGCAAAGACAGCTTATCGATGAGTATATTATTTGCATTTTACATCTTGTCATTCCAAAGCTCTAACACCCCTTTGATATTAGTTTTTAAACTTAAGAGAAGAAACTACTACGTACCTACAATATTCGAAGACACTCAAATGTAGATAAGCGATAGAGTCTGAGACCGGTAGACAGACAAACATTTCCACATATTCATTGTAATTAATTCAAATCCTGCTAATTGCATTTTATTTATTTTGCGCCACAAAATCCAACAAAAATACAAAAATTAAACAAGAAATAAGAACGAACATACGGTGCGATGCGCGAGTGTACTCGAAAAGATATTCAAAATTTGCTGTGGGGGTTACACACTCGAAAATATGGGCAAAATTTAATTAACTAAAATGAATCAAGGTAGTCAGTAGTACTTTTAAATGGGTACAAATAAATATTGGATTAATATTACAACAGTTTTTTATTATAATTACACTTCTAAATCAGGTTTTATAAATTTATAAATTCCATTAAAGTAAATTTGTAGTTTTCGTTCAAATAAAAAATTAATTGATATTACGAATTATTATTTTTATGCGTGGGTACAGTCTACAGACATATGATTCTGCTGTATTAGCCATTTCCTGTTGCATTCATTGTGCGACATTATATTTGTTTGTAGGTATATTTCTACATATTTTAATAAATGTCATTTCATTTGGCTACCGCTTCGTAATCAAAGTTAAATTGCAAAAGTGTGCCTTGGCAAATACAGAAGAAAAAAACTAAATCATGGTCTTCTTTTTTTTTGTCCACCAAATCTTTTATTGTTAACCATATTGCGCAGGAGTTGGGAAATTTATTAACTTCGAGATAATTTCATACAAAAGTGCATTCAGCCAAACTCTGCACCCAGTAAGCCACCATGCAACCAGGCCGCACCGCACCTCACCACGCACTCACACACATGTTGTTAAAGTGAACTGATCAGCAGCATCGCCATCATCATCATCGCCAGCCATGGACCACTGCTGGTCACTGTTCTGATGTGTTCTGTTCGGCACCATTCTCTGCTTCCTTGCTTGTGCTGGCCATTGTTTGTGGCCACCACCACCTACAATGTCGCCAGTCCCCGAGAGTGTTTGTCCCACACACAATGAAGTGCTGCTAACCGCCGTTGATGCTGGCCTTTAGTTTTGAGCTTCTTCTTCTGGTGCTTAGTCTTCTGGTTTGGATTATAGACTGGTTGCATTAAGACTTTTAAGATATTGAATTTCTTCATTGAGGTAGCCAGATTGGTGCCTCCTTTAAAATGTATCATTTCTTTTATTCTCCAGATTTTCCATATGCCGTGTGTGGTGACTGGAGGGCATAATGTTTAGTTGTGGTTGGTGTGGCCAAGGAGTCACAACATTTTATTCTTTGCGATTAATCAGCACCTATTTATGCAAAATTTCGGCCGGACAATTTATGAGTTTTTAATGATTCCATACAAATGCCACTGTCGCGAGGAATAGAGGTGGCGAGACTGAGTGTGGGTTGGATAACTTTCCAATTTGTAAACAGAGCTAAGCTAATGGGGAGTAGTGTTTTATTGGAAAGCAAAGTGCAGCACTACATATAGTTTCCATAGGAAATTTTAAACTTTGCAAACTTATTGTTCGGAATGAGCAGTAAAAGTACCCACTCCCCTTTACATTCTTATTTCAGACACCAATACCGTTCGAAAGTTACTCTTTCATGTGAGCTCCTTAATCTTTGAAGTTTCACTGAACGTACCCATTAGATAAAGGGAAAAATAATATATAATTTCTTGTTTAAATTCCAAATTGGTACATATATTTTATTTATATATATTAGCAGCCATTTTCTAAAACATTTATCACAAATTTCTAAGACGAATTTTCAATGTAAAAGTATACTTTAAAAATTTGATATTTTTTTTTTTGATATGGCAGTATATCTACAGCTTTATTTTGTTCGGTGACTTATAGTGAAATTTGACGCAGAATATTTTTTCCATTCACTCCATCCGCCTAAAATGCAGTTTTGTGGGACAATTTAGCACCGATACGGAAAAAGTACGAAATTGACCCTAAAATGAATTTTAAGTTATGACTTATTTCTGGAATTTAGGTTAAGGTTTGAGTTTTGGTATATTAAGAGACTTATAATAGAAATTTAATGAAAATAGTTTTGTAGAACATTTTGACCCGTTAAACCTCTTTTTTAAGGGTGTTGTTTACACTTACAAAAAAGGGATCAAAAAGACCCCTACACTGAGGAGCTAGAGGGTTAAAATGTTCCACAAAAATTGTGTGACCCGTTAGACTTCTTTTTTAAGGGTGTTTTTTACACTTCCAAAAAAAAAAAGGATCAAAAAGACCCCTACGCTGAGGAGCTAGAGGTTTAAAATGTTCCACAAAAATTGTGTGTACTCGGTTTATCATTTGGTGATCTTTTCTCCTTTTAGCAGGGCTTTTAATTTCCAAAGGATACAGATGTTTTAATAATTTATTTCGTACTTTTCCGAGTCATACAGAAGCGATATGACCATCAAATGAAAGAAAGAATATATGTCAAAAACATTTCAAATTTCATTCTTCTCTCTCTATTGTTTTAGCATTAACAACTATTTATAATTATCAATTTAAAGTTAAAATTTACTTATTTTTATTTTTAAGGATGAACTTTAAAATAAATGTTAATTCTTAACTTATACAGATTGAAACATTACATTTTAAAGTATTTTTAATAGAAATTTTTCTTTTTCATTTGATACCCATATTGTCTTTGGATGACTAGGAGAAGAAGGAAAAAAATCATTTAAAAATCTATATCTTTTTGAAATTTAAAGTCATGCAAAAAGGAGAAAAGATCACCAAATGAAAAACTAAGTACACAGTTCTTCTATATACTACGTCTCTTTGCACGCGTATATGGTCTTGTTTAGCTCCAAAAAATACTGTCGCACGGTGTTATCAAAAGACTCTAAAATGTGTTAGATGCAGCGACCTCTTTACACGAAACAGTTTATTATAAATGAACATGAACTGAACATACTCTTCGTCGTAGCAGAATAGAAAATGCTGTGCACATACATATATCGTATAAGCTGTTTAGTTTGAGGCTGAAGAAATTAGTGGAAGTGTCAGGCTGGTTCATACTAGGAATAAGCGTCAAACTTTATTCAAAGCATATTATATTATTACCTCTTTGCAGGGGAAGAAAAATTATCACTAGAGTGAACTTACCATTCAGTATACAAAGTTATATGAATAACTATTGGATAAAAATCTGCAAAAAAATGCGTGGCATGCTGGTTCATATCTCAGAACAAACGTCTGACATTATTCGAAAAACAATTTACATGCAGCGAAAGGTTATTTATCAATGGACCGTACGTATCATTCGTCATAGTAGAATATAAACATATGTGCATGTGCATGTCTGTCTAATCTGGCCGATTAGAATGAGGCTGCAAAAGATAATGGCCAATCAGCCACGCCTTGATCTAGTTCATACCTGAGAAAAGTTTCATCCAGCGACCTCTTGTCTGTTGAATGGCCGATTAGATTGAGGCTGCAAAAGATAATGGCCAATCAGACACGCCTTCATCTAGTTCATACCTGAGAAAAGTTTCATCCAGCGACCTCTTCATATTGATAGGTTCATCATAATTGTGCTGAACATATGGTTCTGACTTCATTTATCGTGGTTTTATCCTCATTAATGTTGGCAAGATTTAGGAATAAGAAGTTTAACAGCAATCAGATAACATAAAACGTATAGAGCCATATTTAGACTGTAGGTCTCTTTCCGTGAATATGCAATTTTATGATGCATAGGTCATTGATGGAGAAAAATACCTCCGTGGTCATTAGATTATGCTACAACCTTTAGCAATTTTCCTAAAAGCTATAAGAAGTTGAGGGCTGAGTGTAGTCTAATTTAAACAGTCATTAAACGAAGACTCAGTTAATCAATATTTACATTCAGTCAAAATACTGTGCCAGACCTTAATGTGCAACCAACCTTTACGAAGTTAGCCAGAGTGATCAGGCTTGTCAGATGTGGGGGTTTGTCCCCAATCATGGAGATTTTATGATGAAATGGAGACAGAGGATTTTCGTACAGAATTTTAAAATATTATAATTTTGTAATATATTATTTAATACTACCAATAAAAAATAAAATTAAAATAATGAGGCTCCAAATTCCGGCAAACATTCGATTTCACCCAACATCAACCCGATATTTACATTAGTTTTTAGTTTCCTATTTCCAATGACTCGAAAATAAATAAAAAATTAAGTATAAATTTGAAATTGAAAAGAATGGCATGTGTACTTTATTAGTTGGTGCTACTTTTTAAACGCAAATTCGGCAAGTGATTTGTGCTTCTCGTTCGTTTGTGAGAATCATTTCCATATAGAGGCCGGGTTTGATGTTGAAAAGTCGCTGCGAAGCCACTTGAAAAGACTTTTGACATGGTCGAAATCATGATCGTGGTAGTCTGCAGCCAAGTAATAAATGTTACCATGCCATTTGTAAATAAATTTGCATTCTATTAAATATAGATGCAAAATGGTATTGAGCCAGGACAATATCCCAGTTCAAATCAAATATTGATTACAGACCAAAAAAATACAAACGAAAAAACTAAAAAAAAGTTTTTTTGGATTGTAACGCGCCTGAGGATGATCGACGAAGTCGTTCGAAATAACGGGAACAGAAATTGAAGAATAAAATAATAAACAAACAACATCTTGTTTTCATTTATTTGTGTCCTTAAGTCAGAAAGAAAAATCAAATCAAACTATACATATAATAATAAATTAATTAAACTAACACTTAAATAATAAAGTTAATAATAAACATGTAAGTAAAGGCTAAAGTCGGGCGGGCCGACTATATGATGCACTCCACTTTAAATTAAGTAAAAACGGGAAGGTTTTTTGTATGTTTCCTAATCATAGGCTAATATGACCTGACCCAATCTGTCAAATTGAGAAGAATATTTGTATAGAGGCTATATCCAGACATGGAATGAAGTGCCCCACTTTCACAAAAGGTGCTTCCAGTTTAAGTTGGAAGAAATTCGGTGAAAATACGTGGTTTCTAGAGTGGAAAAAGTCAAATTGGGAGCGAAATTTTTATGGCAGCTGTATATAAATCTGAACCGATCTGACCCACTTTCGCCATGGGTGTTTCTAGTAGAAATAAAAGATAATTTGAAGAAGATCTGTCAAAATATGTGGATTCTAGAGCAGCAAAAGTCAAATCGAGAGCGAAATTTGAATGGGAGCTATATTTATATAAATCGGAATCTATTTTACCTATTTTCGCCATAGATGTATTGCCAAACTTAAAGACAATCTGATAAAATATGTGGTTTCTAGAGTGGAAAAAGTCAAATTGGGAGCGAAATTTTTATGGGAACCGATCTAACCGATTTTATATGTTCGACTTAGCTTGGATAACTCACGTTTGCGGTTATCGGGGCTAAGTCCAAAAAAGTCAACACAATATTTTTTATACACTCCACGAGAGTATTATGTCTTTGTGCATTTGTTTGTAACACCCAAAATGAAGCGAGATAGACCCATTGTTTATTATACCGATCGACTTAGAATCACTTTTTGAATCGATTTAGCAATGTCCGTCTGTCCATCTATTGTTGTAATCACGATACAGGTCGCAATTGTAGCCAGAACCAAACGACAAGGACGAACGCTATTTAATTTGAAGAAAATCGGTTCATATTTAGATATAGCCCCATACGAATTTCACTCCCGATTTGACCCTTTTCACTCTAGATACCACATATTTCAACAGATATTCTTCAAAATTGGCAAAACATCTTATAGTTGAACTAGAAACACCTGTGGTTAAAATGGGTCACATCGGTTCAGATTTACATATAGCTCACATACAAATTTCGTTCCCCCAGAAACCGCGTATTTTCAGAGAATTTCTTAAAATTGAGCAAAAGACGTCATACTTCAACTGGAAGAACTTATTGTGAAAATTAGTCACTTCATTACATGTTTGGATATAGCCTCGATACAAATATTATTCTCGATTTAACAAGTTGGGCCAGGTCATATTAGCCTGTGATTAGGAAACATAAAAAAATTTTCCCGTTTTTACTTTTTTACTGAATTGAATTGTATTCCGATAGAAAGTGAAGTGTATCATATATTCGGCCACGCCCGACTTTATCCTTTCCTTACTTGTTTTTTTTTTTTGAAAATTTGTTTTGATTGTTTGGGGATTTTAGGTGACAAATGAAAAATTAATCTGAGGTAGATACCAGTTTTTTTATGAAGAAATTTCCAATATCACCAAAATTAAATGGGTCAGCTTTAGCTTCTAGTAACTTTAGAGAGATTTGTCTACATTTGATATTTCATAGACTAGATGTATATTTCGTCTCCATACTCCTTCAGTAGTTTGACCTGAAATTTTTATAAATAAACTTCTGTCTTCCTTCAATTTATAAATTCTCTATCCGTGCTTATTTATGTCATTCCCAAGAGCAGGTTTGAAAAATCCCCGCTGACAATAGCCACTGCTGACGCTGTTGTTGATCATTGATTATAACCACAAACATCTTGTGGGACACATTGTTTGGAAATTTGGATGTTTGTTTTTGTTATTCCGTGTATGAGTGTGTCTGTGTGCGTTTCATTAAAGAAAATTTATATCCTTCAATTTCAGCTCAAATATTGCAAATATCCAAATGCAGGCAACCAAAAGGGATTCCTCAATAAACAAACATAGCCGGCATTCCACAAGCCGCACATGTGTGAGGCCCCAAAAACATTACGGAAGTAATAGGTTAACATAGCTGAGTTTATACAGCTGAGTTTCTACACGCAGATGATGGTTTATAGATCTCGACCATACATATGTATGTATGCATCTATGTATGAGTACGTTCTTTCGTTCGTTTTGTAATTAAACGTTTTGTTTCTGGTTGGACACAAATGTTTTTAATTGTGAAATAAACTAAACTTTCAGTCAATACAGAAACACTTACAGATAGACAGGCAGAGGCAAGGCAACACGCACGCAGCAAACTGGTACACTGAAGAAAATATGATGCAAAAAAATTTAATGAAATATTTCTTAAGTCTTGTGGAATAGTTTTGGGAAGACCAGTCAAAATTCAAGAGAGAGACTTTATTATTGAATTTTCCTCCTCGGATAACACCGTGCGACAGTATTTTTTGGAGCTGAAGATGTCCATATACACGTGAAACTAGACGTCATATATAGAAGAACTGTTTTTTATTTGGTGATCTCTACTCCTTTTTACAGGACTTTTAATTTCCAAAGTTTATCATTTTTTAATAATTTATTTTCATACTTCCCCGTGTGCTACAAACCTGATGTAGATATTAAATGAAAGATAAGAATATTTGTTAAAAATACTTCAAATTTAATACTTCTACTTTGACAAGTTTAGCAATAACAACCATTTCAAAATTTCCCCTTAAAAAATAAAAATAAATACAATTTTATCTTTTTAAGGGGGAAATTTTTTAATAATTTATTTTCATACTTATCCGAGAGCTACAAACCTGATGTAGATATTAAATGAAAGATAAGAATATTTGCTAAAAATACTTCAAATTTAATACTTCTACTTTGACAAGTTTAGCAATAACAACCATTTCCAAATTTCCCTTAAAAATAAAAATAAATACAATTTTATCTTTTTAAGGGGGAAATTTTTTAATAATTTATTTTCATACTTCCCCGAGAGCTACAAACCTGATGTAGATATTAAATGAAATATAAGAATATTTGTTAAAAATACTTCAAATTTAATACTTCTACTTGTACAAGTTTAGCAATAACAACCATTTCAAAATTTCCCCTTAAAAATAAATACAATTTTATCTTTTTAAGGGGTAAATTTGAAATTATAGTTAATACTAAACTAACAGCGGTAGATTCATGAAATTTTAACTATTTTTAAAGGATATTCTTCTCCTCCATTTGATGTCCATATCACCTTTGTAGGACTCGGTAAAGTATGAAAATAAATTGTAACAATTCCTATAAAAAGGAGAAAAGATCACCAAATGAAAAACTGAGTACACAGTTCTCCTATATAAGAGCTACAGATACATGTTCAATTCCAATGAAAAAATGTAAAATTGTAGCACGGTGTAATAACTGAAATCTGGCAAGATGAAGTAATTACAAGATTCAATTCTTTCAGTGTACATTCATCCAACGGCCACATGTCAAACAATAATAACAGCTCGTACAGATTTTCAATATAAAGACAATCGTCCAAAAACTATGTGGATATGTACATACATGTGCACTAAATATTGACTACAATCTATCCTCTTCAGCCCGGCATCATCTCAACACCACCTTTCCCTCGTCCCTTGATACTCACATTCTATTCAGTTAGTGCGACATTCAGGGAGGCATTCATTGAAATGAACCACAATCTACCACCTTCATTAAAAGGACAATACTCAGCAGCCAGCCATGCAACCAAACCAACCAACCATCCATCCATACGTCGTCCATACATCCAGGCCCGGACGGATATTGACTTGGTGTGTGAGTATAGGATACATACGCATCCATTCCATTTCACTCTCTGATTAGAGAACATTATGCGTGTATAAGTATGTACGAATGTGTATTAATGTTGGCCAACATCGCATCACATGTTGCCGCCGCCGATGATGTCCTTGCGCGTTTTCGTTGTTGTTCTTGTTCATATCCTGGCTCATCATTATTGTCAACATTCGAAGGCATTCGTTTCGTCATTCCTAGCCTCATCGAAAGGCAGCAATCCCAAACCCATTTCGGCAGCATGTTGTCGCTGTGTTCGTGTCCATGGAGCCGCCGCCGCCAACGCCACCGTGCCTCATTATCATTATTTCATCTCCTTTTGCATACTGTTTATTATTATTTCTCTCTCCGTCTCTGTTTGTTTGTCCGTAATTGTCATTGATGGCAAAGTTTTCGTGGTTAACTAAAATTGGTAATATCTTGTTAGCATTGTATCGTTCGTTCGTGGCTCGTGTCGTGGCTACAACATCGATAGTTTTTGTTATTGTCAGGCCCATCACGGCCCGCATGGATAAGTGCTTAGCGCGAACTGATGGCGAAACGGGGACGAAATCGTGTTGTTGGGGTTGTCATCATAATGAGTGGCTGTGGTGGGCTGACCTTAGGAAATGGCACAGCTGCGACCACAAAATTTAAGGCTTAAGTTTAATTAAATTAAAACAGGATAAATGACAATTAAAAGAAATGGCGCAAAAATCGTCGATATAAATTTTCCTTTAAGCAAAATATGCGTTTTCTTAAAGAAAACCCAAAGAAAACCTAAATAAATATTATAAATTTCCAAGTTTGAGATGAAAGCGGAGAGATTTTACGAATATGAAAAATTCTGTTTACTTTTCGAAGGAAAAGGTAACTTAAGTTTGGCGTATGAAAGGCTGTTTTAGTAAGTTCTGAGCTGATTGAGAATCTTTGAGAGCAAGGAGAGCAAACAGATTACTTGTTGCAAGACATATTCTATGAATTGTTTCAATCTGAATATCTGCTTTGGAATGGAAGGTAGGATTTATGAAAGTGAAGATTTCGAGGAATTTTAGATCATAAATCTACGTTTGAAAGGGTTTACAGGCGAAGTATGTTTAGTTCACTGAACGTATTAGTATTAGTATTAGTATTAGTATTAGTATTAGTATTAGTATTAGTATTAGTATTAGTATTAGTATTAGTATTAGTATTAGTATTAGTATTAGTATTAGTATTAGTATTAGTATTAGTATTAGTATTAGTATTAGTATTAGTATTAGTATTAGTATTAGTATTAGTATTAGTATTAGTATTAGTATTAGTATTAGTATTAGTATTAGTATTAGTATTAGTATTAGTATTAGTATTAGTATTAGTATTAGTATTAGTATTAGTATTAGTATTAGTATTAGTATTAGTATTAGTATTAGTATTAGTATTAGTATTAGTATTAGTATTAGTATTAGTATTAGTATTAGTATTAGTATTAGTATTAGTATTAGTATTAGTATTAGTATTAGTATTAGTATTAGTATTAGTATTAGTATTAGTATTAGTATTAGTATTAGTATTAGTATTAGTATTAGTATTAGTATTAGTATTAGTATTAGTATTAGTATTAGTATTAGTATTAGTATTAGTATTAGTATTAGTATTAGTATTAGTATTAGTATTAGTATTAGTATTAGTATTAGTATTAGTATTAGTATTAGTATTAGTATTAGTATTAGTATTAGTATTAGTATTAGTATTAGTATTAGTATTAGTATTAGTATTAGTATTAGTATTAGTATTAGTATTAGTATTAGTATTAGTATTAGTATTAGTATTAGTATTAGTATTAGTATTAGTATTAGTATTAGTATTAGTATTAGTATTAGTATTAGTATTAGTATTAGTATTAGTATTAGTATTAGTATTAGTATTAGTATTAGTATTAGTATTAGTATTAGTATTAGTATTAGTATTAGTATTAGTATTAGTATTAGTATTAGTATTAGTATTAGTATTAGTATTAGTATTAGTATTAGTATTAGTATTAGTATTAGTATTAGTATTAGTATTAGTATTAGTATTAGTATTAGTATTAGTATTAGTATTAGTATTAGTATTAGTATTAGTATTAGTATTAGTATTAGTATTAGTATTAGTATTAGTATTAGTATTAGTATTAGTATTAGTATTAGTATTAGTATTAGTATTAGTATTAGTATTAGTATTAGTATTAGTATTAGTATTAGTATTAGTATTAGTATTAGTATTAGTATTAGTATTAGTATTAGTATTAGTATTAGTATTAGTATTAGTATTAGTATTAGTATTAGTATTAGTATTAGTATTAGTATTAGTATTAGTATTAGTATTAGTATTAGTATTAGTATTAGTATTAGTATTAGTATTAGTATTAGTATTAGTATTAGTATTAGTATTAGTATTAGTATTAGTATTAGTATTAGTATTAGTATTAGTATTAGTATTAGTATTAGTATTAGTATTAGTATTAGTATTAGTATTAGTATTAGTATTAGTATTAGTATTAGTATTAGTATTAGTATTAGTATTAGTATTAGTATTAGTATTAGTATTAGTATTAGTATTAGTATTAGTATTAGTATTAGTATTAGTATTAGTATTAGTATTAGTATTAGTATTAGTATTAGTATTAGTATTAGTATTAGTATTAGTATTAGTATTAGTATTAGTATTAGTATTAGTATTAGTATTAGTATTAGTATTAGTATTAGTATTAGTATTAGTATTAGTATTAGTATTAGTATTAGTATTAGTATTAGTATTAGTATTAGTATTAGTATTAGTATTAGTATTAGTATTAGTATTAGTATTAGTATTAGTATTAGTATTAGTATTAGTATTAGTATTAGTATTAGTATTAGTATTAGTATTAGTATTAGTATTAGTATTAGTATTAGTATTAGTATTAGTATTAGTATTAGTATTAGTATTAGTATTAGTATTAGTATTAGTATTAGTATTAGTATTAGTATTAGTATTAGTATTAGTATTAGTATTAGTATTAGTATTAGTATTAGTATTAGTATTAGTATTAGTATTAGTATTAGTATTAGTATTAGTATTAGTATTAGTATTAGTATTAGTATTAGTATTAGTATTAGTATTAGTATTAGTATTAGTATTAGTATTAGTATTAGTATTAGTATTAGTATTAGTATTAGTATTAGTATTAGTATTAGTATTAGTATTAGTATGTTTTTGTCGCACAGTGGTTCAGAATCATAATCCATCGGCCAAAATTCAATAACTTTTGTTCTAAACGGTGATTTTTTAAAAGGTATAGGAAAGTTTTTCAAAAAAAAAACACATAAAATTCAGAAAAAGGCTTGAAATCTTTATTTGTATCGATAGTACGGTCCATATAATTTAATGTTTGAAGATTATTTCATGCAAATGTTGACCTTGACTGCGCCTCAAATGGTCCATCCGCTTAGTGCAATTTTGGCATACTCTTTCCAATATTTCGGCCGGTATCTCACGAATAAATGATTCAATGTTGTCTTCCAATGCGTCAACTGAAGCGGGCTTCTGTATAGACAAAAAAAAAATAGTGTAAAGGCGTTAAATCGCACGATCTAGGCGGCCAATTGACCGGTCCCGAACGTGAAATAAAATGTTCACCAAACTCGCCTCTCCATAAGTCCATTGTTGCGCGTGCTGTGTGGCATGTGGCACCGTCTTGTTGAAACCACATGTCATGCAAGTCAAGCTCTTGCATTTTGGGCAAAAAAAAGTTGGATATCATCTCACGGTAGCGCTCACCATTCACAGTTACGCTACGATTCGCATCATCTTTGAAGAAGTACGGTCCAATGATGCCACCAGCCCATAAACCGTACCAAACTGTGATTTTTTCTGGATGCATTGGTAGCTATTGCAATGCTTCTGGCTGATATTCACTCCAAAATCGACAATTCTGCCTATTTACGTACCCATTGAGCCAAAAATGAGCTTCGTCGCTGAACACAATTTTCTTCAAATTGAGCCTTCTTAACAGAGCACGCATTTTGATAATAAAATTCAATAATTTGCAAGCGTTGTTCGTTTGTAAGACGCTTCATGGTTAAATTATAGACCAAACTGAAGATGTTTGACAGTGAAACAAAACACGAAACGTGCGTCAGCTGTTTAAACCAGTGTTGCCAAAAAGATAATAGCTAAAAAATCAGCCTTTAGTAGACATTTTTGACTTCTGTAAAAAATCAAAATTAGACAAGGACCCAAAGATTATTTTGAGATATTAACATTAAAAATCGGGAAATCAGATATATTTTAGAAATCGACCCAAAGTTGACTACTTTTAGTATTTTTGCGATTTTAAAGAAAATTAAAATTTTTATTTTTGTTTTTATGTTTTTTTAACATATTTTTACGTATTTGTTCATAATGCGAAGAAAAAAGTTTAATTTTTGTTTGCATTGCAGATTTTCACATTTTTCAAATTTTGAAAATTGAAAAAACCTAATTTCTTTTTTTGACTTTGTCGAACTGTTGCTCACACATTTTAAGAAATTTTGCTCTCAATTTTATTTATAGAAATTGTGGTTTCTTAGCTTTATTATGACGTCAAAACTATGTTTGTGCCAAATATAGTTAGGTTGTAGTGAATATTGTAAAAAAATATTGTTTTTGAACAAATGTCTGACTTTGGACCAACACAAGTTTTTTCGTTCAAAAGTCTTTAACGAAATCTATACATCAAATGTTGAATGGGGAACCCCATTTTTGTAGGTTAACTTTTGCCTGCACGAAATTGCATCCTTGGAAGATAGGATACATTTAGTGCATAAAGTCAGATTTTTTTTAGTTCCAAAACACAATTTAGTCATTTTCGTTTCATTAACTTCTGTAGGTACGCAGATAGAAATATGAGTAAATTTTCTTTATCCTCATGCTAAATTTTATAACAATCGGAGTTCATTTGCGGAAGAAAAAAAAAACAAAATAATATCTAATTTAGCAGACAAATCAAATTTGCGGAAAAAAAATAATATCTGATTTAGCAGACAAATCGAATTGCTGCATGAAAACTGCCCACAGGTCTCTTTTTTGATTTCATCGAACTGTATGTCACATATTTTAAGAGATTTTGCTCTCAAATTTTGCACTAAAATCCATCAAAACAAATAAAACTGATAAAGAAAGCAAGGCGACCATTTTAATAAAAAATCCACAATTTTTGAACTCATTTTCCCCACTATGGTAATTCGGGGTTTTTGGAAAACATGGAAATAAAAACTTTTCGAAACTACAGTTATAATCACGACTCGTTCTGGTTGCATTGGCTTTTCAATAGTCATGTGTGGGTTATCTAAACCCCATATTCGGCAATTTTGCTCATTGACATAGCCACCGAGATGAAAATGACCTTCATGAAGGCTGAACTGAAGACCGTTCTCTTCTCGAAAATTTTCCACGTAGATTTCTTACAGTTTTCGAGAGAAAGTAGGAAGTTATGTTTGGAAAAGTGACAAATAGTTCAATAAACTTTTAGAAGTTGTAAACATTTTACGAAGTCAACCTTTAATTAAATTTTTAGAATATACATCCAGAGAATAATGTCTTGACTTTAATTGTAATTTCTATCCTATCAAATCCTACTGTTATGCTCTGCAAAAACTTTAAACTGCCCACCTACTTTTTCCAAATGAAATTGTTATTATTCACTAGTATTTACTTATAAAAACTACACGAAGAAAACTTTTGCTCTTCATTCGATGCTTTTGTCAGTTGGGCCACTCCCTGGCCGTTGTGTGGCCAAACTTGATGTTGTCCTGCTATTGTTTTGTCATAAATAACAATTGACCCATGCTGATGATGGCCATTGAAGTCTTGTGGCATTTGCCTCAATTCACTTGTCTTTTGATTATAAATTATTGTCCATGAACAACTTGAGGTCAAGTGTGTCTTTGTCAGACAACATTGACGATGAACTTGTTTTCTTGTTTCCAACTGCACAGCAGGATTTTCGAAAAACCCTTTTTTGTTGTCCTCAAAATTTTGTTCTGTTTGTTCCTTTCCCAAGTGTTGGAGTTTATTTAGTAACAATGACAATGTTTATTAGGATATATCTGCAACAACAGAAACGGAAACTATTGTCTCTTTCGATAGTTTTCAATAACAATCCAACCCGACCCAACCCAAAGGCGAAACTTCTGCCTGGGGCGGCTTTGGTCATCTATCACAAAAAACTATCACTTGGTTGTTTATTATTTGTGGCATTTTTGCAATTTACTTCGCATTATTGAAAAACTGTACAACTTTTCTTTTGGAAAAAAGGGAAAACTCGGCTCAAAGGATCATTAGGAAAGGACAGTGTGATTGTGACATGTTTATTGGTACGAAAAAATTTTACAAATGTTTGCTGAACTAAAAAGGGTGCTGAAGTGGCATGGTAGAAGTAAAAAATAAATATAGATTATCTTTAAGTACGTTTGGAGCAAGAAAATATTAAGATGGAGAATAGCACACCATCCGGAACTAGCAAAAGGAGGGATATGTAAAGAATAAGGGCCGGAGAATATAAAATCTGAAGTTTAGTCGAAACCAGCAAAAAGAGGGACATGTAAAGTATATAGGACAGAGAATATAGAATTTGAAGCCTAGTCTAACATCTTAGTAGTTGGAAGGTTGACCAACTCTAACTATTTCCACACAGCCTTTTCTCTCGGCTAGTGTAGAGCTTTAAGTATTACTTTCCACTTTTTCATTCCTTTTCAAAAAATGTTTGCGGTCCCTTTCTCGCCTTGCCTCTGATATTAACGACTTTAACCTTGTCGCATGTTTTTCGATTTCCTGACACATTCAGACATCAGACACATTTTAGAGGAGCATATCCATATGTCCTTGCCAACATTATATTGTAATCTAATACTAATTGTTTGGTATCCTTATGAAACTCCACCTCATTTTCTCAGCTTTTTGTTGTTGTTGATATACGGATATATCAAACAAAACTCTGGGCCGTTAATCGCTCGTTTTGCTTTCCAATCTTTTGCTGTAGCGCACAGTGATTGGGTGTGACAAATTATTGTATATGAGTTTTAAATTTTAGGTAATGGCATTTTGGTTTACATATGGGATGAGCCATGGGGCTCATGGTCCAATAAGCCAAACGGAAGACTAAACAAAACGGGTCAAAAATCGCCGATAGGAGTTTCTTCGAAATATATCCGAAATATTCGAAGTTATCCATCCCTCAATTGGTATGATAGCTAATCGGAATATTCTGCGTAGAAAACTATCAGCCATACGAAGGCTACACAGAATACACAGATACTTATTTTGATTGTTATGATTGATTGATCTCTTAATTCTTAATTAATATTGATATAAATGGCCTAGAATTAACGTGTCATTTCTGGTCACATTTTAAACTTGAAGTAATAACAAAAGTATTCATTAATAAAACGGAAAACTCTATTAATCAAGGATTGTTTTATTTTTATTTCAGAACTTTGCGGTCAATGAGGTACTTTGAATGCGGATATTATGTTCATTACATATTTCGAAGGTAAGTTGTAGTTCCAGGCACATTTATCGAGCAATTGTTATACGATCGAAATAAACTTCGAGAATATTTCATTAATGTTCCTCCTGATCACTTTCGCATTAAAAGATGTGGCTCAGAAACTTTTTGCGTTCAAGGAGCTACGTTCGGAGTATATTCTAATGACACTTTGGTCAAAATAAGTTCTTTGTAATAGTACAGAAATCATGGATATCGAAATTTTCAACCATTAGTTAGTTATTTATAGACAATACTTCAAAATGAAGATCGACAAATATCAATCATGACCACTATTCCGATTTGCCTATACATGATATATATGCATATTTACATTTTGAAAACTATTTTATTATTTTATTTTTACTCTTTTTACATATTTACTGTTTCAAAATAGGTTTGAAAAAAAAAAACAGGATGAATTTTACGCACTTTAATAACATATATTAAAATATTATTTAAAAATTGTGTTTTTTATATTCATGCAGTCGTTGATGTAAATTTTGCTTTAACCTGTTGATATTTACATTCTTGGAAGCTGTTTACATTTGTGTTTATGATAACTTGCTATTAGGATTTACGGTTTCCCAGACTTTTTTCCCTGAAAACGAGTATGAAAAGTTTCATTCCCGGGAATTTCCAGGAGAAAATAATTTATTTTAGGTATCTCCAATATGGTTTAAAATATCAACATTTATTAATAGCTGTGCTTCTTTAAAATACTGACATATTACAAATTAAAAACGTATGTTATTGTCAAAATATTTTACAAATTATTTTTCATTTTACAAATATTTTACTGTAGAGTCTAGACTAATCGTCAGAATTAAAGGCATCATGAACATTTAAATCACAGACACAAGTGACTGGCCCTATAAAAAAAATTAGAGAATTACAAAGAAAACAAAGAACTCGCATGGCTGAGAAAGCTATGACGTCTTTAATTTAAAAGATTCATTCGTTTCGAGATTAAAATATATATAAATATAAACTGTAAAAGTAATATAAACCTTATAAAAATATTAATAATAATTAAATAAATTCATGAAAAATAAAAAACATTAAAAGAGTCCAGTCATTAGATCTAACAAAGGGTCATTTAAATATATAATTCTATTCTTACTAGATTTCTCTTGAATATTTCTAGATGTACAAATTTTAACTTTACCCCTATTTTTAGACCATTTCTTACTGGTTTCATATGTAAAGTAAATTCTTCTTTACGGAGATTTTCATTTCTTTTGGGAAAACAAGTATTAAGTATTGACACTATATCAGCCATAGCATTGCCAGTATCATAGTTTTGTTTCACAATAAATATCCTCACAAAATGTGTGTATGCCCTTATCTTGTTTTCGCATAAAATTAGCGACTTAGCGAATTTAAAAGATTTGTTTGTAGTAATATAATACAGGGCCCGCCAAATAACTTTTTTTTTTTGAAAACGCTATAAAAAAACTACTGAATATTTTCTCAAATTTCTTTTTTTATTTGAAAGTACAATCGTTCCGGTTAATAATGGAAACTAATTTCATTCAAATGGCTGCCTCGGGCTCCCCACAAATAACGGTTGAATAGTTGAAAAAAAAAACGTTAGTTGACGGACCCTATATAAACAAATGGTCATTATTATTGTCAGTAATGTAAATATATGCATTTGAAATATATGTACATTTCCCCGTTTATATATTTAGTAGTACTAGCACTAACTTAGGTCAAAATAATCAATAACATAGTTTTTAATATTTCCCGGGAAATTTAAAATGTTTCCTGGGAATTCCCGGGAAAAACGGCTCGGCAATTCCCGAACGCCAAACCCTAATAGACACGCTTTGAGTCCAAGAAAACATTCTCACTTCGACTTTAATGGGAATCCTATTTTGTTGTATTATATTTATACCTCTTCTAACTCTAACATTGTTCGACTTCAAATGTTAATAATTTCCTAATCGGTATACGGCTTCCAGTAGTTTAAGTCGCTTAGGATTACTCATAAACTATTTTTAATTTTTTGCTTATAAAAATATTTATACGTAAGTATTTTCAGATTTTTTTCCATGTCGGCGACAATTTATTCCATTGACGTGCTAATAATTACATCAACTGCTGTTGACACTTTAGTGGTCTTTTTGGGTTTCATATTTGTGATACCTGTTGATATCTACAATGCAAAATCCTGTTCAATAGTATTATTATTTTGCATTTTGATTGTTTATCAAAATATTTATAAGACACTTTATTCCATTCTCGTAGTAATATTTGCATTAACTGCTGTTGTCACTTTAACGGCCCTATTGGTTTTCATATTTGTGACACCTGTTGATATTTATAATATCAAAACGTGTTCAATAGCGTTTACGTTTCAGTAAATGGATGATTTAAGCTATTGATATTAATAGTCATTGATTTTATCGAATAAAACATCTTTCGAGTAGTGATGCCTGTTGATATTTATAATTTGAAAACTTGTTCAATGTTAGGATACATAGTGATATTTTAGGCAATTGATGAATAATTCTATTGATATTAATAAACATTGAGGATATCAAGTAAAACAGCTTTAAAACTGTTGATATTTGTATCTATGAGTCCTGCTAATATATATTTTTGCAACGTCTGTTGAAATTTATGTTTACGTTCAATGTTTCAACTACTTGATCACCATAATCGAGTAAAGGATTGTGTCATCTTCTTCTGAATAAAGTACCAAAACTATATTAGTAATGAATTGGAGTAGTAACTTTCGTTTCATTGTCATTTTCAATTGAAATTGAGAAAATATAACATTATATTGACAAAATACAAATTGAAATAGAGAAAAACAAATTAAAATTGAGAAAATACAAATTGAAATTCAGAAACATATATTGAAAGTGAGAAAAAAATTAAATTCAGAAATGTAAATTGAAATTGAGAATATAAATTATGATATTGAAAAATAAACAATTGAAAATTAAAAAATACAAATTAATTTCAATTTTCATTTGTGAATTTCAATTTGCATTTCTGAATTACAACTTGTATTTTCTCAATCTCTATTTTCATTTCTCAATTTCAAATATCATTTTTCGATTTCAAATTGTATTTTCTGAATTTCTATTTACATTTCTCACTTTTAATTTGCATTTTTAATTTTTATTTTTTATTCAATTTACATTTCTCCATTTCCTTTCTCCATTTCAACTTGTATTTTCTCAATTTAAATTTTAAATTTCAATTTTCATTTCTCAATTTCAAATTGTATTTTCTCAATTCCAAATGAAAATGGCGTATAATCATAATAAATAGTGCCGTTTCTTTTTAGCTATATATCTCATGACTGATTTTTGTATTTTCAAACACCTTCCTTTCCAAACCACTGTCTCCCCCCTGTGCAACGTTGACTTGGGTACCTTCGCCTCTAAACGTTTTAGCTTAAGCTCAATAAGTTTTCCGTTTGGCTTTTGCGTTTGGTGACGTTCTAAAGAATTTCGCCGTCTTTGATGTTTTATTTAACAAGAGATTATCAGACATCTCTGCCTTGGCAGGAGAAGACAAAGAAGAAGACAAGACACAAGAAAAAAGCGAAGAACCCAGAAGAACTCTATGGTAAACAAAACGCTTTCTTTATTGCCTTTATTAGCGTTATTATTGCTTTTCGTTTTCGTCAAAGATGACTTTCTTTTAAAAGATTAAAATGTTTACATGATTTACAACAAGAGAGGAAGCACAACAGCAACAACAACAGAGATATGGTGGAAGGGGGAGAGGAATGAGGAACGGGAAGGCCTGTGCCAATAACGAGATGAGGGAAAGCCATGACAATACATTATTTTTAGCTTGAAAACGGAAGTCTTAGACGTACGATGAGGTGTGATTGTCTGATGGGCTTTCAATCGAGAGGTATTGAAGATGAAAGGAATTGACATCAGGGTTTGAGATCAAGGCCTGCTTGGGCAAAAAAGCAAATGGAATTTGTTAGTAGAAAATATTAAAAATACTAGAGTCAAGCTAATGTTTCAAAGCCTACTTAGGCAAATTATCTAAACGCCTATGTTTATAGATTGGTCCTTCGGAGTAATATTTATTTTCAATTTTTTCCGAAGTACTAATATTTGAGAGGCTATCCTTGTATATATATTCAACCCGTGTTATGCTCTCTCTTACCTTTCACCAGCTTTTCCAATGGCTAGAGTCCTCATTTTCGGTTTTAAATTACAACTCATCAATTGAAACTGTTAAGGGATACAAATCCTATCCCTTTTCCGCCTCGTTCCCTAATTTTTCCCAATTAATGTTACGGCTTAATTAAAGCAAATTCTGTAGCATTTTAGCTGTCAATTAGTTATGGCCAATATGATGACAATTGGGGTTTTCAGCACAAAAACTTGTATTTTGTCAGACGTCCTTTCTTCTCCTTCCACCTCTACAAAAACGACACTTTATCACAACAAAATGTCCAAAAAAAAAGTTTAATTAAGTTGAAAACAAAAATACTTTACAACTCCTGGAGAGTGGAAGAAAAAAAGTCCAAAAGAAGAAAGTGGCTCAAGTATCCGACTCAAAAGTCCTTAGAGACTGTAACACTTTGGGCTAAGGACGAGGCGAGTATAGAAAAACCCTGAATTTCCGTTGCTTTTCATTCGAATAAAAAATCAACGTAATTAAAAATCAAATGATTTTTTTCTCTTTCCATCCTCTCTGCTCCTTTGGCCGGGCAAAGCACAAGTGTTGCGCCGCCAATCACCAACCCTTTCTAAGCCCGGCGGTAGGCAGCACAAAAAATCTTCATTAATTTCGAAAAATGAACACATTTCGCCAACAATTTTTAGCTCATTAACGGGTGTGAGTGGGGAGGGTGGATGGATGGAATTGAAATGAAAAGCAGAAATCTCGAAATAAAATCGAATGTTGTTTTGCCAGAGCAATAATAAAAAAACCAAAGCCCCAGAAACATAAGACAAAGACGGACGAAATATTGGAGGATCTATTCCTTTTTTTGCCAAACAAGTGATTTATTTATTTAATCCTTTTCACTGAGCTTTCTTGTCTTGCTGTGAGATAATGAAGGCTTAAATGAACAATGTAAGCCTCAAGTGGCTTTTGCCAAGGTTTGTTATTTTTTGCCTCTGAAACTTGAGTCTTTTTTCTAAAGACACAAAAAACAGCAAAAATCAAATCTCCTGTGTATAAAAATTTATATTTTTGTATTTACTGCTAACGAAAAACGAGAAAGAAAAACTCTAGAAGATGATGGCCATGGATCTTTGGAATTGTAGCGGCTGAAAGGTTTGTTTTTGGTGTTCCTTTTATTTTCTTTAATTTATGCAAAAGGCGTCAGTAGTTAATTTACAATTAAAACCAAATCCTTTCTTTCCTCCACCGTTTCATTCCAATAAATGCCGAAAAAACAAACTCCAATCCCCAAACAACAGATGTCTTAGAAAATGTGAAATTAAATAGTGGGAGTGAAATGATAGGCTGAGCCAAAAAAGAAAAAAAAACAATTGAAATTAGATACTAATCAAGAAATAATTATGGATTTTTTCTATAAATTAGTCAGAGCCTCATATATAATTACAGGATCCCTTTGGTTTAGACGATCTAATTGATGGACAGATGTGGATTGTGGTAACTGTTCCACACAATTTGCCTTCAATATGGCGGATAAGACACTAGAATCAGAATATCACAAGAACCACAACAATTACTCCGTTGTAAATAATTGGAAGTTGAATTAATTTCTAATGAATATTTTCTGAATAATCCCCAATACTAAATCTGGAATTAAGACCTCTCAGAGGGACATTGTAAATAGTGAGTAATTTTTATTTATTTATTTTTCGAGCAAAAAGTGGAAATTATTTAAAAGAATTGACAAAAACTTTGTTCAAGGAAGTCGACATTGGACATACTTGGCGGATTTTAAGAAAACATCTAAATTTATTAAGAAAAAAATGAGAAATCATATGAATATTTTCATCGTCACACTCCAACGAATTTATGAAGGTTTTAATTAAACAAAATTAAAAAAAAAAATGAGAAATCATATGAATATTTTCACCGTCAAACTCCACAGAATTTATGAAGGATTTAACGAAAGGCTGTGTATCTATTGAATTTTACCTTCTAAACTCGAAAATGATATTGGAAATTTTTTCCTGTATATATTTTAGTATTTATTATTATTAATTTTATTATGGTGTAAAATAAAACACATAAATTTGAAAGTGAACTTAAAATTTTTATTATCGTTTAAAAGAATAATTTATGGCATTCATTGCTTGAAAACGATATCATCTAAGTATTGACCACTACTACGTCTGAGGTGGTCCATTCGAACTTATGGGCGACTCGTTCGAGTATAGCGATTCACTGGAAATAGCACACAAAAGGAAACAAAATATTTTTCCGAATTTGCTTCTATTTTTATGAAATTTCTCGTGACTGTAAAACCTGATTTAAAAAAATATAAATTTGGTGACTGTTTCCTAACCCACTGTTTCTATGTGAAAGTAAAAATCACAGCCTATGTGGCCATCGGATCCTAAAATAATAGTGCAACTATTAAATGTACCATTGTGCTGTTTAATAAATATAATGTAGGAATTAATGAAGGAAGATCATATAAGTTTATTAACAAGTATAGGAAAATATCAATACTATAATAATGCATAAAAACAATTATAATACTATATAGTAGACTAGCTTCGAACGCGAAATAGCTAGGTATTTGTTATTTGTTTTAGGATAGTATTTATTTGATTTTCTTTTCTAAAATAGAAAATTGGAAACATAGCACTCATATACTGTCAAAGGATATATTATATATATATTTTTTACCATTTTCTACCCAGTTTTTAACAAAAAATTACAGCATCAGACCCTTTTATTCGAAAAAAAACAATTTTGATGGCGCTTCTACATGGTTAGCGGAATTTACATACTAAATTTCATGATTCTAGCTATCCTTTTTGTCCCGCTCTCCCCTTAAAAGTACAAATTTCGAAAAATCGATTTGGATTTGTTCTTCTACGTTATCAGAGGAATTGACACCCCAAATTTCACGACTATAGCTGCAATACTTAAATTAGTACCATTATTATTCCATTTTGTCCCTCATAACCCTTAATAGTAAAAATTTTGAAAAATGCGCATATACAGAGGATCAGAGGAATTAACATACCAAATTTCACGATTCTTGCTATAATAATTTAGTTGGTACCATTTATATCCCTTTTTGTCCTGCTCACCTCTTATAAGTACAAATTTCGAAAAATTCAATTTTACTGCGTTTCTACAGGGTCAGAAGAACTTACACATCAAATTTCAAGATTCTAGCTGCAATACTTTAGTTGGTACCATTTTTATCCCTTTTTGTCCCGTGCAGCCCTTAAAAGTACAAAATGCATTTATATTCCGCTTCTATGTGGTGAGAGGAATTTACCACCAAATTTCGCGACTATAGCTGCAATACTTAAATTAGTACCATTTTCATCCCTTCTTTCCCTCGCAAAAATTTGGAAAGATCCAATTTTACTGCGCTTCTACATGATCAGAGGAATTTGCATACCAAATTTCACGATTCTAGCTACAATACTTAGTTACTACAATTTTTATCCCTTTTTGTGCCGTTCGCACCTTAAAAGTACAAATTTCGAAAAATCCATGTTTTTGTTTTTCACGATTCTAGCTGCAATACTTAAATTGGTACCATTTTTATCCCATTTTGTCTCTTTCCTCTCTTAAAAGTACAAAATCCCTATTTGTAGTACGTTGCATGGTCATTGTTCCTTGCAATTTCATGTTTCTAGCTACTGCCATTTAGTCAGGACGAAGGTTCGATTTTTATCCCTTTTTGTACCATTTTACCCCCTAAGAGTACGAATTTCGTAAAACTCTTTCTTAGTCTACGAAGTCTACGTCATATTTGGGAACTTCCCTGAAAATTACATGACCCTGGCTTCAGCCGTTTGGTCAGGGGGCTGGTCAATCATAAGTCAGACTGACTGTAACGACAGTCAGTAACGCAACCCATTTATATTATTAGATGATCGGATTATATTGAGACTTCACTGAAGCATAGCTTTAATTTAGATCTATCTGTTCCTGAGCGTTGTGAGAATGAGATTAATAAAACTCAGCAATATTTTTTTGTGGCAAAAATAAACCAGGAACGAGTCTTCACGTATTATAGAAAGATTTAGTCAATTTATAACTGTCTGTGACAAATAGTTTTGTTCCAGGCCGCTGTAAAGCCTGTATATATTTAGATGAACTAAAGGGTGATTTTTTAAAAGCAATAGGAAAGTTTTGCAAACAAAAAAAAAAAAAACACGTAAAATTTAGAAAAAATGCATGAAATCTTTATTTGAATCTATAGTACGGTCCATATAATTTAATGTTTGAAGAGTATGTCATGCAAATGTTGACCTTGACTGTGCCTCAAATGGTCCATCCACTTAGACCAATTTTGGCATTTCCACGTTTTTGAGTAACAGAGGCCCAATTGCTGCGAACGGCGACGAATCGATAATTGATGGTCATCATTAACACTGGCCGATACAGCAGCGATATTTTCTTCAGTTCGCACTCTACGTAAGCGTGTTGGTGGTTTAATGTCCAACAATGTAAATTTGGTGCGAAATTTAGTCACAATAGCCCGAATAGCCGCTTCAGTGGGTCGATTAAACTGACCATAAAATGGAAGCTCGCTATGAACTTTCTTAACAGAGCACGCATTTTGATAATAAAATTCAATAATTTGCAAGCGTTGTTCGTTTGTAAGACGATTCATGGTTAAATTATAGACCAAACTGAAGATGTTTGACAGTGAAACAAAACACGAAACGTGCTAAACCAGTTAAACTAAGATGGAGTTCTTCATTCATTTTGTTTACTTTATAAATCCTAACTTCAAATTTCGAAATTTATATTTTTTTACCTGTTAAAGTTCTCTGAATGTTACATTTATATCAGAGGCAAGTTTACCCCTTTCCAATCTCTCTCTTTTGTGCAAAAAAATATATTTTCGATTTTGTTAGGCTTCCTGTCATAGGGTCATTAGTTTTCGAGTTCCAATAAAAAATCCAAAACCTGACATGTCCGACAGCGTATGTCTACTGTCGCATTAATGATCACTTTTCCTTTTCTACGCTCTGTTTGGAAAGTGTTCAACATACTGTGGTTCAACTGGATCATTAGATATGCTGCGGTCTCTGCCTCTGGCCAATTAGCTGGCCACTACCATGCCATGGCTCTTTTTCTTTCGAACACAATTGAAGTACATTTCAAGAAATTATCATAAATTTTGATTAAAATCGATTTAGTTAGTCAAGAATACAACAACTACTGCTGTTGTTGTAGTTGACAAGAGTTCTTGGTGCAAGTAAGAGACCAACATTTAACGAACTGAGTGCCTGAATGGTACGTAAGGACGACGTACCTACCATTCAATGTTGATTACAATTTAATAAATTTCGCTTACAACTGATCAGCGACTGGCACATATTTGCCCCAGGCAGCCTGGGGCTGGGGAAAGAGGAGTGAAGATCTAACCAAATCACGCATGAAACTGCTGACCATACTTTAGCGAGGAGAGAGAGCGAGAGGCGTAGTCATAATTGTGCCGTTTCTGCCAAGTGTCCCCCTGAGTTTGGTGGCCGCTCCTGTTTGGTGAACCAAGCACATGTTCATTGTTTGCCTGTTTAATGCCTCTCATCATGCCAGCCTCCGTTCCGGCGGAGCGCGTAGCGCTTTGTGTCTCTGCTACTTTTGATTATTTTGCCATTTGCGTGAACCTTTGATGTTCAATAATTGCAAATACCTGGGCCATGTTTTAGCATGGATCAAGCAGCTCAATTTTACAATATCGGATTTAAATCAGTGACGCATTGCAAGCTAAATTGATCCTTTATCAACTGAGGCAGACACTACATATGTTAGCTGCCACACAATCGAGTTTATGTTATTCCGATCAGCAGTGAGCAGTTGCGCTTGCGCACTTTTGTATTGATTGCGATTACGCAGAGGAGAACTGAGGACTGTTGGCTGCTGGCTGATGACGATGGCTTTAATAGGTGCCATAACCAATTAAGCTTAAAGTCAACAGTTGGCGAGATTTATATAGAAGAGGGAAGAGTTGGAGAGAGAGAGAGAGAACTATTACCCCCACGAAGATCTATAATTAAAGGGGCCACAACCATCATGTCACTGTCACACTTTGTGTGACAATTATTTAACAGAAATCAATTAATATTTGCAATTTCTCCTTAACACCTCTCCCGTGCCGTAACGTGGCCGCTGGATTTTTTTTTTGCTGTGCTCATGGCCTGCTTTATCGCCACCAAAGTGAGTCATCAAAAATTGTTACCATGTTTGATGATGTGCCGCCTATTTGGCTTTCATGTTTTCACAGCTGTGCCCGAGCGCACTTTTATTTAACAACTGCTCCGTGGGCACAAGCACAGGCACTGGCACCACATCCAGGACGGACGGACAGACCTACAATGTGTGCCTTGTTTAAACTCCATGAAGTGCGGTGGTGCCACTACAGCACACAAAAAGTGCCATCAAAAGCACCGTCTTTCCACCGAGAACACAGCACAAAAACCCAACCAAACCAAACCATTCCGGGGAACCGAGATAAAAACACCACAAAATCAATTGAAATTCTTGGGAGGAAGAGCAACGAATTGATGACAACTTCAATCGTAATGCATTCAATGGGGCAAAGCTATTGAGTAGCAAGCACATACATAATGGGTCCTGAGAACGGGAAAGGGGGTACTGCCTGTGAAAGCTGTCATCATCATCACCATCAGCCGCCACAGCCCGGACAGCGCAAAATACACACTTTAATACAATTTGACATTTAAACATTATTGCACGTTGCAAATTTAAATTGATTGGAATTTTGTTAAGTTAATCAAGTGGAACATGATGATTAAATTGAGGATCATGGGAACAGCCAAAGACATGCAGGCAAAGTGATCAAACAAAAAAAAACAAAAACAATGAAGCGATCACATTCAATAATCGCCACAGTTGGATGGAGGGACAGGACAGCACGGCATTGATTTGATTGGAAAAGTAGTGAAGAGAGAAGAGGGAATCATTTGATTTGTAAGAGGATGATGATTATCGTTATCGAATGTTGTCGGAAAGCATTAAAATGTCAGGGTAAAATGGTGGAAATGTCTGGGAATGATTATTAGTACACAGTTTTCAAGTTCATCTTAATGAGCTATTGACCTTCTAAGCAAGAAACGGCAAAAAAAGAAGGCCGGAAAAATGTATTGATTGATTTATCCAATGGAAAATTGTAGCTCCAATTGTGTTAATTTTTTCCATAGTAGAAATGTTGTCAAGTATAACAGACAAATATTATATTATATCTAATGGATGGGAAAATAATCAGAAATATGAAATACATATTATTAGCTGGTCGTATTATATTGAGACTTCACTGAAGTATAATTTTAATTTATATCTAGCTGACCCTGACCCCAAAGTGAAGTAAATAAAATTGTGTCAAAAATTACCAAAAAACGAGTTTTCATGTACTAGAGAACAGGCTTGCCAAATGTGCAGATTTGTCCCCAACCGTGGAGATTTTATGATGGTCAAAAGGAAAAAAATATGAAATGGAAACAAGAGATTTTTGTGGCGATATCTTAAAATATTTCGGGAATTTTTCGATGTAATTTCAAAAATATTTAGTAGTCGAACCGGGATATTGTCCAGGCTCATGACCATACTATATTTTATAAAATACAAATTGGTTTAAAATTTTGTTTATTTATTAACATTGCTCCTCACTATCTTTATCATGATTTTTGTTCGTTGAAGACCATCTTCAGAAGGCTTTACTGGCTTCAATTTAGAAAATAATAATCAAAATGAAAAGGGACCATTGGAAAGAAATTGTAATAGCTTATTTAATACTATCAGTAAAAATTAGTATTATAAATTAAGCACCAGCTTATAGGTTGACTGAAGACTATTAATGAGGCTCCCAATTCCTATAAATATTCGCTTTAAATATACAAATGTTGTCGTTATTTGTACACGAAATATTTGCAGTTCTTATGTAGGATTAGGTATTTTCCCTTTTCTAAAGTTTCGCAAATATTGCATATACAAATTAGAGTATTCTTAGACAGACAAAAATGCAAAAAATTACTAAAATTAAAGAAAATTTGCATTTATCAGTTTCACTATTATTCAATTCATTTGAAATCAATAAATTGTGTAGAACGAATAAGGAGCTTGTTCGCAACATAGGATGATCAACATATTCCCTGATATCAACAAATCATTAATTATTTGTTTTGGTAGAATTCTTTGAAATGAAAATAACCCTTTTGTATTTGGGGATTATTGGGGATTTTTTGTGACTAATTTGGGGACAAGGAACAAATGCATCTGGGAAAAATTCGTGCTAGAGAAGAAGTTATCCCATTTAGGAATAAATCGTCCCATCTATAAAACATTAGTGTATACTTTTAGTGGATAATCACTTTTGAAGTTTTTAAGACATTTTACACGAAAATTTTGTGATATATTGAATATATTTCTCTCACAATAAAATGAAATTTGATGGCTTAAATTATTATTTAATGAAATTTTTTAACAAATCCATTGAACTTTTGACCCAATTTGACCAGATATATAATCAATGATGGGGTTCCTAAATATGCAATATATATTAGGCTGGGTCATCATTCATACAAATAGAAAAAAAGTTCCAGTCACCCCACGAAAATAAATTTTGATGATTTGCATAATATTTCGTTCCTAGATCAAGCCATCTGTGAGCTAAACGCTCCTAAAAATCATGTTTTTCCGCTGTAATTTGTTTGGTGTTAAATTTTTTCCAAACATTTTTTTTCTGAAATAATATACCTACCCTCTAAAGCGCTTTAAATAAAAATTTTGATTCTTGTTTTAGAGTAACTTATTGGTCGAATTATTGGGCGTTTTTAATAATTTTTTGTGGATTTTCACAGTGACTACTGAAAACTTTTTCGTATTTGGTGGTAGTATTTTATAAAAAATAAATAGCGTTGGGGAATACCGGGGAAATGATGAACATCGGAAGGAAATTGACGCGGGATCGCCCATTTTTGTTAAAAAGAGTTTGCAAATTTCGGCTATGAAAAACCTTCTCCTGCATTGAATTATTTCACAAACATGGAGTCAGTGACGTCATTTTCGGTCCGTTATTCATCATTTAGGCCTAAGATTACGAAATATGTCATAAATAATAAGATATTTGTGTTATGAAATGTCTTCATAAATATAATGAAAGATTTCACAGTCTTTATGAAATGTTTCATAACATACAACTACATTTTTAGTGTGTCGACTATATTTGGTTGAATGCTAGCAATTCTCATTTGCCCTCTTTTAACTCTGTCATAAGTATTTACCCTGATTTAGGTCAAAGACGTACTCATTGCAAAGACTCTCGCAATGATGGTGTGTGTTGATTTATTAGTCAACAAATCAGTCCTTTTTTGCATTTTCGTTCATATTGGATCAGTATAAATTATTAATATTTATGAAACTTTTTCATAAAATTAATGAAGTTTCTTCATAAAATCTATGAAAATTTTCATAAATCATATTATGAAAAACAACGAACTTGTATGACAAAAATCGTTGAATGAAGAACTGCATTTCATAGTTTCTAAGAAATATTTCACAAATTCAATGATGATCATTGATTGATTGCACTTTATGAAACATGTTGCATACATTTTATGAAGTGCTTCTCTGAGGACTTCTTAATGAAAGTTTTTACTAAGCTTGTGACAAAATCATAAATATTATGAAGCTAATTCTTTCAGTGTAGGAGACTTCTTTTTAGAATTTCAGGAAAACTTTCATTACATTATTAAATTTATTGTTTAAAAACAATACTTGCTACAGTCTTTCATTCCATATCATTCCACCCAATTGGGAACCTGCCCAAAAGGACACTGGAAACTGTTATTTTCTTGGGACTTATGCTGCAAAGACTTACGCTTTATGAAAAGTTATGACAATTGTCCCGTCGGCGGCAATAATTATGATCTTAAATATTTCCTGATTTCGTTTGACCATTTGGCATTTGGGCATTTTGGCCAACAAAATCCAACTGCAAAGCGAGTACATTTTATGGCCAGGCACAGACATAAACCTACAATATCATAAGAATTTTTGCAGGATACAAAAAAAGGAAAAAAAGATTCCCTGGAATTTATGCACGCAAATAATAGAAGGTCACTAGCGTGGAAAGTTGCGGGCGAATTCGAGCCACAATGATTGTCGTTTGAGGGAGTGAGCGGCAGAAGTGTCCATTCACGTGTAGGCTGTAGTTGTAGTTGTTGTGGGGCTGTGGGATGTCCGTTTTTAGATAAATAATCATTTACTCGTTTTTACTGGACTTGGCCCCTCGGACTAATGAAAAAGAAATAAAAGTGTCGAGTGCATTATTGCTTTTTGGTCAACACAATCACAAATAACTCGCACTCACTCGCCTGCTCGCTCCCCCACCCTCTTTTTTCCCACAACATGTACACACATAAGACAGTCTCTCTATGCGTGTGAGTGTGTGTTTGGTAGTGGCTTATATGAGTTTCCGGTAATTGCGGGGGCCAACTGCCCATAGACTCACATATAAAAGATCATAAAACGTGGTGGCCTCCACCCCACCCCAATACTTACAAGTCAGGCGACAATTTTCGAGACTTGTGTCCTGCCTGCGGTCCTTGTTCGAAGATGTGTAAAACATGTTGTTGTTCTTGCAATGTGTGTGTGTGGCTGGAATATTGTCCTATTATTTTGCACTTACTATAACATCGTCATAAATATATTTTCTTTTAGTATTTTATTGATAGTAACATACAACATTGTTGCTATTCTTTCCTCGGCCAAATACACATAAAAATAAACTTTGCTTTTGGTTGCTCTATTGTCTCGCTGCTGGGCCAGGACATTTAACAGTTGCAGCTGTTGGCAGTTTTATGATTGTTTGTGTGCGCTTTTTTCCCTCCAGTCTTCTGTCTTATATTTTTATTGTCCTGTACGTGTGTATTGGGGGAGGCCAGCGCCTTCCAATGGGGGAAAATATACTTAACCATATATTATTTAATTTTTATAACCAACAACAAGAGTAACAACAGCTCACACTCGCCCAAAATCACAGCCTGTCGTCCATGTTCCACGTTGGTGTTTATCTGTCTATGTGTATTCTTCTTTTTCTCGCTATATTTTTTGCTTTCCTTCCGTTTGGTATATGATTAGAGCTGTCAAAAAGCAATAATCATCAATTTTGATTTCCGGCAAATTTCTTAAGATGCCCAAAGTGTTATTGGCTATTTAATGTTTTTTGTTTGCTTCGCTTTTGCTCAAATATCAAGGAAAGGACCCATGAAAGGATGTGAGTAAATTGGTGTGTTACGTTGCTGATATTGCCAAAAAATCACCAATACTTTGTCACAATCGCAGCTAAGATTTCAATTCAATTTGATTGGAATTTATGACAGCGTCATAAAAATATCATTTCATGGTATAATTTTGATAGATGAGTGGGAAGAGTGGTTAAGTGCATCGGTTTGGGCATAGTGGCGAAAACATCACAAAATTCCATTTGCCGACATTGAATACAGAGAGTAGAGTTGTAATATATATCCAATCAAAGAATATATAAAAATATAGAGCTACCCATATCACAGTCATATCATTCCATTCATCTATTCCTATGTATGTCTCCAGCACACATACCTCCACAATCACTGGATCTTTCATTCATCGTGTCTCTTGCCAGAGTTGAATCATCAATCTATTTTAATGTTTGTCTCCAGCACACCTACTCCCACAATCATCCATACCAGAGTCCAGTCATCTGCCAATTCCTATATCCCTAACACACTCATCTTCAACAATTACCCGATCTTTAATTCATTAGTTCAACATGTTCCTAATTATCATTCATACACAAGTAGTTAAAATCAAATCATATGAACATTATGGTAGGGAGGCATCTGGAGTTGAGATAGGTCTCAGTACATCCCTCGTCTAGGTTTTCACAATACCTAGACAACTTGACAACAAAGTTTAAAGTTTCCATGTGCAAACTGCAAACTAAGGCCTCTAAGACCTTAGTAATCTCTTGGGATCTTATAAACCCCAACCAAGGCTGTAAAAGTTCATCGAGGAGGAGAACTCTCTATATTGCAAATGGTTTTCTTGGTGAAGCACTATCGAAGGATTTTGAGGACAGTGATCCAAAAGAAAAGAATTTCCATGCGGAATTTCATCATCACACAGAAATATTAATTTGGATAGCAAAAATAACCAAATTTTATCGTCAATAGAAGAAAAACTTCGACTGGCAGCTGAGATTCGACTGGCATGTCTGAGATGGTCCAAATTCTATCGTTGGAGGCAATAGAAGTAAATGTTGGACTGGCAGCTATGTCTGAGATCGATTCTCTAGGTGAGTTCATCCTTTCCTATTGAAGTTTTGCTCAACTACTGCCACATTGCGACCAACTCAGAAAAAAAACGTCAAAGAAAAACAAACAACTGATCAATTTAATACAGAATCCGATCTCTACGGCAAACTGATAAGTTCGAATTTTGTTGGGACCAGATCTCTGATATATCCATATCAATAAATCCGGTTAGGCACGTTTATATCAATTTCCAACGATTTTCTATAGGGTAATTAAAAAATCTGGCGTCCCCTGATTTATTGACGGGTTCAAGATTAATGGAAAGACATAGACACTGCCCTTTAGCGATCTAATATTGTACAGAGAGAGTATTACCCTCTAAGGACGTCTCCAAAAACGTTAAAGATTGGAACTCCCGTTCCCGTCAATCTTAGTTTTAATAAATTTATTAATGTCCTATGCTCCTTATATATAGGTTCAATTGGTTGGGATATAAATGGAGTTGTATTTCTCCACAACATTAATACAATATGATCCAAAAATCTCCACAAAGCTCACTGAGGACATATCATTAAATGTCAATCCAGAATTTACAAATAATTGTAAATTCTGGATTGACGCGATATGCTGCAATGACAACCGTGGATCACTGAGGTTATCATAATGATCATTTTGTCATTATAATTCTATAATCATTGCAACATTATAGAATTTGAAAGAGCTGATGAACAATTCAAGTAGGATTACAACATACAGACGCACAGTGGTTCAGTATCAAAATCCATCGGCCAAAATTCAATAACTTTTGTTCTAGTGGACAAAATTAGACAAGGACCCAAGGATTATTTTGAGATATTAACATTGAAAATCTAATTTTGGATTTTTAAAGAACTCAAAAATGTCTACTAGAACAAAAGTTATTGAATTTTGGCCGATGGATTTTGATTCTGAACCACCGTGAGACGGTAGATCTGGACAGAGAGAAGTCCTTGGCCGAAAGGCCAACATCAACCTGCATCTTGCTTTTGTATTCAACGACTGCGGAAAAGATGCTGGTTCTTGATTCATGCTAGCATGAAGGTCATAGTGATACAGTACCTTAACGAAAACAGCGAGGAAAAATTTCAATCTACAGAAAACAAACCTGAACAATAGAGTGTCTTTCCGCATTAGGCATCATCCAGAAACCTGAAAGGTTTACTAGTCAATCTTCATCCCAAAAATGGATTTTCAGCTCGGTTAATGGACTATGAGGACAAATCCACAATATAATATCCCAGCAAAAACATTGGAAGTACATTCGTAGGAAGCACATTTTAATCGCATCTCAAAATCCAAATGTGAATTTTTCCCGCTCTTTTAAACAACTTTCAAAAAAGTCGATAATATGTTAATATATCATAACATTTTAAGAATAGCATTAAGAATGGGAACGAATGTTTAGTATGAGATCCCAGAGGTAAGGTTTCCGCTGTACACCCAGAAGGTCTCGGGTTCGAATCGTGGTTCGGGAAAAAACTTTTTGTTTTTATTACTTTTTTTTAAGAAAAAATTTTAATTTTGTAAATAAATTTGCATTCTATTAAATATAGATGCAAAATGGTCTTGAGCCAGGACAATATCCCAGTTCAAATCAAATATTGATTATAGACCAAAAAATACAAAAGGAAAAAAAACTAAAACAAATGAGCGTTGGCACGGCAGAAGTATTGCTGGGTAACTATACCTGCATATACATATACTTATACACATATGCAATTCAATGATATGCTTGTAAGATGGCATGTGTGCTTTAGTACTTGGTGCGATTTTTTAAATGCAAATTCGGCAATTGAGTTGTGCTTCTCGTTCGTTTGTGAGAATCATCTCCTTATAGAGGCCGGGTTTGATGTTGAAAAGTCGCTGCGAAGCCACTTGAAAAGACTTTCGACATGGTCGAAATCATGATCGTTGTAGTCTGCAGCTAAGTAATAAATGTCACCATGCCATTTGTAAATAAATTTGCATTCTATTAAATATAGATGCAAAATGGTCTTGAGCTAGGACAATATCCCACTTCATATTTTGTATAATTTAAAGACAAATTTATAAGCCTGCATTCAATCTAACTTCTCCAGGCTTTTCTAACTACTTATCTAAGGAAAGGTGTACAAAGGACTTCTTTAGATAATCTGAACGACAGGTCAATAAATGTTAACCTTTGGATTATGAACTATCGAATAGTAAAGAGTGATTTTTTTGAGGTTAGGATTCTCATGCATTAGTATTTGACAGATCACGTGGGATTTCAGACATGGTGTCAAAGAGAAAGATGCTCAGTATGCTTTGACATTTCATCATGAATCGTCTTACAAACGAACAACGCTTGCAAATTATTGAATTTTATTATCAAAATGCGTGCTCTGTTAAGAAAGTTCATTGCGCGCTTCCATTTTATGGTCACTTTAATCGACCCACTGAAGCGGCTATTCGGGCTATTGTGACTAAATTTCGCACCAAATTTACATTGTTGGACATTAAACCACCAACACGCTTACGTAGAGTGCGAACTGAAGAAAATATCGCAGCTGTATCGGCCAGTGTTAATGATGACCACCAATTTTCGATTCGTCGCCGTTCGCACCAATTGGGTCTCTGTTACTCAAAAACGTGGAAATGCCAAAATTGGACTAAGCGGATGGACCACCTAAGACGCAGCCGCGGTCAACATTTAAATGAAATTATCTTCAAAAAGTAAATGTCATGGACCAATCTAACGTTTCAAATAAAGAACCGATGAGATTTTGCAAATTTTATGCGTTTTTTTTAAAAAAAAGTTATCAAGCTCTTAAAAAATCACCCTTTACATCACACCGATCTTTTAACTGTGATGTTTTGGACAAGGAAACATCATCATTAACTTTGTATGATCCATTTTAAAGAGTCCAACATACATTTGTTGATATTCTAAGGAAAATGATCGGTAGGAGGAGGCACGAACCGAATATTCATTCAATCTACCCTAATTACTTCTCTAAGAAAAGTCTTTTTTTCAACTAGATGAAATTAAAGATACTGTAATCTCAAAGATTGGATTATTCATGAACTATGGAGAGGTTAATTCAGGTCGATCTTCTGACTAAGACAATAATCGAATAGGCGAAGAATGTCCTTCCAGGGTTCTTTGCCGATATTCTAAGAGAAATGTAGTTGTTTGTCCAAGTCAAAGTGTTGTTGAGTCTTCCAGCAGCTAGTAAAGTGAAAGGAAATGTTGAGACAAAGGTGTCTGTTTGGAGAAGAACTCAAGGAAGTTGTGTGTAGCTCGATCTTCTGACTAATGTTTATTGAGAAAAAACTCAAGTACCTTCATTTTGAAATCTTTCACTCAATATATGTATGTCTAAGGAAATGTCTACTCAGAAGAAAGTGAAATACAGCTTGGAGTCAAATATGACCTTCTTTTAACTGAAGTGAAGGCATGAAGGATGTGTATTGGGAGTTTATAATACCTTTGTCGAGAGTATAGTTAACTGACTATGTTAGGTCGATCTTTTAAATAGATTAAAGTGAATATACAAAACCTGCCGTCTTCCAATTGGAGTGAAGGCAATTAAGGTGTGGATTTGGAGTTTACATGACCTATATTGATGGTAGAGTAAGACTTCTTTCAACAACAAGATAGTTAAATACATTTTGTAGACAATAATAGTGTGGCTCTCGGGTTTTCAAGACCTATTTCGAGAGCTTGGCGAACTGGTTGAGTAATGTCGGTTGGGCCTGAGTCGAATTGCCCACATTTGTGATTCCCCATGCCAACCTAACCTACATTTTCCAATGCTTTCATTAAAGACATCACACATCGTTTGTATTAAACCGTTCCTGCGCACTTTCCCATCCTTCCCAAAAAAAAAACCAGTCTCCTCTGAAATATATCGTTTTAACCCTGTGTCGACCAACAATTTGTTTTCGTTGATATGACCCTTTTTGCCTAGAAATCAATTAATTTTATTTTGTTGGCTTTCATTCAAGAAAGTGAAATGAAATTAATTTGTTTTATTTTCAATCACATTATTCCCTAATTCCTTTTAATATTTCACGCCCTAGTGGTGGTGTCGGTGCTGTTGGAGCTGCTGGCTGGTGATTTCATTACATGTCGTCGTCTTGTAGGAGTGCGTGCGTGTAAAGCTGTCCGTTTTGCGCCTGTTCATGCCACAAAATGTTGCACGAGCGAGCAGACTGGCAATGGGCAATGCTGGTGATGGCGATGACGACGGCGATGATGATGTTCGACGACCATGATGATCACCTTTGTTGTTAATAAATTATTTTGCATTTATGTTAATGAGACAATTTTTGCTCAAGCAAACACATAAATTTCCAAATGTCACCCATGTTGGCAATCGTGCAATGTTCAATGTTTGATGAGGGGTGGGGATGAGGTGTGCACTGCACAGAAAGGCGTAGGTGCTGCTCGAGTCGCGCGAGGCGTCTCGACGACAACGTCATTATAATGCTCGCACCGCGCACCGCAAATGTTCTACATGACACATGTTGTTGTCGGGCCAATGAAGTTATAATTAAAATTCAATTTTTTATTAAATGATCGGGTGGCAACGCCTCATAGGCTAAATTATGATTTATGTGGATGCCAGGGCAGCGGGCCAAAAAATTGGCAGCCCAATTTTCCAAAAAAAAAATTTAAAAGTGAAATTGAAATTTATAAATGCATTTAAGTGATTTTTCTTGTTGGCTTAGTTTCGGGGTTTTTAAGAAAAAAATTGTCTTTTTTTGGTTATTTTTTTTTAAGATTTTCCCTCAAAACTTTCCCTTTTTCCTTTAGTCCTTCGGCAGTTGTGCTGTGTTTTGTTTGTTCCCGTAACCTGTAAGTGGGTAATCAGGGCTAGAAAACATTATTGCCCGCCTTTCATAACTTGTATGTTGTTAATCTGATTTGAATTTGAATTGGAATTCCGCTGGCCTCCCTTATGCCACCCTTAGTTCACCTCACACTCGCGCTCACCCTCCACCCTGTGCCCCGCGATTGACATGCCATTTTACAGTTTTTTTTTGTTATTCAAAATTTATTTCAAAGCAATTTTTTTCATATTTTTATCAGTTTTTTTCTTCCTGATTTTGGGTACTTTTTCCAGTTTTTTCTTTTTGCTTTTGCTCGTTGTTAATTTATGAAAATGTAGCTCGAGGTAAGGTTGAAGTATTGTCTTGCATTAATGGTGGTGGTGTTGGTTGGTTGGTGAGGGTACTGTCTCTGTGAGTGGGATGGGGAGGGGGGTGTTGATAATGGCATTGTTTAATTTCAACTTTTAAGTGGTGGTTTTATGCCTCATCTTCAGTTCGCTTCAGCGTCCTTTATACAAAAACCATTTGAATGTTGTGCTTTTTTTCTGTGTTGCTAGTATTGATTTGCAGGATTTCCTTTTTTCCTGCCACACGGTCGTACTTTTCAAGGTAATTATAAATTTTGTTTCCATTATATTTTTTGCGTTTTTGCCGGCATACAAATATTTTGGCTTAAGGGCTTAATTCAGGTCAAATTTCATTAAAATGTTTATTTAAATTTGTTCTTCATAGAATATCGCGTACAAATGGTGATTTGTTTGGAGAAAACGGACTACGTGAAGGTGTTATCAAAAAAAGATCTGTTAAAGCATACTTTAGGGGGTATTTTATCATTGAAGATATTGCCTATTTACAGGCAGAGATTTAACGAACTGAGAGATAATAATCCTTCTGATAAAGAATATCTTTAAAATTATTTAAATACTAAGTTTAAAGTATTATTAAAAAATTTTAAATTATAAATACTAAGTTTAAAGGATTATTAAAAAAATTTAAGTTATGAAAAATTGACATCGACCATTGGAAGGTCAGAGAAAGGGATCGATAAATAGGCGGATTTCTGACAGCTAAAACCCAAGGTTTGCGGTCCCCTTGCGCCAACGGCAAATGAAGAATCTCTCATATTCTAGGAATCTTTTCAAACCCTACTTGAAGGAGCACACAAACCCTGACAGATCTAGATCCTCTTATTTTGTGAAGTTCGCAAAATGATACCCTCCACTGTGCAAAATTTGTAGAGAATCGGATAAAATATGTGGTCTATAGAGCGAAAAACGTACCGACCTGACCGATGAAATTCCGTTAAAGATGAAAAACGAAGAACTCGCTTGTGCCAACTCACTAATGCCAATCGGGCATTAATTGCGGCCTGTACTTTGGTTACAAGAATAAATGGACGGACAGGCGGAAATACAGGCGGACATGGCTAAATCGATTGAAAAAGTGGAAACAATGGGTGATAGAACCTTAGTTTTGAATGTTACAATCAAATGCACGACGACATAAAGTACATAAAGACCCCATAATGTATATATATTCTGTATCCTGGTAAAATTCTAAGTCGCTAACGCTAACTTCCGAACGAAATTAGTTAGGAGGTTGAAATTTTCCGTAAATATGTCTTATGGTTGCAGATCGGTTGGGATTGAAACCGGCCCAGAGGGAAACATTTTCCCTAACAAGGACTGAATATACCACTAATATTTAGACTATTTAAGCAATTTTTTTGGAAATTTCCAATTTTATACAATTGAAATTTGTTTCGTACCTTCCGCTAATAACGTGTAATCACAAAAAATATTTAGCGGATTAAATGGGACAAAAGGGATAAAAATAGTACCTTTTTTATACGACAACGGCTAGAAACATGAAATTCGGTGTGTACGTTCCCATAATTACGTAGGCAAGTAAAATAGAGAGATTTTTCGAAATTTGTACTTTTAAGGAATACAATTGGAAAAGGTGGATAAAAATGGTACCAACCACACCGCTGAAGATAAAATCATGAAATTATAAACGATTTTTTCGAAAATTGTACTTTTAGGCGGAAAATGGGGCGAAAGGGATGAAAATTTTCCAATTAAACGGTTTAGAATAGTGAAATTCGGCGTGTATATTACTGTGACTGTGTAGACACGAAAAATAAAGATATCTTTCGATATTTGTACCATTAGGATCAAAACGGGATAAAATTGGTACCACGCAAACGGCTGTAGCTAGAATCATGAAATTTAGTGGTTATACTCGTCTGTCTTCGTAGATACGCACAATATGAGTATTTCTCCCAAATCGTACTTTAAGGTCAATATTTAAAAAAAAATCTAAAAGTGGTACCAAGCAAAGGAATGTACCTATAATCATGAAATAAAATGTATTGATTCCAATATGGACTGGAAACATAACGGATCTCTTAAATTTGTACTTTTCTTATCAAAATGATACAGTCACTCTGTTTATAGCTGAATCAGGAAATTGCAAATGGCCCTGAGGGAAAATGTTTGTCTCTAATGACGACTGACAATATACCTAATATTTAGAGTACATTTTTGAAGATTGATCCCTCATTGATTACAATTGAAGTAATAAAGAGTGATTTTTTTGAGGTTAGGATTTTCATGCATTAGTATTTGACAGATCACGTGGGATTTCAGACATGGTGTCAAAGAGAAAGATGCTCAGTATGCTTTGACATTTCATCATGAATCGTCTTACAAACGAACAACGCTTGCAAATTATTGAATTTTATTATCAAAATGCGTGCTCTGTTAAGAAAGTTCATTGCGCGCTTCCATTTTATGGTCAGTTTAATCGACCCACTGAAGCGGCTATTCGGGCTATTGTGACTAAATTTCGCACCAAATTTACATTGTTGGACATTAAACCACCAACACGCTTACGTAGAGTGCGAACTGAAGAAAATATCGCAGCTGTATCGGCCAGTGTTAATGATGACCACCAATTTTCGATTCGTCGCCGTTCGCACCAATTGGGTCTCTGTTACTCAAAAACGTGGAAATGCCAAAATTGGACTAAGCGGATGGACCACCTAAGACGCAGCCGCGGTCAACATTTAAATGAAATTATCTTCAAAAAGTAAATGTCATGGACCAATCTAACGTTTCAAATAAAGAACCGATGAGATTTTGCAAATTTTATGCGTTTTTTTTTTTTAAAAAGTTATCAAGCTCTTAAAAAATCACCCTTTATATATATATATGTAGTTACTTCACTTCTTTGTAAAGTCGACAGGCGTTAATCCACCGTTAATTGTATGGAATGCACTCCGTGGTGGAGGGTATAAAGGATTCGGCCCGGCCGAACTTAACACCTTTTTACTTGTTTTAAATATCTTTTTTGGAAGAAAGTGCCAAAAATGCATTTAAGGCATTTAAGACTGGCCCCTATTAATTTTGCCTCCCTAACACTTTTTCTACACCCCCCCCCCCTATCCCCAATCAACTAAGGGGACTCCCATGCTAAAACTGTTTTCTTAATTTGCTTGCACCGATTTATCTGTCCGCAGCAGGCCTGTAGAAAAATCAAATGTACGACGGACCGCAAATATTTTTTCAACCAACAAAACAAAATGTTCTACCTTCTATCTTCAAAACATAAGGTGCCCGCCTAGATTTTTTTTAATATTTTTTTATGAAAGGTAGACCCAAAATTGTCTTGGACTCGCTTGAAGAGACTCACAACTATTAATGTTCCTCCCCAACACTTCTTTAAAGGTATCTACACCCTATGCCCAGAAGTAAAAACTAATTTATTATAAAATTCACTACCTCCGATCTAACTGCCGGACCCCCAATATTTGTTTCACCCCAATATTTGCTCAGAACATACCGACCTTCTATCTTTAATCCATAAGAAAAAGATACATGGACAGACAGACAGACGGACAAACAGACTAAGCTGGTGATTTTGAGTGGATCGATATAATAAAAATAATTTTGCAAAACTTCGTCTATTAAAAATATTTGGAAATATTCTTCGATGACAAATCCACTATAATGTTTCGAACGTGATATGTCTGTTAGTTTTTTGAAATGTTGACTAGTTTTGGCCACTGTATATTATAAAATCATTCACCAAAATTTACATAATCTTCATTTACAATAAATACATTTTGTAATCACATGTAGATGCTTTACTAGCCTTTAGAGTATGCTTGCAATTTTCCATTTTCATCATCCCTAAAATATGCCTCTCTTTTAAAAAATTGTCCATAATGCAAAAACATCCATAAATTCCACTTGAAGTGTCTTATTATAGGGTGGGACATTTAAAACATTTAAATTAGAATCGGCTTTAAAAAAGAAGTTCTGATTATTTTTTAAAATTTCTGGTTTTATTGGAAAGTTTGGACTACTACGACTGGGTCGGCAGTACCTCATCCGAACAACCGAATTTTTCAGTACAGCCCAAAATCCATACCAAACATTGACTCGTTGGGGATGCATTGGCTTCTCAGTAGTCACGTGTGGGTTCTCTGAACCCCATATGCGGCAATTTAGCTTATTGACATGGCCACCGAGATGAAAATGAGCTTCATGAAGGCTGAACTGAAGGCTGATCTCTTCGCGAAAAATTTCCACGTATATTTCTTACAGTTTTGATGCAAGTTTTTAATATTTCCCAATTTTGTTGGAGCGTATAGCATCCCATTTTGCAAATGTCAAACATAAACCTATTCTACCTCTCAAATTCAAAGTAATAGGTAGTTCAAAATTAAAATTTGAAATCAAATATAAAACTCCGACTATTAAAAAATTGTTCAAAATATTCTCATACAACAAGTCTACTAAAATGTCCGTTAGCTTTTTTAATTTGTATTTTTTCAGTGTTTATTAAAAAACCGTCGAAAATCATTCCATACATTCATAACTTTCATTCACTAACATAACTTGCTTTATTAGCCTTTTGGGTATGCATTAATTTTCCCATTTGCCTCCTCCCTAAAATATGCCTTCCAATTCAAAATTTGTCTATAATATAAATATATATATATATATATATATATATATATATATATATATATATATCAATATATTAATATAATCAATAATCAATATATTATTTACTCTCATGAATTTGCTTTATTAGCCTTTAGAATATGCTTTAATTTTCTCATTTCCCTTCTCCACAAAGTATGCCTCACAATTCCAAAATTCTCCATAATGCAAAAAAAATATAAATTCTTTTTGAAGTGTCTCTATTTATTTCCACTTAGTTGGAAATTTATTGCCCGGAGATTATCGAATTGTTTGATAATTACAGACACCATTGAAAACTCCATAACCAACACCTAAAATACACTAGATACTGCATTACCGAATGGCCAATTCTATAAATGAGTAATTACGGACGAGAAATAAAATATAAAACTTTGTCCGTTATCGTACATTTTGCTAATGACCAAATATAAAACTATAAATTATCTTAAGGAAAAACAGAAAACGAAAACAGCAACAACAACAAATATAAGACATTAAAAGATTTCGAAATTTGTGTCCATATCTACTTCGTTCCTTTCTCCAATGCCCAGAAATATACTTTGATTTTAAGGCAAAATTCTAAGTAAAAACGACGGCAAGGCCTACATAAATTCAAACATAATTGCAGTAGCATATTTTCAGGAGGGCTTTGCTGCCGGCTGAAAGCGGAAAAGCTTTGAAGTTCGATTGGCGTCATTAAAGCAAAAGATAAAAATCTATAAGTAATATTCCAGACATTACATAAACATTAACACCGCACCACTGGAAGGTCATTAGGCTGGCTGGCTGGCTGGCTCGCAGGCAGACTGTTTGGCTGTCCACCACCTAAGAACGTAAGGTCAGAGAATATGCACATGTTATTTGGTGTTGGCGGAGGAAAGTATAATTTCAGGAGGATTATCAAGAAAGCGTGGCTAATATATATTTATGACATAAAAGCATAATTATCTTTGCCAAGGCAGGATAATGATAAAACTAAAGAAAATGGAAATGAAAATGCAAAAGGAATTAGAATTAGAAGGCAATAAAGAGGCTTTTTTCTAAGAAATCAAGGATTTATCAAACAACGCTGTTTTTCAAAGCATACTTTTAGGCCGGCCGGCCAAATATTAATATGAATTCATTAGATTCCTAATCAAACTCTGTGTCTATCTCTCTCTCCTGCTTTATGCCCTGTTAATTTCAATTTCGAATATCTCCATACATGGCCTTATTTTTTAATAAACATCTTCCGGAAATTTATTCATTTCATGTCTTCGAAAACGGCAAGTCAAAAGAACTATAAACACTTGTGCAAAATGGCAATAAATATTTCTGAAAAAAAAAAAAGACGAAACGAAATACCAAAAAAAAGCGTAACGGATATATGAAAATATGCCATCAATTTTGTGGAGCACAGCCAGCGTAACTTAACTTAACTGGAAAGAGGAAGTACAAAAACGATTGTCTGCTTTTAGGGGGCTTAACACCCTTTTCGGCGTATGTGTGTGCGCGTGAGGAGAGTTTATTTCTTCTTGGCATATTTATGCATATTTACAATTGAGTTTTTTTGCTCGTTTTTTCGTCTTCCTCGGTATAATAAAAATAGACAGTATCCAAGCGTAAAGGAAGGAAGTATTGAGAAAATTATGATGCGAGAAATATTTGAAAAAATTTTTCCCATTTGGATGACAGAGCGAAAAACTACTAGAAAATGCTATAAATTTTGCAGTGAAAGGAAATACATTTTGGGTTTTAGGGGATAAAGAGGACAGTAGTTTGGTTGTAGAAGGGGAGATAACCAAAATAGAAGCTGTAAAGAATTGCAGTATAAATGAGGTTGGGTTGATTGATCTGGTCAATTTCAAATATGAATGTTGCTTTTGTCTAAGAAATTCAGCGCTAATCACACACTTGAACCCATTTCGCCCGTGGATAAACTGCATTTTTAAGAAAAACGTCATGAAATTGATATGTTCAGTGCACACTTACGATATTAAAATATTCTTTATTGGAGTTTCGTTCGTGTCAACTAATACATATCCTCCTGTGCAGTGAAGTAAATATATTATAAAGATTGAGCCGGGGTGAACTGGCTCAATCTTTAGGCCCAAAATTAGAATATAAATAAACATTGTATTGTAATTCATAATAAATAAAAAATAAAATAAATTTAAAATACTTATAATTGCATTTACACGAATTGCATTCCATGAGGCAAGGTCACTCAGACTAATATCAATTTATTTATTTATAGTTCCAAGGCGAAATAAAGAGTTCGGATTAATTTAAACTAAGTTGGTAATTGTTGAGCAGAATATCTGCTGAATCAAAACTGCGAAAGTTTGTTGTTATATCAGACCATTTGTTGTAGTAGCAGAATATCTGCTGAAATGAGAGAATATTTGCTGTAATAGCAGAATATTGGATGCAATAACAGCATTTAATATGCTGTAAGAGCATTAAATTTATCGCTGATAACACTCTTCAACAAAAACTAAATTAAAATATAATAAAATAAAAACAATACATTTTGTAAGGATATTTTTTTACTTTTTTGCCAAAATTCCAATTTCCGTCCAAAGTACCTTTAATATGTGTATTATCATTTTGGCAGTATTAGGCCAATCCTCTCTGATTATACAGCAAACTATTCATATTCTGAATGTCATCTTTACGTTGAAGTCGTGTTTTAGGGGCAGTGACAAAATACTATTAATATTTAATATTTTTTTTCTGAAAAAAAAAAAATCTTGTAAGAATAAATTAAAAACATTATTATTCTAACAGCTGCTATACTAAAGATGAAAACAAAACAGCTGTCCAATCGACAACAAATTGTACCGAGTCGAGTATCTGTACTGAACGTCCTCACGTCCGGGATTAGATCATGAATATACGAAAGGCAGACTCCATAAAAGTATGGATAGGCTAGCTACAAGAGCAGACAATAGAATTAGATATCCTACTGTCCCATATCAACACCATCGCCCTCTTCTGAACTCGTGTTCCTTCAAGTAGCTCCAAGGAAGATAGTGGATCACCGGAGTTGTATTCCATCATAAGTCTGATTTAGGTAGTGTAGATATTAAGAAAATCAGAAGGAGTGAAGTATTTATTACACTGCTTTAAAAAGCCAAGACACTTGAGTGCTTCCTTTGACACATCGAATACATGTTTTGTCCAACGTTCATAACAATGTGTATTCATTCCCAGAGCATCAAGTATGCCCGGTTGTTGAATATCCACACCGTTCATAGAAATCGATGACACCGTTGGATCAGTGAATCGCTGAATGAGACAATAAAGAACACAGGGTTTAACTTGCATTACAGTCTCTCTATTTACTCGACCCCACTCGGAAATCGCCAGTAAATCCTGGCTGAGTGACTCGTCCATTAATCGGCTTTTTGTCATCAATTCAATGAAAATTTGGTCTATGATCGATAGAGATCACTGTCATCCGCTAATGAGTGGATTGAGTTCGAAGTTCGATCCAAAATGTCATCGATGAAAATAAGAAAAAGGGTCCACCTTAGATAGTTCTACAAATTTCTCTTGGTCTGTACTTCTTAGATCACTAACTACTTACATCTTCTGTCTCACGAGTGCCAAAAAATTCAATGACAGCAATTCTACCATCTAAATCTCAGTATTTTGAAGCATTACCCACCTCACCTGATTAATCCCGGCGACATTTATGAGTCAAAAGCCTGTATGGCTTATCTTTCAGAATATATGTACATTAGGCTGGTCCATACAAATGGAAAATAAAGTTAGATCGAGCTATCTGTGAGCTAAACGCTCCTGAAAATACCCCTAAAATCATGTTTTTCCGTGTAGTTTTTTGTGTTGCATTTTTGTCCAAATCTTTTTTCTGAAATAATAGACCCTTGAAAACACTTTAAAGCCACAAAAAAAATCAATATTAAAGTGCTTACAGGGTCTAGCAATTCAGAAAAAAATTTTGGACGAAAAAGCAACGCAAAAAATTACACGGCAAAAACATGATGTTTAGAGGTTTTTTCAGGAGCGTTTAGCTCACAGATGGCTTGACCCAGTGACGAAATATTTTGTAGATCAACATTAAACAATCCAATATTAATTTCTGTGGGGTTGACTGAAGCAATTTATTTTCATGACCTATTCTAATGTATATATGTGGGATGCCGATTGAGTACGAAATAATATAGGGTGGGTCATGTAACATTTTAAATGAGAATCGGCTATACAAAAGTACTGATTATTTTTTCACATTTCTGGTTTTATTGGAAAGTTTTAACTTGGTCATTTAATAATGGAACACAATATCATTCATGGCTCGGCAGTATCTCATCCGATCAATCCAATTTTTCAGTACATGGCCCAATGATGGATGGCGGCAGCCCAAAATCCACACCAAACAGTGACTCGTTGTGGATGCATTGTCTTCTCAATAGTCACGTGTGTGTTCTATGAACCCCATTTGCGGCAATTTTGCTTATTGACATAGCAACCGAGATGAAAATGAGCTTCATGAAGGCTGAACGAAAATATTCCACGTAAATTTCTTACAGTTTGCGTTAGAAACTCACTACTTTATAAGTAAGTTTTTAATAATTCCCAATTTTTCGAGCCTTTCAAAATTTTAAATGGCCTACCCTATACTTTCATTGATCAGTACATCAGTCATGAACCTGCTGTCATGTTTGTGGGATTAATTGCTTTATATTTGGTTGACTATGTTGAACCTTTCCAGAAGATTCTCGATTTATTAATTGGAGGATTTTCTTCATAGACTGTTTAGGCGGAGGCATATGAAGCTCTTTTGTATTTTAGTTGGGGTAGTGCTACCTTAAACCACTTCGTTGAGACCTTCAACATTATATTCTATAATAAGTTCAGATTTATTATATTCAGCTGGATATACTGTTGCTGGTAAGTTGGGTAAATTCTGCCACCAAATACTTGAGATGGCGAACTTGATCTTATAGGGACCGTACTTTCTGACAGTGGGCAATTATGTTACTCCTTGCCAGATTTGATAATCAACTCTCCAAAAATATGCTGGGCGGCATAGTCGTCCAAAAAGTAGTGTTTAAAACTCAAAATTTATCTTTGGATCCCTTAAAAAAATCCCTTCAAAAATTTAATGAAGAGAACTTTTCTTTCCGCACATCAAATACTTTTAACACATAACAATTCACACTACTAAACAAAGACCTTAACATATTTACACTTGAATAAAAGTCCTTGAAAGCGTGAATATACTGGGCAAACTTTTAATGTATTCCAATTGCCAGTGTTTTCAATATTAACTCCATCAATAAATAAATTTCAAAACCCGAAAACAAAGCCAACTACACATATGGAAATATGAATTTCCATCTTCTGCTGATATCCTTGTCTAACTGTCTATCAGTCTGTTTATTTGTTTGTCTGTCTGTCTCTTCCATGACATCATATTTTCACTTGCTGTCTTAACGACTGTTCGTTCACACATGGTTGGGCCAAAGAGTTTAACACCCAGCTCAACCGAGAAGGCAAGAAATCAAACGTCACCCCCGCCACGAAGGATATAAAAGAAATATATATTGAATATTAAAAAAGGAAATATTGTTTAAACGCGTGTCGAATTTGAATCCTTTTTGGCGTTCAAGGCAAGTAGCGAAGGCACAACATCAATACAAAACTATCAGCATCATCAATAGGAGGAAAGAAAGAGCATTGATACTGAAGGCATTGGAGGAAGGATGGGAAAACAACCACCATATTTTATATTTCCTACAACGGAAAATTGTTGTGTATGATTTTTAGCTTGGCAGTGTGGCCTTTCGAGCGAGCGTGTGTGCGTCCTGGGGTTTTGTGGCTGGGGCATGAGACATTTGCATATGGCGTCATGGTTATAATTCTTGCACAGTTCTTTGGGTATTGTTTTGTAGTATTGATGGCGTCGTTTGCTTGGCATTTCTTTTCTCTTCGCCATATATTGTTTTCGAAATCCTCGACAATTTCGAAATGTCAAATTTTATGATATTTTAAGATTTTTTAACAAAATTTATGACCTTCTGGGCGGAGGAGGGGGTGGAGGCAGAGGTTGGTGTGAGGCGGAGAAATGTTTGGGTGTGAGGAGGAAATTTTGTAGAAAATCTTGCCTCACATTAGAACCAAAATCATAGAAGCGTGAGCTCTCTCTGTTTCATCTCTCGAAGCCTTGAGCGGCCATAAAGTGTAGTCCTATAAAGATTTAATGAAAACTTAACTAGTACGTTTTGGGAAATATTGAAAGAAATATTTTGGGAAATATTCCAAGATTAATTGTTTAGAGCTTGGAAGCTTTTTGCAGCTGTTTAGGGATATACTGGCAATGAGAGGGTCATAAAGGAAGAGAACGTGAGAAAGAGCCTCATCAACAAGTTTACAAGGGAGAGAGAGAAAAAAATTCGTCAAATGTCTTGACGATGAGCAAATGGGCTTTCTCAAAAGCTTCGTGACTTCGGCTAGAGTCACGAAGTCCGAGTTATTTTCTATGACATGAAATATAGGGTGGACCATGCAAAATTTTAAATTTGAACTACAAATTACTTTGACTTTGAAAGGTAGAATAAAAATAAATTTTACTTTAGTTTTTTTCGTTTGTATTTTTTGATCTGTAATCAATATTTGATTTGAACTGGGATATCGTCCTGGCTCAGGACCATTTTGCAACTACATTTAATAGAGAATTTATCACATGGCTGCAGAAAAAATGGTCTTGAGGCAGGACAATATTCCAGTTCAACTCAAATATTGATTACAGACCAAAAAAATACAAACGAAAAAACTAAAATAAAGTGTTGGCACGGCAGAAGTATTGCTGGGTAACTATACCTGAATATACACATACTTCCATATGCAACTCAATGAGATGCTTGTAAGATGGCATGTGTACTTTATTACTTGGTGCGATTTTTAAGCGCAAATTCGGCAAGTGAGTTGTGCTTCTCGTTCGTTTGTGAAAATCATTCCCTTAAAGAGGCCGGGTTTGATGTTGAAAAGTCGCTGCGATGCCACTTGACAAAATCTTTGACAGCCAAGTAATGGATGTCACCATGCCATTTGTAAATAAATTTGCATTCTATTAAATATCGATACAAAATGGTCTTGAGCCAGGACAATATCCCAGTTCAAATCAAATATTAAATTTTACTTTTATTTTCAGGTTTATTTTGACTTTTGCAAAAGGGGAAATATATATTTGGAAAATATATAAACATACTTCCAAAGTAGTGAGACTTTAACGCAATCTGTAAGAAATTTACGTGGAGAACTTTCGTGCTTTCAAATGAAGCTCATTTTCATCTCGGTGGCTATGTCAATAAGCAAAATTGCCACATATGGTGTTCAGAGAACCCCCACGTGACTATCGAGAAGCCAATGCATCCACAACAAGTCACTGCTAGGTGAGGATTTTGGGATGCACTGAAAATGTGTGCTGATCGGATGGGGTACTGCCGAGCCAGTCGTGGTAGTCATATGAATGATATTAATGACAAAGTTCAACCTTTTCAATAAAACAAGAAATTTGAAAAATAAATTTTATAGCCGATTCTATTTTAAAAATTTTATGGTTTAAATGATTTATCTGCCATGATTTCAGGATTGTCGAGGCACTGCCTTGAAGGCTATAGGCTAAATCGAGTCAAATATATATTGTTGGAGCTCTATGGACGAGAAGGAGGATGTGAGTGTTGAACGTCTTAGTCCGGATGAACTGGGTTTGGCAATCTTTGGATGCTTGGGATACTCGGTCAGTACAGACTTCGTTTGGATAAGTTGTTTCCTGACATTTCAGATACATCTATGGAAGTCCATGAAATAAGAGCCACAAAGGAAGCAAGTATATAAAGGGGCAGAGGAATTTCTTTAACTGTCCTCTAGGTTGCCCTAGACTCAGAGAGAGTCACGAAGTTGGACTGGTCAAAATATTTTATGAGCAGGTGCTACGTTATTTCGTTTGAAATATTTGATTCTATATTGAAGCAGATTTTACGATCGACAAGATAGTCTGTACGCCTAGAGGCTGTACATCGAATCAAAATGGCTTTTGCTTGAACTCTGTGGACGAGCAGGTGGATGAGAGTGTTGAACGACTGCTTTGGCCGACTATGGATGGTAGAAGATTACAGACATTGGGTTAGGCAGTCTTTGAAATCTTGGGGGGACTTGACCAGTGCCAATACCGGTACGATAAGTTGTTTTTTGGTTGAGAATCGATTTAGAGACGCTTTTGAGAGTCCAGGCAATAGGAGATCCACAAGCGATCTCGTATGTTGTCCTAGCGATGAGCAAATGGGCTGTGGGGAATCCTATGCTCAGACAGAGTCTCCAAGCTGGTCTGATCTAAATATTATATGAAGTGGTGTTACCTTCTTTTATTTAAAATATTTGAATCAATATCAATGTAGATTCCAGGATCGACAAGGTGCCTACGGTTTGACATCGAATCAAATGACTTTTATAGGAGCTCTTTGGACGATCAGGAGAATGACTGCGTTGAACGTCTACTTCGTCTTAGTGCGGCTATGAATGGTGGAAGATAGGAGACACAAGGTTCGACAGCCTTGGAAATCTTGAGCGAATTGGCCAGTGAATAGCCTAAGAAGCATTTGACAGACGTTGTGGAGAGTCCAGATAATAAGAGGGGCAGTATGAGCTTGGAAAAAATATAAATGAGGGAGAGGAAATTCGACAATTGGCCTAGTGAGAAAACGGGCAGTCCCAGACCCAGACAGATTCGTGAAGAGGACAACTAATCTTCTTTCACTTGTATCAATATCAGCTCAGACTTTGGGTTGAAGTGGTGGTGAGTGATTAGTTTGAGAAGCATTTGACAGACGTTGTGGAGAGTCCAGACAATAAGAGGGACAGTATGAGCTTCAAAAAAATATAAATGAGGGAGAGGCAATTCGACAATTGGCCTAGTGAGAAAACGGGCAGTCCCAGACCCAGACAGATTTATGAAGAGAATGACTTATCTTCTTTCACTTGTATCAATATCAGCTCAGACTTTGGGTTGAAGTGGTAGTGAGTGATTAGTCTGAGAAGCATTTGACAGAGGTTTTGGAGAGTCCAGGTAATACGATTTTGTGGCCCTCCTAGACTCCCCAAGACAATATGAGCCTGTACAAGTTTATAAAGAGGGAAGATGAAATTCGACAATTGTCCTTCAGATGAGCAATCCTAGATCCAGACAGATTCATGAAGAGATCGAATTATATTCTTTCACTTGTATCATTGTCATCTCAGACTTCGGGTTGAAGTGATAATAGGGACGGGTGTCGGAGACTGGATTTCGAGTCAAATGACCTTTGTAGAAGTTGTGTGGGAGTATGAGAGTGTTGAACATCTTCTTTGTCTCAGTCCTGCCAACCAGTGCAGACAGTGGATTTGGGTTTCTGTGAAGGCTTGGTAAGTGCTGGTTTGTTAACTGAGAATCATTTGAGAGAAGTTTAGGAAAAACTTCGCAAAGAAAGACTAATTGAGTCTTAATGAGTGCACAGAGTGGGAAGGGAAATTCATCAATTGTCCAGGAGATATTTTGAAATTTGAATGTTGGATATGTTCCAATATATCCCTGTATTTGACTCTTACCATGACATTCGGCAATTAACCTGGAGAAACACTGTAAGTTGTAATTTTTACAAATAAATCGAAGTATAATTAATATTGCCGAAGAAACCTAGTCGACGTCGACCAAAAACGTTTGTTCCACTGTTCCTCTTTGTATTCCAATGTCTTCCAGTTGTTTCTTCGGCTTTGCGATATTTTTAGTTCCGATTGCAAAGCTTCCGCCTTTCGAATCTGATATTTGTGCCCTTGATATGCACTACCACAATTCTCATATCGGCATTCATCTCCTTCGAACTCCGAATAAATAAAAAAAAATTCAGTGACTGTTGACTAAGTGAATGTGTGAATATGTGCTCAAAGAAATTTTAATTAATTAACATCTAACACACCTTTTTCGCCTTCAGTGTGGAACAACACAAAAAATTATCACTTTCTAGAGTCCTGCTTCGACAATTTCAATAAACCAACATATGAGTTTGTGAGGCAGGGAAGGAAGGAGGGTGCTGAACGGGGGAGATACGTTAATACTCAAATGTCAGTACTCACACACATACACTCTACCCTGGACTAATTAACATAATTTATCAAATGTCAACACGAGTGTATTTAGTTTTTTTGTTGCTGTTGTTGTTGTTTTTCTTCTGTCTCTCCTGACCATCTATTATTTCACTTTTCATTTTGTAGCACTTTTTCAAAACGTAATGTTAATGATGCATTTAAATGATTAGCGACCCAATGACTGACTTAGGCATGACTGGCCAAGAATTATACGATGAGTACTGGGCACTGGCACTGGTCACTGCCACTATGGATGAGCAATACAACTACGCCCGTACTCTGCAGCCAATGAATTGCCGACCCTCTGCCCGTCCCTACGTTCGTCTGCTATGAATAAGTGAATTGTGTTTAAAAGTCATTAGGACGTCGTAATCGCAAGTGGCAGTGGCGGTGGTGAGTGTGAAGCCAAACTCAGACACACACACACAAGACTAACTGACGAAATGTCATATTTTGACAAGCTAATGAGATAAACAGATGACATAACAAAACAATATCAACACCGCTAATAGTTCTATGGAAAATTGAAAATAAAAACACACAAAAACACTAAATTTAATAGTGTCCAGGGAAAGCATCAGGACGAAGTATGTGTTGTACTAAATATTGTGGGTATTATTTGAATATTGCTAAGAATTCACTCATTTTTATAATAAAAAGTCTGTAGCGAAACAAATAAAGAAAGCAAAGAGAAAGAAAATCAGGTAGAATTTTTACAGCTGAAAATAAAAATATGAGAAGGCTAAAGACAAACTAGAATGACTATATTTTACCCAACACCAATATTACTTTTCATGTAAATTCATGGGTCTATGGTACACAGACCCAGAGTTGGAAATATTTAAATGGCTATTTAGGTATCTTTAGAAATCCTAAGCTTATTGTCACAAAGCGTGGGAAATCAGCAAAGTTCATTTTACTCTTGGTTAGACATTGATCAAATTTAAAAATTGCTCTATATGAACTATCTTTGGATCCACATTACTATTGATTTGTCATGGGTCAGTTCTAATGTACTGTTTAAACAATCCTCATCCACAAGATCTGCACTGCAGTGATAAGGTCAATTTATTTATTTGGGATCATCTGAATAGAAAATGGAGAAAGTATGGACTTCCTCTTCGTGTGCTGAACGCCCAACAGGGTAGATTCAGATCATAGCAGGATTTCTCGGATGTCCTTTAGATAGGCCACTATAGCATACAAAACGCAGGTGGGAGGAGAGTTCATGGCAGTTGACTTTTTCTGAAAGTCTACACGGCTACTAGCTTCTATAGGGTGGGTCATTTAAAACTTTAAATTAGTATCGGCTATAAATATAAGTGTGATTATTTTTTCAAATTTCTGGTTGGACGAGTTATTGCAGCGATTAGAGGAATCGAAATACGCCATAAAATATGTTAAAATGAGAAGAATTTATCAGCTTAATACTACACCATTTTCAAGTGTAATTCAAAAGACACCAAAAAATTCCATTTGAAATTCAAAAAATATCAATTGAAATTCAAAAATCATAGTTTGGAATTCAAATCTCGTCATTTGTAATTCGAAACTCGTCATTCAAATTTGCAGAAAAAAATTGCTACCCCACCTAATGTATATTTTTCTTAAAAAAAATTGTTTACATTTTTGAATTTCAAATGGAATCTTTTGAATTTCAAATGGAATAATTTTTGAATTTCAAATGAAAACTTTTGAATTTCAAATTATGTTTTTTGAATTTCAAATGTAGTCTTTTGAATTACAAATGACGAGTTTTGAATTCAAATTGACATTTTTTGAATTTCAAATGGAATTTTTGAATTTCAACTGGTATCTTTTGAATTTCAAGTGATGTCTTTTGAATTACAATTGAAAAAGGTGTAGTAGATACAGCAGAAGGTAATAATAGCATCATTCGAGCTATCTTCTTTTATAGATCCAATGGCTAAAAATAATATTATAACATTGAAAATACGCCTTCAACCTGATTATGTGGAATAAATAAAGTCAATAAATTCACTACAAAGATAAATATAAATTCACAAGAAAAAAATCATCCGGATACATTGGATAAATTGCGAGAAAATCAGTAAATAATTGTCATTAATGAAAATCATTTTAGCCATGTCTCCCGCGAAAATTTTGCAAAAATATCCAATTTGTATTTTCTTTTAGCGTGCTCTACAGAAATGCCCACTTTTTTTGTCGAAAATTATAGATCTTCCAAAAAAACATGGACGAATTTTGTAATTGTTGTCGAAGGTACCAACATACATACCTACATTTTTTGTCGAAAATAATCGATCTTCAAACAGAAATTTTAGACCCTAGTAATTTTGTTGTATAAGTTGGCGTGTAATTTTGCTATTTAAGCGAGAACAGCTTAATTTAGAACTGGGGTGTCTTTGTTGACCCCCACTGAAATTTTCTGGCAATTTTCGCAGAACATTTTAATCCTTAAATGTTCGTTTTGAAAGGACTTTTTTGATTTTCTCGAAAAGAAGGTAAAATTGACCCATATCAAGAGGATATAGAGGGTTAAGATCTTCCACAAAAGTGATATTCATAAAATTCCACAATATAGTTCTGACAATAACAATTCTCTCAGATATTAACACTTTTTTCGCTTAGTATAATGCTCCCTTCGACCAAAAATTTAAAACTTTGACCCACTGTAAAAAAGACACTCAGACCAGCTGGACTATAAGTTTATTGTGCAAAAATGGTCTACTCAACTTGCCCTTCCAGAATTATGGGGTCGCTATTCTGTTCCAATCAAAAAGTCTTAATTTGTTGCACAGTGTAATTTTCCTATAGACAGCTTAAATTATGCAAGGATTACAGGAATGTGAATACGTCATAAAATATTTTAAAATGAAAGGAATTTATACTTTTAATATGAGTAGGCGAAGTAGAAGGAAATAATACGAATCTGGGCAGATAAGATCCATCGATTATCTAACAAAGTTGGTCTAGCTTTAATTGTTAAGATTGGAATCAATGAATGCTTAGATGAGATAATATAAAAGCACTGTTTGGAGAAGTCATTGTCATATAGACAGCCCGAAAGGCAGCAAGAATTGCAGCAATGGAAATACGCCTAAAAGTATGCTTTAACTGAGGCGAAATAATTTAACACAAGAGAAATGAAAATGACAAAATAATATGTTTTCTTAATATATTATTCTAATATATTATGCAAATAAATATTAAAATAATTAACGTAATAAATACTATTTAATGTTATTGATATTGTGCAGCACAAATAATTCTTAAAAATCGAATATTTGAAGTTCAAAAAATGTTTAAATTAATAAAATTTTAAAATTATCAACTTTTTCGGACGCTAATGAATATATCTTCCTCAAATGCTTAAAATATGCAAATTAGAATTTTGGGATGCGCTTCCTGTGGAAGTATTTCCAATTTTTTTCGGGGACCTTCTTATACTTGAAATATTTCGAATATTCAGATGACAATGCCAAGCAAAGAATTATTTTCATATAGACAACCACGAGTGCAGTAGTAACATACTCCTTAAAGTATGCTTTAAGGAATCTAACAAATTAATACGAGTAAAAAAACAGATTGAAAGAACAGAAGTTCAGGATCTCGAAGCTATGCCTATCCGTAAACCCCATACTGAGAAATCCCATGCCGTTCTGAACAACCTAATCCACGGCCAATGTGCACTTTCCCCAATAAAACCCAATGATTTTAATGATCTCTTCGGGCCGCACTACAAGGTTGCTCATTATATCAATTGGAAAAGTTTAATAGTTTCACAAAACAATACCAATAACAGTTCCAGAATGTGTAGCGAGTGGCTCCTATTAAATCTACAAACATAATACACTCAACGTTCAAAAAGGTAAATACTCAAGTCGAACATACATACACTCAGCAGCAAAAGTACAGCCGTGCAATCACATAAAATCGTATGGGGGGTGAACACACTCATAAACACTTAAAAGTGAATACTTTTAACAGTCAAACTCAGCCAATACATTCGAAATTACGGATGCGGACTAAAGACTAAACGTGAACATACACATGCGAATGTGAGTATGAATGTGAACGTGAGTGAGTACGGGGCACGTACATTTTGATTACGGCCAAAGTTTTTCGATAATACTCAAAATAAAGTGCATTGCCTGGCAAACTGAAGTGGCTGTGTGTGCGAGTGTGTGTGTGAGCACTTGAACGACAACATATTTGAAAATTGTTGAACATTTTGTTTATTTGTAGCATAATTTTAGGCACTTAAACCAGCCATCGCCAGTAAAAGTAAACATAGGCACGTACGTTTGCCCTTTTATAGGTTGATTGGAGCAAGTTCAATGGATTTTGTGGTGTGTATGAAGGAAAGGTGTACGAAAAAGTGTCAAAGTGTTGTTGAAAGGTGTGAATATAAATAAATATTTTAAACGATATCTGGATGAGGTTGTTTAATAACTCTGAAGAGGTTGTTTAATAACTCTGACTTCTTCAACGATTTGTTTTTGTCCAATATAACTAAAGCATTTTAAAAACTACTTGTAAGATCTAAATGATTTATTAATTTATATGGTGTTTATAAGTTCTTTAAGAAATAGATAAATTCATAAGGCATGTTATAGATTATAAAGAAAATTTATTAACTATTTAAATCGGATGAATGAAGTCGCTCAAAAATTTAGTGAGACTAAAGTTCGTTCAGTGAAAACTTTCAGATTTAATTTACAATAGATAAGGGTAGGCTAAAGTGACTCACAAGCAAAAAGTAATATTTTGTTATATTACGGGCTTTCATGACGCTCGACGGAAGCCACCTGTGCTTCTCACGAATCATTTTATCTAGTCTAAGTCGATCAGTGCAATATTTTCATGCAAGCTGTGGAAAAACTTAGAAATTTAGCACACATTCCTCACATTGTCAAATAAATTGAAATACGGCCACAACCACACCTAGCTCACATGTAACATAATTTGAAAAATAATTATTTATTTCTTATTTGAATATGTACCTAAATACATATCTTTACAAGTGATCTCATTTGAGTTCTAAATTAAATTAAAATTGTCAGTGCCACACTCCGTGGTATTTTGCTGGCAAAAAGGTTTTTTTTTTTTCAATAATTAATTTTCAAAAAATTAAATGATGCAGTTCCGTAGAAAGATGTTAAGAAAAATCGATAATTTGTTGTAGTAAAAAATAATAAGTTGTGTTAGAAACAACTAAAAACGGCATTAAGTTCGGCCGGGCCGAACTTTATGTACCCTCCACCATGGATTGCATTCCACAGAGGTTGTCGGTTTTCGTAGAAGTGCAGTATTATTACAGGAAAATATAATTTTTTTAATATAGCCAAACCAAAACAAATACAAATATTGAAAAAAATAATTTTATAAATAAATATAATATTTTAATTATTTCAAACCACTATTTTTTTCAAAAAGCTTAAATACCATAAATATTGGTAGATAGTGGGTGCTACAGTTGGTTGTATTTCCATTCTATTTTAGTTCCAAAAGTACAAATTTTGAAAATCCATTATCAGACGTACGTAGTGCAAAATAACCTAATTTCATGATTAAACCAATTTTTGCCGTAAAAGAAAAGGTACGAATTTGGGAAAGAAACTTTCTATTTTGCGTGTCTATGCAGTCAGAGGAATGTATACACCGAATTCCATGATTCCAGCTGCGCCCATTTGGTTGGTACCATTTTTACCCCCTCGACGTTTCTACACAATTAGAATTTCATCATTCTAGCTGTAGTCGTTTAGTTGGTACTATTTTTATCCCTCTGTACCATTGTATCCCTTGAAAGTACGAATTTCGAAAAATCCATTTATTACTCCGAATTGCATGACTCTAGCTGCGGTCATTTGGTTGGTACTATTTGTACCCCCTTTTTTCATTTTAACCCCAAAAAGTACGAATTTCGAAAAATTAGTCTATTTTCCGTGTCTACGCAGTCAGAGAAATGTATACTCCGAATTTCATGACTCTAGCTGCAGTCATTTGATTGGTACTATTTTTATCCCCTTTTTTCATTTTAACCCCAAAAAGTACGAATTTCGAAAAATCAGTTTATTTTCCGTGTCTACACAGTCAGAGGAATGTATACTCCGAATTTGATGATTCTAGCTGCGGCCATTTGATTGGTACTATTTTTATCCCCTTTTTTCATTTTAACCCCAAAAAGTACGAATTTTGAAAAATCCGTGTATTTTACTTATCTATGCAATCAGAGGAATGTATACACCGAATTTTATTACTCTAGGTACAGCCGTTTGGTTGGTACCATTTTTATCCCTCTATTTCCATTTTACCCCTTAAAAGTACGAATTTCGAAAAAAATATTTTTATATTATGTATCTACTCAATTAGAGGAATGTACACACCGAATTTCGTTTCTTTGTTTGTTTCTAGCTGTTGTCGTTTAGATGCTAGCGTGCTTTCAACAGACGGACATGGCTAGATCGTCTTAGAATTTTATGACGATCAAGAATATATATACTTTATAGGGTCTCAGGTCGATATTTCAAGGTGTTACAAACGGAATGACAAAGTTAGTATACCCTCATCCTGGAGATGGAGGGTATAAAAAATGCAGTGAAGTCACCTTATTATTGTAAGGCAAAACGACGATGAGAATGTTTTTGCATTTACGACTTTTTCACTGCAGACATTCTAATATCGGTTTTATTAAAATACAGCACGTTCTTTCTAATTAAAAAAATAAAATTTTGATTGCATATGTGGGTGCAATCTAATTTTAAATTAGAATCGGTTTACAAAAGTACTGATTATTTTTTTAAAATTTCTGGTTTTATTAGAACCAACGTTCAACCTGAACGTTGTCATTTTATAATGGAACATAATATCATTCATATGACTACCACGACTGGCTCGGCAATGTCTCATGCTACCAGCCCAAAATCCACACCAAACAGTGACTTGTTGTAAATGCATGGCTTCTCAATAGTCACGTGTGGGTTCTCTGAACACCATATGAATTTAGTTTCGTCTATTACACCGTGCGACAATACTTTTTGCAGCTGCACAAGACCATACACACGTGAAACTAGACTTCGTATATAGGAGAACTGTGTACTCAGTTTTCCATTTCATGAGGTCTTTTCTCCTTTTTACAGGACTTTCAATTTCCAAAGGATGTAGATGTTATAATAATTTATTTCCGTATTTTTTTTAATTATTATAATTATTATTTCATATTTCTCTTACACAAGCCATACTTTTAGTCATACTTCACTGCTGATATGACAAATGACAACAATTTCTCCAAAATGTGAACTTATATGCCTCAAAACTCCAATTCGAACATTTGAAATCTTTCAAGTGCAAACAGATAACTCGAGGAGGTAGCTTTGTTAGAGAATTGAGTTATATCATCAAATTTGTATTACTTCCTTCTTCTGTATCTGCACGAATTAATATTAACAATTCCTCTAATTTTAACCTATTTTATGGCGTATTTCCATTCCTGCACTTCGGCTGTCCATACGAAAAGGATTCTTGAGTCGTTTTTTTATTTTTTACTGATTCCTATTGGTATTATTTTCTTCTTCTGTATCTCCACATATTAATATGATAAATTCAACTCAGCTAAAGCTAATTTTAGATGTATTTTCACAGCTGTAATTCTACCTGCCTTTCGGGATATCTATATACCAATGACCTCACCAATTTATTGATTGTGTTTATATTCCATTTGAAATCTTGCAAGTGCTAAAAACTAGCTCGAATGGTTACTAGACTAGATTGTAGATGATGATTGATTTGATTCCTCCTCCTATCCTCTGATTTGTATTATTTCCCTCTACACAATCTACTACAAAGTGATAAATTCCCCTCACTTTGACATATTTTAAGGCGATTTTTCTTTCCTGTTATCCTTGTCTAATTTCGTCTGTCTGTAATAAAATAATTCTTGCGATACTATGAATTTATATTTATGAGGTCTACCGAATTTATTTCTTTTCTCCAGCTACTAATTTATATTTATATGAAGGAGTATTTCCCGCTTTCTATCGTGTAATCTAAATTTCACCTTATATTGATTTCATCTATGAAATTTATTGATTTTATGTATACTCCTCAGTCATATTCCATGTTCTTCATTCCAATCTGAATGTATATATTTTTTAGCTCTGTATTAAAGCATAATTTAGTTCTTGTTTACTCAACTGCAATCATTGCCTATTTTCAGGCTGTCCACACAAAATTGATTTTATAATATATCATTTTATTTTTTTTTTAATTTCTACTGTAAGTGAAAATATGTTTTGTGAAACTATAAATTTATATTTGTTTATAAATGTATAGATTTTTTTTCATTCCCCACAATTATTTTCCATTAAAGGCGTAGCTTCACTAGTATATTTATCATTGTTTCAAAAGCTGAACTCATATTAGATTCATATATGGAATTTATAGATTTTATTTATATTTCTCAATTATTTTTCATTTCAATATGTATATATTTTTGGACCACTGGATTTAATGTGTTTCTTGCACCCCCTCTTTATTTAAAGCATATTTAGCTCTTGCTTGCTTTTCCGCAATCGTTGCCTATATTCAGGCTGTCCATAGCAAATTGATTTTATCATATATCTATTTGGTTTTAAATGAAACTATGAATTTATATTTATCTCGCCTAGTGAATTTATTGATTCTACTCATTCCCCACAATCATTTCCGGTTTAATGAGTATACCATATTATCAAAATATGAACTTGTACTAATTTCATCTATGGAATTTTCTGATTTTATTTCTACTCCGCAATCATATCCCGTGATTTTTATTTAAATTTTGAATTTATATATATATATATATCTGACCACTGTATTTATTCTGTTTCTTTCTCCACCTCGGTATTTAAAGCATACTTTAGCTCCTGTTTACTTTTCTGCAATCATTGCCTATTTTCAGGCTGTCCATAGCCAATTGATTTTATCATATATCATGTGTCATGTTAGTTTTTAAATTTCCACTGTTAGTTTTTCATTCCCTCATGCACTCGTATTGTGATAAACATACCCGAACACAGTGTATTGGCCGGTATGGCATGTATGCCATATTTATGACGTTTGCAATTGTATGTCTGGCCTCTTTGGTCGGGAAAATCATTACATACTTTTTGCAGCTAACCCTAGGCGGCTTTACACTAATTTTTCAAATGCTGTTGCTTTTGAATAGTTGATAAATATGTTTTAAAAATGCATTGGAAATTGTTTCAGTTTAAAACATAAAGTTGGTTGGACGGACTAACAACACACAAATATGTTAGTTCACATTTCCTTCTCCACGACAGGAGGGGGGAGGGGGAATGTTTCTCCGGTGGTTTCTGTCGCGGACGATTTACAATTTGCGTGTCGATCGCTCATAATTTTTCGCATTCATGACCGGGCAACAATTGCTTTTTATTGTTCCTCAAACGAAAACTAGAAAAACAATCACAAACTCACAACAACCACAATCGAATGTTGGGTTTTCATTTTCGTTTTTGCGGTTGTGTTTGGGGTTTACGATTAAAATCGATGGCAATATTTTAATGTTATACCTGCGTTTCAACTGAAATCAAATCAAACAAACGCTCGACCCCCACAACCCCTACTTCTTACCAACGGCATGACCCTGCCAACGCCTGAAAATATGCTTGACATGCCATAATTTTCATTTTCCATCCAGTTCAGGCCATTCAGCAGCTTATCGATAACACTAATCAAGCCTTCGTGCCGAAGTAGCACGAGAAATCAAATCAAACATTTAAATTAAAGTGGGAGTTTTCCCTATAATAAATATTCAAAGCAATCGGTTCTGCAAACCCCCCACCCACACCCTGCACAGCCCACGGCGAAATCCAAATCCTGTGTGGCTGCGCCCGAATGTATACCTCACAATTTGTTCGCATATTGTTAATACTTGTTTATGGCCCCAATAAAATGGTCAATTGTAATGGCATGGCAATAACACGCAAATGTATACTTCGAAATTCAAATGTATTTCCTGCCCAGAAAATGTCATGTTCCCATATTTTCAACTGATGTGGCTGATGGCTGATGTGGTTGTGATGTGGACGGCTTTTTTGTCGTCTTCTGGTAGAAATTCATAAAATTGGTTTGTGTATTTAATCACTTCGCCTCTGACTTCACCTCTGACTCTATCCTGGCTTTACCTTTGTTTTAGCAAAAAAGGGTTATTAAAATCTATAAAATGCAAAGTCATTACGGCTACGAGTATAGTGGTGTGCTGTGTGTGCCATTCATCGCTGTTTTCAGTTTGTTTTATTCCTCGCTGAATGGTATTATTAAAAGCCTTTTTTGGTTTCACTAAAAAAACGCCCCCGTTATAGTAGTTTTTGTCGCCGGCTCGTTGCCTCGTTTTTGCGCTTGTTTTGCTAATATTGTTATAGATTTAGCCTTCCCTGTTGGTTGTGTGGGGGGTGAGGGGGCAATGGTGGCTATTAATACGAAAATAAACTACCAATGTTGGTCACATGTCGACAGATCCTTATCGGCGAGCGAGCTGTGCTCAGCTGTCCTTTTGTGTGGCTACAAATGACACTGGAGTCCTTTGTAAATATCACATGAATATTTTAAATATCGATTCGTCGTAAATCATGAAAAGAAACAATAAATCGAGTAGGTATTTAAATAATGGACAGGGAGTGGGGGCTGTACGACAATGTGTCATCTATGTAATTTGCGTAACAAAAAAATTCTATGGTAGACATAGCACAGTTTCAGGGCTTAGATGTCAATTAGTAGACATTGTCTGCTCTAGTATACTTTTATGATTTAAAAAAATATTACTTTAACCAAAATCAATGTAATTTAATATAGACGACTCCAACAAAGACTGAAAAAAAATATGCAAAATATGTCCTCAAAGAATTATTGGAAAATTGCAATATTCAGTCGTCAAAGGTTGAGAGATAAGTTTTCTGTCATTTTTTCTTATGTCACGCTCAGTCAATATGGCTCTAGGTCTTTGCTCAAGTATATGAAGGCTTTCTCCAACAGATAACGAAGGTGTACATTTGCAGTCGTTTGTATAGGGTGGTCCATTTAAAATTTCAAATTTGAACTATCGATTACTTTTACTTTGAAAGGTAGAATAACATTCATTTTTAATTTTTATTTCAGGTTTATATTTAACATTTCCAAAATGGGAACTTACTACCAAAGTAGTGAGTCTTTAATGCAAACTATAAGAAATTTACGTCGAAAGTGTTCGAGAAGAAATCAGCCTTCAGTTCAACCTTCATAGAGCTCATTTTCATCTCGGTGGCTATGTCAATAAGCAAAATTGCCGCATTTGGGTTCACATACGTGACTATTGGGAAGCCAATGCAGCCACAACTAATCACTGTTTGGTGTGGATTTTGGGCTGGCGGCATCATTGGGTCATGTACTGAAAAATTTGGTTGTTGGGATACGGGTTTTCAGAACTACCCGACCTAGCAATGAAAACGCAAAGAATTTGTAAAAAATATAGAAAAATAATTAAATATTTCCTAAACATAATTCCCTTTCAGATCATTAGAAAATTTCCACCGAATAGCTACAGTATTCCCTTTACAGAAAAGAACTTCAAGCTCCTGAAAATACCCATCAACTGTCAATGCCACCCTTCGGGATATATTTCAACACCGACTTTTTTTAAGGCTGAAAATAGAAAATTATATGTGGGGACTAGATCTGGTTAATATTGTGGTTGGAGAATCAATTTCAACTTTAATTCTGTCATTTTTTTTCATTACAGTAGCGGATGTGAGAATTAGTGGCACCCTAGCTTGTTCAGGCCCCAATTTTCAGTTAATATTAAAAAAACGGGTTTTTAAATGTCCATCCAATATCTCTCCAAGCTTGTGCACTTTAATCCTATGGGATTTTATGGATTTTCTTCGACATTTAGGTACTTCCGCTGTGCGGCTCTTTTTCAAATCCTTTTAAATCTTTTTAAAATTCAACCAATATTTATACCCTCCACTAAGGTATTATTGTGCATTTCTTCTTAACACCCAAAAGGAAACGAGGTAGACCCATCGTTTATTAAACAGATCGGCTTAGAATCACTTTCAGAGTCGATTATTCTATCTATCTATTCTTGTAATCAAAGTACAGTTTGCAATTATTGTCAGATCTTAACAAAAATTGCCACATGTAAGTTTTGTGGGCCAAGGACGAACGCTATTTAATTTGAAGATTTATATAGAGCACCCATACAAATATCGCTCCCGATTTGACTTTTTCCGCACTCGAAAACACATATTTTACTCGATTTGTTGCAAATTTGGCACATTACCCTTTTAATTGGACTAGAAACATCAGATCGGTTCAGATTTAGATATAGCTCCCATACAAATTTCGTTCTCGATTTGACTTTTTCCTTTCTAGAGTGCACATATTTTAACCGATCTTGTTCGAATTTGTTTGAATATTTGCACTAGAAACATCTGTGGTGAAATCGAGTCAGATCGGTTCAGATTTATATATGCAGTTTTCATTCAAATTTTGCTCTCGATTTGACTTTTCCGCTCTAGAGATTTTCTTCATTTTAGCACAGCACCTTATAAATCAACAAAATCATCTATGGTGAAAGTGAGTCTGATCGGTTCAGATTTAGATATAGTTCCCATATAAACTTCGCTCTCAATTTGACTTTTTCCGCTCTATAAAACCCATACAAAAATCGTTCCCAATATCACTTTTTTCTCCCAATTCAATTGTAATGGAGCCTTTCCTTGCTTGTTAAGCTTAGAGATTGTCCAAGTTTACTATATTTGGTATTTTCAAAAAGTATCGCCATCTATGCGTCAAGTCGGGTAGTTCTTCGGCCGAAAAGTATGCTAATATGGCATAAGATCGTACATATCCTTAGAGTATGCTATAATTTCAGTCCACAATTAGTAGATATACAGTCGTTCGTAAATACAGTCGAACCCGGATAAGTGGGAGCTCAAGGGACACACTTATGGAGGGAAAGCTATCATTTATTTTTCACGCCTACTCAGTCAAAGTAGTGTACACACCGAATTTCATTGTTATAGCTGCAGCCGTTTGGTGGTACCTTTTTATCCCCATTCGCCCCATTTTCCACCTAAAAGTATAAATTAAAAAAAAAATCCTTTATGTTTCGCGTCTATACAGTCAGATGAATGTATACACCGAATTTCACGATTTCAACTTCACAGGTTTGGTAGGTACCATTTTTATCCCCCTTTTCCAATTGTATTCCTTAAAGTACGAGTTTTGAAAAATCCCTCTATTTTACGTATCTACACAATTAGATGGATGTATATTCCAAATTTCATGTTTCTAGCTGTTGTCGTATCAATTGTACCATTTTAATCCCTTTTTGTCCCATTTCGCCCGCTTTTTGGTGCTTTTAGACTACAAGAGGAATGCAAGCAACAATTTGCAAAGTTCATATAAAGCAGAAATTAAAAAGTGCTTAAATAGTGTAAATATTAGGGGGTATTTTCAGTTCTTGTTAGTGAAAATTGCCTCTAGGCCGATTTCGCCCATTTTCAAACCCCCACCGTGCTTTCAACAGACAGACGGACATGGCCAGGATTTTCGTCTTAGAATTTTTCCACGACCCAACATATTTATACTTTATAGAGTCTCCGATGAATATCTCAAGGTGTTACAAACGGAATGACAAAGTGAATATACCAAAATATGCCAGCTATATTTAGCAGAAAATTACCATGTGGTGGACACCGTGACATTCTTAATGGACATCGATCATCAATCATTTTGTGTCGCAGATAATGGTGATTCCTTCAAATCTAATATAGAAAAAGTGTCAGTTTGACCTACAAGTCAAATACACAGTAGGGGCTTCTCCCAAATTTGTACGATACTGTGTTGTACCCACCTATTGTTGGCCTATTGTTCAGAGCTGGCTTTGGATATATTATATATAGCTTTACAGATATATTTAGAAGCTGTACTTCATATAAAAAAACCTTAGTATACTTTTAGAATTTTCCAATCAAACAAAAACCTTGCCTAGTTTTGAGATTGATATTTAAAAGGGAAATAGTCCAGCCGAAAATACAAATTATGCAGGCATAATGTGGACACTGGCATTTCTAAATGCACAAATAAAATAATCATTTTGTGTCCCAGCTAAAGGCGATACGATCAGAATATGGTAATTTAATATAGAAAAATAAAACTCGCGACGACTTCTCTGAGTGGCCTCACGGCATCTTTGTTATGACAAAAATATATATAACGGGTAATTCATCTTGAGGTTTAAATAAAACACATAAATTTGAAAGTGAATTTAAAATTTTTATTATCGGGAATTACTGTTTGAAAGTAATGACGTGGTAGTCCGTAATTTGGGCGACTCGTTCGAGTATAACGACTGGAGAGCACATTCACTGAAAATAACAATCAAATTTAAGTCGCCTGTCTTCAATTCTTGCACAAGTTGAATTTTGTATGCTTTAAGGCCGATGACCTTATGTAAAATACACCAAGTTGTCGAATACGACAAGCCAAGCTGCTGAGAGAACAATTTAGAGACGCTGTTGTGGTGTGAGACTTTCCACTACGACTTACTCAACGATACTGAACAAAAATGTCAAAGCTGTTTGATAGGAGTCTTGCGTGATCTCTCATAAAGCCTATTGAAAATCAAACCTCACGATGAATCACCCGATATTAGTTGACCTATAAGAATTACTATCAATATTCTTGAAGAGCCATTAAGGCTTCTCCCAATCGTTGAGTAGCCGTACAGAGCATACTGTTCGAAGCTGGTTTTAGACATTTTTTATGCCAGCTTTACGGGCTTTTTGCTCAAAAATGTCATCAGCAATAATAAGATGATCAAAAATCTTATCCAGGACTGTCTGTAGCTAACCGCCCAAACTATTGACCACAGCTAATAATATATTTTTATAATTTATTTCGGCTGTATTTCGAATTCTTCTCTATTTTCTATGTTTAATTTGATACCTGTACCCTTCTGAATTGAACCAATCATTTCCTTTTTTTTCAGATGTAATTCAGATTCGCAGCCATCTTTTCAGCAAGCCCTTTAAGATTTGGCTTTCCGCCTTGAAACATTACATTTCCTTCCAACCTATTTCCCGCCCTCCCATTAGCTTGTTTCTGCTCTTGGTGTATTGTTCATTTATAACCATAAAAACCAATATTATTTTTATTATATTACATCATTAAGCACATATTGAAATCTTCAGACATTCAATCACAAGGATAATGTGATTTTCCTGCTCACACACACACACATACACTCACTGGCCACATATGCACAGAGTACATATGTGTGCAAGGATGTGTCTTGACTGTGGCATTTGTGTGGTCTGTGTGTGTGTATGCCATCAATGCCATTTATTTATGATGTTATCCTTATTAAATCATTATTTCAAGAAGTCTTAATATTTTAAGACTGCCAACACTCAGCCGTATACGTACACATATGTTTGTATGTCTGCACATGCACATGTATTAAGTGTAAATACATCAAAGTGAAAAATACTTCATATTCCGTTTGTTTTTGGCTGCTCCGATTTCTGGTTTGATTTGCTTTCTTTTATTTTTTCTTTGTATGATGGCTTAGACTTCACACACTGTGATTGTCTGAGCCAAAAACTAACAATTTATCTTAAGGTACGTTGCCTACACACACACATTAGTTCGTATTCTTACGTATGTATGTGTAAATGCTTCGTATGTGAGTGTCTGTCAACTATGGCCTTAAGGTTATATATGGCCTTTGAAAATCCCCTTACAATTCAATCATTAATAAAGATTTCCAGGATAGCCGTGTGTCTGAGTGTGTGAGTGCGAGTGTGCATTAGGTGCGGCCTGTTATTATTCTGCCACTTTTTGACTGTTATTTTTTCCTTTTTGGCTGATGTGTCTGTGTGTGGTGGTGGGAGGGAGGTAATTTATAAAAGTTTTCGGTAATATATGCTGATAGATACTGGAGTTATCCTTTCCGGATGGGGGGAGGGGGTTGGCCCACAGTTCAAGTCATTTATTTTATTAACGAAAGTGCCGACAATTAAACGCCTTTGATTGAATTGAACTCCGCAGAGTATGCAGTGCATATTGTCAAATTTGACAACCGAAAGTATGCAGCACTTTTTATGATTATTCAAATGTGTTATTGAGAAATGCCACTAAAAGGTCTTTTGATTGAAAAGCTGTTAATTGACATTTTCTTTCCAGCCAAAAAGTTCGTCCTGGGGGAAATTGAATAGTCTTCAATATATTTTCGAACTTTCCTGGATTCAAATAATCGCACTAAAATTTACTAGTTTTCATGATTTTTAAATTTTTTATTTCATTAATATTTGCTCTTTGTGTGTGTGTGTCTGTATGGCAAATGACCTAATGACCATGCTGGCGCCCCGATTTTTTTTCTCGGTGCATGTGACATGAATTTTAAACGGATAACATGGCAAATTGAATGAAATCATCCATTGAGGCCATCAAATTGAATAGAAGGCAAATAACTCGCGGCCATAACTACGCCGAGATGTTTTTTTACGAACATCGAGCCTTGACAACATAGTCGGCATATTAAACCGGACATGTCTTTAATTATCAGAAAACTAACTGGGGTGTTTTTTTGTTTTTTTCTTCTCCAAAATTTTCATTAAATATCCTTGTTAGTTATTCGCTCTTCTATGTATATTCCACACATTCTTCTCCTTTGTCCGATATGTTTCCCTTGGCCAAAAGACGTATGTATACGTTTAATATATACAACGCCTTTTTTATTAAACTCTTCTTTTTTGCTTGTGATGTTGATGTTTTTCGCGTTTGGTTTTTTCTTCGTGTTCTCTAGCAAAAAATTACAACTTTTGCTAACGAATCACATAAAAATTGTTGGTCAATTAAAAAAAGTGCAAAACGAGCATAATTTCCACATGTGACTTTCAAATTTTTCCGCGTTCATACCGTTTGCTGATGATAACGATTTTTTTCGTTTGTTTTTTTTTCTCTTCTCTGGAAAAGTTAATGGTTGGCAGAAAAACGACAATAAAGAACAAGATGAAATGAAAGGATAGTATAGGAAATATTTCGAGAAAAGATACAGGATGTGTAGTTTTAGATGGAAGGGAGTATGCGTCAATAGTTCGACAAACTAGTTCAGAAGTTTAAGCTAGTTGTCACAAACTAAGGATCAAATCAATAAATATTATTAAAGTAAATAAATAAATAGTTCATAGTAATAAAAATAATAATAAAATATGTTCACAGAACTCAAAATATCCCCAACATTAGATAAATGTCTTCAAATTGCAAAATAAAATAACTGGAGTATAGACAAAGTGGCATTAAATGTATTCACTGGAATAGCATATTTCTAGGCGTCTTTCCTATTAATGAAGTTAACTTTATATCATTATACGGAGCATATTCCACAATTCTGCCCCTTTGTGGACAATAATAAAATATTGGCTGAAACTAAATTTAGTTTATAAAGGTTTTGGTAATTTTAAAGATAGAAATCAATAAATAATAATAAAATAAATAAATAAATAGCAAATAATAATAAAACAAATAAATTATGTTCCCAGACATAAAGTCCATAGCATTAGATAAATGTCTTCAAATTGCAAAATAAAATAACTGGAGTATAGACAAAGTTGCATAAAATCTATTCACTGGAATAGCATATTTCTAGGCGAATGAAGTTAACTTTACATCTCTATACGGAGCATATTCCGCAATTCTGCTCATTTGTGGACAATAAAAAAATATTGGCTGGCAGAATTGATAATATGACGGACGTGCTGTGAAGATGGGAATTGCATTGGCCAATCAATTGAATTGTCCCCGCCAAATATGGTGAAAAAAATCTACAAAATCGTATTGAATGTCCACCGATTAAAAGAGCAGATTATCAGACTATTAGACTTTTTAAAAAGTGGCGTTCAGCTCAATTTTTTTCATGGATGTTCACTTCATATTAATGGGTTTCTCGTGAGCTATTTCTTAAAAATAAGGCAACAATTTTCGTATCCTCTCTTGCAGTGGCCAAAATAAGTTATTTGGTTTCGTCGGAATATTTACTCCTACTCGAACTTTAAATAATGACCAACATTAAAGTGGTGGCATTTGAGATTCATATCTATTTTGAGGGAATTGACTATTTTTACTAAAGGGTGATACATCGTGAGGTTTGATTTATAACTGTGAAATAAAACACAGAAATTTGGAAGTGATTTATGACAATGTCATAAACATTTACTGTATGAAAATGATATCATGTAAATGTTGACCATGACTACGTATGAGTCTGATTCGAGCCTAGCGACTGAAGAGCCCATTCATTGAAAATAATACCCAAATTTTCGTAGCTTGGCTTCTATTCTTGCACAAGTTGAATTTTGTAACCTTTAAGGCGTATTTGGTGGTATTTTCTCCTTTTTACTGAACTTCAAAGTTTTAAGAATAAACAAAATTCTAAAAATGTATCTACACATCAGTTTGTGTCAATCACAAATGAAAAGTAGCAGTCTCCAGAAATTGCAAAAAATAAAATAATATATGTTCATATTATTCAGAATTTACAAAATAATTTTTAAAGATATTTATAAAAAAATTCTGAAAAATTATTTAAATTTATCTAACCATCAGCTTATGGCAATAACCAATAAAAAAGGACAGTATTCAAAATTTTGGAAAAAAAAATAAATAATGTAATTTCATAATCTTCAGACCACAACATTTTTTAAAGGATATAAAAATTCGTAAAATTTATTTAAATATCACTAATCAGTTTATATCAAGGATATTTCTAAAAATTTATTTAAATTTATCTATCTATCAGTTTACGTCAATATCAAATGAAAGAGAACAATATGCAGAAATTGAAAAAATTAAATAACGTTTTTTAATATTCTTCAGAATTTACAACATTTTTTTAAGGAGAATGTATAGGGTCCGCCAAATAACTTAATCCTCCCGGTTAATAATGGAAAATAATTTCATTCAAATGGCTGCCTCGGCTGGCCATGCAGTAGCCTACACGATCAGTCCAATTTTTAAGCACATTATCGATTGTGTGCAGCTGTATTTCACCAATGGCTTCACGAATATTGTCCTTTAAAGCGTCAATTGTCTCTGGCTTGTCGGCGTAACACTTATCTTTGAGGGCACCCCACAAATAATAGTCCAACGGTTGAATAGTTGAAAACAAACGTTAGATGGCGGACCCTTTATAAAATAATCAAAAAACTTATTTAAATATATCTATCATCAGTTTATGTCAAGGATATAAAGATTTAAAAAAATATAAAAATTTATTTAAATTTATCTATCCATCACTTTACGTCAATATCAAATGAAAAAAGAAATCTCGTGAAATTTAAAAAAAAAAATAATGTCCTTTTATATAGTTCAGAATTCGCTACATTATTTTTAAGGATATACAAATTTTTAAAAGTTTATTTAAATATATCTATCATCAGTTTATGTCAAGGATATAAGGATATACAAATTCTAAAAATCTATTTGAATATATCCATCCATCAGTTTATATCAATATAAAATGAACAAGGACAATCTCCAGAAATTTAACAAAAATTAAACAATGTACTTTCATATTCTTCAGAATTTACAGGAGAAATTAAAAAAAATAAATAATGTCCTTTCATATTGTTCAGAATTTACTACAATATTTTTAAGGATATAAAAAATTCTAAAAGTTTATTTAAATATATCTATCATCAGTTTATGTCAAGGATATAAGGATATACAAATTCTAAAAATCTATTTGAATATATCTATCCATCAGTTTATGTCAATATAAAATGAATAAGGACAATTTCCAGAAATTTAACAAAATAAATAATGTATAATGCATATTCTTCAGAATTTACAGGACTTTAAGGGTAAAAAATGCTGAAAATTTATTTAAATTTATTTGTCCATCAGCTTATCAAATTTAGAAGGACAATCTCCAGGAATTAATTTGGGGATACAAAATCTGAAAATTTATCTATCCTTCAGTTTATGTCAATATTAAATGAAAAAGGACAATCTCCAGAAGTTAAAACTATATTGTCCTCTCATATTCCTCAGAATTTACAACATTTTTTTAAGGATATAAAAAACTCTGAACATTTATTTAGATTTAACTATCCATCAGTTTATGTCAATATCAAATGAAAAAGGAAAATCTCCCGAAAATAAAAGAATATTATCCTTTCATATTCTTCACAATTAACTACATATTTTTTCTCAAAAATATATATGTTGAAACCTTAAATATATATTATATTTTTTTACCGCAAACTTAAATTTTTTATAGCCTTTGAAGGTAAACTATAATTTTATTAGTTTAATATTTAAAAAAAATATTTTAAAATACTGGTACTTTTTGGACTTGAACAAGGTCATATATGCGTGAAACTAGAAATCGTATATAGAAAAACTGTCTACTGATCATTTCTCTTTTTTTATGGAATTCAAAGTTTTACGGATATTTGATTTGAACTGGGATATTCTCCTGGCTCAAGACCATTTTGTATCTATATTTCATAGAAGGCAAATTTATTTACAAATGGCATGCTGATATTCATTACTTGGCTGCACACTATCACTATTGTGATTTCCGGCCAGTTAAAGCCTTCGTCAGGTGGCTTCGTAGCAGTTTTAGGGATATAAAAATATTTAAATTTGAGATTTTTTTTCAAAAAAGGACATTTGGGGACAAGTTGTGTCCTTGCTCCGGCCTCAATGAAATTTTACCCGTATGTTGACTTCACCATAAGTGATTCATAGAGCAAATTTCGTTACAATGTGGATATGTTTTCAGTATTATATAGTTATTATATGAGATAAGGACACATGGAAATTATGGAAAAGCGTTCTAAATGAGTCAAACACGTTCCCACATACATATTTGCTTTATAAAATCTCAGAGTCTTACGATAACATCTAAGGTGATTTGTTTCTATGTTATTTATTTGCATTTGTTCAAAAAAGGACCTTCAGAGACTAAGCGTATCCTTGTACCCAACACAACGAAATTTCGTTGGTATGTTTGCTTCACTATATGCGATTCGTGGACCAAATTTCATTATATTTGAAGTATTTTTTGGTCGTATCAGAGGAGCACCTTTGTCCTATATTTTTCTCATAAGACTTTTATAACGTTTTTTTTTTACTAAATTGGTCCTAGTAGTATAGGAAATATTATTAATATATTTTTCTCTTCTTTATTTGAATTTTTCAAAAAAGGACATTTGGGGACAAAGCGTATCCTTTGCCCGATTTCAGTGAAATGTTACCTGAATGTTAGCTTCACCGTAAGGTATTCGTGGAGAAAATTTCGTTGCAATGGAAATATGTTTTCGGTTGTATATATTCATTATATTTGAAAAGGATATATCGAAAAAATTAAAATCTTCTAAATATGTTAACCACATTTTCCTCATACATATTTGCTTTACACTGACTGTATTAGAAGTCCAAAATTTCTTTCTTTTTCTGTTTCTTTTTTTGTTATGTTCAAAAAAAGACATTCGGAGACTAAGCGTATCCTTGCACCTAACTCAAGGCAATTACGCAGGTATATTTGTTTTACTATATGCGAATCGTGGAACAAATTCCGTTTTATATGAAGTCTTCTTTGGTCTTATCATCTCTGTCTTATCCTCGGTCCTTTCATTCCCTTTTCGTAATTTAAATAAATTGGTCTTATTTTAAAATGGTGTGATTTTTAAATAAATTGGTCTTACACAGTACAGTGAAAATTATTTCTACATATTAATTTATCTTTCTCTTCTTTATGTGCATTTTTTCAAAAAAAGGACATGTGGGGACAAAGTGTGTCCTTGCTCCGATTTTAGTAAAATTTTGCATGCATGTTAGCTTGACCATAAACGATTCGTGAAAAAAATTTCGTTGCAATGGATATATGTTTTCGGTCTAATATTGGTCCTACGATTCGCGAAATGAATATTGTGACAAACTTTATTCTCTTGCATCAAAATGCATATTCATTTTCTCTTCAGCACCCTTTATTCCATGTAATTTTTTCATATTCCATCTTAAAAGTCATTAATTTGTCCTTTTTTCATCTTCTTTCAAGCGAATCGAAAAAAATATTATTTGTTTTTTTTTTTTCATTTTTGCTCTGCGTTAGAAACTGCTCCATATGTAAATGTACGGAGCATGAGGTTGCTGTGGCAACGCTGCAGGATGCTAACTAAGCAAATTGTTAGCGAAAAAATAGCTGCGAGACAAGAGAAATGGCAACTGGGAAAAAAGTAGCAGAAGCACAACGAACATGAATCAACAAATAAAAATTCAGTGAAGACAAACAAAGAATTAGTAGAGATGTAAAACAATACATTGTTGCCCAGTCAGAAATGGGAAGAAAAAAACTATAACAAACCATATATAAAAAGTAGAAACAAAATATAAAAAATATTCACCGAACTCAATGAGGATAAGGCAACACCTTTTACGGCGCAAGGAAGCTCGCACACACCTGCCGTTCGATGTCTGCAAGAGTGAATGAGTGCATATGAGAATACCAAATAAAGGGGGACCTACATATGTACTGATACTGAGGTGGTGTGGGCAGCAGTCCGGGATATGAACAACCCGAACCTCCCTCCTTAAAGGGGAGCAAATGTAGGAGTAGAGCTCTGTAGTGCGCCTGCTCGATAAATGTTCAATAACCAATCAAAGAACTTTAGATTGATTTCCCAAACAGACCCTTTAAGAGTTAAAATGTCAGAGTTTAACGAAAGGACTTGCCGAGAAACAACAACAACAACGACTTTATATTACGCTCACGTAAATGTCCGTAATATTAATAGGCCTTTTGGGCATTCATTAGTGAGCGAATAGGCCATAGCTCGCCCATGATAGCCTACATATTTTATGTCAATATTGACAAACAACTGTCATCATATGTGAGTTCTCCACAGACGACACATACAAACGGACATGTCCATAAATCACCAACAGCAAAAAATGATGAAAAATCGACACCAAACAGAAATCCATTAAAGCGACCCGGCCATGGTACACGGCACGCAACAATACTTAGGCCTCAGACCCCCACAGACGAGGCAGGACTTGTGCTCTGCCCAAGGAAATAATGACGAAACTAATGAAAGTCACTCCATGGATTGACAGTTAAATAATGAGCAGCAGTCCATTACACATATGCACGGACAGAGGGCCAGGGAGCGAGCGAGAGAGCGACAGACATTCGCAGAAAACCCAGACGCCGACTGACTATCAAAACAAAAGACAAATGGTCAAAAGACACCTCTGCGCCCGTACAAGGACAATCATCATTATGGCATTACGGCAGCAACAAACACGGTGGGGGTGAGTTCCAAACAGACATTGTCTGTGTATACGTATGTATGTGCGCGTGTGTGTGTCTAAATGTATGATTTTGATCCTGTATGTGACATTCATATGAAATTTTAAAGTTCCGCTGTTTCATCTGCAGCCATTTTTTATGTGTGTGTTTGTTTTTTGGAGACTCGTAAAGAACGTCTCCGGTTGTCAGGATATGGACGGGTGTGGGTGTGTGTATGTGTCAACCCTTTGAAATGTTATGCACGATTTCACCTTAGAAAATTATGATATATATGCGAATAAACTTGTCAAAACATGCATTAACATGATATGTTTACGCTTCTTGTGTCTCCTGTAGAAAATGAAAAAAAAAATACATATAGTAAAGGGTACCTCAAAGCAAGCATGCTAAAAATGCTGACAAACTGTCGAGTAAGGCATACCTTAAGGATATCTGATATCCCCAAAAAGTGAAGCATATCTTGAGGCAGACTAGGTGGCCGAAATAAGCACTTGAATATTAAAGAAGACATTGTTACACGCGACATTGATTCTTAATACATATGCCAAAAATCAGCCTGATCCGTTGGCTAGATCGCGAGAAAATTACAAAACAAAAATACAAATCATTTTAGCCATATCTTCAGCGGAAATAAAATTTGTGCAAAAATACTCAATTTGTTTTTTTTTTTGTCTACCATGATCTACCGAAATACCACATTTTATATCGAAAAAGATCGATCTTCCAAAAAGCTTGGACGAGTTTTAACCCTAGTAATTTTGTTGTATAAGTTGGCGTATAATTCGACTTTTTTGATTTCCTCGAAAAAGGTTCAGATTGACCGATAAAGAGAAATGCTAGAGTGTTAAGATCTTCCACAAAAATGATCCTCATAAAATTCCACAATATAGTTATGACAGTAAGAATTATCTCAGACATTAATTGTCAACACTTTTTTCACTTACTATATATGATATATATTTTTACTTAAAATAAAGCTCCTTTTGACCAAAAACGAAATCTTTGATCCGCTGTAAGAAGAAACTCAGACCAGCTGGTCTATAAGATTATTCTGCAAAAATTGTCTTCTCAATATGATCTTCCAAAATTATGGGGTCGCTATTCTGTTCCGTTCAAAAAGTCTTAATTTGTTGGACAGTGTAACCGATCAATGAAACAACAGAAATATTTTTTCAAATACGAAAATTTGGGTGAAATATTTGAGCGAAGACTCATCAAAAACACATCATCTTAAATTTTTTATAAATATTTTGCAGCATTTCCAGGAAATCATACATTTCTGAGAGTATATACATCGTCGAATTAACTTTAAGCAAGTTGATCTTCATCCAAGAGAATATCCATGATCACCCAAGAAAAATAATGATAACAGACCAAAAATGAATCGTCGAAGAAATAATGTTACTGAAATTTCCATATTATTATTAGATTAAAGGATATATAAAAATAGTGAAAACATACACTGAAGTCCCTTAAGAAGAAGAGCAAAATACATGGCATAATTTTAGGCACAATATTTCCCAAATAAGTGATTATAATAAATGAGAGAAAAACAACTGTTCAAAGTTCACTTCACTTTCCGTATCAGATTTGGGATATATATAAAAAAAATAGTTAATACGTACTCCAAATTGCCTACTGAAATAACAAAATTCATTGTCTACTTTGAGGATACATTATGAATTAAAACGTAAGCATACTTTGAGGAGCAACGCATATCCCAAAATTATTATATTTAGTACTTAATTAATTTAGGTATTGCGAAATATATCAAGTTAAAAAAAATATGAAAGAAAATTCTCTTAATTTTCTTAATATATTTTAGGAAAAAGTATATTAAATAGTTAGAATATACGTCAAAATCAACTACTGAAAAAAACAAAATCCATTGCATACTTTGAGGATACAATATGCATTAAAACATTAGTATTCTCTGAGGCGCAATATATATTTGCCAAAGTTAACAAAATATGAAACAAAGTTCACTTCATTTTCTTCATATATTTTTGGTAATATGTAAAAAAAGGTTAGAATATACGTCAAAATCAACTACTGAAAATTACAAAATCCATTGGATACTTCGAGGATAAATTATGTATTAAACATTAAATACTTTGAGGCGCAACACATATTTCAAAACTGATTATATTTTGTACTTAATTAATTTAGATATTATATTTGCCAAATATATCATGTTGAAAAAAATGAGAAATAAAGTTCACTTAATTTTCGTATAAGATTTGGAAAATATATAGAAAATAGTTAAAATATACGCCAAAATTATCTACTGAAAATAACAAAATCCATTGCAAACTGTGCATACTTCGAGGCGCAATATATATCCCGAAAACTGATTATATTTGCTACATAATTAATTTTTGTATTATATTTGGGAAATATATAAAAAATAGTTAAAACATATGCCAGAATCACCTACTGAAATTACAAAATCCATTGCATACTTTGAGGAAACATTATGAATTAAAACATAAGTATTCTTTGAGGCGCAATATATATCCCGAAATGATTACATTTTGTACTTAATTAATTAAGGTATTATATTTGCGAAATATATCAACTTAAAAACAAATTTAAAGCAAGTTCACTTCATTTTCTTACTATATTAGGAAAATATATAATAATAGTTAAAACTTAAGCCAACATCACTTAGAAAATAATAAACGAAGGCATATTATGCCTCAATTTATATTTTATACATAGTGAATTAAGAATTTTTCCTAAGTCAAAAATAATTGTAATAGAGTCTGACCTGATTTGATGATTTTTAAGTCTCTCAATCCTACAGGTCATTGGACTTTCACTTTGTCATTGTTTTTCTCTGCGGAAACAATTCCAACCGTCCAATACTCTCCAGCTGCTATTCCGACACTCTCAACTTATTTTGTGAGTAATCATCTCTCGAACTTTTTCCACATCATTTAACTCGAGGTTAGAAAATAATATAGTGACTACTAAATTGTAGTGTAAGTAGTTAAAATATTATATTTAACATTTTTTGATTCGTAGGTGTTGTAATTTTGTGATTTGTAGTGAATATAACCTATAGATGTCGTGGACCAAAAGTTATATGTAGGACTCGACTTGGCCCATTTTTTTATTTCTTAAGTGTGTTTTGTCTAACAAATGTGCAAAATTTCAAGATTGTATCTTTATTTTTCGAATTTATGCCATAAAAAAAGGATTTGTGACCTGTGTGCATCCATCCATCAATTGACAATACACTATGCAACAAAAATGTTGTCGAGGGAATGTCTATAAGTTTTACAGATGTATTTGGGCGTTCAAAACACAAAAATTATATTGCAAATAATTGAAATAATTTGAAAAACAATACATTTATCCACTCCACTTTCTACTCCATTGAAATTTAATTCGAGGAAATATGTGAAATCGGTAACGATTTTTGTATGGGTACTATATTATGTTACCTACATTCACCATGTATGTTTCCATCTGACATATAACGTGTTCTGCCGTTTAAGCCGAATACCTAAGGTCTGTTCAGAGCCCATATATTTTTGATAGGAAAGATGATTCTTAATATATTTTGATTGGAAATTCTTCATTGGCATTAATTCTTCGTATTATAAAAATATACGATATCAAGTGTTTTTTCTTAAGGATCTATCATTCTAGTAACAAATCCTTTCCTTCTCCTTACTTTAAGATACACACAAAATGAAAAATGATTTTTTATGATTTGCTAAACCTTTCATTCCCACTCATACATATATATGTATCAAAATGAGAAGAAGCTGGAAAAAAACCAAACAGCGAGCACATATAAATGTCATTACTCTACAGTCAATACACCTTTATATTTTATAGACATTAGATGGCTCTATATGATGTCTATATGTGTATGTGTACACACACGACTACATATGCACGTATGGATGTGTGTTGTCTCTTATGACATTTATTTGAATTTATAGATGTCATCGTCAACATCTTCTTTGGCATCCTCACAAACTCGTTCTCGTCCTTGTTGTTATCAGCATATACTAGACACAGAGAGTGAAAAGGACATATGGACTGATGGCAGGCAGACGGACGGACGGACGTACGGGCATACGTTTATCATTTGTATGTGTCGAAGATGTCACAAACACTTTTCAGCCAGCCACCAAGCAAGGGTAGGGCTGAGATCACAACGTTACTCTTCTCATTGACTCCGAGAGGGAGAAGGGGAGTTTGGCGTTACGCTTTTTTCATATGTATGTATGTATGGATGTATAAACTCGCTACGTTTCAATCAAACCATATTTCGATGTTGTTTGTCTCTGTCATTTGGTCATTAATATTTATTATGATTATTTTGGCTTGCTTTCTCTCTCTGTGTGTATGGGTATCCTTTTTGCGTTTTGATATTTTAATATTCTCGGAATGAATGTCGCCGCATACACACAACCATTCATACAAATCCAAATGTATCTATCTATCTATGGATGTATGTATGTATGTGTGTGCAAGATAATGAAAATCTATAGAAAGTAACAGAACGTGTATCAGTGTGTGTGTGTTTGTGTAGGATATGTTATGAAAGTATCATCATAATCATATTTTGTTCTCTGGCTTTTAGATGTCGTCAATATTATTACATTACTAACCATTAAACAGTCGTCGAGGCACAGTGGTTTCATAAAGAGGAAAAGTGATCATTCTTCTACCATATAGTTGAAACTACTGGATGATAGTCTTTAAATTATAAATATGTTAAATAATGTCCTTTAATACTGGATACCTCAGCTGCGATAATAAAAACACAAAAAAAAATAATTTTTACTCAATTGAAAAAATAATAGGTGTGTATCAACAATTTTTGAATAATATAATTTTATATTAAAATATACCGAGCTCTCCGCGTATAAAATATTTCAATATTTATTTAAGGCTTTGGAACGGAAATGAACGAAATCGGCCCAGAGGGAAAATTTTTTTCCCTAAGAAGGACTGGAAATACCCCCTAACATTCAGACTATTTAAGCAACTTTTTAAAATGTCTGCTTTATATGCACTTGAAATTTGTTGCGTACATTCCTCTTGTAGCGTAAAAGCACCAAAAACTAAATGGGATAAAAATGGTACCAATGATACGTCAATAGCTAGAAACATGAAATTTTGAATGTACATCCCTGTAATTGCGTAGGTACGAAAAATAGAGGGATTTTTTTAATTCGTACTTTTACTATTGGAAACGTGGGATAAAAATGGTACCAACAAAACCCCGCTGAAGTTGAAATCATGAAATTCGGTGTGTACATTCATCTGACTGTAAAGATACGAAAAAAAAAGATTTTTTCGAAATTTTTACTTGTAAACGGAAAATAGGGATAAAAATCGTACCAACCAAACGGCTGCAGCTATAATAATGAAATTCTCTGACTGCGGTGACGCCAAAGATAAAGCGATCTTTCGATATACGTCTACGGCTGTAGCTAGAACCACGATATTCTGTCTACGCAGACGCGGAAAGTAAGAGGTACATTTTTTTCTAAATTCATACTTTGAGGGTTGAGATGGAAAAAGGACGATGTAGATAAGATCATGAAATGAGGTGTATATATTCCACTCTGTAACATATTTTTAACAAAATGATACAGAAATTTAGGCTGTAGCTGGAATCAAGAAATTGCAAATGGGGAAAATCGGGCTTGAGGAAAATTGTCTCTACCCAATAATACTTAGAGAGCGTTTTTGAAGATTGCTGCCTCATGTTCACTTTTTGAGTACATTTAGAGTTTTTTTAAATATAGTAGAGGACTATTAATATTATAATAATGAATCATCACAATTTTCCTAATATTGTAGTGCACTTCTATGTAAAGTTGACAGCCTCTAAGCTGCCGGTAATACTGTGGAATGCAATCCGTGATGGATGTAAGATTCGTCCTGGCCGAACTTAACGCCGTTTACTTAATTTAAATTAATTATGTAGCTTTTAAACGGATGAAATTTCAAATTTCAAATTTTTGGAGCAAAAGGTTTTTTTAGATGATCTGCAAAATCATCAGGATCTTTAGAGAGTATGAGGGCCACTGCGTGACACTCCAAAATTATTTTGCTGAAGAATCCTGCTCCTATGGTCTTTGGTCCGTCTGCATATAAGCATCAGAAACCTATTCACTCCTCAGACATATTTTCCGGTACTAAAGAAAAATCCACAGTAATAGTCTACCTCCACATTACATTGGTACTTGATTCCGTTACGTAAATCTTGAAGCATAAATTCGATATCTTTACGGAATTTAAGTCACTCCTTTAGCTACAATTGTTATCTGTTGATCCAGTCCACTATTTTCTGTTGCTAATCTCTGCTTTGGATTGGTAACTTCTCTATAGGGCTCCCTTCAACTAAAGATAAGATGAATGAAAAGGGCTCGCTGATCTAAAGACAATCATAGGACATTAAAACATCTTAATACTGGCATTAAAATATAGAAGGATATTCAAAAATATAACGAATGAGAATAATTACAGCAAATGTGTATTTTATTTGTACAAAATGCAAAAATTAATAACTCACATAAAATTTCTTTGGGATATTTCCTTCAGATTTGATTTCTGCTTCGGACTGACTCCATTTACTATAAAAGTAATATAAAATCAGATCGCTTGATTGAGAGAAGTAATCTTATATTACTTAATGGATGTTAGTTAGATTACACTATGCAACAAAAATGTATCATGTATAAAATTTACTGATGTATTTAGGCTTTCTAAACTTGAAAATAATATTAATTTTTTTAATTTTTTTTTAATTTTTTACTAAAATTAAAATTTTCGGCAGACATCCTAAATATTTGTACTCTCATTTTGGAAATATGAAATAAATATACATGATTTTTAATAAATACAATGAGTCTACAATGAGTATCATAACATCTACATTTATCCATAGATTTTTACATATAAACATTGCTTCTTGCCTTAGCTATTAGAAAATAAAACAACATATTTTTCCGATTTTTTTTTTTTTTTTTATGATTTTTTTCGTGCCAAAAAAAATTGATATTTCGAAAAAAAAAATATTTTTTTCAAAATTTTTTGAAAGCTGTTTTAAAACCACTGCTTTTATTTAAAAGTGTGATTCGGAACATTTGTAGACATGATAATTACCTTTAATTTAACGAATAAGCGAGTGCAATTGGGCCAATATATGCAAAATGAGAGTGTACCATATTAAAGGTACCAAGGACAATTTTTTTAATTTTAGTAAAAATTAAAAAAATATTTTTTTCAGCATGAACACAAAATTTTTCTTTTGTCTTTTTTTTCATAGTGTTTTTTGTCATATTTTCTTAAGAAGCGGATTAGTTTAGAGCCTGTTTTGGTTCGGGTATATATCACTCTCAACATTACATACAAATTTTATTGGTTTGTAACCACAGTCCATCATTCTCTTACAGCTTGCGAATAAATGTCAATGTAGTAGTCGTTCCGTGTACTATCGCATTGTACGAGGATACACACACATTCATATGAATCTTTCAATATCCATCTGTGGCTGTAAATGTGAGTGGTTCGGTCGGTGTATTCGCATTCGTGTATTTGTATCTACTTCGTTATGGGTGCTTAAATCACTCCGAGCATTAGTGGCTTCTTCTTTCTATCACTCCAGTAGTAGTCTATCACAGTGACATACACACGCACACAAAGACACTAGTATGTGTGCGCAATTTCTGTTTATGTATTTGTTAGTTATGGTTTGTTGAGTTGATGTTGAATGATGTCGGTGATGCTGATGCTGACGCCGGTGATGACGATGGTGGTGGCGTGGCACAGGATGTGTTGCAACTTGCGGTGATACTGATGGTGCTACTGCCTGTTCCTCCTGCCAACGAGCGCCGTTGGTGGCGGCAGAGTGTTGGGTTGGTCCTGTGTGTTAGTTGATTTTTGCATGTCTTTGATAGATTAGCCAAATGTCTGTATTAGCAGAAGACATGATGTCATCCACAGATCAGAGTCCTGCCAAAGTGGTGGCATGTTTGTGGAAAAATCTATAAATGAAATTCTGAACGTGTTTGGAATTGCAAAATGCATTGTATTTAGACCGGTATGGATTGTGGAATGAATATTGAAATTCAATACAATATATTATTAATGATTTTTTTATTTATGGATTTCAATTTAGATGGGGAAGAAATTGGATAAATTTAATGATAAATTTAATGAAATGAGTCGAAAATTCTGTACACAAAGGGATGGAGTAGGATTCATTCCACTGAAATAACGATTTGAACCCACACAAAGTATAGGGTGGGACATTTAAAACTTTAAATTTGAACTACCGATTACTTTGACTTTGAAAGAATAGAATAACATTTTTATTTTTATTTTTTTATTTTTATTTTTATTTTTATTTTTATTTTTATTTTTATTTTTATTTTTATTTTTATTTTTATTTTTATTTTTATTTTTATTTTTATTTTTATTTTTATTTTTATTTTTATTTTTATTTTTATTTTTATTTTTATTTTTATTTTTATTTTTATTTTTATTTTTATTTTTATTTTTATTTTTATTTTTATTTTTATTTTTATTTTTATTTTTATTTTTATTTTTATTTTTATTTTTATTTTTATTTTTATTTTTATTTTTATTTTTATTTTTATTTTTATTTTTATTTTTATTTTTATTTTTATTTTTATTTTTATTTTTATTTTTATTTTTATTTTTATTTTTATTTTTATTTTTATTTTTATTTTTATTTTTATTTTTATTTTTATTTTTATTTTTATTTTTATTTTTATTTTTATTTTTATTTTTATTTTTATTTCTATTTTTATTTTTATTTTTATTTTTATTTTTATTTTTATTTTTATTTTTATTTTTATTTTTATTTTTATTTTTATTTTTATTTTTATTTTTATTTTTATTTTTATTTTTATTTTTATTTTTATTTTTATTTTTATTTTTATTTCTATTTTTATTTTTATTTTTATTTTTATTTTTATTTTTATTTTTATTTTTATTTTTATTTTTATTTTTATTTTTATTTTTATTTTTATTTTTATTTTTATTTTTATTTTTATTTTTATTTTTATTTTTATTTTTATTTTTATTTTTATTTTTATTTTTATTTTTATTTTTATTTTTATTTTTATTTTTATTTTTATTTTTATTTTTATTTTTATTTTTATTTTTATTTTTATTTTTATTTTTATCTTTATCTTTATCTTTATTTTTATTTTTATTTTTATTTTTATTTTTATTTTTATTTTTATTTTTATTTTTATTTTTATTTTTATTTTTATTTTTATTTTTATTTTTATTTTTATTTTTATTTTTATTTTTATTTTTATTTTTATTTTTATTTTTATTTTTATTTTTATTTTTATTTTTATTTTTATTTTTATTTTTATTTTTATTTTTATTTTTATTTTTATTTTTATTTTTATTTTTATTTTTATTTTTATTTTTATTTTTATTTTTATTTTTATTTTTATTTTTATTTTTATTTTTATTTTTATTTTTATTTTTATTTTTATTTTTATTTTTATTTTTATTTTTATTTTTATTTTTATTTTTATTTTTATTTTTATTTTTATTTTTATTTTTAAAACTGTAAGAAATTTACGTAGATCGTGTTTTCGTGTTTTCAGATGAAGTTCATTTTCATCTCTTCATGTCAATAAGCTAAATTGCCGCATATGGAGTCCAAAGAAGCCACACATTGCTTTTGTACAGTGAACACATTTTTTACACAAAATTTAGCCATCTTCAACTTTGTCAAAGTTTTTGCTCATTATTTTGTTTGTTTAGTTATATTTACTCTATCATTGCCTTTATACATCTTCTCATTTGTCCATCTATTCAATATGACCTGCACTCGTTTTTCTCTTCCTCCATCCAGTCCATTTATTTTTTTTCAAACGTCCATGAACATATTTCCTCTTCATGGTTTCATCCTCTATAGGTTCCTCCAAATCCCTCTCATAATGTCCACAACAACAAAAGCTCCATTCAATTCCAATTGACTTTCCCGACCAGCAATTGATGTTTATGATTTTATTGAATGCCCTGTGGTACTGGCAACCAGAACATATGTAAGTCCAGGACTTATTTTTAATTGTTTATATTGTTTAACAATTCAATGCTCGGCTTCCGTGGGAGGGTGTGTTGCATGCAACTACGATTATATCGCATCGATGTGGCCTGCCAATGGTGACGTTGATACAAATATAAAATGTAAATAAAATGCGTGTGAATTTGTGTACATGCCAGGATTCAAATGGGTATTAGCATTAGTTTGACCATCACAATTCCACTCTATTGAGGATGAGGAAATTGCATGAATTTTTGCACGGTTATGTTATCTGACTAATTTTCACCAATTGACAGCCTTCTAGGCACACAATGGAATCACTATAACAAAGGCAGACAACCACAGAATTCAATGTTCTCCCTCTGTTTTATGGGGCCAGGATACTGTATTTGTTATGCAGGATATGCGTTAATGGCCACTCAATGATGAGGCAGACACAAGCAACACTCTGTATGATGATGATGATGTTCAGAATGACGGGCATATTGCGAATAATTATGTTATCGATATCTTTTAAGGATAATGACCATGTTGTACATGATGATGCTGCTGATTTCGAGGACGTTAATGTTTATGGTATTGAAATCTATTGTTCGGTTTTGTCATAAAATTAATTTACATCGCTTTTGATTGTTACAATTTCGTGGTCAATTGAATTTTAAACAATTTTATCCATGACTTGTTACAACGTAAGATAGTACTTTTTGGACTTAAACAAGACCACATACATGTGAAACTTTAGAAAAATTATAATTTTCAAAGGATATAGATGTTTGATTGATTTATCTTCGTACTATTACGGGACATATAAAGACTATATGGATATGAAATGAAAGAGAATAATGTGTGTTAAAAATACTTTAAATTTCTGTCCTCTATCTATATTTGTTTAGTATTAACAACCATCAGTTTTTGAGGTTGTGATCTATTGTTCCTTTCTGCAATTTTTTTTAATTTTCATAGGATATAGATGTTTAAGTAGTTTCTTTTTGTAATCTTACGGGACATATAAAGACTATATGGGTATCAAATGAAAGCAAAAAATATTTGTTAAAAATACTTTAAATTTCAATCTTTTATCTGTATTTGTTTAGTTTTTGATGTTGTGATATTTTCTCCCTTTTTACAAAATTTTTAATTTTCATAGTATATATATATATGTTTTAATAATTTATTTTCATACTTTTACGGGACTTATAAATAAGATATAGGTATCAAATGAAAGAGAAGAACATCTGTTAAAATTACCTTAAATTTCAATCTTCTAACTGTATTTGTTTAGTATTAACAACCATTAGTTTTTGATGTTGTGATATTTTCTCCTCTTTTACATTTTTTTTTAATTTTCAAAGGATATAGATGTTTTAAATTTTAATTTTCATACTCTTATGAGTCATATAAACGATATGGGTATCAAATGAAAGAAAATAATATTTGTTAAAATACTTTAAATTTCAAAACTCTATCTATATTTGTTTAGTATTAACAACCATCAGTTTTTGAGGTTGTGATTTTTTCTCCCTTTTTAACAAAATTTTTAATTTTCAAATTATATAGACGTTTTAATAATTTATTTTCACACTCTTTCGAGACATGTAAAAACTATATGGGTATCAAAAGAAAGAGAAGAAAATGTCTTAAAAATACTTTAAAATCCAATGTTCTACCTACATTTTTTATCATTTATATGACCCTCGAAAGTACGAAAATAAATTATTAAAAAATCTATAATAATTTATTTTCGTACTCTTACGGGACATGTACAGAAAATATGGATATCAAATAAAAGAGCAGAATATATGTTAAAAATAATTGAAATTTCAATCATCTATCTATATATGTTTACCATTAACAATCATTTCAAAAGTTCCCCATTATTTATTTATTTATTATTATTCGTGTTTGACTTTTTAAGGGCGGAAATTGAAATAGTTGTCAATGCTAAACTAATATAGACAGAAGCATACAATTTTAAATGTTTTTCACAGATATTCCACTCTTTCATTTGATACCCATATCATATTTTATATGGCTCGTCAAAGTATTAAAATAAATTATTAAAACATCTTTGGAAATTAAAAGTCTTTTCAAGAGAAGAAAAGATCATCGATAGAGTGAGATCAAACCCGAGACCGAAAACCGAGTCAACCGGGTTTTTTTACATCAGACCGACCGGTCGGGTTTTTTAAAATCGTAGGATTTTGGAAAACCGGTAAACCCGGTTTTTTATGTCACACTCAACCGGTTTTCGTGCAAAACAGACTCTTTTCGGTGCGAATTTGTTTAACTTTTAATATTTTTACAAGCCTCGCAGAACGTTTTTAATTAGGTGAAGGCAATTAACCCGGCCCGACAGGTTTTTTCATAAAAAGAAAACCGGGGTTTTGAAATCACGGTTTTCGAAAAACCCGAAAAACCGACATTACACAACTTTCATAGGTCTTGTTCACTTTCAAAAAATTAAAATTGTCTTACAGTGCTATCTCTGTAAAATTTTCCTTCGGATCAAGTGGAGAAAAGATTACCAAAAGAGTGAACAAACCCGAGACCGTAAACCGAGTCAACCAGGTTTTTTAACTCAGACCAACCGGGTGTTTTAAAATCGTGGTTTTTGGAAAACCCAGAAACCCGGGTTTTTTATGTTGGTCTCAACCGGTTTTTCGTGCAAAACGCCTCTTTTCGATGCGATTTTATTTATAATATGCGATTTTTAACATGCCACAAGCCTCGCAGAACGTTTTTTTATAAAAAGAAAAAAACGGGGTTTTTTTTGAAAACACGGTTTTCGGAAAACCGGAAAATTTGATATTGCTTTGTTTAGGTCCCATAAAAAATGTAAAATTGTCTCACGGAGTTATTTCAATAACATATTGGTATAGTGTAAAAGGCACATAACTACTATACAGCGAAAAAAGTTCGCATTGGTATTCTTGGGTATAGGAAAACGATAAGTGAGCTTTTATGTGCGTTCCTGGAACGTCGGGGTTTTTTAAATCGTGGTTTTTGGAAACCCGGTTTTTCATCCAAAAAAGTCTCTTTTGTGTATTAATGCCACAAATATAATCACAAACCTCGCAGAACGTTTTTAATTATAGGTGGTAATTAACCCGGTTTTTTTCATAAAAAGATATCAAAAATCACGGTTTTCGAAAAACCCGAAAGCTGAAAAAATTTCATATTTTTCACTTCTAATAAAAAAATTAATTTTCTCACGGTGTTATCTCAGCAAAATTTTCCTTTGGGTCAAGAGGAGAAAAATGTAGACCGAAAACCGAGTCAGTCAGGTTTTTCACTTCAGACCGACCGTAGGCTTTTTCAAATCGTGATTTTTGAAAATACGGGGAAACCCGGGTTTTTTATGTCGGTCTCAACGTGTTTTTCGTGCAAAAATCACCAATAGAGTGATCAAACCCGAGCCCGAAAATCGACTCAACCGGGGGTTTCACCTCAAACCGACCGTCGGTTTTTAATAGCGGTATTTGAAAACCGGGAAACCCGGGGTTTTTATATCGATTTCAACCGGATTTTCGTGCAAAAAATCCTCTGTTCGGTTCGAATTTGTTTATAATATGACACTTTTAATATCAACACAGACCTAGCAGAACGTTTTTAGCTGGGGCCGCAATTAACCCGGTCCCACCGGTTTTTTTTATAAAAAGAAACCCGGGTTTTTTGAAATTACGGTTTTCGAAATGCTTTTTTGGTCCAATAAAAAACATTAAAATTGTCTCACTGTGTTATCTCAGTAAAATTTTGGTGTGGTGTAGAAGGCACTTAACTACAATACACCAAGAAAAGGGTCGCATAGGTTTCCTTGGGCATAGGAAAATTATAAATGAGTCTAATGCAGCTTTTCATGTGCATTCCTGGTCGATTATATCATTTGCAAGACCTTCTGACTAGCTTAATAAAATTCTCCAAAACAGCAATTATTAAATTAATTATTTCTTAATTATGCCATCAATTGTTTTATAAAATTAATGAAATTTTTCGCTTAAAAAATCTTCTAAAAATTTAAGAATTCTGATTTTCTTAAGGAATCCATTGAACCAATTGTCCCACCAAATCTCCAAATTTTTGCTTGGCAATTTCCTGCTACTTTTTCGCATTTTCTGCCGCTGCTTGGCCCTTTCATTAATGAATGTTGATGTTTATTACGTGTCTTGTTTTGATCAAAATTTATATTGACAATAAAAACTGCTACTAAGCTTTTCGGCCAAGGCGGGCCGAACAAAAATGTCTATAAAATTGCGTATTATTGTGCCAAAGAGAACAAATAAATATATTTGTAAAATGACCCAAGGACGACCAATATTATCAGTGTCATAAAAATGTTAACCAAACATTACGGCGGAACATCCTGCAGGGGATTCTCCCACTCCCCCACACTACCCACCGCACATTACTAGCAACACCCCACCCCACCCCATCCAAGTAAACATCCTTGGCCGTGGTGGTCACTATTAATTTTGTGTCTTTCGTTAAAACCCAAAATCTATATTTACGAATATTGAAGTTTATGACGAAACATTTTCGTATCATTTTGTGATGCTTCATAAACATGGACAAGACAATCACACGCGCCAGCAGACCAACCAACAAACATACGCTGGACACCAAATACAAATATAATAAACTCATTGCATGTGGCTGTGTGTGGGTGTGCGGGAGAGAGTATCTGCGTTTGGGCTTTGCTGTTCTGTGATGTCGGTATTGTGTTGTGTGAGTGTCTATTCGAATATCATCATATCATTTTGGACACAACAACACATTGTAGTCGTTAAGTTTCCAGAAGCAAAAATTACCAAAAGAAAAGAAAAGTAAGGACAAATTAAGGTGAGCAGGCAACGACTAGCAAATAACGCTACACTGAAATGAAATTAGCAGATACAATACAAGCAATACAAAGTCTAGTGGTAAATTTTTGGACAAATGAGGAGATAGAGGGACAGTATCGATTGGAATGATTAAAAAATGTCGAGTTGAAGGACATCTTGGCAACATGCCGAGCAGATTTAAAGCTAATCAGATGTCCGGTATAGACTGATTTGGATATAAACCAGAGGGAAAATCTTTAAAAGTAGTCTAAGGTAGTCAATGCACAAAATTATTAGAAAATATTATATCCTTTAATTTTGTTTAAATACTAAGAAGAAGGCCACAAATAGTTTGCTGGAAACATAAGATTTTTAAAAAACAGTTTGCTTTGATTTGATATTAAATTTATTTTGCTTTAAAATACCATAAAAATGTTTGCTAAAACAGCAAACATTTGTTTGTAATTTCAGCAAACATGTTGTTGTTTCAGCAAATTTGTTGCTGTTGCTACTAACATCTTTTTTTAGCTATATGACTTTGATTACTTTGATTATTTCCTGTCCCACTTGAATGGAATGTTGGACTGAAGACATGTTTTATCCAACAGCTGCGGCAAACAATTGGATGGAATAGTGCAAGGATCTTAACAAAGTGTTTGGTTAAAATTAAATCATAGATAAAACTCCTTGTATATTTTAATCGATGGTAACCAGCTCTTCTAGCTTAATTAATAAAAGCTTAATTAAAAAAATAAAAATAACTAAGGCATAATGTATCAGATCAACATTTGAAAAAAAAAAATCAGATTTCAAATTCAATTCCAAATCATTCCTCTAAACTTATTGATTGATTGGGATATGTGTCTTTTGCAACGCATGCTTTTAGGATTACTATAAATTTTCGATTGAAATCTTCAAAAGTTCAAGCTGATCTTCTTGTTATAAAATACATTAATTTATGATTTTTTACACCATTCCACAGTGTAACTTATGGCCAAAACCCTATAACTTTTTTATTTACTATCTTAAAATTATGAAATTTTGTATTTTTATATAAGACATTATTTCTGTTTTTTTTTTGTTAATACATGGATGTGCCACGCCCACTTTTTTAATGAGGAAACTTTCTTTTGTAATAAGTAGAGTATATGCAAACTATAATTTTGAATTTGGAACCACTGTAAAACCTATATTAGAAAAAATATTTTTTTAAATATGAAATGGTGTTATTTTAATAGTTAAAAAATAAAAATTTTTTTTTTTGGCCTCTTTTTCCCCTACGCACAATCGATCCACACGGATCGGACAAAATATTGGGACCTCTAGCAAAAAAAGATTGCCTGTCTAAATTTTTCAAAATGGGTCCAAGTACAAGTGCATGCACCACACCAGAAGCTTCGGTGAACGTCTTTTGTGTGTGGTCACGCTAGCACCATTTGGGTTAAATGTTGTTGTTGCTGTAGCAAACATGACTGTTTGAAATGGAAAAAGAAAATGATGATATTAAATTTTTTTTATTCCAAAAGAACATTTCAAGAGCACTTGTATTCCATGAACTAAACAAAATGCCAGTACTATACCTGGTTTCTTAGATACAGGCCAATAAAATAGCCTCAAAAATTTATGAACTTTTCAACTATTTAAAAATTTACGAACTTTAATGTTCCTTGCTGAATTTAATCAAAAGTAGAGTTTGCGCGCTGTGAGTTAAGTTTTAAGACCGTTAGACGCTAGTGGCTGTTGAATATTATTTTATGAACAAACCATAAAATTTTTCATAGAAAACTTATCCTCTGTGGTCAAGGGCATGTTCGTTGTTTCAATAAAATTCTTTCAATCAAAATTTTCGTCATTTTAATAACATTTTGTTGGAACAATATAAAGGGTGATTTTTTAAAAGCTATAGGAAAGTTTTTCAAAAAAAATCTCTAGTACTGTCCATATAATTTATTGTTTGAAGATTATTTCATGCAAATGTTGACCTTGACTGCGCCTCAAATGTTCCATCCGCTTAGTCCAATTTTGGCATTCTCCAACATTTCGGCCGGTATCTCACGAATAAATGCTTCAATGTTGTCTCCCAATGCGTCAATTGAAGCGGGCTTGTCTGTATAGACATGAGCTTTAACATAGCCCTACAAAAAATAGTCTAAAGGCGTTAAATCGCACGACATAGGCGGCCAATAGACCGGTCCAGAACGTGAAATAAAATGTTCACCGAACTTGCCTCTCAATAAGTCCATTGTTGTGCGTGCTGTGGGCATGTGGCACCGTCTTGTTGAAACCACATGTCATGCAAGTCAAGCTCTTGCATTTTGGGCAAAAAAAAGTTGGATATCATCTCACGGTAGCACTCACCATTCACAGTTACGTTACGATTCGCATCAGTCCAATGATGCCACCAGCCCATAAACCGTACCAAACTGTGACTTTTTCTGGATACATTAGTAGCTCTTGCAATGCTTCTGGCTGATATTCACTTCAAAATCGACAATTCGTACCCATTGAGTCAAAAATGAGCTTCGTCGCTGAACACAAGAAGCGCGCGATGAACTTTCTTAACAGAGCACGCATTTTGATAATAAAATTCAATAATTTGCAAGCGTTGTTCGTTTTTTAAGACGATTCATGGTTAAATTATAGACCAAACTGAAGATGTGTGAAACTGTGTGACAGTCAAAAAATATATTATTATTATTTTTATATTAGTAACTATTGTCGAGTAGAACAAGAATATGTAAGTGAAATTCCCCAGACACCACAGACAAACCCGATTTTTCGTGCCTTTAAACACTTATAAACCTCCAACTTAGTGGGTTATCAACCGATTTTCACTTCCTCATCGGGTTTAAAAAGAATAAACCTGCAGCTTTCGATTGATAGATAGCTTATTTAATAAATCTTTCTTTAATGCAGAAAACATATTTTTAAAAATTTTTTGCCATTTTCAATTTCGACAAAGTTTTTGAACATTATTTTTGTTTGGAAACCATACCACTTATATATTTATTTAAATAACACATTTAGTAAGGTGGTGAACGCCGCTTTGCTTTTAAAAATCCGTTAGTAATTGGCTGAGTTATTGAATTTTTTATTAATACAAAATGTTTGCAAAAATATAAGTTTTGGTCATTTCAGTTAACATCTCTCATTACTTTACGAATTTAAGTCTTATAAAAATATATAATTTTCATCAAAACAGAAAAAATAAAAAAAGCATGGCGACAATTTTAATAAAAAATCTCCAATTTTGGAACAAATTTTCCCAAATTTTTATTTTGGAACAAATAGAAAATCTAGTAATTTTTTCAACGTGTTTATATTTTTAACACATTTTAAGTATTATGATATGACTTCCATTCGAAAAATAATGAGAGATGTGAACTGGAATGACCAAAACAGAATTTCAACAAATTTTTGTTGTTGTTACATCATTGTGTTTCCAATTTTTGCAGAATTTTTTTTTTCAATAGAAAATATGATTTTGATATAATAATATTATTTTGTATGCTTTTGGTATACCCCGACTAATTCTCTTCGCAATCTTGTGTGTTACAAACATTACACAGAACTTAGTACACCCTCTGCCATCCTATACCACACAGGGTATAATTACAATTGTACTTTAGTGTATCGCTTCCTTACAGTCTTAATATATATTAGCCCCTCTCCCCCGGACATAAGTGTGAGTGTAATATTACACATAGGCACACAGCCGCACACAAATTTCACAAATACACACATGTGTATATAATGTAGATACTGTTATAGTTCTTGTTGTTCCGGTTCCTGCGCTTCTTCGTGCTGTAGTTGTTGTTGGTGTTGTTGTTGTCGTTGATGTTATTGTATTGTATTTACACAAGTCATAATTAGTCTATGTGTGTGTGCGTAATACATTTCATTATTTCTTCTTCTTGTTGTTGTTGTGATGCCAGAAACTCCTTTTTCTATACCTTTGGCCGGATTGACCGGTCGGCCGGTCATTACAACACATAAGGGATGCTGGCCTCAGTGTGCGTCTGTTTCTGTTGTAGTGATGCCTCGTCCAGGGCCTGACACACTGGGCTACTCTTTTTTTATGACTTTAATGAAAAATCCCCCTGAAAAACAGGACAACAATTTCAGTTCTTCCAGCTATTTACAATGTATGCATGTGAGTGGATAGACATACACACATCCATAGATAGAGTTCTGTTCGTTTGTGTGTGCCTTGGTTGATTATTGATGAAATTTTATTAGTGTTTGCCTTTTGTGTTAACAAGTTTATGAGGCGTGCTACCAACATTAACAGCAGCAGCAGCAGCTATAACTAGCATTGCTGCTACTTAATAATGAAATTCCATTAAGTCGTGGCTCGTCGTCAATGTATGTTTGTGTATGTGTGTGAGCCCTGTGCTCTATTTTCGCCAGGCCTTAAAGACCTTCTCACCTGATTTCTTGTGCACCGGAAAAACTTCCTTTAAATTTCCTTACACTGATGATCCTTAATGTGTGTGTGTGTTTAAGTCTGTCGACTCGTACCTAGAACGCTTTTGTGGCTTCCCCCCGTTGGTTATCATGTTTAAAAACCATCTAACATGTGGTATTTGTTGCGAAATAACTAATAAATAATATTTTTATTATGGCATAGTTTTAGGGGAGGTAATTAAAAGAAATTACTTCATTAATAAGTATGAAAGTACCTACATATGTGTGTGAGTGTGTGTGTCTGTCTATATGTGTACAACAATGTCTGAGAATATATTGTGAAATTTCTTCCAATAAACAACATGCAGTGGTAATTAAGTGATAATCGGCAAAGGCAAAAACTTTATTTGCTGAGAATTTTTGTAAAAAACAAAGATTTAAAATGGAACTATAGGTAACTTTAAATCATGAAGACAATGAATTTATGATTTAAATTTTCCCTTTGGGCCGATTTCGCCCCATTTCAATCCCAACCGATCTACGACTATAAGACGCATTTATGGACAATTTGAAAGTTCTAGCTCCTTTCGTTTAGATGCTAGCGTGCTTTCAACAGACGGACAGACGGACGGACGGGCATGGCTAGATCGTCTTAGAATTTTATGACGATCAAGAATATATATACTTTATAGGGTCGCAGGTCGATATGTCAAGGTGTTACAAACGGAATGACAAAGTTAGTATACCCCCATCCTGGAGGTGGAGGGTATAAAAATGAGTAAGTTAATGTCTGAGAGAATTCTTATTGTCAGAACTATATTGTAGAATTTTATTACAATCATTTTTGAGGAAGATCTTAACCCTCTAGCTCATCTCTTTATGGGTTACTTTGACTTTTTTGGAGAAAATAAAAAAAAAACCTTTCAAAAGGGAGATTTAAGCTAGATGTGGTTGTGGGCGAATTTGAAGAAAAATTGCATTTGATCTAATTTGACTATATAAGGGATGCGTGCGAAATTCCAAGGCCTAGCTATATTCCTACTAATTTTTGCCACAGTTTTATGAAAATATTCCACAGAGCGACGTCTATATTCCTTAAATTATATGCAAACACTAATGATATAATATTTCATTTTGAAATGATGTAATCTCATTATCATATTTAAATTTAATGTTATACATCTCTAAGAAACTAACTTAAGGTATCTTCTTAAAATTTGTGACATTTTATCGCATTGAAACCATTCAGCAAAATGTTCGTTTGCAAAGAAGACCCTGCCCTGCATTTCATTTATTATAATATTGTCTCAAAGCCATCTGATATTTCGAACAATTTCCATAAATCTGATATAGAACACATGCCAGTGACAGATCATAGATTGCCCACCGGAGTTTATCTTATTGGATATTTAAAAAGGTTGTTAATGCTTAACTAATATTGATACAAGCATTACATTTTGCGGATTTTTAACAGATATTCTCCTCTTTTATTTGACACATATACTGGTGTCATAGGGTGTTAATAAGTATTTAAAATATTTTTTGAAAAATTGCATCCTTTGGCAATTTGAGTTCGAAATCCCTTTTTTCGATATATAAAGCACAACACATTATAAATACATGTTGTATTCACTAAAAATGTATTATGAACTGAAATATGTCTCAAGTTATAAAGGGTGATTTTTTAAGAGCTTGATAACTTTTTTTTTAAAAAAAACGCATAAAATTTGCAAAATCTCATCGGTTCTTTATTTGAAACGTTAGATTGGTCCATGACATTTACTTTTTGAAGATAATTTCATTTAAATGTTGACCGCGGCTGCGTCTTAGGTGGTCCATTCGGAAAGTCCAATTTTGGGCAACTTTTTCGAGCATTTCGGCCGGAATAGCCCGAATTTCTTCGGAAATGTTGTCTTCCAAAGCTGGAATAGTTGCTGGCTTATTTCTGTAGACTTTAGACTTGACGTAGCCCCACAAAAAATAGTCTAAAGGCGTCAAATCGCATGATCTTGGTGGCCAACTTACCGGTCCATTTCTTGAGATGAATTGTTCTCCGAAGTTTTCCCTCAAAATGGCCATAGAATCGCGAGCTGTGTGGCATGTAGCGCCATCTTGTTGAAACCACATGTCAACCAAGTTCAGTTCTTCCATTTTTGGCAACAAAAAGTTTGTTAGCATCGAACGATAGCGATCGCCATTCACCGTAACGTTGCGTCCAACAGCATCTTTGAAAAAATACGGTCCAATGATTCCACCAGCGTACAAACCACACCAAACAGTGCATTTTTCGGGATGCATGGGCAGTTCTTGAACGGCTTCTGGTTGCTCTTCACTCCAAATGCGGCAATTTTGTTTATTTACGTAGCCATTCAACCAGAAATGAGCCTCATCGCTGAACAAAATTTGTCGATAAAAAATTTCGAACCGAACACTGATTTTGGTAATAAAATTCAATGATTTGCAAGCATTGCTCGTTAGTAAGTCTATTCATGATGAAATGTCAAAGCATACTGAGCATCTTTCTCTTTGACACCATGTCTGAAATCCCACGTGATCTGTCAAATACTAATGCATGAAAATCCTAACCTCAAAAAAATCACTCTTTATATTTCGAATCTTGTTCCGTATTTTTAGGATGAAGTCGAACTTTTATTTTCCTTTGATCCCCAAAACTTCTTGAATTTACTTGAATGGGACACACACAAAATCTATATAATCTATTATAATTCATTGTCTAACCAGTCCTCCTAAAAATGGTTAATCAAATCTTTGTCATTATTTGTCTAAAAGTATGCAATGCTTTAAATATCAGCCTAACAAAACATATTTGTTAAAACATTAGTAATATTAATGTTTTAGCAAATATGTTTTCTTTTTTATTCAGTGACTTCAATTTCTTCACCAATTACAATTGGTTTATTATTTGTTTTCTTCGTGCCCAACAACAAAATGTCTTTAACATCCCATTGGAATTCGCTGGTGTAAACAATCTGTGAAAAAATCTTTTTTAAATCTAACAAACAACAACAAACACGAATGAATGAATTTATTCAGTCATAGATCCCTCTCAAATAAAAGCACAATTTCCTGCCTTGGTATGAAAACATACATATGTACGTTCTAATCAAATCATTGTTAGCAGACATTTTGATAAAAGTGTCCTTCCCTTTCCACTTTGTAGTTGCTGCTGTTTTCGTTGCTCCCAAATTAACCTCCAATTTACCCTCACAACAAACAAACAATTGAATTTTTGTTCAGAAAAAAAATTCTGCTCCATTTCCTTAAGTTTCCAATCGTTTCATGCCTTGATTTTGGGGAGTTTCTCCCCTACCCCTACCCCGTCCCCAAATGTCAAGTGGCAGTAGTCAAAAGCTTATCAATAGCCTAAAATCATTTCAGTTTGCCATTTGACATTTGGAGGGTATAAATGTATCGTGTAGATTTGTTCGTTCGTCCCTTCCTCTTGTTTTATTTAAATTGTATTTTTATATCATCTTATCCTTGATATCTATTTCCTATATATTAGCATTGTTCAGTTTTCTTTGGGTACTTTTTAGATTTTTTTTGCTTGTTTTCTTTCCCTTGGTAATTGGTATTCTTAGTGGGTATATTGGAGAGATGTCAGTTTGGTATTTGCCTTTTAATTGTTCCAATTCAATGAATTGAGAAATTGTGCTGTTTTTTTCGGTGGTAATCACACAAATTATAACGCCAAGAATGAATGACAAAATGAATTTGTCTGGATTGGGCATATTTAAAGGCGAAGTGTGGGAGGGAAATATTTGTAAATTTTGGGAAAATATAGTCTGAGTTTGAGGACAAGTTAACCAAAAAAAACTAAAATCAATTTTGAGATCTCTGTGCCGGACTTATCCACTCTCTGTTCATAATTCATCGACAATTTTACATTTTTTTCACTGGAGCTGTACAAGCCCATATAAACATTAAACTGTACGACAACAGTCCTCCCTTTTACTGGACTTTTTATTTCCGAAGAATATATTTTTTAATAATTTATTTTCGCACTTTTCCGAGACCTACAAATATGGCAAGGGTATCAAATGAAAGGGAAGAATATCTTTAAAAAATACTTAAAATTTTACATAAAAGTTTTTTCGTTCGGTGATCCTTTCTCCTTTTTACTGATTTTTTTAATTTCCTAAGAATATATATATTTTCTTTAATAATTTATTTTCAAACTTTTCCGAGGCCTACAAAGATGATATGGGCGTCGAATGAAAGAGCAGGATATCTTTTAAAAACACCTAAAATTTTACTTAAAAGTTTTTCATTTGGTGATCCTTTCTCCTTTTTACTGGACTTTTTAATACCGAAGAATATAATTTTTTACATAATAATTTATTTTCACACTTTTCCGAGACCTACAAAGATGATATGGGCGTCAAATGAAAGAGAAGAATATCTTTTAAAAATACATAAAAGTTTAATTAAATGTTTTACATTTGGTGATCCTTTCTCCTTCTTATACTGGGCGTTTTTATTTCCGAAGAATACATTTGTTTTAAATAATTTATTTTCACACTTTTCCGAGACCTACAAAGATGATATGGTCGTCAAATGAACGTGAAGAATATCTTTCAAAAATACTTCAATTTTTACTTAAAAATTTTTCATTCCTTGATCCTTTCACCTTTTTGTTGTACTTTTTCCGAAGAAAATAATTTATTTTAATAATTTATTTCACACTTTTTCGAGACCTACAAATATGATATAGGCTTCAAATGAAAGAGAAGAATATCTTTTTAAAATACTTTAAATATGACTAACAAGTTTTTCATTCGGTGATTTCTCCTTTTCTCTTTCCTTTCTCCTTTTTATTGTACTTTTTCCGAAGAATATAATTTTTTTAAATAATTTATTTTCACACTTTTCTGAGACCTACAAAGATGATATGTGTGCCAAATGAAAGAGAAGAATATAATTGAAAAATACTTAAAATTGTGCTTAAAAGTTTTTCATTCGGTGATCCTTTCTCCTTTTTACTGGACATTTTTAATTTCCGAAGAATATATTTTTTTAATAATTTATTATCACACTTTTCCAAGACCTACAAAGATGATATGGGCATTAAATGGAAGAGAAGAATATCTTTTCAAAATACTTAAAAGTTTTTCATTCGGTGATCCTTTCTCCTTTTTGCTGGACTTTTTACTTCCTAAGAATATAATTTTTTAAATAATAATTTATTTTCACACTTTTCCGAAACCTACAAAGATGGCATGGGTATCAAATGAAAGAGAAAAATATCTTTTAAAAATACTTTAAATTTCGTGCCATTGCCTGCATTAGTTTAGCATTAACATCTATTTAAAAAGTTAAAATTTTATTTATTTTTATTTTTAAGGGGAAATTTTGATATGGATGTTAATCCTAAACTTATACAGGTAGAAGTATTAAACTTTAATTATTTTTTACAGATATTCCTATCTTTAATTTCGTATACATATCACTTTTGTAGGGTTCCGATAAGTATGAAAATAAATTATTAAAATAATTATATCCTTAGGAAATTTAATTGTAAAATGGAGAAAAGATCAAATGAAAACCTGAGTACACAAATCTCCAATATACGACGTCTAGTTTCACATTGATACATGACGATATATATTCAGCTCCAAAAAGTGTTATATATTAGTGTTCTCGGTGTTATATATTAGTCTTCTCTTTCCTACATTACTAAATGAAATTCTGAAGAGAATCAAGGTATTGATCCTTTGACTAAAGCTATTAATTAAGTAAAGAAACTTCTTAGATTTTTTTTAAATGAAGCCTTCACACAAATTTTATCAGGATAATCAAATCATCAAAGGATAATAAGCCATGTTATTCTGTTTCCTTGAAATACTCTGATGTCTTTGGTGTGCTCATAACATTTGACCAATAATTTTTTAATAATTTATTTTCACACTTTTCCGACACCTACAAAGATGATGTGGGTGGTATATAATGAAAGAGAAGATTGTCTTTTAAAAATACTTAAAATTTCATCCATTTACCTGTATTAATTTAGCATTGATAATTATTTTAATGTGAGCCCCTTAAAAAGTTAAAATTTTATTTTTTTATTTTTAAGGGGAAATTTTGATATGGTTGTTAATACTAAACTTATAGAATTAGAAGTATTAAATTTAAAGTATTTTTAACACATATTCCTATCTTTTATTTCATATACATATCACCTTTGTAGGGTTGAGAGGAGTACGAAAATAAATTATAAAAACATTTATATCCATTAGAAATGAAAACCTGCGTACACAATTCTCATATGTACGACGTCCAGTTTCACATGTTTCAAGACTGTATATGGTCTCTTCAGCTCAAAAAGTATTATATATTAGTCTTATCGGTGTTATATATTAGTCTTCTCTTGCTTACATTACTCAATGAAATTCTGAAGAGTATCAAAGTATTGATCCTCTAGCTGCTACCATTAACTAATTAAAGAAACTTCTGAGATTTTTCTAAATTAATCCTTCACACAAAGTTTGTCAACACAAAGGATAATGAGCCCTGTTATTCTGTGAACCCAGTGGTTTCCTTGAATTGCCCTGATATCGTTGTTGAGATGTCGCTTTTGTGCTCATAACTTTTGACCAATAACTGCTCCGAACTCTCAATGCTCTTCTCATCTCTCATAATGGCTCATTTTCAAGAATTAACTTGTAGTTTCTTTTCAAGTTTAAACCAAATAACGCTGAAAACTACAACTACAACAGCGATATTAATACTCGTGTCAAAATATGAACAATTAAGATGGCAGACATAAGATAAAGCTACAATGGCAATATGCTTAAGCAGAAATAAAGAAAAGCAAAAGTGTTAAATTAACGACTTTTGAAAACACAGACCGGCAGGCAGAAACAATGATTAGACTGACCGACCGGCCGGCCGGCTGGCCTCTATCGAAAATCATCAAAGCCTCCATGGCCAGCGTATTGGCGGTCAACTATTAACGCTTCGGCGCGTTTTTTGAACAACAGTAGTCTCAAATTTTTAATATCTTCTCAGAATGAGTGAATGAATGATACAAAACACAAACGCAAACCCCGACCGCTTTTGATCGGTCGGTCTCGCAACAAAAAAGATTTGAAAGATTCAAATAAAATGGTGATATGAGCAGATAATAAAGAAGCCCAGATACAATGCCCACAAATGGTGGTTACTCTTCGTCTCTTCCATATGTTTCTTCTCCTCCTCCATCACTTTGTTAATTTACTGCTGCTGTTTATGTTTGGTTTTATGGTGTTACACTCTTGACCATGTAAAACACAGCTACTGTTGTTGTCCGGTGCCGGTTCATGCCTCGAAGGAGGGGATTTTTATGGATTTCTTGCTTGATTTTTATAGGAATTCAATTAAATATTCACTTGAAATCTTAGATAAGAACGGCTGGCTGACCGTCCAACCGAACGTCCGATTGTGTGTGTCTTGCGTTGAGTCAATATTCGCATAATGACTACCGCAACAATTCCAGTTTGGTTAAGGGGGGGGGGGGTTATTACAAATGCAAACAAACTCATTCATTCATTCATTTTTACGTTCCTTATTTTATCCATCCCCCCATTTGTTGTTGTTGTATAAAGTGATTAGTAAAACAAACCAATTTTTCGTCTTGAATAAGCTTTTCGAGGAGGGCTGGGTTAGTAATAGATATAGGTTAATTTTCTTAGGTATAGAACGACTTTTAGGTGACTTACTATATAAGAGACTGTTTACGAGAAGTCGTGATATAAGGTAGATTATGTGAAGCAATAACTCACCCGTCTGCTGCCGTAAGGTATAGTATGTGCAACAATAGCTTACGAAGCAGCTACAGTAAGGTATGATTTGTGAATCATCCATCATCTCTTTGTAGGAAACAGCCAAACGGAAAATCCCCCTATGTGGCCTTTATATTTCTTAAAATACTCATTCGAAGTCCAAAATTCGTAGCTGCTTATTCCGTCAACAAAGTTGCCATGGTCTCAATGACCCTAAACTCAATATCAATTCAAGAATGTCTCTCATTTCTCAAGGAGATTACCAAACAGCTCGATACTGATCTTATCAGGATAATAGCTCGTAGGGACATTCCTGAGAACTGTAAAGCAGACAGATACGTATTTAGCAGAAGATGGCGGGAGCTAGAGCCAAGTAGCTGGTCTGGCCAAAATATGTTATGAAGAGATTGATTGAAACTTTTTTGGTCGAACAGAATCACAACTGAATGGTTCTGGGAAGAGACTTGTCAGTTATTGATGGTTGGCGTTGAGTTAAATGCCTTTTGTAGGGGTTATAAGGACCAAGATGAATGATAATGGGTAACATTATATGGAAGCCAAAGTTGGTATACTGCAGGTCGAAAACAGATGACAGATTCTAGAAAGAGGCGGTTCAGTTACCGATCAACACCGAAATAAGAAAGATAAAATGGAAGTTGATCCATCATCTCATCACTGGAGGTCTTCGTTAACATGTGCCTCTGGCGAATCTTAAAATTTTGCTGGCCGAACAAGATCACAAGTGATTGGTTATGGCAAGAGACTGGTCAGTTATTGATCGTTGGCCTTGAGATAAATGACTTTTTTAGGAGTTCTAACGACCAGAATGTAGGTATATATTTGGAGCGAGATATTGCCGATCATCAATACAGGTCATAAACAGATACCTACGGAAATCTTAAAGAAAATATTTAAGATTTCCTCTAGGCGAATGAAAGGTTATAGAAAGAGCTCAGTTATCGATCGCCAACGAAATTAGAAGGAGAAAATAGCAGTTGAGTAATAATCTCATCACTGTAGGCCGTCGCAACTAGAAGCCTACGGCATAATATTACAATTTGTTGGCCAACCAAGATCACAACCGAATGGTTCTGGAAAGAGTCTGATCAGTTATTGAGCTCTACCACGGTAAAAAAATCCGAAGAGCAAACATCACGAAAGTATCGATAGAACAACGACACACATCTCACATTAGACACCATCGTCCTCCTCTGGACACAGTCAACTATCTCCACGGTAGATCCTGGAGCAGCCGACCATATATAGCAGTTATACTCCATCTTTGGTCAGATGTAGGTAGTGTAGATATTGAGAAGGTCAGGAGGAGTGAAGTATTACTTACACTGCTTTAAAAAACCTAGGCACTTGAATGCTTCTTTCGACGCATCAAAAGCATGTTTTGTTCAACAGACATCACATTGCACATCTGCATACCCAGAACATCAAACGATTGCTCAATATCTACACCGTTCATAGAAATCGACGACACCATTGGATCAGTGAATCGCTTGTGATTCATCAGTGAGCACGGGGTATTACGTGCATTGAAATCTACACTATTCACTCGACCCCATTCATAAATGGCATGAAAATCCTGTCTAAATAACTCATCCATCAATTGCCCTTTGACCACAATATAACTGGCAGTGAGTGGCCTCTGTCATCTGCAAATGATTGGATTGAATACAAAGTCCGATCCAAATGCTCGTCGATGAAAATAAGAAGAAGGGCGAGGAGAAGGACAGAATTTTGTGATACTCCTGTGGTAAACCTATGATCGTCGAAAACACATATAGTGCGCTATCTTAGGAAGCTCGATATAAATCGAGAGAAGTCACTGCTTTGAAAGTCGAGTCAACTTGGCCAGTACCGAGGTAGGTAAGATAAAATGTTTCCCGGCACTCGTATCACAATGAACCTCTTTCAGTCTCATTAGTTGTATTGAAGCCAACTGCCACTATATCCTAAGATATCATAGATGATCTGCTATAGGACTCATTTAGATCTCCATTGCTCCTGTTGATATTAACTTACAGGCAGATACAAACAACTATTATAAAATCAGGGGAATTGTCTTCTCCGAATGTGTTTTTTAAAGACTTGGAACGAATAGACAGTATAACCTAAACATGATTTATTCGTGGTTATATATTTTGCGAGTCTGAGAGCTTTAGCTTGCTATTCTATAAAATTTCAGATCGACTGAAACCTGAAAGGTCGTTGGCACTCTCGCCAGTTATTTAAATCTCTTGTTCTTAAGAAACTTCAGGAGCTCCTTAATCAACTTCTAAAGATATTCGCAACATTTGTTCCACATACAGTCATCCCCAGTCTCGCCTTAGAGCAAAGGAGCTTTCTTTGCGTATTCTTTAGACACATCATAGATAAGAGATTTCACTGATATTTAACCCATTAATGCCCTCTGTCCCCATATGAGGACACGTGTTTAGGGCAAGATTTATGACCCACAATCTTTTTTGGAAGATAATAGGTTAAGATCGTTCTCTGGGACTCATCACAGATAAGATGGACATCAATTCCCTTTAAATCGTCCTCAACAGAGTCGCAGAATTTGTTTCACTTCTATTTAACCCATTATCGCCCTCTGTCCCCATATGAGGACACGTGTTTAAGGCAAGATTTATGACCCACAATCTTCTTTGGAAGATAATGGGAACGATCTTCTCTGGGATAGTCGGAAGATTCGTCACTAATAAGGTCGATATTAAAATATGTGGAACCATTCTTAAGAGAGTCATAACCATTGTGGATAACTGCTTGAAGTCTGTAATAAAGACAAGAAAGATATAATTATATTAAAAATATATATAGGCTAGATATCAAGACAGTTCTGGACCCCTGATGAGGAGGAGGTTTATTGCAACAGTATTTCTCAACGTGATCATCTCCGGCAGAATTTCTACTCACCATCAGATACTTTTTCTAGTAAAAAGCATGTGCTACCTTCACAACCTGCTCTAGTTTTACAAGACCATGCTCGAAGGACCATGAGATGTTTTTCCTATATCCTTTATATATCATCTTCTAACCTTTGCTGTAGTGTAGGGTATCTAATAAAGCCGATGCATGTTTGATTACAGACCATTTAGTTTAGATTTTTTCCCCAATGATAAGACCGTGGGTTTACAAAAAGACAAACACTCTCTCGGGTGGCTAGTGGGTTGAGGCCTTTTCGATTTTCCTAATGTTATTGGTGCTTGTTCTTGCTGAGGCCGTTGTCCGAAAGGGGAGTTTATTTTGGTGTCTTGTGGTATTTACAAGCTCAAATTCCTTGTTATACTTAAGTAAACACTCAAATTGTTTGTCTATTCTCAAATAAATGTCTGTCCACCCGTCCTAGCTTCCTTTCGCTCAGCCTACTTCCGCTTCTCTGTGGCTTCAGCCGGCCGCCTGGCCTGTCTGTGTGTCCGTCCTATGTATGTTTACACTTTGGCTTTTTGCATATTTAAACTTTGATTTTTCCCACTGACCTCGGCTGTTACACAAACATACCTTTGGACCCCTGTAACATTGATAGTAAACATGGCAGTTGGCCGTCCTTCCAACAACTGAAATTTTCAAAGTCAATTTAACCGGCAATTAATGCATATTGCCAACAACAACAACATGAACATCAACATCAGCAAATGTGCCACATCCTCTTCGGCTTTGGAGTATCAACATCATCAGCGCATTGGCTTCAACCTCAACAACTTGAGCTTTGTCTATATTCATTGATGACATGAATGCCGAACTTTTGGCCGAAGCCGTTGTTGCTGCTATTGCGGCCATAATGTTGTCTATTTGTTGTTGTTGCTGGAGCTACCGACAATGTTGTTAATGTCCCCAGGGTGTCATCTGTATTAAACATCATCAGTTCAGTTCGCGTTTGCCATCCATGCAGCCATCCATCCTCCCAGCCATCAGGTCGGCCTTTCCATTCCATTCCACATATTCTCGCTGTCATTCTCGTTGCTACACAGAAAGATGTGTGTTTTGATTGCATTTACCCATACCCAGGCTGCCGACGACTATGAGAAGTCCTTCAAAATCTGATTTCGCATTTCCCCATTACCGGCAGTTCGTCAGCCAGCCAGTGGTTCACTTTCATTATCATTGTTACATCAATTGCTATCATTGCCAAACTGTTATTGCCATTTGCCAAAGTTCCAGTCGATGTCCATGGTGGCGATGGCGGTGGCAAAGGATGTGGCTGGATGCGTTGTCCTTTAGGTGGGAGTGCGTCTGTATGTGTGTGTTCGTTGAGTGTCTGCAGTATGGTGGATATTTCGATGATGTTGCTGATGCCCTTTCATTTTGAGGTGTTTGATTGGATTTTCAATTATTCATTATTATTGGTTGCAATTTCCAACACATTTTAAATACAACAACCTGGCTCCATCGACCTCCTTCTTGCTCGCTAGCCTACCCCCTGCCAGAAAAATTACTAGTCCAGCCAAACACATCGACACTTACTTGCTGTCGGTTGGTCTTACTCGACATGTTAATGTTTTACAGAACACAGTGATGGCAATAGAGATGGAGACGCTTGTCACTCTATTCAAGAGAAGACTTCGAGAGACCTATTAAATATAGAAGGAATATATATGTATAAAAGAGTTGTGTTACTTGCCCAAAAATGTCACAGACGCCGACTAAGAAAGAGTTTTACGAAATTCGTACTTTTAGGGCATAAAATGGGACAAAAAGGGATAAACATCGAATCTTCGTCCTGACTAAACGTAGTAGCTAGAAACATGCAATTCAGTGTGTTCATTGCACCCACCATGAAGACGAGCTACATATAGGGATTTTTCGAAATTTGTACTTTTAAGGAAGGAAAGAGACCAAAAGGGATAAAAATGGTACCAATTTAAGTATTACAGCTATATTCGTGAAAATCGACATATACACACATATAAAGTGTGAGCGGGACAAAAAGGGCTACAGATGGTACCAACTAAAGTATTGCAACGTGAAATTTGGTATATAAATCCTCTCATCACATAGAATCGCAATATATACAAATTTGTGTACTTTTAAGGGTGAGCGACACAAAAATGGTACCAACTAATTTATTGCAGCTCGTTAAATTCCTCTGACAACGTAGACGCGAAATCTAAATTGATTTTTCGAAATTTGTACTTAAAAAGTTTGAGTGGGACAAAAAGGGATACAAATGGTACCAACTAAAGTATTGTAGCTAGAATCTTGAAATTTGAGATGTAAGTTCTTCTGCCCATGTAGAAGCGCAGTAAAATTGGATCTTTCGAAATTTATACTTACAAGGGGCGAGCGGGACAAAAAGGGATAAAAATGGTACGTACTGAAGCTAGAATCGTGAAATTTGGTATGTGAATTCCTCTGACCATATAGAAACGAAGTAAAATTGGATTTTTAGATATTTCTACTTTTAAGGGAAGAGCGGGACAAAAAGGGATAAAAATGGTATCAACTAAAGTATTGTAGCTAGAATCGTTGAATTCTGACCATGTAGATGGGCAACATAAATTGATTTTTTGGAATTTGTACTTTAAGGGCTGCTCGGTTCAAAAAGGGATACAAATGTTACAAACTAAAGTATTGCAGCTAGAATCGTGGAATTTGTATGTAAATTCCTCTGACCACGTATAAATGCAGTAAGATTGGATATTTCGAAATTTGTACTTTTAAGGGATAAAAATGGTGTACAGCCCTTAAATATCTTAAACTTGGAACATAAATGAATTTTTCAAAATAAATTTTGAAAATAAATTTGCATTTGCTCCGACACGTAGATGGGCAAAATAAATTGGTTTTTTGGAATTTGTACTTTAAGGGCTGCGCGGGTCAAAAAGGGATACAAATGTTAAAAACTAAAGTATTGCAGCTAGAATCGTGGAATTTAGTATGTAAACTCCTCTGACCACGCCACGCATAAGTGCAGTAAGATTGGATGTTTCGAAATTTGTACTTTTAAGGGATACAAATGATGTATAGCTCTTAAATATCTTAAACGCGGAATATAAATGAATATTTCAAAATAAATTTTGTAAATAAATTTGCATTCTATTAAATATAGATGCAAAATGGTCTTGAGTCAGGACAATATCCCAGTGCAAATCAAATATTTATTACAGATCAAAAAAATACAAACGAAAAAACTAAAACAAATATTTCAAAATTTGTTCTTAAAACGAGGGACAAAAAGGGATAAATGTGATACCAACGTGGTTCATGTTTTTAGGGGAGAAGCGAGAACATATGTTACCAATAGTGATTTTCTAAAATAAATACTTTTTGGAAAGAATGTGCAAAAAGTTATAGAATGGCCGGCTGCATCTAGAAACTGGAGATTTGAAGTTACAAAAGGCTCTGCGGTTGTAATTTTTTGTTCGACACAGGGTAGAAAATGATAAAATAATCACACATACGAAGGGAGTTCAGCTAAAGCATATTCCTTTGACTGTATATGAGTGGAGGAGGTTTCCAAATAACTATTATAGATTTATCCACATCCACCAAAATATCAATTCAATAAATAACAAATAACAAACTTTTCCGCGTGCCAAGTAGCGGACACTACTAGTTAAATATATATTAATTTCCCCTGCCGCTTTTATTGTTTTTTATTTATTCCCCTCAAATATTTCTAGTCGAAATTATTCCGATCTGCAATTAAACTCTTGTGAAAAAGATGGCTGTATTTCACCGTATCATATTTTGGTCAGGTCAGCTTGTTAATTTGGGAAAAACATCAAAATGATTACCGCAGATTTGAATTATTTCGCCCCACTGTATTTTTATTTAACCCATTAAAGCCCAGCAAATTTTAATATGGGTTAATAACTGTATTTTTTGCTTCAGTTAAAGCATGTTTTAAGGAGTATTCTCATTGATCTAATCCTTACCTACGCATATTTTAGATTTAATTTATCCTCATCGACCATTCAAATCCTCAACTACAAGAAGGTTACGAGCATTAATTAAAGTATACTTCTAGGCGTATTTCACTGTTGCAATCCTAGGATAGTTTAAGGCAGAATAAATATTTCCAGCATAGTGTTTATATCCTCCCTTAAACATTTCGCCTCGAAATTGTTGAAATCTGATTTATCTTTTAAGCCAAATAATTAAGATAATATATTTTTGCCAGTACATCTTCGTAAAAAAATTAAAAAAAATATGGCCTCAGATTTGTGCTTTTTCCACCAACTGTAAATGCTCGTATTCATTTGGAACATTTCCTTCAGTTAGAGTGTACTTTGTGGCTTATTTCAATTCTTGTAATCCTGGCCCAATTTTGGGTTGTCTATATTAAATATTTTTTTATTTCCCTCACCCATTTCTCGACGAAATTATTCATATCAGCAAATAAGAAATCTTTCAATGGACCAGCTTCTTAAGGAAATTTGAGAAAATCTTCCAAAATATGACCTCAGATTTGTGTTACTTCGCTTTACTGCATTTTCTCTCAAAAATGTATTTATTTGCTTTAGTTAAAGCATGCTTTAAGGTGTACTTATATTGCAGTAATCCTTGCCTATTTTCAGGCTGTCACATACTGATCCGTTTAATGGACAAAAATTAGAAAATCAATATTCGAGAATGGGCGTTTTATATGTAAAATAAATCGATTTTGTAATTTTATGAGTATTTTAAGGAAGATACTGTTCAATAATATATTTTGGCCGAAATTGAATATTCTTATACTTTCTGAATAGCTGAGCAATAGTATGAATTTTGGTTTTCTAAACCGTAAAAATATTGTTTTTAATTAATTTTATATATTTAAATTCCAAAGATTAATTTTTGAAACATATAATTTGAATTACATTTTTGAAATTAAAATAAATTGATTTTGTAATTTCGTTCTTGAGCATTTTAAGGGAAATGTTTTTCAAAATTGACGAAATTTAATATTCTTATACTTTCCGAATTTTATTTTTTTCTAAATCTTAAACATATTGTTTTTAATTAATGTTATATATTTAAATTTTAAGTATGAATATATAAAAAAATACTTTTAGAAATTAAAATAAATTAATTTTGTAATTTCGTTCGTGAGCATTTTAAGGCAAAATTTGTTCAAAAATGATGAAATTGAATATTCTTATACTTTCTGAATAGCTGAAGAGTAGTACGATTTTTGTTTTTTCTAAATTTTAAAATATTATTTGTAATTAATTTTATATATTTAAAATTTAAGGATGAATTTTTGAATATTTCGCAATTATCATAAAATGCTTTATCTATTAAAGAAAGTACATCTTCTCCAATTTTTTCGATTATTTTTTATTTTAATAAAAAATGCAAATTACATTAATTAGTCAAATATGAATTACATTTTTGAAGCAATGAATTTGAATTACATTTCTGAAATTAAAATAAATTGATTTTGTAATTTCGTTCATGAATATTTTAAAAGAAATGTTTTTCAAAATTGACGAAATTTAATATTCTTATACTTTCCGAATTTTATTTTTTTCTAAATCTTAAACATATTGTTTTTAATTAATTTAAATATTTAAATTTTAAGTATGAATATATGAAAAAAATAATTTTTGAAATTAAAATAAATTAATTTTGTAATTTCGTTCGTGAGCATTTTAAGGCAAAATTTTTTCAAAAATGATGAAATTGAATATTCTTTTACTTTCTGAATAGCTGAGGAGTAGTACGAATTTTGTTTTTTTTTTCTAAATTTTAAAAATATTATTATACCCTCCACCTCCAGGATGGGGGTATATTCACTTTGTCATTCCGTTTGTAACACCTTAAAATATTCATCGGAGACCCCATAAAGTATATATATTCTGGGTCGTGGTAAAATTCTAAGACGATATAGCCATGTCCGTCTGTCCGTCTGTCTGTCTGTCTGTTGAAAGCACGATAGCGGCCGAACGAAATGAGCTAGGAGGTTCAAATTTTTCCTAAATGTGTCTTATGGTTGCAGATCGGTTGGGATTGAAAGTGGGCGAAATCGGGCCAGAGGGAAAAATTTTTCCCTCACAAGGACTGAAAATACCCCTAATATTTAGAGTATTTCAGCATGTTTTTTGGACATAATAGCTTGCATTTACTTGATATTTGCAATTCGCATTCCCTTTATAGCATAAAAGGGCACCATAGAGTGATTTTTATTTGTAGGGTGCGAACTGGGACGAAAAAGGGATAAAAATAGTACCTATCAAACGACAACAGATAGAAACACGAAATTTGGCGTGTACATTCCTCTAATAGAGTAAATACATAATATAAAAGTATTTTTTCTAAATTCGTACTTTTAAGGGATTAAATGGGGATAGAGGGATAAAAATAGTACCAACTTAACGGCTGCACCCAGAATAATGAAATTCGATATATACATTCCTCTGATTGCGTAGACACGTAAAATAAAAGAACTTTCTAAAATTCGTACTTTTTGGGGTCAAATGGAAAAAGGGGATAAAAATAGTACCTACCAAATGACAGCAGCTGAAATCATGAAATTCGGAATATACATTCCTCTGACTGCGTAGACCGAAAAATAAAACGTTTTTTTCCAAAATTCGTACTTTCAAGGGATACAATGGTTACAGGGGATAAAAATAGTACCAACTAAACGAATACAGCTGGAATGATGAAATTCAGTGTGTACATCCCTCTAATTGTGTAGATACGTAAAATAAAGTGATTTTAGATAGTCGTACTCTTGAGGGGGCAAATTGGAAAAAGGGGATAAAAATGGTACCAACAAAATGGCCGCTGATAGAATCACGGAATTCGGTGTATACATAGCATAGCCACGTAAAATGTTTTTTCTTCCAAATTCGTACTTTATTTTGTTGTTTTTACGACAAAAAATGGTAGAATCAGGAAGTTTAAAAAATTATACTATTGAAATTAAAATAGGATGGAAATACAACCAACCAAACGACTGTAGCTGAAAATTTACTTTATGAATTGAAGTATTATATCCATTACATATATATATAATACAAATATTGGTAGCCTTGGCTTATTAATTAAATTTCTTATTTTCATACAGTTTATTTCCTCTTGTAGCTTGGAAGCACCACAAAGAAAATAAATGGGACAAAAAGGGATAAAATATGGTACCAATGATACGACAACAGCTAGAATCATAAAATTCGGTGTGTACATCCATTCTCCCTACATCCAGTCTCCCTAATGACGACTGACAATCGCCTAATATTTAGGCATGTTCACTTTCACAATTTCAGCATTTTATTTATATATAGTAGTCGATTTCAAATAGTGTGCATTATAGTTTGAAATAGTAAACAAATATAGTAATGTGCATAAAAATATCACAACTTTCGCAATATGGTACTGTGCTTCTATGTAAAGTCGACTTCCTTTAATCTGCTGGTAATACTATGGAATGCACTCCGTGGTGGAGGGTATATAAGATTCGGCCCGGCCGAACTTAACGCCTTCTTACTTGTTTTTAATTAATTTTATATATTTAAAATTTAAGGATGATTTTTTGAAAATTTCGCAATTATCATAAATAATCTTTATCTATAAATTATCTTTATCTATTAAAGAAAGTTCATCTTCTCCAATTTTTTCGATTATTTTTTATTTTAATAAAAAATGCAAATTACATTAATTAGTCAAATATGAATTACATTTTTGCAGATTTTTTACTCAGTTAATTTAAAGCTACTTTAATTATTTCCTGCTAAAAATATTCCCAATAAATGTTCTGAAAGTAGCCTTAGTTTATATGCCCAATGATTGAGTAAAAACCAAACAGGAAAACCATAAATGTACATAAAAACCGACAATATTTTTAAATTCAGTGCATCACAGACCATATAGAAATGATATATTCTGATAACACCTTCTAATGTTGTCCAATGCATGTATGGGAACGTAGCAGTGTATCTAATATAGATCTCTGCCTAACTGTAATCTTTTATATATTTCGTCTACGAAATTCGTAGATTTTATTTATCCTCAGCAATCATTCAAAATCTTCAAGTACCAAAATGTCGCTCGATCACACCAGCATCGTCAGAAAATCAATGGATAAACTTAAAAAATAATTTCCTACATTTCCTTCAGTTGAAACTAATTTAATACTTGCCTATTTTCAGGCTGCCTACATTTTTCAAAACTTTTCATTTCATCAAACTTTGTTAAATACCACAATCTTATTTATTGATTTTATTTACGCTTCTCCATTATTTCCCGTCGATTCGTCCCATTATGATCTATTCGTTGACCTCTGCATTTATTATTCTTCGTTCTACCCCTCTATATTTAAAGTATACTTCAGGGCGTATTTTATTTTCTCCAATCATTTCATATTTTCAGGTTGTCCCTGTCCATCCTTCCTAAAGAAAATTGCAAAAACTATAATATCCTTCGTAAGAATATTGTTGACCCGTTTCAAAGGATCTGAGATTAGAGTCGATTTGAATTTGGACGACATTTATTCGGATTCATGTTTGTAAATTTCGTTTTCTAGCTTAAAATGTTTCTGTTGATGCAAATAACGTTTTGAATTAAAAGATGACGATAGATTTGTAGCAAAAGTTAATTTTGAAGCAGAAAAACAAAATTGAGTTGAATGTTGTCGATTTCAATTCGATATTTTCGTATGCACTGTTTCTAATTATGTGTGCCTCTACTGTAGGCAGAGAGTTTTAGTTAACATTTACATTTCGAATTGATTGTGTTTTGTTTTCATATCATCAAACAACAAACATTATATAGGAAAAATAGCAAATGTGCCGAAGAAGAAGAAGGAGCAATAGCATCAGCAACGTAATGACTTTACCACCGCACGGACGGGCGTTGGGACCATTTCGTTGGAGATTTTTGCAATTTTCCATAACATCAATTTCGATTGCAACATTAAAAGGAATTTTTAATGAACACAAACGAGAAATGAGAAACTTAAAGTACACAAAAGGACGAAATGATGCAGGAAATCCAAACACCCACACCCCGCAGAGAAGAACACAATCATAATTTGTTGGTGAAAAAAAATTAATTAAAAATGTATTTATCTTTTACTCGAAAACAACAAAAAAAATCTCCATAATGTTTTGACATTTCCTTTGAACCACTGATTTTTATCATTAAATACATATTCAAATTCTATGGTTTGCAGTCATTTCAGCGTAAATTCTTTTATTCGCCAGCCGCCACGAGAAAAAAACACACAGGCCAAAGGAAATTAAAAATAATAAGAAAATTTGGCGGAAAAGTCCGGAAAATGGCCACGATTTGTTGATGGCTTAAGGCATTTCTCTCTCTCTCTCTCTCCCTTAAGGACCTGCGAGGCCAAAAGAAAAGGTCGAAAGTGAAGGGAGCAGTTTGGTTTGGTTTTGGCATCAAACATAAATTGCTTAAATAGTTGCGGTGGGGAAATGAGCTACAAAAAAACAACAGGAAATTTATGGCATTTTTGGGAAAACTTACAGGAAACAATGCCCACATCCTTTAGTGCATTCTACAAATTGCATTAACATTATCAAACAAAACAGGAGCATACAAACGAAGGGAAACTCAAGGACTAAACCAGTTGAGAGGCCAACAAAAATATAAAAAGGCAAAAACCGTCCAAAAACCATAAATCCTCATACAAATTATTGTTACCCATTTTACCCTTAATGTAACACAAATATTTATTTTAAATTATCGATTGCCTGTGTTTGTGTTTATTGCCAAATTTCAAACATCCATAATTTGTTAATTAATTTATGACCCCGGAGGTCATAAAATGTTCCCATCAAATATTGTAATAAACCTCAATGTGCCTTGGTTCCCAAACCACGTCTCTACTGCCTCATTGGCAAAATATCACCACAGACTGGTAGCTTCCGTGGTACGCGGATGGCGTACGTTGCATTGCTCTGCCAACAAGGGATGTTGCGGCAACGCGTGTTTGCAATAACACGGTGGCGGTGTGTGTTTTTTCTGCTTAATTGATTTCAAATCATTAAAATAACACCTTGAGGTATATTTTCTGTTTACACGAAGAAATATGATTTATTCCTGAAAAGGCCGAAGTAACTCCAGAAAGTAGGCGAAGGAAAACAAAATTTATCAGGGAAGATGCAACAGAAATTTAGAAAAACACAAATATTTTCAGATTAATTGAGGTATGTTGTCTGTATGGACTGTATTGAGTGTCTATTTGATTGGGAGCTCTTTTTAGTAAAAATAAAAATAAAAATAAAAATAAAAATAAAAATAAAAATAAAAATAAAAATAAAAATAAAAATAAAAATAAAAATAAAAATAAAAATAAAAATAAAAATGAAAATAAAAATAAAAATAAAAATAAAAATAAAAATAAAAATAAAAATAAAAATAAAAATAAAAATAAAAATAAAAATAAAAATAAAAATAAAAATAAAAATAAAAATAAAAATAAAAATAAAAATAAAAATAAAAATAAAAATAAAAATAAAAATAAAAATAAAAATAAAAATAAAAATAAAAATAAAAATAAAAATAAAAATAAAAATAAAAATAAAAATAAAAATAAAAATAAAAATAAAAATAAAAATAAAAATAAAAATAAAAATAAAAATAAAAATAAAAATAAAAATAAAAATAAAAATAAAAATAAAAATAAAAATAAAAATAAAAATAAAAATAAAAATAAAAATAAAAATAAAAATAAAAATAAAAATAAAAATAAAAATAAAAATAAAAATAAAAATAAAAATAAAAATAAAAATAAAAATAAAAATAAAAATAAAAATAAAAATAAAAATAAAAATAAAAATAAAAATAAAAATAAAAATAAAAATAAAAATAAAAATAAAAATAAAAATAAAAATAAAAATAAAAATAAAAATAAAAATAAAAATAAAAATAAAAATAAAAATAAAAATAAAAATAAAAATAAAAATAAAAATAAAAATAAAAATAAAAATAAAAATAAAAATAAAAATAAAAATAAAAATAAAAATAAAAATAAAAATAAAAATAAAAATAAAAATAAAAATAAAAATAAAAATAAAAATAAAAATAAAAATAAAAATAAAAATAAAAATAAAAATAAAAATAAAAATAAAAATAAAAATAAAAATAAAAATAAAAATAAAAATAAAAATAAAAATAAAAATAAAAATAAAAATAAAAATAAAAATAAAAATAAAAATAAAAATAAAAATAAAAATAAAAATAAAAATAAAAATAAAAATAAAAATAAAAATAAAAATAAAAATAAAAATAAAAATAAAAATAAAAATAAAAATAAAAATAAAAATAAAAATAAAAATAAAAATAAAAATAAAAATAAAAATAAAAATAAAAATAAAAATAAAAATAAAAATAAAAATAAAAATAAAAATAAAAATAAAAATAAAAATAAAAATAATAAAAATAATAAAAATAAAAATAAAAATAAAAATAAAAATAAAAATAAAAATAAAAATAAAAATAAAAATAAAAATAAAAATAAAAATAAAAATAAAAATAAAAATAAAAATAAAAATAAAAATAAAAATAAAAATAAAAATAAAAATAAAAATAAAAATAAAAATAAAAATAAAAATAAAAATAAAAATAAAAATAAAAATAAAAATAAAAATAAAAATAAAAATAAAAATAAAAATAAAAATAAAAATAAAAATAAAAATAAAAATAAAAATAAAAATAAAAATAAAAATAAAAATAAAAATAAAAATAAAAATAAAAATAAAAATAAAAATAAAAATAAAAATAAAAATAAAAATAAAAATAAAAATAAAAATAAAAATAAAAATAAAAATAAAAATAAAAATAAAAATAAAAATAAAAATAAAAATAAAAATAAAAATAAAAATAAAAATAAAAATAAAAATAAAAATAAAAATAAAAATAAAAATAAAAATAAAAATAAAAATAAAAATAAAAATAAAAATAAAAATAAAAATAAAAATAAAAATAAAAATAAAAATAAAAATAAAAATAAAAATAAAAATAAAAATAAAAATAAAAATAAAAATAAAAATAAAAATAAAAATAAAAATAAAAATAAAAATAAAAATAAAAATAAAAATAAAAATAAAAATAAAAATAAAAATAAAAATAAAAATAAAAATAAAAATAAAAATAAAAATAAAAATAAAAATAAAAATAAAAATAAAAATAAAAATAAAAATAAAAATAAAAATAAAAATAAAAATAAAAATAAAAATAAAAATAAAAATAAAAATAAAAATAAAAATAAAAATAAAAATAAAAATAAAAATAAAAATAAAAATAAAAATAAAAATAAAAATGAAAATAAATGTTATTCTACCTTTCAAAGTCAAAGTAATCGGAAAAGGGTGATTTTTTAAGAGCTTGATAACTTTTTTTTAAAAAAAAAACGCATAAAATTTGCAAAATCTCATCGGTTCTTTATTTGAAACGTTAGATTGGTCCATGACATTTACTTTTTGAAGATAATTTCATTTAAATGTTGACCGCGGCTGCGTCTTAGGTGGTCCATCCGCTTAGTCCAATTTTGGCATTTCCACGTTTTTGAGTAACAGAGACCCAATTGGTGCGAACGGCGACGAATCGAAAATTGGTGGTCATCATTAACACTGGCCGATACAGCTGCGATATTTTCTTCAGTTCGCACTCTACGTAAGCGTGTTGGTGGTTTAATGTCCAACAATGTAAATTTGGTGCGAAATTTAGTCACAATAGCCCGAATAGCCGCTTCAGTGGGTCGATTAAACTGACCATAAAATGGAAGCGCGCAATGAACTTTCTTAACAGAGCACGCATTTTGATAATAAAATTCAATAATTTGCAAGCGTTGTTCGTTTGTAAGACGATTCATGATGAAATGTCAAAGCATACTGAGCATCTTTCTCTTTGACACCATGTCTGAAATCCCACGTGATCTGTCAAATACTAATGCATGAAAATCCTAACCTCAAAAAAATCACTCTTTATATTTCAAAAATATATAAATTTTCCAAAAACATCTCCATAACTTAATTATTCCATTTTTACAAAAATTTTCACATTAAAGCTGGCCCTCAAATTTCTTTCTCAAGTGCCCTGAAGCGTCTAGAATATTTAAATATTTTCCTCTTGTTTTTTATATCAAATCCTTAAAGAAATGCCATACACCCCTAACATTAAAGAAAATTTCTAAATATAGATAAGGGGATTTGCCATATTTTATTACCTTTGGCTTAAGAAACGTTTAAACAGCAGACGCCTTAAATTATGCCACAACAATTGCCCGCCTAAAAGTATACCTTTTTCGGCATTTTCCTCATAAATTTTAAAATATTTATTGAACTTGCCGTCATAAAACGTTGAGGAAAACACAACAAAACTCTCATAATTGAGGCAAAGGAAATCTCGATTTTTTCTCTCTGGTCTGTTTGGGAAATTTATGTGTCACGGTAGCATGTGTTCTGTGCGTGTGGGGTGGTGGGGGATATTAAATACCCGCAAAATTACCGATAAATTTTAAAATATTTTTTTGCCTTTTGCCAGACAAAATAAACAAATATCGTAGACAGGAAACCAGAAAAATGAAAACTAACAACATTTTAAGCCCCGACACAAGGCGAAGGATTTACTTAAAGGGATTATTCAACTTTGAATGATATTAAAAAACCACCACCACCACCCTGCACCACGCCAACGAGCAGGGAAACAAACGATTTATATTTTTAAAAGAGAATAACAAAAAATATAACTCTCCAAGTGTCAATATTAACTTTAACTTTGAATAAATTTCAAATGTTTTAGAACAAGCCAAGCATAAATCTAAAAAAACCCCGACTAGGTTAGGCCATTAAATTCGAAATGTTACGAACATAATTAAAACCCTTTCAGCACACAAATATAATGTGTTTCAAATGTCGACTGGCATAGTGTGTTTCAAATATCAATAATGAAATGGCAAAAGGATACTCTACTACTCCTCCGTACACATATGTACGCCGTAGCATAAGTGTGTGTGGTGCGAGGAGGGAAGTTTTGTGTAATTATTATAGTCATTATTTAACTTTAATTGCGTTACGCGTATTAATATCACAATAATAACAACAACTCTATCCTCCGCCTTCTCCCACTTCCCCAACCCTTTGCATATGACCGAGAGTGTTTCCCGTATGCAAAATAGTCAATAGTTTGCCGGGAATACATCCAGGACCATAGATAGACCATAGCCATATAATAGAAAACCCCGAAAACCTATAAATTAGAAAAAGGAAAGGGTTTCGCCAAAGTGTAAACTTTAAACTTGTTTTTCCAGAAGAATTTCAAATTTATGGCCCAATTTAGGGGAAGAGAGAAAGAGTGGCTGTTTTGCAGGAGTAAGAGTTATACTCAGTAGCACATAATATATATGGTATATAATTTATATAACCTAATTTTAGGAGTATTGAAATAAATTTATTAAAGCCTATTTGAGGTAACGTAAAATATTGTCGAAGAACTGTGTATTTTGACATTTTAAACTTGAAAAATATATTAATTTTTTATTTTTACTAAACTTCGAATTTACGTGGAAGGTATATTTAATATGTAAACTATTATTTTGTCGTTATAAGTCATATCATGTCCAGCTAAATTTTAAGCAGAAGATGCTACAAATATTCTGTCATTCACTTTACTTTGAAGATTCGGTTCAGGAACTGTCGACCAATTATTGTATGCACAAATAAAGAAACAATAAAAAATAGAAAAAAAAACGCAAAAAAATATTTCATTTATTTTTTAGTAGCTAACATCCTATAGAAGAAGAAATTGCTTATTTGAAAAATATCTATGGTTAAATGTAAAAGTTCTTTTGTAAGATAATTAAAAACCATGCTTTTTAAAATTAAATTATTTTTTTTTCTAATTTTTACTACAATTTCAATTTTAATTATTATTTTGGCAGTATAAGTCCGATCATACCAAGATATATATTAAACAGAAGATAGAAGGTAAAGGCTATGAATCGTCTGCCCATTAACTTTACTTAGAAGAAGTTGTTTAGGAAACGCCAATAAAACATTGAGAATTTAATTAATTAATTTTTTGCCTTTATTGTTTGTACGAAAAAAAAACTCCATACAAAATAGAAAAAAATAGCAAAAAATATTTGGTGTATTTTTTAAAAATTTCCATCCTAATGAAGGAAACAATGACTATTTGAAAAATATCTATGGATAAATGAAAAAGTTATGGCCCTCTTTGATATGATTTTTTATTTTTTTAATATGTCGGTAAAGGACCATTAAAATTAGTATATGAGTCATTCCATGCCAAGCGGTACGAATTTTGATCTCGATAGCTTGGATTGTTTTCAAAATTGGTTTACGAATTCTTCTTATAAAAATATTTTATACGTTATTATTGAAAAAAAAAATAAAAAATGTTTTTTTACGATTTATGAACAATTTAATAGTGTTGAAATTACGATTATTTCAAAAAGGTGTCGTAATTCAATCGCCTGTATCTCCTGAACTATTTTACCGATTTTAATGTACTATACCTTGTTTTGAAGGTAATTTCAATTACTTCGATTTTTATTTATTTATTAATTTATTTATTTTATTTTAATTTTCGAAGTGATTACATTAATTGATTTTTTTAATTTTTAAGTATTTTTTAGCGAAATGTATACTCAACAAAAATTTCAAAGAAAGAATGGCAACTTCTCCATAAGTAAAAGCTTTTTTTATTTTTTCAAAAATACGTACATATAAAATATTTTTATGAGAATAATACATACGTCAATCCAAGCTATCGAGGTCAAAAATTATAATTATTAAATAAAATGGCCAAATGGCGATATTCCCCTGTTGAAATTAATGTGACTTTTAAAAAATAAAATATAATTGGGAACACATAAAACTTTTCTCAGCTGAAAATGCAGAGAAGTAAAGTGATTTTTAAAAAATAAAATAAAATTGAGAAGTCAAGAATCAAAAACTGACTAATTTTCACTGCTGAAATTAAATTAATTTTTACAAAATAAAATTTTCACGATATGAAGGAGTGACTACTTTTTCATTGCTGAAAATTAACGCAATAAAGTTGTCTTTATTTGAAATAGTGTCTATATTTAAGGGTGACATGAAAAATCGACCAAAAAAAAAAATAAAAATGGAAAAACAGTACGAAATTAAATTATGACAAAAAATAAATGCAAAATTACTCAAATGAAAAATTGTCAAAAATTGGGACATTAAATATGAGCATGTAAGCAAACTTCAATCGGCTAAACCGAATGATATATAGAGTGGGTCATTTCCAATTTTAAATTCGAACTACCGACCACTTTGACTTTTATTTTTATTTTCAGGTTTATGTTTGACATTTGCACAATGGGACGCTATACGTTCGAACAAAATTGGAAAATATTAAAAACTTACTTCCAAAGTAGTGAGTCTTTAACTCAAACTGTAAGAAATTTACGTGGAAAATTTTCGATAAGAGATCTTCATTAGCTTTCATAGAGCTCATTTTCATCCCGATGGCTATAAGCGAAATTACCTCATATGGGGTTCAGAGAGTATACACGTACTATTGACAACTATCCACAACGAGAGCCTGTTTGGTGTGGATTTTGGGCTGTACAGAAAAATTGGGTTGATCGGATGAGTTACTGCCGAGCCAGTCGTTGCAGTCATATGAGTGATATTGGGTTCCATTATTAAATGACAAAGTTCAACCGGTTTTTGCCACGCCTCTTCTAGAACATCCCATACCTAAAATTAAAGATGCTGTTATATACGTATGATCGGAATATTCTTAAAGTTGACCTTTGCTATCATCATTTCAAAATTATTTTATTTTTTTTTTAGTTTTCAATATACATAATAAAAGTGAAAACTTGATTTGAAAAATATTTTAAAATAAAGTATTATCTGACAAAATTTAAGACCTTCCATAGACATGTTCTCTGAGAGTGAGGGTGTATATGTCGGTTTAACCGACTGAAACTTACTTGTTTTTAATACGAAATATCGCTCAAAAATATAAGTCATCAGTCGAAAGCTTGGTCTGCGGAGTAAAGATTTTATGCCTTGGGGCCTTCGGGCTTTTTGGTCCTATTGGGTTTGTCCAAACCGGCAACACGGAGTAAAGATTTTATGCGTTGCCAGTCTTCGGCTGGGCTTAAAGATTTTCTACCCTGGGCGGGGTCTAAAACTTACGCAGAATAAAGGCAAAAGTAGTGAAAAAGCGAATAAATTAACGTATTTTTTTAAATAAAAAGAAAAAATTTTAAGATATAAATAAGTGGCGATTTTTCTCCAACTGAAACGTGTTTTACTAAAATTTAATGAACTGATAATTCATAAGGCGGTTTTAGTGCTCCCATTTCGAAAAACTTCCGGATCTGAAGTTATTTTTTGCTCTCCTCTAGGAATTCTCCCATTTCGCTGTCAATTTTCTTCCCAGCATTCTGTCTTGTCCAGTTTTCAGTTGTAAAATAAACCATTATTGATATATTTCGCCGAGTACGAAGTACATATTACTTAAAATGCCCATTTATTTTCCTCTTGCCATCTTCTGGCCAGTTTATGATGATGACTTATGTCTGTTACAGGCCTCTGCCATAGTTGTAACAGTTACAATGACACTGACGACGACGACAACGGACAGCGGGGTATGGGGGACTTGAACTACGTCGAAGATGGCAAGGCTGGTTGAAGCTGAGGCTGGCGATGACGATGATCATCACGGTGGTTATGGTGGTTATAGTGGCCATGCTTGGGCTGTAACTGTTGCTATTGCTGCTCATCATGATGATGCTGCTGATGATGATGATGTGGTGTTGATGTTAAATACTGTTTAATTAATGAATTGTATGCAACAGTAAAGATGTATTTTAAACAACAAAATGCAAACCCACAACAAGTAAGTAACAATTCATCAAGCAGACACCTTTTCCTCCGCAACAAACGCCAAATGAATGCCAACCAGCCAGCCATCCAGTCAGTCAGCCAGCCAGCCACCGAGCTAGGCCGCCGCATCATTGGATAGAGACAAGAATTCTTGGTTTTTTTTTTTTTACAAGAAGTCTTCTTCGGAGGGTATGACGAAAACTCTCAGCAGCGGTTAAATGTCTCGTTAGACCTGTGGCGGAAAGAAGACAAATTTGACTTCCTCAATAGTTAGGTGCCCGGAATGGGTGCAAGGGGAACAGAGCATATTTGCATCTTAAGCGCAAAACATTTGGCTGGCAGTTGGTGCAAAATTGTTCATGTACTCGTAGAGCAAAAATGTGTTTTGGAGTTTTTTGTGTTCAGGTATTTTTGTTCACACCTTATATTTTCTTGAATTGAGAAGCAAAAAAAAAACAGGGCCAGCAACAACAGCCGAAACAGAGGGGAAGTCGTGGTCGAAGCGTAATTACTTTACAAGTGGTCAAAGCTGGGCATTATAAGTAAAATTGATAAAATATGAAAAAAAGTGACTAAAGAAATATTAAATAGTTAATATTTATTTTAAAAATTTAAATATTAATTTTTATTTCCAAGACATGAAAAAGTAATCAATTTTCAGTGCTGATAATTAATATATTGTTTAAAATAAAATTGTCAAGACATGGAAAAGTTAAACAGATATTTGATTTTATTGTTCCACACTTTTTCTAGGTCATGATCACGGAAATTTGGAGATTGGATATTGCAGAGTAGACATGGTGTACTATTTGGGAACATATTTGTGTTTAAAGTTATTCGGATATTATTTATAATTAATTTATAAAAAAATCTCTAGAATATTAATCTAAAATTGCGACTGAAAACATTACCCTCCTCTCACATTCATTCAGCGGCATTTTTCTCCTCTTTGCCTTTTGTAGAGTGCAAACCGGCAACAAAGAAAAATGGAAATACATTGCAGTGCATTTTGAAAAAAAAAAAAAACTCTCCAAGATGTGTGTGCGTTTTCTTGCTGTCTGATGCGTTAAATGGCATTTGTTAAGCTCCGCAGTTTTTTTCGTTTGCAACACTTTTCTTCTTGCAGCATATTTCGGGGAGAGAGCATGGGCGCAAAGAAGTGCAAATGATAGAGTGTGAAGAACTTGAAATGAACCGTGGCTAAAAACAGGGGAAAAAATATGTGTGTTTGTGGTATTTTTGGTTTAATAGGATTTGGAAATTTTTGACTATTGTAAAATGTATGCCATGAACTGAAGATGAATGTACTAGAATCAGAGCACTAAAATATAATGAGGACAAAGGTGAGACAAATTTCCAATCCATCCGTCATTTAGAAAATCTGCACAGCAAATATTATTAAATAATATGCTATTTCGGACATCTAGTATATGGAGCCATAAAATATCACCCAAAAACTAAATTGGCCACAAACAATGATAAAAGTCCAAAAATATTAGAAATTAGTAACTATTCCCGTATTTTCACATCTATACATGTGGCATGTGTGCTTTATTACATAGTGCAAATTTTTGACTGATATCCTTCTCATTCGTTTGGGGGAATCATTTACTTAAATAGTCCGGGTATTTCGTTGAAAAGTTGCTGAGAAGTCACCTGATGAAGGTTTTCGCAGGCCAGAAATAATTATAGGGCCAATAGGGCAGCCAATTAATAAATGTCACCATGCAATTTGTAAATAAATATCAATTCTATAAAAAATGGTCTTGAATCAGGACAATATCCCAGTTCAAATCAAATATTGATTACAGACCGAAATAAAAGAACCGAAAAAAATTAAAGAAATTACAATAGCTTACTTCCGTTATCATGCACGGCAGTGACCAATACCTTTTACAGAATTTTAGTCGTCTAAAGCCGTAGATTGAAAAAAATAAGGAAATATTTTTTTAAGGGTTACAACAAAATCTTTTTTATTTTCATTTTAAATTTTATATTTTATTTTGAAATTGATAATTTATGGGGATATATGGATTATAAACAGAAATTTTGAAATTGGCGCTATATGAAATAGAAATTTTGTAATTGGGGTTATATGGAATAGAAAAAGAACGAAACAAGTAAAAGACGTTATGTTCGGCCGAGCCGAATCTTATAAACCCTCCACCACGGAGTGCATTCCACAGTATTACTGATTGATAGAGGCAGTCGACTTTACATAAAATGAAGAAGCATATTAAGAAAATTGCGATATTTCTTTACTATTTTGAAATAAAGGGTGATTTTTTACACATAAAATTCAGAAAAATGCATGAATATTATTTGAATCGATAGTACGGTCCATATAATTTATTGTTTGAAGATTATTTCATGCAAATGTTGACCTTGACTGCGCCTCAAATGGTCTATCCGCTTAGTCCAATTTTGGCATTTCCACGTTGTTGAGTAACAGAGGCCCAGTTCGCACTCTACGTAAGCGTGTTGGTGGTTTAATCTCCAACAATGTACATTTGGTGCGAAATTTAGTCACAATAGCACGAATAGCCGCTTCAGTGGGTCGATTAAACTGACCATAAAATGGAAGCGCGCGATGAACTTTCTTAACAGAGCACGCATTTTGACAATAAAAATCAATAACTTGCAAGCGTTGTTTGCAAGACTTCATAAGACTCATTGTTAAATTATAGACCAAACTGAAGATGTTTGACAGTGAAACAAAACACGAAACGTGCGTCAGCTGTTTAAACCAGTGTTGCCAAAAAGATAATAGCTAAAAAATCGCCCTTTATAAGGCATACTTATGCTCACTGTTTTAAATAAATTGTGATGCTTCATTAATATGACATTACTAGTCCTCTACTATATAAGTATAATACTTCAAGTATAATGAAAAAGTGAACACTAAGCAGCAATCTTCAAAAATATGCCTAAAATATTAGATATATTATCAGTAGTCATTATAGAGAAACTTTTTTCCTCAGGGCCGATTTACCCTATTTGCAAGTTTTTGATTCCATCTACAGACCAAATGTCTGTACCATATGTTTCGCGTCCACAGTGGAATGGATACAACTTAATTCATGATTTTAACTACAACCATTTTCTTGGTACCATTTTCATCCCGAATAACGAATAATATCTTTATTTTTCATGTCTACTCAGTCAGAGCAATACACACACATAATTTCACTATCTTAACTGCAGCCGTTTGGTCGGTACTATTTTTGTCCCCTTTCGAGCCATTTTACCCTTAAACAAATATATTTCTTGTCTACACACTCAGATGAGCCTGCGGTTTGGGTGAAACCATTTTTATCCCCCTTTTTCAATTGTATCCCTTAAAAGTACGAATCTTGAAAAGCCATCTATTTTACGTGTCTACGCAAATAGATGGATATGCTTTCCAAATTTCACGTTTCTAGCTGTTATCGTATCATTGGTACAATTTTAATACCTTTTCGTCCCATTTAGTCCGCAAACATTTTTATTAATTTTTCGTGCATTCAAGCTACAAGAAGAAAGTATGCAACAAATTTCAAGTACATATAATGCAGAAATTTTCAAAAAAATAACATGTTTAAATAATCTAAATATTGAGGGTACTTTCAGTCCTTGTTAGGGAAACTTTTTCCCTCTGGGCCGATTTCGCCCACTTTCAATGTCAACCATAAGACACATTTAGGGAAAATTTGAACATTCTAGCTCATTTCGTTCGACGACTAGCGTGCTTTCAACAGACATACAGATTGTCTTAGAATTTTACCACGACTCAGAATATATATACTTTATGGAGCCTCCGATGAATATTTCAGGGTATTACAAACGGAAGGACAATCCCATCCTTAGGTGGAGAGTATAAAAAGAACACAATTTTGAAAGTTGAGGCTATATGAAACTCTTGTTGAAAAGTAGTCAGAACATTTGTAGCCCAAACAGAAATTTTGAAATTGAGACTATGTGGGGCTAAATAAAACTATTTCAATGCAAAATGTATATATATATATATATATTTATCCTTGAATGTTTTTAAAATTATTTGTATACCTGAGATCCTATAAAATATATTTCGAAAGTGAGTTGTTGATGACAAAAAAGAAATTAACATTTTTTCTAAAACTTTTTTTTTTTAATATTTCTGATTTGGCTATACATTTAAAAGTTAGTTTGGGTATAAAGAAGAGCCTAGGAACATGGAAAATAGAATACAAACAAATAGTAAAAAACGTTGCATGCATAGAAAAATTCCATGAATATATCTAATACTTATTGGAATTGAAAATCGGTTCTGAGGGATTTTTCCCTAACATGAACAGAATATAGCTCCTTTTATGTGAAAATTGTTGCCTTGTATTTACTTAATAATTGGTAAACCCAGTAGTTGAAAATTCTCTAATGTGTTTCTTTTATAATTTATAATATTTTTTTCGATTTGAATGCACTGTGCATTGTATCTCTGCCTTGCGTTATGGCCGACTTAAGAAGATATTCGTCGTTTTTTTTTGTTTTGGCAAATGTGTAAGTGTGGTTCTGGTTGCTTTTTTCGGTTTCCCGGTAAAGGTGGCTAACAAGCTTAAGAAAAATTACAGCATTTCGCCCTTTCATCAACACTCCAGTAGAAAATGGAGGAGCTCAACGATGGAGAAGAAGAACAGCAACTCGCCATAGAAATAAAGGCGAGAAAGAAAAGTGCTGCTGGTGGTGGTGAAGGTGATGGTTGTGGTGTTGTTGGCAATGTTCAGCAGATAGAAGCGGAACAAGAGACAAATAGTTTTTTGGCTTTAGGCTGGAAATGCACTTTGCTGCAACACCAACAGCAAGCACCAGCCAGCCAGCATGATAACAACACCAAAAATATGTTGGATTTTGTATTTTTTGTGGGTCTGCCTTCGGAATGGCAGAGGGGGGTTCCCGGTCGACAACTAACAACTCATTTAAATTGTAGGCAACAATTAGCGGCCGCAGCCGAGACGATTTATCTTCTCCTGTAAGCCATTTCGGGCCATTTCCCATTTCACCCGAACTGAACGCGATAGTATAACAATTGTATGCTAAATAGTGAGAATAGTGAAGTTACAGCTCAATTTTAGGCAAGCGAAGGCAAAGAAAGAGCCGTTAAGTTGCAGGAATCTAAAGCCCCTTGAGTTAAATATTTCTTTTCGAGGAAAAGAAAAACAGAAAATAAAACATGTAATTGTAAGTTTATTTTTTGGGGTGATCAATTGTTCCACGAAATGCAAAACTCATCTGAAATTCTAGAAGAAAATTTGCCTATCATGTGATGCGCTGATAGCTCCGCTATCTCTGGGGTGTGATTTTAATTTCATACTTAAACAAGCTCAAGTCAAACGTAACAAACAAATATTCCATCATTCGCGAGCTACCCAAAATATTACCCTGCAATAGCAGCCAAATAATAATCAAAAAAGCACAACATGTAAAATAAAAAATAGATGTATGGAAATAATGAAAAAAATATTACTCCCACGAAGATTAATAACACCAACACAATCAGCCTCCCCACATCACACACACCAAGAGAGCTACGTCCTTGCAGGCGCACCCACCTATCCCCCACACCCGAGCTGGCTCCAGGGTTTAGCACAAATTGCAGCTTGGAGGTAGGCCATATCCCAGCAATGAAGTGGTGTGGGGAGGAGACTGTAGACTGAATCTACATGTGAAAAATTGGCAATGAAATGTTGCTTCGCTGCCGCCGTTTTGTTCACTCATTGCAGGTCGTTCCCATTTCTCTGGCAATTTCTAGTCGTTGTTTAGCTTTTTTTCATTCGTTCGTTCATTCATCCATCCATCCATCCACTCACTCATTCATCTTTACTATTGTTTCATAAATTTGTTATTGTTGGCGGTGTGTGTTGCTTTTTTTCATACATCACTCACAGGATCAATATTAAAATTCAAAATAGTACTAGAGGGCCATACAATTGTTCATTTTTTTAAATATTCATATAACTTTTGAGGTATTAATAATGAAAAAATGCAAACATACATACGAATCCACAAAAAAACTATACTCCAGGTGGTTGCAACCACTATTCAGAGTTTTAATAATTCAAATAAATCCACCACCTTTTTCATTTCCCCTCCTTCATCACATTTAACATTCGTAAACAACGACATCAGTTTCTTATAAGAATAAGTCAAGAGTCAACTTATAAGAATTTAATCGTCTGATTAATACTAGAGCACCCTCTAGCGTTGAGTAGTTTTTCTTCCAATAAATTTAATTATCCAATAGATATTTTCAAAGGAATAACCAATTAGATGGACAACTCAAAATCAATCAATTGTTTTATTCAGTTAAAGTTGATCAGGCTAAAAAAGATAAATATATGTAAAGGCATGGCGTTTAACACCTAATGTCATAACGGCCCAAATCAAATTGCCATAAGGTCCAAAAAGAGATTTTATGGAACATTATGCCTCAATGCACGCAAGAAAATTCCCATATCAAATCCAGAGACGAGATAAAATTTTGTTTTCACTGAAAGTTACCTACTGTTTACAGTCGGCTTCAAGTGACTAATAAATTAATGCATTTTTATAGAGAAACTTGATAATTTTGTTTGTTCTCACTAAAAGGAAACTATTCATTACAGTTGGCTTCAAGCGGCTAATGCATTTTTATGAAGAAGCTTACAAGATAGGTCTCACTCGGAGTTAAATATGGGTTGTTTGGATAATAAACTCGCCTGATATTCTACAAGGAAAAAACGTATGTTCAAAAAATTTATAAATTTCGGTCAGAACTGATGAACATGAATATGTCATCACTGTTCCGAAAAACCTAATTTTTATATAATAATCAATAAAGAAGACAAAAAGATCACATTCAGCTGTTAGTTCGATTTTTCTTCAACAATAAAATGTATAGCACAAATAAAGTGAATATCAATAATATTCTTTGTACTCACTTCGAAATTTTAAAAATAACACTATACCAAAAGTAAGAATGGATCTATATATAAATGTATAGGCGTAAACTTCGAAATATATATATAAATCTATGACTGTAATTTAATGAAACTAAATAAAACTTAAAAAAAAATAATGACATATTTTTAATATGTTTATTTGTATATGACTTTTTTCCGAAGGATGGCGGATTAAACATTTCTTGGTAATATGTATTTATACTTGTCCGGGAAACATTTAATAGAATTTAATAAATCTTCTATTTGTCTTCAGATATCATACCGGCTTAAAGAAAAACACGCCTATTATTTCTAATTTTTCTGATCTTTCATGTGCTGAAAAAAATATTTGTAAATGAAGACGAATGAAACAAATTGATAATTTTATTTCTAATTTTTCTGATTATTTCATGTTCCGAAAAAATATTTTTCTCAGAGATTGTTTTATTTCTGCCCACTGCTGTACTGATTTAAAAACCAAAAACGAAAAATTTTCACTTCATATATGTATCTGTTTCAAAGCATAGTCTAATTTTGCACTTAGCAAAAGAAAAATCATTCAGAGTCCTGTTATTTTGCCAGAAATCATGATAAAGGTAGTGTGCAGTCAAGAAATAAATAAAGTCATGTCATTTGATGATAAATTTCAATTCTATAAAATATGGTCAGGCTTGCCAGATGAATTTTTCCTGATCCTGATCACACTTGTCCCCAAAACAGTCATGAAAAATACCCAATTATAAATTTACGATTGAATTCTAAATTTTACTCGGTTTAAATAAGTCTGTAGTTTAAATGAATAAATACAAAAATTGAAATAGGAACAATACATAAAAAACAAAATAAGATCATAAAGTATTTCGGTGTCTTGTTGGATGAAGGCGAATGCCACCATTAATTAATTTAATTTTTATTGATAGCATTAATACATTATAACAAATTCATTTCTATGCTCCTTTCTTGTCGATGACATTTTTTATAATTCTTTTCTTCTTTTCTTATCTTTATTATAATTTCTTTTCTGACCAGCATAACCTTCGGAAGATGGTCGTTACCGACGACGAGACATTTGTAATTTAATGTGTATTCCTAGTTAAAATCGAATACTAAAAATTTTCCAAGGAATGTCGTATATCCTCTCAAAATCCCCGACATATTTTATGAAATCCCCACAAAAATCGTATGTCCCCATTTCATATTTTGTCTTTTTGGTCATCATAAAATCCCTATGATGATGGTCCTGAGCCAGGACAGTATCCCAGTTCGTAAAGGAGTATTAAAAGACAATACATATATTTGTAGATTGTTTGATCTTTTTTGTAATGGAAATCTTTCGATACAGCCGAGGACTGGCAACGCAGATAACTCTTACTCTACGTATCGGGATTTGTTCATAAGCCCGCAGGAAACCTCTCTTTTGATTACCATTTCTCATACGAAAAACAAGTAAGGAAAGGCTAAAGTCGGGCGGGGCCGACTATATGATACACTCCACTTTCTATCCGAATACAATTCAACACGGTAAAAAGTGAAAACGGAAGAATTTATGTATGTTTCCTAATCATAGGCTAATATGACCTGGTCCAATTTGTCAAATCGAAAAGAATATTTGTATCGGGGCTATATCCAAACATGGAATAAAGTGACTAACTTTCAAAATAAGTTCAAATATAACGTGTTATGCTCACTTCAAAGAAATTCGGTGAAAATTCGTGGTTTCTGGGGCGGAAAAAGTCTATCTGGGAGCGAAATTTGTATTGGATTTATATGTAAATCTGAACCGATCTGACCCATTTTCACCATGGGTGTTGCTAGTTGAAATATAAGATATTTTGAAAGATTTGAAAAAGATCTGTTAAAATATGTGGTTTATAGAGTGGAAAAAGTGAAATTTGTGTGGCAGCTACATAAATCTGAACCGATCTGGCCCATTTTTACCACAGGTGTTTCTAGTTGAACTATAGGGTGATTTTTTAAGAGCTTGATAACTTTTTTTAAAAAAAAAACGCATAAAATTTGCAAAATCTCATCGGTTCTTTATTTGAAACGTTAGATTGGTCCATGACATTTACTTGTTGAAGATAATTTCATTTAAATGTTGACCGCGGCTGCGTCTTAGGTGGTCCATTCGGAAAGTCCAATTTTGGGCAACTTTTTCGAGCATTTCGGCCGGAATAGCCCGAATTTCTTCGGAAATGTTGTCTTCCAAAGCTGGAATAGTTGCTGGCTTATTTCTGTAGACTTTAGACTTGACGTAGCCCCACAAAAAATAGTCTAAAGGCGTCAAATCGCATGATCTTGGTGGCCAACTTACCGGTCCATTTCTTGAGATGAATTGTTCTCCGAAGTTTTCCCTCAAAATGGCCATAGAATCGCGAGCTGTGTGGCATGTAGCGCCATCTTGTTGAAACCACATGTCAACCAAGTTCAGTTCTTCCATTTTTGGCAACAAAAAGTTTGTTAGCATCGAACGATAGCGATCGCCATTCACCGTAACGTTGCGTCCAACAGCATCTTTGAAAAAATACGGTTCAATGATTCCACCAGCGTACAAACCACACCAAACAGTGCATTTTTCGGGATGCATGGGCAGTTCTTGAACGGCTTCTGGTTGCTCTTCACTCCAAATGCGGCAATTTTGTTTATTTACGTAGCCATTCAACCAGAAATGAGCCTCATCGCTGAACAAAATTTGTCGATAAAAAATTTCGAACCGAACACTGATTTTGTTAATAAAATTCAATGATTTGCAAGCGTTGCTCGTTAGTAATGAAAAAAATGCTCGTTCATGATGAAATGTCAAAGCATACTGAGCATCTTTCTCTTTGACACCATGTCTGAAATCCCACGTGATCTGTCAAATACTAATGCATGAAAATCCTAACCTCAAAAAAATCACTCTTTATAAGATGTTTTTCCAATTTTGAAGAAAATCTGTTAAAATATGTGGTATCTAGAGAGGAAAAAGTCAAATTGGGAGCGAAATTTGTATGAGAGCTATATATAAATCTATATATAAATCTTTTTTCCAGATCATCTTATATTTACTTTACTCGGAATATCAACTGGAAAATTGGATCAATTGCTTTACTATTTACCATATTCATTAAATTTGACTAAAGATGAATTTATAGTAACTGTAAAATTTATATGAACTACATAAAATTGCTCCCATGAAACACCTGGGTTTAGTAATCAAAACACAGGGATGGTGTAGGGTATTATATAGTCGGCCCCGCCCGACTTTGGCCTTTCCTTACTTGTTATATACTAGAGTATTTATTTATTGTCTATTTTCAATAAAAATGACTTTCAAAAAGAATTATTTGCAGGGTGCTTAAACACACCTCTGCAATTAATACTTTTGTCCCGAACTTTTTTGTGATAAAACAAAGAATTTGCTAGATATTTTGATGTATATTTTAATGTATAGTTCTAAATGTGATTTCTGTAGAAATTTTTGATTTCCACTTCATACAGAACATGAGTAACAGGATGTTTTCTAAAAGCATTATTCAGCAAATGTCAGTTAAATAAAAATAATATTTGTTCCTTCATTTTCAAAATCTCTAATATGTATTTCTTCCAATAACAAATTCAGTTTCTCGATGAAAATGTGAAATAACTAAGATTTTAGACTTCCCTTTTTATTTTCGTCTTCCAACGTAGATCTGCTTCTCTTTTGAATAATATTTGTTACATATGTCTGTGGCAAACATAAAAAATATAAAAAAACGAAAAATATTGGATTTTAAAGATTTTATAGGACTAACTAGCAATCATGCTTATAAGCAACATTGGAGCTGAAAGAAAGGGCAGAGATTTGTGACCACTTATATTAGACGTTTTAAGCCACAAACCAAGCTCAAGTTCACCCGAAGAATTCAATCTTAAGTAATCTCTTCTATGTTCTATGTACTGCTTCTCATTTCTTCCTTCGGCCATAATCTAAGGTTTGTGTCTTCGCTATATTATATGATTCCCCCTCTTCTTAGCTTAGCTCTTAATAATGAATTACACAAAAGCACTTCTGGTTTTACCATTTGCCACTTCTCGCCAAGATTATGTAAGCTTTAAGATTGGTAGCTGAGAGCTAGATGACATAACTGTACACAGTGTAGGATTTAATTAGCTGTACGTTCGTAGAATTTTCAATCAAATCATTTTCAGGCAGCATCAGCACCAGAAGAAAATCCCTAATAAAATGACTATCTGGCCAGAACATACTTCGCCATCAACAGCAGCTTTGGCCAAGCCCCACCAGACATTGTGGAGATAAATTTGTACAGCGGGTCGGTCTCCTCGATGGCAATGGATGATTGACAGACAACATTTAGCATTAAGATGAGGAAACAAACACGACCGAGACAGAGATTATGGAACTGTTGAAATTGATCAATTTCACATACTTACGTACGATTTTTGCGTAAAACGATTAAAGCCAGACGCGAATAAGAAATTTTAATACCAATACTTGTTTGCCTTGCTGGGAGCTAAGGAGGAGGAGAAGGGGCAGACAGGGTCCCCAACTCCATTGTATTAGAATTCAAGAATATTTAAGCATGTCCGTCCATCTGCTTCTTCCTCTTCTTTCGTGCCATAATTTTGCAGTTAATGCAGTGGAAAAGCGCGTATAACTTATGATTGACATCTTTTGATTATAACACCAATGTGTGGTGTTCTGTTGGTCGGCCAGCGAAACAGGATTGCCAGCCCAAGATGTTGATGTGCAGGACCCCCCCTCAGTCTTTCCCAAACCTCTCGTCTTTGGGGTGTTGTGTGGCATGAACAAAACGATTTTAATTTGATTTTTGACTTTGATCCTAAAGGTATTTCTTAAAACGGCCACAAGAATCCTCGTCTTCTTTATTTCTTGATTTTTTTTGCCTGCTTTCCATCACATTTCTCATTGATCTGTGAGTATTGTGAGATTTCTGGCTTTGCTTTGCTTCCCAAAACTGTCCGTGCCAGATTTCGATTTCGACTTTGGCTTTGTTGTGTTCATCGTCGGTTAAGTTTTGATTTGATTTGCTAATTAATAGTTTGTCCGTTAAGTTTGACAGTTGAACATGTTTTTTGACAGTTCAGTTCTTGAATGTGAATCGAATGTTGAAGTCTGTGAGTCTGGCATGTCAGCAGCGATTGCGTGGCCAACAGAGGGAGATAAGGAAGGAGAGAGGGGTGTTAAAATGATCATGTTTCGTACAAGATTTCATGCTGTGTTATGTGGGGTATTCAAATGTTGCACGATCAGCAGGGACAGCAAACAAGTTTGCAGGCCAATACAGGTAAGCCTCACATAAAAGGGGAGCTGATGATTTAGGGCAGGGAATACTTAAAGAACTTAAAGGAAATTCGAAATGTAAAATGTTCTATTTATTTACATTCTGAAAAAGTAGTTTAATTACAGAATTATTGACTAAAGAAGGAATTAGGAACTCTGCATTTCCATAGACAGAAATTAAGTAATTAAAAATTTACCTTATTGATCCTACCTCGATTTTCTTCAAATACAAATTTTAATTTTATAAATATTTTTCAATTTTACTACTCGGCTATTTGCACTAATTCTTGATATACACTGAAATTTTCCTTCATAATATTTATGAAGCGATTTCATAAAACGTTTTTCATAAATTTAGTGAATTTTTTAATATAATAAATTTATATTAATAATTATGAAAAATTTATAAATAAAATGTAATATTTCATAAAATTTTTCATAAACATTTTATATTTCATAAAACAAAATTTGTAAAATTAGTGAAACTCAGTTTCATATGATCAGAGAATGATTTCATTGTATTAAATAAACAATTCTAAAAGATTTTGAAACATGTCATAACCAATAAAATATTTGTGTTATAGAATGTCTTCATAAATATATTGAAGGATTTCATAGTTTTTATGAAATGTTTCATAACTTACAACTACATTTTAGTGTGTTGACTTTATTCGGTCGAATGCTAGCAATTCTCATTTTTCCTCTGGTAGCTCTGACTTAAGTATGTACCCCGATTTAAGTCAAAGACATATTCATTGCAAAGACTCACAATGATGGGGTGTATTGATTGGTTAGACAACAAGTCAGACCTTTTTTTGTTTTTTTTTTTATATATTGGAAACTTCAGTATAAATTATTAATATTTATGAAATTTTTTTCATAAAAGTAATGAAGTTTATTTATTAAATCACTAAAAATTTTCATAAATCATATTATGAAAAATAATGAACTTATTGACAAAAGTTCATCGAATGAAGAACTGAATTTCATAGTTTCTGCGAAATGTTTCAGAAATTCTGTGACCCTTTTCATTGTGGTTTATGACACATGTTTCATACAATTTATGAAGTGTTTCTTTGGTGACTTTGAATTTTCACTGAGGTTAAGACAAAATCATAAATATTATGAAGATAATTCTTTCAGTGTGGGGAGCATTTGTTATGAATAATTTTGCGCAACACTCTCCCTTTATAGACCATAATCTCTAAATTTAGCCACAAATAAAATAAAAAATTTCGTGTTCGAAAGGAGAAAAACACAAAAAAAAATTCCATAATTTTTTTAGTTTTAAATATTTTTTTTTGTTTTTTCGTTTGCATTTTTTTGTCTGTAATCAATATTTGCTTTGAATTGGGATATTGTCCTGGCTCAAGAACATTATGCATCTATATTCAATAGAATGCTAATTTTTTTATTTACAAATTGCATGGTGACATTTATTACATGGCTGCAGACTACCACGATCATGATTTCGACCATGTCAAAAGTCTTTTCAAGTGGCTTCGCAGCGACTTTTCAACATCAAACCCGGCCTCTTTAAGGAGATGATTCTCACAAACGAACGAGAAGCACAACTCACTTGCCGAATTTGCGTTTAAAAAATCGCACCAAGTAATAAAGTACACATGCCATCTTACAAGCATTTCATCGAGTTGCATATGTAAGTATGTATGTGTATAGTATGTGTATGTGTATAGTTACCCAGCAATACTTCTGCCGTGCCAACGCTCATTTGAGTTCAAATCAAATATTTTTTTCCATGCTTTATATAAGGTTACTTTCTATATAAAGAGTGATTTTTTTGAGGTTAGGATTTTCATGCATTAGTATTTGACAGATCACGTGGGATTTCAGACATGGTGTCAAAGAGAAAGATGCTCAGTATGCTTTGACATTTCATCATGAATCGTCTTACAAACGAACAACGCTTGCAAATTATTGAATTTTATTATCAAAATGCGTGCTCTGTTAAGAAAGTTCATTGCGCGCTTCCATTTTATGGTCAGTTTAATCGACCCACTGAAGCGGCTATTCGGGCTATTGTGACTAAATTTCGCACCAAATTTACATTGTTGGACATTAAACCACCAACACGCTTACGTAGAGTGCGAACTGAAGAAAATATCGCAGCTGTATCGGCCAGTGTTAATGATGACCACCAATTTTCGATTCGTCGCCGTTCGCACCAATTGGGTCTCTGTTACTCAAAAACGTGGAAATGCCAAAATTGGACTAAGCGGATGGACCACCTAAGACGCAGCCGCGGTCAACATTTAAATGAAATTATCTTCAAAAAGTAAATGTCATGGACCAATCTAACGTTTCAAATAAAGAACCGATGAGATTTTGCAAATTTTATGCGTTTTTTTTAAAAAAAAGCTCTTAAAAAATCACCCTGTATGTTTGTGTGCCACAAAATTTGAAATCAATTTTTGAAAGCTTTTTTCTCAACCAATTTTGCTCAAATTTTGCACACTTAATCATTTTCGATGACAATACAAGGAAATGGAAAAATTTGACCAATTGGACAAAGGGGCGTGGTACCTCCCATACAAACCACAAATTAAAAATCTATTATTTCTGCTCCTGATAACGGTATTTAAACAAAATTTGGTACGTCGGTTTGGTGTGCATGTTGTAAGTGCTGCTGCAAATATGGGCGGGATTGTACAAAGGGGCGTGGTACCTCCCATACAAACCACAAATTGAAAATCTATTATTTCTGCTCCTGATAACGGTATTTGAACAAAATTTGGTACGTCGGTTTGGTGTGGATTTTTTAAGTGCTGCTGCAAATATGGGCGGGATTGTACAAAGGGGCGTGGTACCTCCCATACAAACCACAAATTAAAAATCTATTATTTCTGCTCCTGATAACGGTATTTGAACAAAATTTGGTACGTCGGTTTGGTGTGCATTTTTTAAGTGCTGCTGCAAATATGAGCGGGAATGGACAAAGGGGCGTGGTACCTCCCATACAAACCACAAATTAAAAATCTATTATTTCTGCTCCTGATAACGCAGTAATTTTTCCTTCTACAAAAGATAACTAAAAAAGAATTTCTAGGCCCAATAGAATTCTGCTTGCATAAAGCATGGATTTGAAAAAATTTTTTTTTTTTGATTTACTAGTTTTAAATATTAAAAATAACGTATTTTTTTCTCATGTCCATTGTAAAGAGTGATTTTTTTGAGGTTAGGATTTTCATGCATTAGTATTTGACAGATCACGTGGGATTTCAGACATGGTGTCAAAGAGAAAGATGCTCAGTATGCTTTGACATTTCATCATGAATCGTCTTACAAACGAACAACGCTTGCAAATTATTGAATTTTATTATCAAAATGCGTGCTCTGTTAAGAAAGTTCATTGCGCGCTTCCATTTTATGGTCAGTTTAATCGACCCACTGAAGCGGCTATTCGGGCTATTGTGACTAAATTTCGCACCAAATTTACATTGTTGGACATTAAACCACCAACACGCTTACGTAGAGTGCGAACTGAAGAAAATATCGCAGCTGTATCGGCCAGTGTTAATGATGACCACCAATTTTCGATTCGTCGCCGTTCGCACCAATTGGGTCTCTGTTACTCAAAAACGTGGAAATGCCAAAATTGGACTAAGCGGATGGACCACCTAAGACGCAGCCGCGGTCAACATTTAAATGAAATTATCTTCAAAAAGTAAATGTCATGGACCAATCTAACGTTTCAAATAAAGAACCGATGAGATTCTGCAAATTTTATGCGTTTTTTTTTTAAAAAAAAGTTATCAAGCTCTTAAAAAATCACCCTTTATATATATTACAGTGCCAATTTAAAAACTTTGTTCAGACCATTTACAGCTATCATTGTTATCTTTAAATTATTAGGTTTGATCGAGTGTTTCTATATTAAACTAAACTCAAAACAATTAAACATCCCAGGAGAAAAATAAAAAAGAAAATAAAAATTTCACATTTTCGGGATTTTAGAGTTAGATGGCAGTAGAACCTGAACCAGATAGATAGAGAGCATAAGTAGGACAAAATAGATATTTATTTATTAATAATTTTTAAATTTGTTGGTTCTTTCTATTTAAAAAAAATTAATTAATAAATATTGTCAGATCTTGTTCCTCGATAAACGATCTTCAGATTTATCAGATTATCTTTAAAAATAGTTGGCTTCTTTCTTAAGCTGCAAGCTGTAGAAAAAAAATAAACAAAAATAGTTTTTCTTATTTTCCTGACGATTTTCCTATTAAAGACAATTTTCCTCACCGTTCTTCATTAACTATTCCGCCTAGAAAATCATTTCATTATTCTAGCTACAGTCATTTGGTTGTATCCATTTTCGCCCCGTTTTCCTCTAAAAGTATAAATTTCGAAAATTTCCTTTCTCTACACGGTCAGAGGAATGCACACACCGAATTTTATAATTCTAGCTGCAGCCATTTGGTCGGTACCAGTTTTATCCCTTTTTCCCATTTTGACCCCAAAAGTACGAATATAGAAAAATATGATTATTTTTCACGTCCACACACTCAGATGAATGTAAACTTCTAATTTCATTATTCTAGGAATGCACACTCCGAATTTTTTAATTCTAGTTGCAGCCATATGCACGGTACCAATTGTATCCTATTTGGACTCTAAAAGTACGAATATCGAAATATTTCTTTGTTTTTTCGCGTCTGTGCCGTCAGAGTGATGCCAATTTCAATATTTTAGCTACAGCTTTTGCTTGGTACCATTTGACCCCTTTTTCCCATTTTGACCCTGGATATACAAAATCGGAAAATCTGTTAATTTTTCGCGTCTACGCAAACATAACGACATATACACCGAATTTCACCGAAATTTTAGCTGCAGCCTTTTGGTTGGAACCTATATGGAATTTATATACCCTTTCGCCCCGTTTTCCCCTAAATCGCAAATTTAGAAAAATCCCTTTATGTTGAGAGTATTAAAGGTCTGACTAATGTACACACCAAAGAAGTCATATCATTGTAGCTGCAGCTATGTTTTCGGTACCAATTTTATCCCTTTTCCCCCATTTTTCCCTAAAAGTACAAATTTTGAAAAGTTTTCTTCAGAAATCAAAAATTCTTTTATTTTACGAGATGATGTTAACTTCAAGTATGGTAGTACCATTGTTATCCCTCTTTTGTTATTTCGAAATATCCATTTATTTTACAAGTGGACCCAGTTAGAGGGATGTGCAAACTGACTTTCACGTTTCTAGTTGTTGTCGTTTGATGGCTATAAAATGGTACCCCTTTTTGTTCCGTCTCACTCCATAAAAGTATGGATTTTTCAAAAATTCACCCTCGCGTTATAATGTGTGTTCCAAATTTGAATATAAGGAGGTCTTTATAAAAATTGCTTAATTAGTCAAATATTAGGGGATATTTTCAGTCCTCTGGATATCCTCTTTGGAGGATATCAGAATAATATAAAAAATATTTTTCTCTTCGGCTTTGGATATCAAACAAATTGTATCATTGAAAACTGAACCAGGGTTCCTTACAAATGTTCCCTAATTCTACGACACCTAACTGTAGTGCCACTGCCCGCCGTTAATCTTGTGATATTGATTAATTTCCAGTAATTTATTTGGAGCCAAAAACAACACAAAATGTGCAACAACTTTTGCTTCTTTTTTTCCTGCCGATGGCAGCCTTAATGTTGGAATGATCTTTATCAATTGTCTAAGCAGAGCTGTGTAAAACGCACTAACAAAAATCTTGGCATATCGATGTCGGCAAGATCTGTATTCCACACGGAAAACAAGCGCGAAGAAGTCATAAAAATCACCAAAAGAAGACCAAAGGAAACCGGCCGATCGACCGACCGACTCCCCACAAAAGCGTATCCTGACATCTTTTTAACGATGTTTGGAATTCGACCTAAAAGACGGACGGTTGGATGATGATGGCTGGCGGATCAAACATCCTCTCAAATGCGCTGAGATTTTACAACACAAATCTGCTGATAAAGTTTTATGGCCCCTCCCAAAAAAAAAAACATGTCGTCACCACCACCAACAACTATAACAAATACCAATATAAACGCTACAAATCAAAGCAGGAACTCGCAACTAAATCAACAAACTACTCATAAAAATCTGGGTAAATAATCAACACGCGCTTATTTCAATTCATTCACTTCGGCTCCAGAACAATTGTTTTTTAGGCCACCAAATAAAGAAACAACAAAAATACTAAATTGACTTTGTTTAATTTTCAACTGCAAACACTGTGGCAGGTTGTCGAGTACTCAGCGCGACGATTACACGAACAAGGCAAATATTTACGGGCAAGAAATCGGAGCGGAGCATTGATATGTGGTTACAAAACCAAAAATAATAATAAACAAGAAACAAATATAATTTAAATTTATTCAGTAAACCAAGGAAAAAGGTGTTGTTCTTGGGAATGATAAGATCATTCTTAAAAAATGAGTTAAAATTCAAATCAGATATAATCTATCATTATTTTTGAGGAAAAAGCTATAGTTCCCTGTGACAAACTGTGTTATTTTTAGGGATATATTTTTTTATTTTCACTTGACTTTTTGGGATGATTTTTCAACATTCCTGTAGTGCCTATATTATTTACGTTAAATATTTTTTGTATTTTTTTAAATATTTATTACAAACAAACTGTCTTTGGCATAAAAACAGTTTCGAAGCTTTGCAATAATCAATATTTGATTTGAACTGGGTTATTGTCCTTTTCAAGATCATTTTGCATCTACATTTTATAGAATTCAAATTTATTTATAAATGGCATGGTGACATTTATTACTTAGCTGTACACTGCCTCTATCAGGATTTGTGGATTTGTGTGTGCGTGAAAGCCTTAGTCATGTGGCTTCGCAGTGACTTTTCAAATCGAAAAATAAGAAAAGTAGTCAACTTTGGGTGAATTTCTAAAATATGCCAAATTTTCCGATTTTCTATGTTAATATCTCAAAATAATTGTTCGGTCTTTGCCTAATTTTAGTTTATTAACAAACCCCAAGAAAATACTAGACCAAAAGTTATGGTATTTTGGAAATTGATTCTGTACTAAATAAAAATGTTGACATTCTTTTAAGTAAGAAAAGTAGTCATTTTTGGCGAATTTCTAAAATATACCTAATAGTCCGATTTTCTATGTTAGTATCTCAAAATAATTCTTGGGTCCTTGTCTAATTTTATTTTTTACAAAACTCAGAAAAAAATCAATAAATCAATTGTTATGGAATTTTGATATTTTAAACTAGACCAAATAAAAATGTTGCTTTTCTTTTATATTAAAAAAAAGGAAAGTAGTCACGTTTGGGCGAATTTCTAAAATATACCCAATTGCCCAATTTTCTGTGTTAATATCTCTGTCCTAATTCATTTTTTTTTTTTCAAAACTCAAAATGTTTACCAGATCAAAAGTTATGGAAATTTGGAATGAAAAAATACCCTTCCTTTAAATCGAAAAATAAGAAAAATAGTCAACTTTGGGTTAATTTCTAAAATATATCTGATTCTCTGATGTTAATACCTCAAAATTATCCTAAGGCCATTGTCTATTTTTTTTTAAATTAAAAATTCACTAGATCGAAAGTGAAAAAGGAATTTTGTAATTAGAATCTGAACCAAATAAAAATTTTACTTTTCAAATTGTACGATTTTCGATGTTTTTGCTTAATTTCGATTTTTTAAAAAATTTAAAAATCTGTACTAGATCAAAAGTTATTGAATTTTGCCCGATTGAATTCTATTCTGTCCGGTTACTACCAGATGTTATACACTCCATCATGGGTATATTCATATGTGTATTCATATTCCGTTTGTAGGCAAAGAAAATAAAGGTATTTTTCGAAAGGAGTACTTTTAAGGGGGAAATGAGAAAAGGGGATAAATATGGTACCAACAAAATGGCTGAAAGTGAAATCATGAACTTCGGTGTATACATTCAACTGATTATGTATATACCGCATATGCATAAAAACGCGTAAAATCAAGAGTGTTTTTTTGTACTTTTAAGGGGTAAAACATAAGAAAAGGGATAAATTTGGTACATACCAAATTGCTGTGGGTATAATCATAAAAGTCAATGTGTATTTTCCCTTGGCGGTATAGACTTGCAAAATAAAGACAATTTTCAAAATTTGTACTTTATTGGGAAACGGGGATAGAGGGGATAAAAATGGTACCAATCAAACGGTTGCAGCTAGAATTATGAAAATCGGTGTATACATCGCTCTGACTGCGTAGACTCGAAAAATTATGCGATCCTTATAATATTCGTACTTTTAAGGTGTAGAATGTGAAAAAAAGGGATACATTTAGTACATGCAAAATTACTGCAGCTAGAATCATTAAATTCGGTGTGTATATTCCCCTGAATGTAGAGCCGTGTAAAATAAAACCAAATTTCGATAATTTTAGTTTTAGGGGGGAGAAAGAGGGGAAAGGCCAATCGAACGGCTGCAGCTAGAACTATTAAAATCGATGTATACTTCGCTTTGGCTGCATAGACTAAAAATTAAGCGATCTTTCGATATTCATACTTTTGGGGTCAAAATGGGTAAAAAGGGGTAAAATTCGTACCGACCAAATGGCTGCAGCTAGAATCATAGAATTCGGTGTGTATATTCCCCCACGGTTTTGGCGAGTAAAATAAAGAGACTTTTCATTTTTTTTACTTTTAGGGCGAGAAAAAGTATAAAAATGGTAACAATTAAATGGCTGCAACTAGAATTATAAAAATCGTTGTATACATTGCTCTAGCTACGTTGACTCGACAAATTAAGTGACCTTTTGATATTTGTACTCTTAGGGTTGGCTGGCTCTTAGGGTAGGCTGCAGCTAGAGTCCCAAAATTTGGTGTGTTGTATGATGTGAAAGGGGATAAAAATGGTACCAATCCACCGATTGCATGAAAATCATTCCATAGTGGCACTAAACAAATGGCTGTGATGCGAAATTAGTGGTGTGAACGAGAAAAATAATGAATTTTGGAAATTCGTACTTTTTATAAAAATGGGATAGGAATTGAACCAAACAATCGAATATAGCTGGAACGAAATGCTTCTCTGACCGTGTGGATGTTTGAATTAAAAAAATATCTAATATTTTTGTTTATTAAATTATTTTTTGAAGATTATCGCACTTTCGAAGTATTACTTTGATATACATATAGGATGGGTCATTTAAAACTTTAAACAATATCATTCATATGACTACCACAACTGGCTCGGCAATACCACATCCACCAAACAGTGACTCCTTATGGCTTCGCAATAGTCACGTGTGGGTTCTCTAAATACCATATGCGGCAATTTTGCTTATCGACATAGCCACCGAGATGAAAATGAACTTCATGTAGGCTTAATTGAAGGCCGATCTCTTCTCGAAAAATTTCCAAGTAAATTTCTTACAGTTTGCGTAAAAGACTGACCCACTGCTTTGGAAGTACGTTTTGAATATTTCTCAATTTTGTTCGAGCGTATAGCGTCCCATTTTGCAAATGTCAAACATAAGCCTGAAAATAAAAAAATAATGTTATTCTACCTTTCACAGTCAAAGTAATCGGTAGCTCAAATTTAAAATGTTAAATGAACCACCCTATATTAAAATGAAACATCAAAATTTATTTAAAAACAAATATCGCATTTAGCAAAAAAATGTTCCAGCACTTCTACGAGAAGTTGACAGCCTGTAAGCTACCGTTAATACTATTGAATGAACTTCACGGTGCACACTGGTCCCAAATCCATTTTTTATGGCATAAAGTCGAAAAATAAACATACAGTCTTGTAATTTTGCACATTTGCTAGACATATCATACGCAAAAAAAAATAAAAATAAAATTGGGCCGATCGGACCACATCCACTACCACCTCCCATATAAACGCAATATATAACCAACATAATTATCACCCTGTATTGGTACAGGGTGACCAAAAACAAAATTTTATGAAAGTTTAAAAGAATGAAGAGTTGTTTATTTTGACGAAATGTGTTTTTCTAAACATTATTACAAAAGTAAAATATAGCATACAAATACGGGTGCGGCTAAAGTTACTATATGATGTAAAACAATTGTAACTTCTTTGCTTGCGAGTATTTAACTTTTTCTTTTTTCCTATTTCAGAAATTAAACTTGGGAGAATATTTAAAAATGGAACGCTATACAATTGCGCAATTGCGATTGGAATTTGCTAGAGCACTTTTAAATCTCGTTGATCAAAATGAAAATTTTTTGTCAAATTTAATGATGACCGACGAAGCGCATTTTCACTTGAACGGTTTCGTAAATAAACAAAACAACAGATTTTGGGGATCCCAAAATCCCAAAAATCTTCATCAGAAATCTTTACAACTAAAGGACAACATTCAAGAATAAATTGATCGTATACCACAAGAAACACTCAACAAAGTTATGGAAAATGCCATAAAAAGAGCACATTTTTGCGTTAGAGAAAACGGTTCTCATTTAACTGATATTATTTTTCATAATTAATGTAAAAAAATAACATAAAATAAACTTTCTTTTTATCATAATTTTTTTTGTTTTTTTTCATTCCATTCAATAGTTTCTTAAAAAACAAATCATATAGTTACTTTAGCCGTACCCTGTAGTATACTTTAAACTGCAATTTAAATAATTATTTCAAGAAATAAAGTAAAATGTATACATGAGTACAAAAAGGTGAATGATGTTATATGCCATAAAAATATTGATGGGCTTCGTACACAAAACTAATTCAGAGATATAATCATATATATGTCTATGGCTTATCAAAAACTGTGCTAAAATAAAATGACAATTTTTGGAGTTTGCGAGATATTAATTCCACCATAAACTACAACCTAAGACGAACACTTTCACATTTACACTTTGAGTCAAGTTGAGTCATACATATAACTTTTGGTCCACGACATTTATAGATTATGTTCTCTACAAATCACAAAATAGCAATACCTATGAATACTGACAAGACCACAATAATCATAAAATGTTAAATATAATTGTTCAACTACTAACTCTTGCCGTCAATTTTCATAATATAGTCACTTTATTATTCTCTTTTTAAGTCTTGATTTTATCTAATTTGTAAAACTGCTTTATATCAAAATTAATCCCCCTTTTTTTGGACCGCAAAGTTTAAGTACCATTAAGGCTTGTGGTGTTGCCACCTAATTTTATCCAGTATATTTTCTTGATTGCTTGGAGTGTTGCCACAAAGAAAATATATAAAGAGTGATTTTTTTGAGGTTAGGATTTTCATGCATTAGTATTTGACAGATCACGTGGGATTTCAGACATGGTGTCAAAGAGAAAGATGCTCAGTATGCTTTGACATTTCATCATGAATAGACTTACTAACGCACAACGTCGAATTTTCAGTGAATGGGCCCTAGAAAAGTTGGCAGAAAATCCGCTTTTTTATCGACAAATTTTGTTCAGCGATGAGGCTCATTTCTGGTTGAATGGCTACGTAAATAAACAAAATTGCCGCATTTGGAGTGAAGAGCAACCAGAAGCCGTTCAAGAACTGCCCATGCATCCCGAAAAATGCACTGTTTGGTGTGGTTTGTACGCTGGTGGAATCATTGGACCGTATTTTTTCAAAGATGCTGTTGGACGCAACGTTACGGTGAATGGCGATCGCTATCGTTCGATGCTAACAAACTTTTTGTTGCCAAAAATGGAAGAACTGAACTTGGTTGACATGTGGTTTCAACAAGATGGCGCTACATGCCACACAGCTCGCGATTCTATGGCCATTTTGAGGGAAAACTTCGGAGAACAATTCATCTCAAGAAATGGACCGGTAAGTTGGCCACCAAGATCATGCGATTTGACGCCTTTAGACTATTTTTTGTGGGGCTACGTCAAGTCTAAAGTCTACAGAAATAAGCCAGCAACTATTCCAGCTTTGGAAGACAACATTTCCGAAGAAATTCGGGCTATTCCGGCCGAAATTCTCGAAAAAGTTGCCCAAAATTGGACTTTCCGAATGGACCACCTAAGACGCAGCCGCGGTCAACATTTAAATGAAATTATCTTCAAAAAGTAAATGTCATGGACCAATCTAACGTTTCAAATAAAGAACCGATGAGATTTTGCAAATTTTATGCGTTTTTTTAAAAAAAAAGTTATCAAGCTCTTAAAAAATCACCCTTTACACATTTACCACTTTCCAATTTTAATTTTTTTGAATTTCCGCCAAAAAAGATGGATTTGGGACCATAGTGCGGTGTAGGGTATATAAGATTCGGCCCGACCGAAGGTAATGCCTTTTCTTTTTCTTCAAGAAAATATATTTTATAAAAAAATATATATGTATATATAGTATTGATTGTGATGTACTTATTTTCCTTATTCCAGGATACTTCTTTTTTATAAAAAATGTCCTCGTTTTTCATATTTCTAATGGAAAAAATTTAGGTTTGCCTATAAATAATTGTATATTTTCGAATTCCTGTCTGAGTATGAACGATTCATAAATTCTATCACCCCAAAGCAAACTATCATCTTGTGGCAGCCGTCACCTCAAAGGTTCACTACTACAATTTGTAGCGTAAAAGTAATTCCGTTTGCTCGATTATCGTCGTATCACATTTACAAAAAATTCTGGCAGCGACGATATCAGTCATAGTCTTTGGTGGTTTCTTTGTTCTTTATTTTTTGTTTTTGGTCAAACAACAAGTGCATCATGCTGCAGTCATATTCATCATGTGTTCGTTGGGTATTTTTCGGTGTTGCATGCCACATACATATGTACTTATGTACCTACATATGTATGTAAATATGTGCGTCACGAGAGTACATGAAAGTAAAGAAATGCGGGTTCCTTTTCTTTGGGCCTGTACGGTGGGTTGGCTGGCCTGACTGCCGTCTCGGCTGGGCTGGATGGTTAGCTGGCTGGCTGTACTTTATGGTGTGGTGTGACATGCGTCCATCACTTTTATTTGATTGTTTGATTTGGTATGTTAAACATGTTCTTTTACGAGTATTTCATTCTTCAGTCTTCAATTTGAAATTATTTTATAGCTGCTGCATAACAACACCTAACACACTGCAGCAGCAGCAACAACAACAACAACTATTCCACACTAAATATATGGGCATTGTTGTGTTGTTCTTGGATGGACGCAGTATTTGTTTTTCCACAAGAATTGTTGTGGGTTTTTTTCGGCTGTGTTGGTTTTGTTGTTCAAATTTTTGATTGTTTTCGAAATCTTGAATTGTGGGCGTAGGGTGTTTATTTAGGCATTTCTGATAAGTTCCGAGATAAACGCAAATTGAATCTTTCGTTGTGCGAAGAGTGATGATAAGCTTTGAGGTTTCATTTCGTTTTTTTTTCTCTTGAAATGATATGCATTGAAATTTATTAGATAAGAGATCTTTGAATATGTCTTTGGATTAATGGAAATATTCAAAAAATTATTTTGATAATAATGGAAAACAGTAAGGCGGGTCTCAGGCTTCCATATAGTCAGAATGTGAAACCGTCTGCAAGGAAATTTCCATAAAAATGAGTGACGCTCTGTTTGGAAGACAACTGATAAGTGTCCCATATTTAGTTGCAGGAGTCTTCAATGATTTGATTTATATTTTATAGCCAATGTCTGGCCCAAAGTGCTCGTCGAGACTCTTTTCTATAGAAAAAGTGCTCGTCGAGACTCTTTTCTATAGAAAAAGTGCTCGTCGAGACTCTTTTCTATAGAAAAAGTGCTCGTCGAGACTCTTTTCTATAGAAAAAGTGCTCGTCGAGACTCTTTTCTATAGAAAAAGTGCTCGTCGAGACTCTTTTCTATAGAAAAAGTGCTCGTCGAGACTCTTTTCTATAGAAAAAGTGCTCGTCGAGACTCTTTTCTATAGAAAAAGTGCTCGTCGAGACTCTTTTCTATAGAAAAAGTGCTCGTCGAGACTCTTTTCTATAGAAAAAGTGCTCGTCGAGACTCTTTTCTATAGAAAAAATTCTCGCGCAGACACTTTTCTGTAGAAAAACTGCTCGTCGAGACTCTTTTCTATAGAAAAAGTGCTCGTCGAGACTCTTTTCTATAGAAAAAGTGCTCGTCGAGACTCTTTTCTATAGAAAAAGTGCTCGTCGAGACTCTTTTCTATAGAAAAAGTGCTCGTCGAGACTCTTTTCTATAGAAAAAGTGCTCGTCGAGACTCTTTTCTATAGAAAAAGTGCTCGTCGAGACTCTTTTCTATAGAAAAAGTGCTCGTCGAGACTCTTTTCTATAGAAAAAGTGCTCCTCGAGACTCTTTTCTATAGAAAAAGTGCTCGTCGAGACTCTTTTCTATAGAAAAAGTGCTCGTCGAGACTCTTTTCTATAGAAAAAGTGCTCGTCGAGACTCTTTTCTATAGAAAACGTGCTCGTCGAGACTCTTTTCTATAGAAAAAGTGCTCGTCGAGACTCTTTTCTATAGAAAAAGTGCTCGTCGAGACTCTTTTCTATAGAAAAAATGCTCGCGGAGACACTTTTCTATAGAAAAAGTGCTCGTCGAGACTCTTTTCTATAGAAAAAGTGCTCGTCGAGACTCTTTTCTATAGAAAAAGTGCTCGTCGAGACTCTTTTCTATAGAAAAAGTGCTCGTCGAGACTCTTTTCTATAGAAAAAGTGCTCGTCGAGACTCTTTTCTATAGAAAAAGTGCTCGTCGAGACTCTTTTCTATAGAAAAAGTGCTCGTCGAGACTCTTTTCTATAGAAAAAGTGCTCGTCGAGACTCTTTTCTATAGAAAAAGTGCTCGTCGAGACTCTTTTCTATAGAAAAAGTGCTCGTCGAGACTCTTTTCTATAGAAAAAATGCTCGCGGAGACACTTTTCTATAGAAAAAATGCTCGCGGAGACACTTTTCTATAGAAAAAATGCTTGCGGAGACACTTTTCTATAGAAAAAATGCTCGCGGAGACACTTTTCTATAGAAAAAAAAGCTCGCGGAGAAACTTTTCTATAGAAAAAATGCTCGCGGAGACACTTTTCTATAGAAAAAATGCTCGTGGAGACACCTTTATATAGGAAGAATGCTCGCGGAGACACTTTTCTATAGAAAAAATGCTCGCGGACACACTTTTCTATAGAAAAAATGCTCGCGGAGACACTTTTCTATAGAAAAAATGCTCGCGGAGACACTTTTCTATAGAAAAAATGCACGCGGAGACACTTTTCTATAGAAAAAATGCTCGCAGAGACACTTTTCTATAGAAAAAATGCTCGCGGAGACACTTTTCTATAGAAAAAATGCTCGCGGAGACACTTTTCTATAGAAAAAATGCTCGCGGAGACACTTTTCTATAGAAAAAATGCTCGCAGAGACACTTTTCTATAGAAAAAATGCTCGCGGAGACACTTTTCTATAGAAAAAATGCTCGCGGAGACACTTTTCTATAGAAAAAATGCTCGCGGAGACACTTTTCTGTAGAAAAAATGCTCGCGGAGACACTTTTCTATAGAAAAAATGCTCGCGGAGACACTTTTCTATAGAAAAAATGCTCGCGGAGACACTTTTATATAGAAAAATGCTCGCAGAGACACTTTTCTATAGAAAAGAGCTTTAGTATTTTTCGCATGTCGTTGTTCTTGAAAAGTGTGAATACTTTCACTTGTTGGCCTGAGTTAGTCGAGCAGATTCCAAAATTCTTTTTAAAACAACTGCACATATTTTATCCTTCATACCCTGCACCCCTCCTGTACATACATCTTCTGTAGCCTTGAACATCAATATCCAGCAAACAAACTAAAGCCTTAATCAATTCATGTCTATGGTTTGGAGGTTATTAAATCATTACCTTTCAAGTTTCTGACATTTAAACAAATTGTCGCATGTTTTATGCCAAACTTTTGACATTTCTCAACACACCGACACAAGATACAGGTAAAGGCGAAGGCGCAGGCACAGACATAGGCTCTCAACGGCAACAGCAACAACAACAACAACCAGCTGTGATCGAAATCAAATATGCACATATTCAATGACTAAACATGTCAATACTTGACAAAGTCAGTCTTAAATATACACCGATATACAATATGGAATGGAAATGATAATTCCTATAAACAATAAAGTCATAAAGCGATAAAGTAAGAACAACAACAACCAGAAGACACACTTTATCTTTTGACAATCAATGGCATAAATTTTATGCAAGCTGCCATAAGATTTATTGAGAATCTACCAGCCAGCCAACCAAGCCAGCACAGCCAATCCTTTTCGCGCAGGCGTACATATGATTATTGAAGGTTTGTTGTGGTGTTGTTGTTGCTTTTTTGTCTCTTGCCTGCCATGTCATTCTTTAGAAAACGCAAAATTTATATCACATCCAAGTGGATTCTCCTGAACACAAAGAAATTTATTGATTTATTGTAAAACAAACATAAATGATATGCCAAAGACTGAAAAATGAGAAAACAGAACAAAAATCGTATTGAAATTCAATATATGCACATTGACATGCTCCGTGATGATTAATGCTAGCCCCTACACGCAGAGAGTAGGAGGCAGGCAACAAAGGCTAAATAAATATGTCATTAAATTTCTGACTTAATTTCAAGTAGGTATACGTTTAAAAGAGAAAGGAAACATTTTTGGGATAAATGGCTTCGTGCTTAAGCAAAATTGTCTTGTTTGGAAAGAATAGAAAATTTTTATTTTATTAAAGTAGACACATATTCTAACAATAATCCCCGATATTTAAGGTGTTTGAGCAAAATTTTCTATTTTTAAATATTTTAGTAATTGTCAAATACAGGTATTCCCTGATAATTCGGTCTTTCCGATCTGTTTAATATCCGAAGCGTTTGCTTTGGATTTTTTTGCTTGCATACATTTTGTAGGGCACATTATTCTGAAAATTAAAAATATTTAAAAAAATATTTTTTTTTGTATTTGTCAAACAAATTAAATTATTTTGTATTATTAAAGTACGATAAATATGACCAGCATTATGAATTGTTTTCCATTTACACGTTAAAGATTTCATTTTAAGTTTACTTCACCTTCCGAATTGTTTCCAAGGCTGCACCAATTTTGTTGTTCGTTTAATTTTTTTCTGATATTATTTTATATAACAAACAAAATAAAAACCTTAATTAAAAAAAAATAAAAAATCGTAATATTACAAAATAAACTTAATTTGAATACTTAAAAAAATTTTTTATTAAAAAAATCTTTTAACAAAATATGATTTTATTTTTTCAAAAAAAAAGACAAACCTTATTTAGACAAAAAACATCATAATTTAAAACAAAATCCTAATTTTACCTTAAAATTAAAAATCTTAATTTTACAAAAAGTGGCAATTTTATAAAAAAATACATTAAAAAATCTCGAGTCGAAAAAGGTTATAACTATAATAACTTACTGTTAAATTAGAGTTTATATTGTTAAAGTACGATAAATGTGACCGGAATTAAATTGTTTTTCTTGATGAAAAATCATTAATTTTGTTTCTTTATTTTACTTCTAATTCTTAATTTTACAAAGAAATTAAAAATATTTCTTTTTCTCTTAAACCATACTTTTACCAAAGAATATAAATCATAATTAAAAAATAAAAATGTTAGCTTTACCAAAAAAAAAAAACAATCTTAATTTAAAAATCTCAATTTGATAAAAAAATGAAAATATTAACTTTACAAAACAAAAATAAAAATCTTACTATTATAAAAAAAGTGAAATAAATTTAATTTGCCAAAAAATAAAAAAGTAAAATTAAAAAAAAGTAAAAATCTTAATTTTTACAAAAAAAGTAAAAAATGTTATTACAAAAAATAAATGTCTTAACTTTACAATATAAAAATAAACCTAATTTTACAAAAAAATATAAAATATTTCTATTCATTTCTTCTTTTTTCTTTACACTATAAAAATTCATTAATTTTGTTCCTTTATTTTAATTATTATTTATATAATAAAAAACAAAGATCTTTATTTTACAAAAAAGTTAAAAATCTTATTACAAAAAATTAATAGTCTTAATATTACAAAAAAGTGAAATAAATAAACTTAATTTTACAAAGAAATTAAAAAAGATTTCTCTTACCAATGTAAAATTCTTTTTTTCACTTAATCCTTAGTTGTATGTGTATATGCAGGTATAGTTACCCAGCAATACTTCTGCCGTGCCAACGCTCATTTGTTTTAAACAAAAAAATTCAAACGAAAAAACTAAAACAAATGAGCGTTGGCACGGCAGAAGTATTGCTGGGTAACTATACCTGCATATACACATACTTACATATGCAACTCAATGAGATGCTTGTAAGATGGCATGTGTACTTTATTACTTGGTGCGATTTTTTAAACGCAAATTCGGCAAGTGAGTTGTGATTCTCGTTCGTTTGTGAAAATCATCTCCTTATAGAGGCCGGGTTTGATGTTGAAAAGTCGCTGCGAAGCCACCTGAATGAAACCTTTAGACAGGGTGGAAATCATGATAGTGGTAGTCTGCAGCCAAGTAATAAATGTCACCATGCCATTTGTAAATAAATTTGCATTCTATTAAATATAGATGCAAAATGGTCTTGAGCCAGGACAATATCCCAGGTCAAATCAAATATTGATTACAGACCAAAAAAAAAATTCAAACGAAAAAACTAAAATTTTAATTTTCCGAAAAATTTTAAAAATCTTATTACAAAAAATAAATGTCTTAACTTTACAATATAAAAAAAAACTTAATTTTACAAAAAAAATATAAAATATTTCTATTCATTTCTTCTTTTTTCTTTACACTATAAAAATTCATTAATGTTATTCCTTTATTTTATTTCTTATTTTATTTATATAATAAAAAATAAAGATCTTTATTTTACAAAAAAGTTAAAAATCTTATTACAAAAAATTAATAGTCTTAATATTACAAAAAAGTGAAATAAATAAACTTAATTTTACAAAGAAATTTAAAAGTATTTCTCTTACCAAAAAATGTTAAATTCCTTTTTCACTTAATCCTTAGTTTTACTAAAGAATAAACATCATAATTAAAAAAAAAAAACATAAAAAACAAATAAAAAAATAGTTTTACTAATTTAAAAATCCCAATTTTATAAAAAAAAAAAAAAACAAAAAATAAAAATATTAATTTCACAAAACCAAAATAAAAATCTTACTATTATACAAAACGTGAATTATAAAAAAATTAATATTATGAAACGTGAAAAAAAAATATTTTTCTTTTACCAAAGAAGTAAAATTCAAAAAAATAAAAATCTTAACTTTACAAAAAAAGTAAAAAAATCTTATTTCAAAAATAAAAGTATTAATTTTACAATATAAAAATAAACTTAATTTTACAAAAAAAAATAAAAAATATTTCTGTTTGATTTTAATTTGATTGATTGATTATTGTCCTGGCTCAAGACCATTTTGCATCTATATTTTGTAGAATGCAAATTAATTAACAAAATGCATGGTGACATTTATTACTTGGCTGCAGACTACCACGATCATGATTTCGACCATGTCAAAAGTCTTTTCAAGTGGCTTCGCAGCGACTTTTCAACATCAAACCCGATTTTTATAAAAATCATATAAACAACTTTCAAAAGGCTTCAGCACAACCTTTGGTCTTGAACAACAGTAAATGACAACACATACAACATAACAAACCAACAATACATACAAACAACAACAATACTCACGAGGTACAGTGAAGACGGGACATACCGTACAACAACAACCTTTGCATTGTTGCATAACATGCATAACATGCATAACATTGAATTGGCAAAATGAGATTTTTAGTGTGTCGACTTAGTTCGGTGGAATATTTTGTTTATCAGCGCTTCTCATTTGTTATATGTGACCACTGGTACTAATATGAACCCTGATTTAAGTCAAAGACATACATTCGTTGGAAAAGTTCTGACGAGATGGGGTAGCACCCATCGAAGCTGCGCAGTCAACTTTTAGCTGCAACAATAAAGGTCTCACTTTACCTTTTTGCTAATTTTGGGTTCTGCTGAAGACTTCAGCACAACCTTTGGTCTTGAACCAAAATAAATGACAACACATATTTTCAAAAAAAAAAAAATTCTTATTTGTTAAGTTGTTTTCGAAATACAAACAAGTAAGACACGGCTATGATAATAGAGAGGTTTTTATACTTTTTTTGTGGATTTTTTGGCTGGGCCACAAGGAATTGTATTAAGCCTCTTGAGGAACACGTATATGATTTTTTAATTGTTTTAAAAAATATATTATTTTTAATAAGAGATATACAAAATTTTTAAAACCAAAAAATAATTCTTATTTGTAAAGTTGTTTTTGAAATATAAACAAGTAAGGTATGCATATGATACCAAGATGGATCTTATAATTTGTGGTTGTTTTTTGGCGGGTCTGCACTGAATTTTATTTATGGCCTTATGTTCCACAATGGAACGACGAGAATAAATATATATTTATTTTAATTTTATTAAGTCTCATGAGAAACAAATATAGTATTTTTTATTTTTTTTTTCATTAATGTTGTCTAAACATCGTTAATACATATAAAATATTTCAAGAGGTTTTGTATCCGTTTTTTTTTTTCCCGACACTAACGTAACATGAGAGAATACTTAATCTAAATACATATAAAAAAACTTAAGCCTTATGGGATCCAGTGTCTGATTTAATTTTAGAATTGAATTGTTCACTTAATCAGTCATAAATTCAGCTCTGTAAAATATATTGAAACCACTATCATGATTTCCACCCTGTGAAAGGTTTCGTTCCCGGCATCTTTAAATAAATGATTCTCACGAATCAAGTGAGAAGTGAAAATGTGTATACCATTGGTATCAACCTCTGGCCTAAGTCCCAGACATGAGACCAAAGTCATCCTCTCCCATCTCCTGAGTGTCCCCATTTGGTTGAAAGAGAACCTAAAGTTATCATTACACGTTACTCCTAAACACTTGATTTTGTCCGAGTTACGTACCCACTCCCCTAACGGGGCTCATAAGACTTGTATTTGAGATAATGTATGATCGTTTCCCCTTAAATATGAAACTGCCGCATTTATTTAAATTCAGTCTCAATTTCCACTTTCGAAACCAGCCCAACAACAACAACTGCTAGAGGTAAGTGTTCACTCAGTATGGCTTAATCAATTTAAATTTATTTTTTACTTGAGTCTCCATAAGCATTCAATTCAATCAATATTTACTTTAAATGAATTTTAATGTACTTAAATTGATTTCAATTTTAATACGTTCATAACATCTTTTGGCGAGTTTGACAATTAATTCAAAAATAACCGGAACTTAATTTAATCATTCAAAGCATCGGACTTGATTATTGGATGTGATGTGATAATGATATGTTTATGAGGGTATATTAATTGTTGTTATGTTTTATGTTTATTTATACTTGTCCAGCCGTTATGGGTATTTATAGAGTTGAGTAACCCGTTTCCCACAGAAACCACAACAATGGGCCAGAGTGCTAACCAAGATTCGTACGTCACTCAGATAATCGACTTAAAGTGATATAACTGGTAAGCATGAACTATTCCAATATCGAAGCAATATTTAACGATGACTTCTTCGATCTCTCCACCCTAGTGTTCGTTATAACCAAATCATTTGATTTGGCAGAACATCAGCATAATTTGCGGCAGTTTGGCTTAGTGAATATAAGAGTGAACTCTTCTTGAAATACATTTAGGAGCTTCGTATTTGTCAGACATACTAAGTGAATGTAGGCATGTTTTCTTTCTAAGTCCTATCAACAATTTATTATCTTTTTATTTCGAAACAAATTATTTAAATCTGACATCACTGCTCAGAAAAAGTTGTAGTTATTGTCACCCCTTTCACAAATGTTGACTTCATTTTTTCACGAATGACCTTATGGCATTAGCACATATGGCGAATAGCCTAATTGACAAATGGATTTGGTTTGAAATTAATATAAAAGCCAACTTGTTTCACTTGTGCCGGCAGTTGATCGTGATTTAGAGACGTTTGCGAGTCGTGCCGCTTAAAGAATATTGATCGCAGTATGTTCCTGTTCCATTGGCTGATTGGTTTAGCTTTCATTGTGTGGATCTATTGGCTATGGACACGACGACATTATTATGCTACGAGTTTTAAACTGCCGGGACCTGTTGGTTATCCCCTCTTGGGGATGGCACACCGATTTACTTCCAGAGAAGGTATGTAAAACAATTACGGAGACAGTGGAGAATGACTGAAATATCTGCTTTCCCTAGAGATTTTTAACACTCTACATAAACTGGTTGAGCAGTATGGTCCACTTGTGTACACGTGGTTGGGACCCAGCCCTTTCCTGATCGTTACCGAACCGGACATTGTTCGAGATATACTGACGTCGCCCTGGTGTGTTAATAAAAGCACATTTTATAAAGGCATTGACATTTGTTGTGGAAGCGGTCTAATTACATTATCAGGTACTCTGAGAAAAATTCTGGCGACAAGTTGAAAGCTACGTTTGTATTTATAGATCCCGAATGGAGTGTTCTAAGGAAACATTTAAACCCGGCCTTTAATCATAAAATATTACTCAGCTTTATGCCAATTTTCAATGAAGAGGTCAACAATCTGGCAAAAACATTCCAGAATATTGAGGCCGAAAATTTATCTTTTGACTTGATCAACACCTTGCAAGACTTTACGCTGAATGTAGCCACCAGTAAGCTCATCACTACAGACAGTTATCGAGCTGAATAATAAATTTATGATCTCGTTTCGAACAGGGACCACAATGGGCAAGAGTACTAGACAAGGTTCTCCAGAATCCCAGCGGAAACTGCTGAAAAGCTATGAATGGTAAGCTGGAAATATATGAAATATAGCCGTTGACCTTTTCTCTTAGTGCTATGGCGATAGCTACGCAGATTGGATTTGAGCCGTGGCTCGCTAACGGCCTGCTCAGAAAGCTCTTTGGCATCCAAGGTCCTTTAACTAAAGCGAAGGCGGAAATTGAGCAGTTTATTAGAGGCGTAAGTGAATAACTATCAAGATGTGTTACAATAAAATTACGAGTATTTCTAAAATCCACAGCATGTAAATGAAAACCTGGACGATGAAGAATGCAATTTGAACACATTTGTAGGCCATGTCATTGACTTGGCCAAAAGGAACACAGAATTTACAATACAGCAAGTGGAAGCTCAGACAAATGCCATCATTGTGGGTGTATGATCTCAAACGTTTTACATAGTCAACAGTCATGTGTAAGTGTCTCCCTTCCTCATTGCAGGCCTTCGAAACTACGGCCAATTCTATTGCATTTGCCCTGATCTTGCTGGCCATGTTTCCCGAGTACCAGCAACAAGCTTACGAAGAAATCTTGAGTATTTTCCCCGAGAATGGAGAGTTCGAAGTGACCTACTCGAATATACAAGATCTCAATTACATGAACAGGGTCATTCAGGAATCTATGCGCGTCCTGGCCCCCGGGCCTTTTGTCGGCAGAGAGAACACCCAGGATGTTAAACTCTCAAATGGTGTTGTCTTGCCGAAGGGCACACAAATCGCCCTCAATATATTTGGCATGCATCGGCGTAAAGATATCTGGGGACCCGATGCGGATATCTTCAATCCGGATAACTTCCTGCCGCACAATATGGAGGGCAAGCATCCGTATGCATATATTCCCTTTTTGAAAGGCTCACGGAATTGTATTGGTATGTGTTCCTGTTCGGGTTCGGTTTCCCGATTTCCCGATTTCCCAACTAAGAATGCTATTTAAACTGCCTTTTGCTTGCAGGAGGGAAATACGCTCTGATGTTAACGAAGGTAGCATTGGCGAAATTGCTACGAAACTATAGATTTTCAACGGATTTCCCATACAAGGACTTGAAGGTTAAAGCAAATGTTTTGCTGAAGTTGAAGCATGTGCCCTCATTGAGGATACACAAGAGGTAGTAGCTGTAGATGTCGACCAAACGAGATGATGATGTGATGAATTTTGTTATAAATTGAATGATGTTCAAATATTATATGAAAATATTTCTGCAAGACTATTCTCAAATATATGTGGGCAACAGAAAATGTTAAGATTTGAACTTGGTTCAAGATCATAATATCCTCCACTAGGGTATAATGACATTGTGCATTTGTTTGCAACACCCAAAAGGGCCATCCGTTATTATACAGATCGACTTATAATTACTTTCAGAGTCGATTTAGCAATGTCCGTCTGTCTGTCTGTCCATCTATTCGTGTAATAAAAGTACAGGTCGCAATTATTGTTCGATCTTAGCAAAAATTGGCACTAGTAAGTTTTGTGCGCCAAGGACGAACGCTGTTGAGTTTTAAGTAAATCGGTACAGATTTAGATATAGCCCCCATACAAATGTCGCTCCCTCCCCATTTGACTTTTTCCGCTCTCGAAACCACATATTTTACTCGATTTGTTGCAAATCAGATCACAGTACCTTATAATTCAACTAGAAACATCTGTGGCGAAAATGAGTCAGATCGGTTCAGATTCAGATATAGGTCCCATACAAATTTCGCTCCCAATTTGACTTTTTCTGCTCTAGAAACCACATATTTTGAGCGATTTTCTTCAAATTTGGCACAACACCTTTTATTTCATCAAGCACCATATACGGTAAGTATGGGACAGATCGGTTCAGATTTAGATTTCGCTCTCGATTTGACTTTATCCACTCTAGAAACTATAAATTTTAACTAATGTTATTCAAATTTGACGCAACACATCATATTTTAAATAGGAACACCTCTAGTGAAAGTGCTTCATATCGTCTCCGGTTTCAATATAGCCCTCATACAAATGTCCTTCCCGATTTAACTTTTTTTCTCTCAGACAAATTCCTTTATAGATTTTGATCTAGTTTAAGAGAACATTGTATTTCTACTGAAATCATACATTGGTTATCATTAACCGAGTAGCCAGCAAAAATTTTGCAACATCTATATTTTGATTAAGGTTTTCGGTTTCTCGCACTTTTTTCATTTCCAGGGAAAAGCTGAATGAAAAGTTTCATTCCCAACAAAAACAGTTTATTTTAGTTAGTTTATGGTTTAAAACGTCTATTTTAGTAACTGGTTGCTTTATTGCAAATAGTTGTATACCCTCCACCACCACGATGGGGATATACTAACTTTGTCATTCCGTGTGTAACACCTTGAAATAACGACCTGAGACCCTATATACACTTTATATATTCTTGATCGTCATAAAATTCTAAGACGATTAGGCCATGTCCGTCCGTCTGTTGAAAGCACGCTAGCATCTAAACGAAAGGGGCTAGAATGTCCAGAGTTTCCCAGAATACGTGTTATAGTTGTAAAGAGTGATTTTTTTGAGGTTAGGATTTTCATGCATTAGTATTTGACAGATCACGTGGGATTTCAGACATGGTGTCAAAGAGAAAGATGCTCAGTATGCTTTGACATTTCATCATGAATATACTTACTAACGAGCAACGCTTGCAAATCATTGAATTTTATTACCAAAATCAGTGTTCGGTTCGAAATGTGTTTCGCGCTTTACGTCCGATTTATGGTCTACATAATCGACCAAGTGAGCAAACAATTAATGCGATTGTGACCAAGTTTCGCACTCAGTTTACTTTATTGGACATTAAACCAACCACACGAATGCGTACAGTGCGTACAGAAGAGAATATTGCGTCTGTTTCTGAGAGTGTTGCTGAAGACCGTGAAATGTCGATTCGTCGCCGTTCGCAGCAATTGGGTTTGTGTTATTCGACCACATGGAAGATTTTACGCAAAGATCTTGGTGTAAAACCGTATAAAATACAGCTCGTGCAAGAACTGAAGCCAAACGATCTGCCACAACGTCGAATTTTCAGTGAATGGGCCCTAGAAAAGTTGGCAGAAAATCCGCTTTTTTATCGACAAATTTTGTTCAGCGATGAGGCTCATTTCTGGTTGAATGGCTACGTAAATAAACAAAATTGCCGCATTTGGAGTGAAGAGCAACCAGAAGCCGTTCAAGAACTGCCCATGCATCCCGAAAAATGCACTGTTTGGTGTGGTTTGTACGCTGGTGGAATCATTGGACCGTATTTTTTCAAAGATGCTGTTGGACGCAACGTTACGGTGAATGGCGATCGCTATCGTTCGATGCTAACAAACTTTTTGTTGCCAAAAATGGAAGAACTGAACTTGGTTGACATGTGGTTTCAACAAGATGGCGCTACATGCCACACAGCTCGCGATTCTATGGCCATTTTGAGGGAAAACTTCGGAGAACAATTCATCTCAAGAAATGGACCGGTAAGTTGGCCACCAAGATCATGCGATTTGACGCCTTTAGACTATTTTTTGTGGGGCTACGTCAAGTCTAAAGTCTACAGAAATAAGCCAGCAACTATTCCAGCTTTGGAAGACAACATTTCCGAAGAAATTCGGGCTATTCCGGCCGAAATGCTCGAAAAAGTTGCCCAAAATTGGACTTTCCGAATGGACCACCTAAGACGCAGCCGCGGTCAACATTTAAATGAAATTATCTTCAAAAAGTAAATGTCATGGACCAATCTAACGTTTCAAATAAAGAACCGATGAGATTTTGCAAATTTTATGCGTTTTTTTTTTAAAAAAAAGTTATCAAGCTCTTAAAAAATCACCCTTTAGATCGGTTGGGATTGCAAATGGCCGAAATCGGCCCAAAGGGAAAAATGTTTCCCTCACAAGGATTGACAATAGCTAGAAACACGATATTCGGTGTGTTCATTCCTCTAATTGAGTAGATACATAATATAAAAGTATTTTTTCCAAATTCGTACTTTTAAGGGATAAAATGGGAATAGGGGGATAGAAATGGTACCAACCGAACGGCTGCACCTAGAATGATGAAATTCGGTAAATACATTCCTCTGATTGTGTGGACACATAAAATAAACGTATTTTTCGAAATTGGTACTTATAGGGGTTTATTTTTCCCAAATTCATACTTTCAAGGGATGCAATGGGACATAGGGACAAAAATAGTACCAACTAAACGACTACAGCTAGAATGATGAAATTCGGTGTGTACATCTCTCTAATTACGTAGACACGTAAAATAAAGAGATTTTAGAAAGTCGTACTCTTAAGGGGGTAAAATAGAAAAAAGGGGATAAAAATAGTACCAACCAAATGACCGCAGCTAGAGTCATGAAATTCGGAGTATACATTCCTCTGATTGCGTAGACACGAAAAATAAATGATTTTTTCCAAATTCAGACTTTCAAGGGATGCAATGGGACAGAGGGATACAAATAGTACCAACTAAACGACTACAGCTAGAATGATGAAATTCGGTGTGTACATCTCTCTAATTACGTAGACATGTAAAATAAAGAGATTTTAGAAAGTCGTACTCTTAAGGGGGTAAAATAGAAAAAAGGGTATAAAAATGGTACCAACCAAATGGCCGCAGCTATAATCATGGAATGTGGTGTATACATTCCTCGGACTGCATAGACACGCAAAATAAAAAGATTTTTCCAAATGCGTACTTTTTACTTTTACGGCAAAAATTGCTTGAATCATGAAGTTAGGACTATGTACGTGAGATAATGGATTTTCAAAATTTGTACTTTTGGAATCAAAATAGAATGGAAATACAACAAAATGTAGCAACCCCCTATCTACCAATATTTATGGTATTTAATTTTTTTGAAAAAATAAATATAAGAATATTTTTTTTTAATTGACTTGAAGTATTATTTCCATATGTAAATTGGCAGCCTTGCCTTATAAGCTTTTAATGGAAAAGGGAAATGAAATTCGGAGTATACATTCCTCTGACTGCGCAGAAACGAAAACTAAAATTGTTTTTCCAAATTTGCACTTTCCAGGGATACAATGGGAAGAGAGGGATAAAAATGGTACCAACTAAACGGCTATAGCTAGAATGATGAAATGCATTGTGTACATTCTTCTAATGGCGTAGACACTTAAACTAAAGAGATTTTCCGAAAGTCGTACTTTTAAGGGGGGTAAAATGGGACCAACCACATGGCCGCTACTAGAATCATGGAATCCGGTGTATGTACATTCCTCTGACTGTACAGACCCGCAAAATAAAAAGATTTTTAACTTTTACGGCAAAAACTGGTAGAATCTCGAAGTTAGGTTATATTGCACTGTGTACGTGAGAGATAATGGATTTTCAAAATTTGTACTTGTGGAATTAAATTAGGATGGAAATACAACCCACCAAACGGCTGCAGACAAAAAATGCCCCCAATATTTAGCATATTTAAGCATTTTTGAAGAATAGTGACATATATTTACTTTTTGAATTGTCTTGAAGTATTATTTCGATATAAATATTAGAAACATATTGGTGGTGTGGTTTAAAATAATTAATATTTTATATTTATTTATAAAATTATTTTTTCAATATTTTTTGTTTGTTTTGATTTTGGCATATTATAAAAAAATTAACATTTCCTGTAATGTTACTACATTTCTACGAAAATTTACAGCCTCTGAGGAATGCAATCAATCCACTTATTTATAACGCATTCAAATTAATCAATATTTACTTTAAATTAGTTCTACTAACTCATTTAAACTACAAATGTTCTTGAATTGATTTCAATTTTAAGACGTTCATAAATTTTTTTGGCGAGTTTGACAATTAATTAAAAAATAACTGGAACTTAATTTAATCATTCAAAGCATTCGACTTGATTATCGGATGTGATGTCTTGATGATATGTTTGTGAGGGTATATTAATTGTTGTTATGTTATTTGTTTTATATTTATTTATACTTGTCCAGTCGTTATGGGTATTTATAGAGTTGAGTAATAACAGAAGGAACCAGTTTCCCACAGAAACCACAATGGGCCAGAGTGCTAACCAAGATTCGTACGACAGTCAGATGAAGCTCTTAAAGTGATATAACTGGTAAGCATGAACTATTCCTCTTCGATTCTTCGATCTCTCCACCCTACTGTTCGTTATAAGCAAGTCATTTGATTTGGCAGAACATCAGCATAATTTCGGCAGTTTGGCCTAATCAATATAAGAGTGAACTCTTCCAGAAATGCATTTAGGAGCTTCGTATTTGTCAGACATACTAAGTGGATGTAGGCATGTTTTTTTTTCTAAGTCCTATCAACAATTTATTATCTTTTTATTTCGAAACAAATTATTTAAATCTGACATCACTGCTCATAAAAAGTTGTAGTTATTGTCACCCCTTTCACAAATTTTGACTTCCTTTTTTCACGAATGACCTTATGGCATTAGCACATATGGCGAATAGCCTAATTGACAAATAGATTTGCTTTGAAATTAATATAAAAGCCAACTTGTTTTACTTGTGCCGGCAGTTGATCGTGATTTAGAGACGTTTGCGAGTCGTGCCGCTTAAAGAATATTGATCGCAGTATGTTCCTGTTCCATTGGTTGATTGGTTTGGCTTTTATTGTGTGGATCTATTGGCTTTGGACACGACGACGTTATTATGCTACGAGTTTTGAACTGCCGGGACCTGTTGGTTTTCCCCTCTTGGGGGTGGCACACCTATTTCTTTCCATAGAAAGTTTGTTCGAATACAGTGCGGAAATTAAACCAAATAATAAATATATTTATTTTTCTCCCAGAGTCTTTGGAGACACTACACAAACTATGTGAGCGGTATGGTCCACTTGTGTACATGTGGTTGGGCACCAATCCTTATCTGGTCGTTATCGAACCGGATATTGTTCGGGATATACTTACATCCAAATATTGTGTTAACAAAAGCTCGTTGTATAACGGTGTTAGGATTTGCACCGGAAATGGTCTAATTTGTTCAACAGGTACTCGGTGAAGATATGCATAGATGAGGCGACTTGAACGTTGTGTTTATCTTTATAGATCCCGAATGGAGTTTTCATCGGAAGCATATAAATCCCGCCTTTCGCCAGCAAGTATTACTTAGCTTTATGCCGATTTTTAATGAAGAGGTAAACGATTTGGTAGAAACATTCCGAGATATTGGCAAGAAGAATGAACGTTTTGACTTGATAACCACATTGCAGGACTTTACCCTCAATGTAGCTCTCAGTAAGTCCGCCGTAATAAATGTTAATGAGTAATTAATCTTAGCATCCGTTTCAAACAGGGACCACAATGGGTAAGCATTCGCGGGAATCCCAGAGGAATCTGATGAAAAGCTATCATTGGTAAGCAGCAGATAATTTATTTTATTTCCGACAAAAATAGTGGACAGACATCAAATATAAGAAATATTTCCCCGGTTTTATGTAGTATTGTGGAGCTTGGCATCAAGATTGCATTTGCCCCGTGGCTGGCTTATGATGTGATGCGCAAGCTCTTTGGCATCCAGAGACCCTTTAATGAATCGAAGGCCGAAATTGAGCAGTTTATTAGCAACGTGAGTGAATAGTGAATAGCTCTCAAGGTGTGATTCAATAACATCACAACTCTTTCTATAGCTGATAATTGAAAAACTGGCCGATGAAGAAGATAATTTGCAGCCGCCTGCTGGTGCTAAGAACATATTTATCGATCAGGTCATTGATCTGGCAAAAAGGAATATCTTTACCACCCACAATGTGGAAGTTGAGTCAAATACTATAGTTATGGGTGTATGATCTTAAACAATTTACAGCCTATTGACACATTTAATTGTTTCTACTCCGCATTGCAGGCCTTCGAAACGACAGCCAATTCTATAGCATTTGTCTTGATCTTGCTGGCCATGTTTCCCGAGTACCAGCGACAAGCTTACGAAGAAATCTTGAGTATTTTCCCCGAGAGTGGAGAGTTCGAAGTGACCTACGACAATATACAGGATATGGTTTACATGGACCGCGTCATTAATGAGTCTATGCGCGTCCTGACACCCGTGCCCATTGTCGCCAGGGAGAATACACAAGAGCTTAAACTCTCGAATGGCGTTGTCTTGCCGGCCGGAGTACAAATAGGCATAAATATATTTGACATGCATCGGCGTAAAGATATTTGGGGACCAGATGCGGCCATCTTTAATCCGGATAACTTCCTGCCGCTCAACATGGAGGGCAAGCATCCGTATGCATTTATTCCTTTTTCGAAAGGCTCGCGGAATTGTATTGGTATGAGTTGATTTTTCATTCGATTTTCAATCTATGAATGAGAGAACTTGAACTCGTACTTTCAGGTTGGAAATATGGTCTGATGGCAACAAAAGTCGCCTTGGCGAAATTGCTACGAAACTATAGATTTTCCACAGATTACCAATACAAGGACTTGGAGTTCATACAAAATATTTTGCTGAAGTTGAAGCATGTGCCCTCATTGAGGGTACACAAGTGGGAGCAATAATTTGAAGTTTTAAATTAAATAAATATTAAAAATATAAATAAGTACTGTTTATTTCTTCAAATTTCTGGTTTTATTATACAATATCATGCATATGACAACCACGACTGGCACGGCAGTACCTCAGACGATCAACCCAATTTGTTAGTACCGCCCAAAATCCACACCAAATAGTGACTCATTGTGAATGCATTGGCTTTTCAACAGTCATGTCTGGATTCTATGAACCCCATATGCAGCAAGTTTGCTTATTGACATAGCCATCGAGATGAGAATGAGCTTCATCTGAAAACACTAAAATTTTCCACGTCAATTTCTTACAGTTTGGGTTAAAGACTCATTACTTTGGAAGTAAGTCTTTAATATTTCCCAATTTTGTTTGTTCTAGCGTAAGCGTCCCACATTGGAAATGTCAAATATAAGCCTGAAAATAAAAATAATAATAGAAATAAAAATAAAAATAAAAATAAAAATAAAAATAAAAATAAAAATAAAAATAAAAATAAAAATAAAAATAAAAATAAAAATAAAAATAAAAATAAAAATAAAAATAAAAATAAAAATAAAAATAAAAATAAAAATAAAAATAAAAATAAAAATAAAAATAAAAATAAAAATAAAAATAAAAATAAAAATAAAAATAAAAATAAAAATAAAAATAAAAATAAAAATAAAAATAAAAATAAAAATAAAAATAAAAATAAAAATAAAAATAAAAATAAAAATAAAAATAAAAATAAAAATAAAAATAAAAATAAAAATAAAAATAAAAATAAAAATAAAAATAAAAATAAAAATAAAAATAAAAATAAAAATAAAAATAAAAATAAAAATAAAAATAAAAATAAAAATAAAAATAAAAATAAAAATAAAAATAAAAATAAAAATAAAAATAAAAATAAAAATAAAAATAAAAATAAAAATAAAAATAAAAATAAAAATAAAAATAAAAATAAAAATAAAAATAAAAATAAAAATAAAAATAAAAATAAAAATAAAAATAAAAATAAAAATAAAAATAAAAATAAAAATAAAAATAAAAATAAAAATAAAAATAAAAATAAAAATAAAAATAAAAGTAAAAGTAAAAATAAAAATAAAATTAAAATTAAAAATAAAAATAAAAATAAAAATAAAAATGAAAATAAAAATAAAAATAAAAATAAAAATAAAAAAAAAATAAAATAAAAATAAAAATAAAAATAAAAATAAAAATAAAAATAAAAATAAAAATAAAAATAAAAATAAAAATAAAAATAAAAATAAAAATAAAAATAAAAATAAAAATAAAAATAAAAATAAAAATAAAAATAAAAATAAAAATAAAAATAAAAATAAAAATAAAAATAATAATAAAAATAAAAATATTAGGTCGCTGAACTGCAATTAGAAAAAACTAAGTCAATTATGTTTATAGTATTTAAATGATATTAATTAAATATTTTAATGAATAAATACATTGTGAGATGAGCGGAGGGGCAAGTGTGCGGAGTCAATACAGTCAATAACTGTTTTTTATTATTTCATTTACACATTAACACTTAGAAATTTATTATGCAAATAAGACAATTTCCATTATATGTAAATAAGTCAATTTTCATTATACATATGTAACTAAGTCAACTTTTTTGAAATGCAATTAAGTAATTTCATTAATTTATTCCATTCGAAGTTATACCTTAGGTTGGAGCGACTCATTTGTTTACTTTTAATTTTCGCTGTTCTACAATGTTAACAAAATTCTGGTTTCTTCAGATTTTTTGAATAAAAATATGTGAAAAAAAAATAATAGAATCGTTTAAAAATGTAACTGAATAGTACAGGTCAAAAACGTTTATTATTGATTTGTCAATATATATTTGTATTATTGAGAGTACATTGTTTCGAGCAAAAATACTACATCGAGGAAGATGTCACGGCGAATTCATTCTCAGCAGTGAACGATTGTGTTTTTTTCTTTGCTACAAAACAGAATGAAGTATAAAACACTGGGAAGTGATATTATTTTTCTTGTAGGTATTGTCGTGTGGAACAAGAATCTGAATTTGAAATTTCCCAGACAGCCCCAAAATCTTGAGTTACGGGGAAATAACCGGTACAAAAGTACCTTTGCATACTTATAAGCCTGTAACTTCGGTGGTTGTCGACCGATCTCATCGGATTTGAAAAGAAAAGGCTGGAGCTTTAGATCTTGTGCAGCAAACGCAATTTTTAAAACCTCTTTTTAGCAATTTGGCTATGCTTGGTCCATGGCCCATGATTTTGTTTTATAACCGTAACACTTGTAAATTTATTTAAATAAGCCATTTAGTAGGGAGTATAAAGGCGATTTGGTTTTAAAAATCCCTTGGTAATTGTCTGAGTTCTTGAAGTTTTTATTAATACTAAATTTTTGCAAAAATCTCTCATAATTTTACTAATTGAGGTCTGTTCAGAATACTTGAAGTTTTTTCAAAATGTTAGGAACGATGAAAAAATTACCCGTATTCCCAAAGTGGGGAAAATGTGTTCCAAAATTGAGTTTTTTTATTAAAATGGTCGACGTGTTTTTACCATTTTTCTCTACCTCTCCTTATATATAAAAATTTTGGATTTTTCATTTCGCATTTATGATTTATCAGCTTAAAAAACAAGTATACCCTCCACCATGGATGGTATTCCACAGAGGCTGTCGATTTTCGTAGAAGTGCACTAATCCTAATCCAAACCAAAAAAAAATATTGAAAAAATATTTTTATAAATAAATATACAAATTTAATAATTTTAAGCCACGCTTATAAGGCAATACGTTTATTAGTATTAATAATGGTCTAAGTAAAAAATCCGAAAAAATGAGATATCCCAATTTTTCTCTTTACTTTGATCAGACCTCTAATTTAAGAACTTTTACTCGTGACATTTATAAAAAGATTGACCCTTACAATGCACACCAGAATTGTCTTTAGTGTTAGTTTGAAAGTGGTCTAAGTCACACTATATCCACTAATATTGACAAACATTTTTTATTTATAATGTCCATTTTAGGCGATTCAGGTAATTTGAATAACATATAAAATTGAATTACTTGAAAAGTAACGAATTATTTTAATAATTTTCATTTTATTGTTGTTTGTATGTGTAGTTGGTCTGTTATGTTGTATGTGTTGTCATTTATTTTGGTTCAAGACCAAAGGTTGTGCTGAAGTCTTCAGCAGAACCCAAAATTAGCAAAAAGGCAAAGTGAGACCTTTATTGTTGCAGCTAAAAGTTGACTGCGCAGTTTCGATGGGCGCTACCCAAACTCGTCAGAACTTTCGCAACGAATGTATGTCTTTGACTTAAATCAGGGTTCATATTAGTACCAGCGCTCACATATGACAAATGAGAGGCGCTGATAAACAAAATATTCCACCGAATTAAGTCGACACACTAAAAGTCTCACTTTGCCAATTCAATGTTATGCAACAATGCAAAGGTTGGTGTTGTACGGTATTGTCCGCCTTCACTGTACCTCGTGTGTATTGTTGTTGTTTGTATGTGTAGTTGGTCTGTTATGTTGTATGTGTTGTCATTTATTTAAGACCAAATTTTATTTTTTTAAATAAAATATTTTTGTTTTCTTTAATTTTTTGCAACAAAAAAAAAATAAAAATTTTGTGTGTTCTATTTTTTCAATTTTGAGAAGAATGAAAGTGGTCTAAGTAAGTGGTCCTCTGAAAGTAGTGGTTCCCAAAGTTATCTATTTTTTTTATAATAGTTCGATATAGTGGTAGGATATTTGAAGAAAAACAAATTCGTGCTTCGGTGTTTATCAGAACGGATAAAGTGTGACTTAGACCACTCGCACAATATCGATCTTCATCTTTATGGTATATATTGGCAGATAGTGATTTGGTGCTAGAGTTGGTTGTATTTCCATCCTATTTTAATTCCAAAAATACAATTTTTCCAAATCCATTATCTCTCACGTACACAATGCAATATAGCCTAACTTCATGATGCTTCGTACTTTTGCCGTAAAAGTACGAATTTGGTAAAATATTGGTACCATTTTTTCCCCCTGTTCCCATTGTGTCCCTTGAAAGCACGAATTTGGAGAAACCTTCTTATTTTTCGTGTCTACGCAGTCAGGGGAATGTCTACACCGAATTTTATGACTCTAGCTGCGGTCATTTGGTGGTTACTATTTGTATCCACTTTTTCCATTTTAACCCCAACAAGTAAAAACGGCGTTAAGTTCGGTCGGGCCGAACTTTATATACCCTCCACCATGGATTGCATTCCACAGAGGTTGTCGGTTTTCGTAGAAGTGCAGTAATATTACAGGAAAATATAATTTTTTTAATATAGGCAAACCAAAACAAATATTAAAAAAATAATTTTATAAATAAATATAATATTTTAATTATTTCAAACCATTATTTATTTCAAATCAAAAATTAAATATTGTTATATTTATATTTTCAAAAAGCTTAAATACCATAAATATTGGTAGATAGTGGGAGCTACAGTTGGTTGTATTTTAATTCCAAAAGTACAAAAAAATCCATTATCAGACGTACATAGTGCAAAATAACCTAACTTCATGATTCAACCAATTTTTGCCATAATAGAAAAGGTACTAAATTTGAAAAAAAAAAACTTTTTATTTTGCGTGTCTATGCAGGCAGAGGAATGTATACACCGAATTCCATAATTCCAGCTGCGACCATGTGGTTGGTACCATTTTTACCCCCTTGACGTTTCTACGCCATTAGAATTTCATCATTCTAGCTGTAGTCATTTAGTTGGTACTATTTTTATCCCTCTGTACCATTGTATCCCTTGAAAGTACGAATTTCGAAAACTTCGTTTATTTTCCGATTCCTACTCAATTAGAGGAATGTATACTCCGAATTGCATGACTCTAGCTGCGGTCATTTGGTTGGTACTATTTGTATCCCCTTTTTCAATTTTAACCCCAAAATGTACGAATTTCGAAAAATTCGTCTATTTTCCGTGTCTACGCAGTCAGAGGAATGTATACTCAGAATTTCATGACTCTAGCTGCGGTCATTTAATTGGTACTATTTTTATCCCTTTTTCCATTTTATGCCGAAAAAGTACGAATTTCGAAAAACCTGTTTATTTTAAGTGTCTACGCAATCAGAGGAATGCATACACCGAATTTCATTATTCCAGGTGTAGCCGTTTGGTTGGTACCATTTTTATCCCTCCGTACCCATTGTATCCCTTGAAAGTACGAATTTGGAAAAAACCTTTTATTTTTCATGTCTACGTAGTCAAAGAAATGTATACTTCGAATTTCATGACACTAGCAGCGGTCATTTGGTTGGTACTATTTTTATCCCCTTTTTCTATTTTGTCCCCAAAAAGTACGAATTTCGAAAAATCAGTTTATTTTCCGTGTATACGCAGTCATGTCTACGTAGTCAAAGGAATGTATACTTCGAATTTCATGACTCTAGCTGCGGTCATTTGGTTGGTACTATTTTTATCCCCTTTTTCTATTTTGTCCCCAAAAAGTACGAATTTCGAAAAATCAGTTTATTTTGTGTGTACACAGTCAGAGGAATGTATACTCCGAATTTCATGACTCTAGCTGCGGTCATTTGATTGGTACTATTTTTATCCCCTTTTTTCATATTAACCCCAAAAAGTACGAATTTTGAAAAATCCGTGTATTTTACTTGTCTATGCAATCAGAGGAATGTATACACCGAATTTCATTATTCTAGGTACAGCCGTTAGGTTGGTACCATTTTTATCCCTCTTTTCCCATTTTATCCCTTAAAAGTACGAATTTGAAAAAAATACTTTTATATCATGTATCTACTCAATTAGAGGAATGTACACACCGAATTTGGTGTTTCTAGCTGTTGTCGTTAAATGTGTACCATTTTTATCCCTTTTTTGCCCCATTTCACCCCCTACAAATAAGAATCACTTTATGCTGCAGTTTTTTGCTATAAGGGTAATACGTATACCAAATATCAAGCAAATATAAACAGACATATTCAAAAAACATGCTTAAATACGCTAAAATAGTAGGGATTATTATGGGTATTTTTAGTCCTTGTGAGGGAAAAATTTTTCCCTTTGGGCCGATTTCGCCCCATTTCAATCCCAACCGATCTACGACTATAAGACGCATTTATGGTAATTTTGGACGTCCTAGCTCCTTTCGTTTAGATGCTAGCGTGCTTTCAACAGACGGACAGACGGACAGACGGACGGACGGACGGACGGACATGGCTAGATCGTCTTAGAATTTTATGACGATCAAGAATATATATACTTTATAGGGTCTCAGGTCAATATTTCAAGGTGTTACAAACGGAATGACAAAGTTAGTATACCCCCATCCTGGAGGTGGAGGGTATAAAAAATACTTTTATATCATGTATCTACTCAATTAGAGGAGTGTACACGCCGAATTTCGTGTTTCTAGGTGTTGTCGTTTAATGTGTACCATTTTATCCCTTTTTTGCCCCATTTCACTCCCTACAAATAAGAATCACTTTATGGTGCAGTTTTTTGCTATAAGGGTAATACGCATACCAAATATCAAGCAAATATAAACAGACATATTCAAAAAACATGCTTAAATACGCTAAAATAGTAGGGATTATTATGGGTATTTTTAGTCCTTGTGAGGGAAAAATTTTTCCCTTTGGGCCGATTTCGCCCCATTTCAATCCCAACCGATCTACGACTATAAGACGCATTTATGGAAAATTTGGACGTCCTAGCTCCTTTCGTTTAGATGCTAGCGTGCTTTCAACAGACGGACAGACGGACAGACGGACGGACGGACGGACGGACGGACGGACGGACATGGCTAGATCGTCTTAGAATTTTATGACGATCAAGAATATATATACTTTATAGGGTCTCAGGTCAATATTTCAAGGTGTTACAAACGGAATGACAAAGTTAGTATACCCCCATCCTGGAGGTGGAGGGTATAAAAAGTACGAATTTCGAAAAATCTCTTTATTTTACATGTCTACGCAATCAGAGGATTGTGTACACAGAATTTCTTTATTTTAGATGCAGACGTTTGGTTGGTACCATTTTTATCCCCCTAATCCCATGTTACCCTTTAAAAGTACAAATTTGGAAATAGACTTCTGTAATATGTATCTACTCAGTTATAGGAATGTACACACCGAATTTCGCGTTTCTAGCTGTTGTCGTTTCATAGGTACAATTTTTATCCAGTTCACCCCCTACAAATGAAAATCAATTTATGCTGCACGTTTTTTCTATGAGGGAATACGCATTCCCAATATCAAGTAAGTAGACAAGCAGACATATTGATAAAAACATGCTTAAATGCTCTAAAATATTAGGGGTTATTATGGGTGTTTTCAGTCCTTGTGGGGGAAAAATGTTTCCCTTTGGACCGATTTTGTCCGGTTGCAATCCCAACCCATATACGACTATAAGACACATTTATGGAACATTTTGATGTCCTGGCTACTTTCGTTTAGATGCTAGCGTACTTTCAAAAGACGGACGGACATGGCTAGATCATCTTAGAATTTTATGACGATCGAGAATATATACATTTTATAGGGTCTCAGGTCGATATTTGAAGGTGTTACAAACGGAATGACAAACTTAGTATAACCCCATCCTGGAGGTGGAAAAAATCTTTAAAATTTTAAATGGCCCAGACTTACATTAATCGTGACCCTGTGGCCAATGGAGTCGTTTACGAGTTCAAGAGTTTGTCAAAAAAGCGCTACACCCTTACGTTCATTATTATCCATTAATTAAATATTGAATAAATTATTGAACTAAATAAAATATTGAATTACATATAAAAGCCAACGAGTGCCATTTGTCACCTGCATTAGAGCGTATTTGTTCGTGATTAAGAAACGTCTTCATTTGGGCCGATTTGGAACAGCATGTCCCTATTCCAGTATCTCATCTGTTTGCTTGTTATTGTCTGGTTGTATTGGCTGTGGACACGGCGACAGTATTATGCAAAGATGTTGGAGTTGCCGGGACCTCTGGGATACCCCTTCATTGGTATTGATTTATCGCGATGTGAAGGTATGGATAGTTTACTACAACAATTGAATATATATGTACATATATTTCGATATTTCTTCATTAGAGATTTTATATAAACTAGAAAAATATTTTGACCATTATGGTTCACTTATTTACACGTGGATTGGCACCTCGCCTGTGCTGCTGGTTATCGAACCGGATATTGTTCGGGATATACTGACGTCCCCCAGTTGTATTAACAAAAGCTTCTTCTATAAAGGGGTTGACATAGCCATTGGCAAGGGACTTATTAGTTTACGAGGTATTTAGGATAAATTATCATTATTAATATTAATGTCATTAGAATTTATATAGATCCTGAATGGAGTTTTCACCGCAAGCATTTAAACCCCACCTTTAGCCATAAAATACTTCGTAGCTTTATGGCCATTTTTAATGAGGAGTACAACGATCTGGTGAAAACATTTCGTGATATTGCCAATAAGAATGAGAATTTCGACTTGATAACCACCTCGAGGGATGCGACACTGAATATAGCTTTAAGTAAGTGCCTCGTTGTAGACATTTGTTAGCTTTACAAGAAGAACACTTTTCGAACAGGAACCACAATGGGCAAGAGTGCTAGCCAAGATTCTCGCGACTCCCAGAGGAATCTCTTGAAAAGCTACTACTGGTAAGCAGGCCATATTATCATGACAACATGAATTGAGTTGAGCTTTTCTCCTAGTGTTATAGAGAATATGGCGAGGATCTCATTTTCCCCATGGCTGAAGAATGACCTGGCTCAAAAATTCGTAGGTATTTATGGACCCTTAAATGAAGCCAAGGCGGAAATTGAGCAATTTATTAGGAGCGTAAGTGGATTGCGTATAACCCTCAAGCAGTAAGACAAACATTTCTATTTCCACAGCTTATAATTGCAAAGCTTGACAATAAAGTAGCTCATCCGCAGTTGCCTGGTGCTGCAAATATATTTATCGACCAGGTCATTGACCTCGCCAAAAGTAATATCTTCTCGAAGCAGAATATGGAAGATGAGTCAAATACTATAGTTATTGGTGTATGATCTTTAACGTTTTTACAGTCCCTTGATATGTTTAATGCATCACAACTTCCCATTGCAGGCCTTCGAAACGACAGCCAATACTATAGCATTTACCCTGATCTTGCTGGCCATGTTTCCCGAGTACCAGCAACAAGCTTACGAAGAACTCCTGTCGATTTTCCCCGAGAGTGGCGAGTTCGAAGTGACCTATGCTAATATCAAAGATATGGTTTACGTGGACAGAGTCATTAATGAAACTATGCGCCTCCTGCCGCCTGTGCCTTTTGTCGCCCGAGAGAACACTCGAGATATTGTTCTGTCGAATGGTGTCCTATTGCCGGCTGGGGTACAATTAGCTATAGATATATATAACTTGCATCGGCGTAAAGATATTTGGGGGCCAGAGGCGGATACCTTTAATCCGGATAACTTCCTGCCGCACAATATGGAGGGCAAGCATCCGTATGCATTTATACCCTTTTCGAAAGGCTCACGGAATTGTATTGGTATGTGTTCGGGTTGTCCGCGGTTTCCCCTCTTAGAGTGATATCTAATCTGCTATTATTTGCAGGATGGAAATACGCTCTGATGTCAACAAAGGTCGCATTGGCGAAATTGCTGCGAAACTTTAGATTTTCAACAGATTTCCAGTACAAAGATTTGAAGTGCGTTGAAAATATTGCGATGAGGTTGAAAGAGGTGCCCTCATTGAGGATACACAAGAGGGAGAAGTAGCTGCTTGAAGGTCATGTAAATGCGATCAAATGGGATAATGTCTAACACTTAAATATTTTAATTTCTGTACGCTGGATTTGTTCCGGCTTTAGAGAAAAGAGTTGTATAAAGATTCCTACAAATGGCAAATAAAGAATAGTATGAATTAGATAGTTGAACAACGTAAAGATTTTTATTTCCTATAATTTTATTACATTTAAATTATAATTTATATACAGTAGAAGAAGGCAAACCCAGTGCCTCAGAAAAAGTGTTCGCCACTCGCAATCTCCTTGTAGTCTAACAAAATACTTTTGGCTCGATGTCCAGCCTCCGGTCGTGTGAGCTTACACTGAAAGAATTATCTGCATACTATCCATGATTTTGTGTCAACCTCAGTGAAAAATGTCATTAAAAAGTCGCCAATAAAATGTATGAAACCTTTTTCATAAAGCATAAATCAATGAAAAGTGTCATATAATTTATGAAACATTTCTTCGCAACTATGAAATGCAATTCTTCATTCGATGAACTTTTGTCATACAAGTTCATTATTTTTCATGATGTGATTTATGAAAATTTTCATAGATTTTATGAAGAAACTTCGTTAATTTTATGAAAAAGTTTCATAAAGGTTAATAATAATTTCATAAATATTGGCTAACCAATCAACATCATTGCGAGATTCTTTGTAATTATTATATCTTTAACCTAAATCAGGGTATATATTTATGTCAGAGTTAACAGAGGACAAATGAGAATTGCTAGCATTTAACCGAATAATGTCGACACACTAAATGAAACTTTTCATAAAAACTAAGAAATCCTTTATTATATTTATGAAGACATTTAATAACACAAATAATTTATTGGTTATGACATATTTCATAATCTTTGAGAATTGTTTCTTTAATACAATGAAATCTTTCTAAGTTTCACTAATTTAACAAATTTGTTTTATGAAATGAAGCATTTTATTTATGAATTTATTATACTTATTAAGAAAAAAAAACAGTAAATTTATGAAAACCCTTTCTTGAAATAGCTTCATAAATAGTATGAAGGAAAATTCTTTCAGTGTAAGTACAGTAAAATAGTGTAGACAATTCAAATTTTATTACATTTAAATTATAATTTAAATAGAAGTAGAAGAAGACAAAACCACTACCTCAGAAAAAGTGTTCTCCTTGTAGCCTAACAAAATACTTTTGGCTCGATGTCCAGTCTCTGATCGTGTGAGCTTACACTGAAAGAATTATCTGCTACTATCCATGATTTTGTGTCAACCTCAGTGAAAATTGTCATTAAAAAGTCGCCAATAAAATGTATGAAACCTTTTTCATAAATCAATGAAAAGTGTCATATAATTTATGAAACATTTCTTCGCAACTATGAAATGCAATTCTTCATTCGATGAACTTTTGTCATACAAGTTCATTATTTTTCATGATGTGATTTATGAAAATTTTCATAGATTTTATGAAGAAACTTCGTTAGTTTTATGAAAAAGTTTCATAAAGATTAATAATAATTTCATAAATATTGGCTAACCAATCAACACCATTGCGAAATTCTTTGTAATTATTATATCTTTAACCTAAATCAGGGTATATATTTATGTCAGAGTTAACAGAGGACAAATGAGAATTGCTAGCATTTAACCGAATAAAGTCGACACACTAAATGAAACTTTTCATAAAAACTAAGAAATCCTTTATTATATTTATGAAGACATTTAATAACACAAATAATTTATTGGTTATGACATATTTCATAATCTTTAAGAATTGTTTCTTTAATACAATGAAATCTTTCTAAGTTTCACTAATTTAACAAATTTGTTTTATGAAATGAAGCATTTTATTTATGAATTTATTATACATATTAAGAAAAAAAACAGCATATTTATGAAAAACCTTTTATGAAATCGCTTCATAAATATTATGAAGGAAAATTCTTTCAGTGTAAGTACAGTAAAATAGTGTAGACAATTCAAATATTTCAAGCAAAAGTAAGGCATTTAAGTCTCTTTATATCATAATGACATGTGCCTAGGTCTGCCTACAACAGTGGCTCGGGTTTCTATCCCAACATGCCAGAATCTTAAGTTTCTCTAGTTAAATTGTAAGGCACTGTGCCAAATTTAAAACAAATCGAGTATGGGAGCTGTATCTAAATCTGAACCGATCTGATCTGATCCACCATAGATGTTTTGCTGACTCGGACTCTCTTGCTCCTACTCATTCGTCTTCTTACTGTCGACATTAATCAGATATATCTTCAGTCATGTCATCTTGAGAATATGCAGTTATCAAAACGCAAAAGGATTCTGGACACAGAAAGTGAGATCCCGAGAATGCAACATCCTTTCTCTTACATCCCATATTGGGTTTTGAAATCCCTTTCGGGACACCTTCTATTTCATCAATTTAAAAAAAATCTGCACATCTACACAGTGGGAAGTGAACACCAAAATGGTAGCAATATTACAATATTTCTTGTTTAATTTTAACAATTTTTTTCTGCCGATCGAATGTCGAGATTCAAAAAAGTCGAAGCTTCGACAACTGCTTACGAAAAGAAAGTACATTCGTCAACGAATAATAGAAAAACCTGAGCGACGGCAATTATGTTTATCTATATATATAAAAGAGTTGCGTTACTGACTGACTGACTGACTGACTGACTGACTGACTGACTGACTGACTTATCATTGACCAGCCCCCAGACCAAACGGCTGAAGCCAGGGTCATGAAATTTTCAGGGTAGTTCCCAAATATGACGTAGACGTCGACTAAGAAAGGGTTTTACGAAATTCGTACTTTTAGGGGATAAAATGGCCCAAAAAGGGATAAACATCGAACCTTCGTCCTGACTAAACGGCAGTAGCTATAAAAATGAAATTCGGTGAGTTCCTTGCAATGACCATGCAGACGAGCTACAAATAGGGATTTTTCGAAATTTGTGCTTTTAAGGGACGAGCGGGACAAAAAGGGATAAAAATGGTACCAACTAAAGTATTACAGCTAGAAACGTGAAATTTGGTATGTAAATTCCTCTGACCTTATCGTAACGAAGTAAAATTGGATTTTTCGAAATTTGTACTTTTAAGGACGAGCGGGACAAAAAGGGATAAAAATGGTACCAACTAAGGTATTACAGCTAGAAACGTGAAATTTGGTATGTAAATTCCTCTGACCATATAGAAACGAAGTCAAATTGGATTTTTCGAAATTTGTACTTTTAAGGGACGAGCGGGACAAAAAGGGATAAAAATGGTACCAACTAAAGTATTACAGCTAGAAACGTGAAATTTGGTATGTAAATTCCTCTGACCATATAGAAACGAAGTAAAATTGGATTTTTCGAAATTTGTTCTTTTAAGGGACGAGCGGGACAAAAGGGGATAAAAATGGTACCAACTAAAGTATTACAGCTAGAAACGTGAAATTTGGTATGTAAATTCCTCTGACCATATAGAAACGAAGTCAAATTGGATTTTTCGAAATTTGTACTTTTAAGGGACGAGCGGGACAAAAGGGGATAAAAATGGTACCAACTAAAGTATTACAGCTAGAAACGTGAAATTTGGTATGTAAATTCCTCTGACCATATAGAAACGAAGTCAAATTGGATTTTTCGAAATTTGTACTTTTAAGGGACGAGCGGGACAAAAAGGGATAAAAATGGTACCAACTAAAGTATTACAGCTAGAAACGTGAAATTTGGTATGTAAATTCCTCTGACCTTATAGTAACGAAGTAAAATTGGATTTATCCAAATTTGTACTTTTAAGGGACGAGCGGGACAAAAAGGGATAAAAATAGTACCAACTAAAGTATTACAGCTAGAAACGTGAAATTTGGTATGTAAATTCCTCTGGCCATATAGAAACGAAGTAAAATTGGATTTTTCGAAATTTGTACTTTTAAGGGGCAAGCGGGACAAAAAGGGATAAAAATGGTACCAACTAAAGTATTACAGCTAGAAACGTGAAATGTGGTATGTAAATTCCTCTGACCATATAGAAACGAAGTAAAATTGGATTTTTCGAAATTTGTACTTTTAAGGGACGAGCGGGACAAAGAGGGATAAAAATGGTACAAACTAAAGTATTACAGCTAGAAACGTGAATTTTGGTATGTAAATTCCTCTGACCATATAGAAACGAAGTAAAATTGGATTTTTCGAAACTTGTACTTTTAAGGGGCAAGCGGGGCAAAAAGGGATAAAAATGGTACCAACTAAAGTATTACAGCTAGAAACGTGAATTTTGGTATGTAAATTCCTCTGACCATATAGAAACGAAGTAAAATTGGATTTTTCGAAATTTGTACTTTTAAGGGGAGAGCGGGACAAAAAGGGATAAAAATGGTACCAACTAAAGTATTACAGCTAAAAACGTGAATTTTGGTATGTAAATTCCTCTGACCATATAGAAACGAAGTAAAATTGGATTTTTCGAAGTGTGTACTTTTAAGGGGAGAGCGGGACAAAAAGGGATAAAAATGGCACCAGCTAAAGTATTACAGCTAGAATCGTGAAATTTGGTATGTAAATTTCTCTGACCATATAGAAACGAAGTAAAATTGGATTCTTCGAAATTTGTACTTTTAAGGGGCGAGCGGGACAAAAAGGAATAAAAATGGTACCAACTAAAGCATTATAGTTAGAAACGTGAATTTTGGTATGTAAATTCCTCTGACCATATAGAAACGAAGTAAAATTGGATTTTTCGAAATTTGTACTGTTAAGGGGAGAGCGGGACAAAAAAGGATAAAAATGGAACCAACTAAAGTATTACAGCTAGAAACGTGAAATTTGGTATGTAAATTCCTCTGACCATATAGAAATGAAGTAAAATAGATTTTTTCGAAATTTGTATTTTTAGGGGGCGAGAGGGATAAAAATGGTACCAACTAAAGTATTACAGCTAGAATCGTGAAATTTGGTATGTAAATTCCTCTGACCATGTAGAAGCGCAGTATAATTGAATTGTTCGAAATTTGTACTTTTTAGGGGGTAGGCGGGACAAAAAGGGTTCCAATTTAAGAATTGCAGTTATAGTCGGGAAATGTGGAGTGTAAACTGTTTGTAAAGCGCAATCTAAATGGATTTTTTGAAATTTTCTTATAGGGGGTGAGCAACAAGGGATAAAAGTAGTACTAACTAAAGTATTGGAGCTATAGTCGTGAAATGTGGTGTGTAAGTTCCACTGACAACGAGAAGCGCAAATCTAAACGAATTTTTCTAAGATTGTACTTATAAACAATGAGCGGGATAATAATAGTATCAACTAAAATATTTCAGCTATAGTCGTGAAATTTTGTGTTTAAATTTCTCTGACAACGTAGACAACGTGTGGGAGTGCTAGCTAATAGGAGGTTTCCAAATTACTATTTTAGTTTTATCTATATCCACCAAAAGAAAATTAAATAAATACTATCCAAAAACTAAGACGGATAAAATTAACAAATAACTGGCTTTTTCGCGTGCGAAGCAGCGGGTACTGCTAGTAGTATATAATTGAGATTTATCGAAGATTGGAAAGGTCGGATGAGTGGACGCACAAGTGAACGGAGAGACCGGCAGTCAATTAATAAACCTCGAATACACTGAAATAACTTTTTTACCTAGACTTTAACACAAACAAATTAAATGTAAATAAGTCAACTTACATTATACGTAAAACGTCTATTTTCATTATATGCAAATAAGGTCATTTCCATTATATGGACATTTCTTCAGAAAGGTTCACCCTGATCGAAAAATAGAAAGTTGACAAGAAATTGTTTCTGACTTTTTTTAGTCAAGAAAATTATTATTAATTGAAAGAGTCCATAGTTTATCTTAGTAACACTGATTACTTTGTGCGATAGTAAAAAGTATAGTGGCCCTCGCTATAAAAATAAAATATATGAAACATTAAATTAGAATTGGCTATAATAAAATTATTGATTATTTCTAAATTTTTGGTGTTATTAGAAAGTTTGTCATTAATAATAAAACACAATATCATTCCTATGACTACCACGACAGGGACGGTCAGCCCTATTTTTCAGTACAGCCCAAAATCCACACTAAACAGTGACACGTTGGGGATGCATTAACAAATTAGCTTCATGAAGACTGAACAGCCGATCTCTTCTCGCAAATTTTCCACGTACATTTCTTACAGTTTGCGTTGGGGACTCACTACTTTGAAAGTAAGTTTTTAATATTTCCCAATTTTGTTCGACCGTGTAGCGTCCCGTTTTGGAAATATCAAACATAAACATAAAAATAAAAATAAAAATAATAATAAAAAAAATAAAAAAAAATAAAAATAAAAATAAAAATAAAAATAAAAATAAAAATAAAAATAAAAATAAAAATAAAAATAAAAATAAAAATAAAAATAAAAATAAAAATAAAAATAAAAATAAAAATAAAAATAAAAATAAAAATAAAAATAAAAATAAAAATAAAAATAAAAATAAAAATAAAAATAAAAATAAAAATAAAAATAAAAATAAAAATAAAAATAAAAATAAAAATAAAAATAAAAATAAAAATAAAAATAAAAATAAAAATAAAAATAAAAATAAAAATAAAAATAAAAATAAAAATAAAAATAAAAATAAAAATAAAAATAAAAATAAAAATAAAAATAAAAATAAAAATAAAAATAAAAATAAAAATAAAAATAAAAATAAAAATAAAAATAAAAATAAAAATAAAAATAAAAATAAAAATAAAAATAAAAATAAAAATAAAAATAAAAATAAAAATAAAAATAAAAATAAAAATAAAAATAAAAATAAAAATAAAAATAAAAATAAAAATAAAAATAAAAATAAAAATAAAAATAAAAATAAAAATAAAAATAAAAATAAAAATAAAAATAAAAATAAAAATAAAAATAAAAATAAAAATACAACTACAACTACACTATTGTCACACATACGACCAGGGAAATGCCCATATCCAACAGAGTCAAGTTTCATTATATGCAATCAAGTAATTTCATTAATTTATGCTACTACTTCTTACCTCTTGAGAGTTGATATTATCTATGCCTTAGGCTGGATCGAGTCTTTTGTAAGGCTCAGAGATGCTTTTCTTGAATTTTCGGTAAGTTTGAGGAAGTAGTCGAAGCAGTTAGGCTCATTTGTTTAATAATTTAATGTTAACTAAATTATAGATTACTAGCAGTACCCGCTGCTTCGCACGCGAAAAAGCAAGTTATTCGTTAATTTTATCCGTCTCTGTTTTTGGATAGTATTTATTTAATTTTCTTTTGGTGGATATAGATAAATCTAAAATAGTAATTTGGTAAGCTCCTATTAGCTAGCACTCACACACAGTCAAAGGAATGTGCTTGTCGATATGCACTATTTTAGCTGAACTACTTCGTATGTATAGTTTTCTACTAAGTTTTGAACAAAAAATTACAATCATTTATATCCTCGATCTCATGTTTCTAGATTCAGCCAGCCAGTTTATAACTTTTTGCACCTCTTTCCCAAAAAGTACACATTTTGAAAAATCACTATAGGTAACATGTGTTTTTGCTCCCCTAAAAATATGTACTTTATTTGGTAACACAGGATTGTACATCATTTTTATCCCTTTTCGTCCCGCGCACCCCTTAGAAGTACAAATTTCGAAAAATCAAACTACTGCGCTGCTATATGATCAGTGGAATTTACACACTAAATTTCACGATTCTAGCTGTAATAGTAAAATCGGTAAAAGTTGTATCCCTTTTTGTTCCGCTCGCCACTTAAAACTACAAATTTGGAGAAATCCAATTTTACTTCGTTTCTATATGGTCAGAGGAATTTACATACCAAATTTCACGTTTCTAGCTGTAATACTTTAGTTGGTACCATTTTTATCCCTTTTTGTCCCGCTCGTCCCTTAAAAGTACAAATTTCGAAAAATCCAATTTTACTTCGTTTCTATATGGTCAGAGGAATTTACATACCAAATTTCACGTTTCTAGCTGTAATACTTTAGTTGGTACCATTTTTATCCCTTTTTGTCCCGCTCGTCCATTAAAACTACAAATTGCGAGAAATCCAATTTTACTTCGTTTCTATATGGTCAGAGGAATTTACATACCAAATTTCACGTTTCTAGCTGTAATACTTTAGTTGGTACTATTTTTATCCCTTTTTGTCCCGCTCGTCCCTTAAAAGTACAAATATCGAAAAATCCAATTTTACTTCGTTTCTATATGGTCAGGGAATTTACATACCAAATTTAACGTTTCTAGTTGTAATACTTTAGTTGGTACCATTTTTATCCCTTTTTGTCCCTTTAAAAGTACAAATTTCGAAAAATCAAATTTTACTTCGTTTCTATATGGTCAGAGGAATTGACATAACAAATTTCACGTTTCTAGCTGTAATACTTTAGTTGGTACCATTTTTAACCCTTTTTGTCCCTTTAAAAGTACAAATTTCGATAAATCCAATTTTACTTCGTTTCTATATGGTCAGAGGAATTGACATACCAAATTTAACGTTTCTAGCTGTAATACATTAGTTGGTACCATTTTTATCCCTTTTTGTCTCGCTCGTCCCTTAAAAGTACAAATTTCGAAAAATCCAACTTTACTTCGTTTCTATATGGTCAGAGGAATTGACATACTAAATTTCACGTTTCTAGCTGTAATACTTTAGTTGGTACCATTTTTATCCCTTTTTGTCCCGCTCGTCCCTTAAAAGTACAAATTTCGAAAAATCCAACTTTACTTCGTTTCTATATGGTCAGAGGAATTGACATACCAAATTTCACGTTTCTAGCTGTAATACTTTAGTTGGTACCATTTTTATCCCTTTTTGTCCCTTTAAAAGTACAAATTTCGAAAAATCCAATTTTACTTCGTTTCTATATGGTCAGAGGAATTGACATACCAAATTTCACGTTTCTAGCTGTAATACTTTAGTTGGTACCATTTTTATCCCTTTAAAAGTACAAATTTCGAAAAATCCAATTTTACTTCGTTTCTATATGGTCAGAGGAATTTACATACCAAATTTCACGTTTCTAGCTGTAATACTTTAGTTGGTACCATTTTTATCCCTTTTTGTCCCGCTCGTCCCTTAAAAGTACAAATTTCGAAAAATCCAATTTTACTTCATTTCTATATGGTCAGAGGAATTGACATACCAAATTTCACGTTTCTAGCTGTAATACTGTAATTAGTTGGTACCATTTTTATCCCTTTAAAAGTACAAATTTCGAAAAATCCAATTTTACTTCGTTTCTATATGGTCAGAGGAATTTACATACCAAATTTCATGTTTCTAGCTGTAATACTTTAGTTGGTACCATTTTTATCCCTTTTTGTCCCGCTCGTCCCTTAAAAGTACAAATTTCGAAAAATCCAATTTTACTTCATTTCTATATGGTCAGAGGAATTTACATACCAAATTTCACGTTTCTAGCTGTAATACTTTAGTTGGTACCATTTTTATCCCTTTTTGTCCCTTTAAAAGTACAAATTTCGAAAAATCCAATTTTACTTCGTTTCTATATGGTCAGAGGAATTTACATACCAAATTTCACGTTTCTAACTGTAATACTTTAGTTGGTACCATTTTTATCCCTTTTTGTCCCGCTCGTCCCTTAAAAGTACAAATTTCGAAAAATCCAATTTTACTTCGTTTCTATATGGTCAGAGGAATTTACATACCAAATTTCACGTTTCTAGCTGTAATACTTTAGTTGGCACCATTTTTATCCCTTTTTGTCCCTTTAAAAGTAAAAATTTCGAAAAATCCAATTTTACTTCGTTTCTATATGGTCAGAGGAATTTACATACCAAATTTCACGTTTCTAGCTGTAATACTTTAGTTGGTACCATTTTTATCCCTTTTTGTCCCGCTCGTCCCTTAAAAGTACAAATTTCGAAAACTCCAATTTTACTTCGTTTCTATATGGTCAGAGGAATTTACATACCAAATTTCACGTTTCTAGCTGTAATACTTTAGTTGGTACCATTTTTATCCCTTTTTGTCCCGCTTGCCCCTTAAAAGTACAAATTTCGAAAAATCCCTATTTGTAGCTCGTCTGCATGGTCATTGCAAGGAACTCACTGAATTTCATGTTTATAGCTACTGCCGTTTAGTCAGGACGAAGGTTCGATGTTTATCCCTTTTTGGGCCATTTTATCCCCTAAAAGTACGAATTTCGTAAAACCCTTTCTTAGTCGACGTCTACGTCATATTTGGGAACTACCCTGAAAATTTCATGACCCTGGCTTCAGCCGTTTGGTCTGGGGGCTGGTCAATGATAAGTCAGTCAGTCAGTCAGTCAGTCAGTCAGTCAGTCAGTCAGTCAGTAACGCAACTCTTTTATATATATAGATTTGAGCGATTAATAGTCGAAAAACAGCGTCCGTACCTTAGGAACCAATCCATCGTCTATCAGCACCATCAACTCTACTCTTCGGTCAGATTCTTTGCCCAATGTGCCTAGGTTTACATAAGAGTATTATATTCTTCACCATCTAGTGGAGCAACCACTAAAATTTAATATCAGGAAATTTTTGCTCACATCATCTTATTTCAAAGTCCAGATACGCACTTCCGACGAACTACAGTACTATGTACACTTATATATGTCGCTCCACCCTTACGTTCGTTATTATCAAATAATTACTCGTGAAAGGCATATAAAAGCCAACTTGCGTCAGTTATGCCTGCAATTGTACGCATTTGTTCGTTATTTGAAGACGTCTGCATTTGGACCGATTTACGAGTATTTATCGCAGTATGTCATTGTTCCAGTATCTTGTCTGCTTGGCTGTTATTGTGTGGATCTATTGGCTGTGGACACGACGAAAGTATTATGCAAAGATTTTGGAGTTGCCAGGACCACTTGGTTATCCCTTCTTTGGGATTGGTATCGATTTTTTACGCAGCGAAGGTATGTAGAGCACGTCAGGATACAAGCCGAAATGAAGCTAAAGACTAATAGAGGATAAACTAAACTATACAGTGAGCTCTTGCAGAACTTAGATTTTGGATGTAATAATTTGTGAATATGTATGTGATTCGTGACTCTTATGAAAAGGTACCACGAAATAATTGTGAATTCGTTTGGAAAGTGCAGCTAAACAAAAGAAACTCGTGTTTTCAAAATTCCGTCCGTCTGTTGAAAGCACTCTAGCATCTAAACGAAAGGAGCTATTGGATATGCGCATTCCCTCAATAACAAAAACGTGCACCTAAAAGTGATTTTTGTTCGTAGGGGGTGAAATGGGGCAAAAAGGGATACAAATGGTACCTATTGAACGACAACAGCTAGAAACACGAAATTCGGTGTGTACATTCCTGTTATTGACTAGATACACAATATAATTTTTATACACTCCACGAGAGTATTATGTCTTTGTGCATTTGTTTGTAACACCCAAAAGGAAGCGAGATATACCCATTGTTAAGTATACCGATCGACTTAGAATCACTTTCTGATTCGATTTAGCAATGTCCGTCTGTCTGTCCATCTATTGTTGTAATCACGATACAGGTCGAAATTGTAGACAGAACTAAACGAGACTTTGCACAACGAAGTTTTTCGGGATAAGGACGAACGCTATTTAATTTGAAGAAAATCGGTTCAGATTTAGATATAGCCCCCATACGAATTTCACTCCCGATTTGACCCTTTTCACTCTAGATACCACATATTTCAAAATATTTTCTTCAAAATTGGCAAAACATCTTATAGTTCAACTAGAAACACCTGTGGTAAAAATGGGTCAGATCGGTTCAGATTTATATATAGCTCCCATACAAATTCCCTTCCCAATTTGAATTTTTCTGCTCTAGAATCCACATATTTTAACAGATTTTCTTCAAAATTCGCAAAACACCTTATATTTAAACTAGAGACATCTGTGGTAAAAATGTGTTAGATCGGTTCGGATTTATATATAGCTCCCATACAAATTTTGCTCCCACTTTGAATTTTTCGCTCTAGAATCCACATATTTTAACATATTTTCTTCAAAATTGTCAAAACATCTTTTATTTAAAATAGGAACACCTATGGTGAAAATAAGTCAGATCGGTTCAGATTTATATATATATATATATAAAGAATTTCTTAAAATTGAGCATAAGAGGTTATACTTCAACTGGAAGAACTTATTGTGAAAGTTAGTCACTTCATTCCATGTTTGGATATAGCCCCGAAACAAATATTATTCTCGATTTGACAAATTGGACCAGGTCATATTGGCCTGTGATTAGGAAACATACACAAAATTTCCGGTTTCACTTTTTTTACTGAATTGAATTGTATTCAGATAGAAAGTGGAGTGTATCATATAGTCGGCCCCGCCCGACTTTAGCCTTTCCTTATTTTTTTTTCTAAATTCGTGCTTTTAAGGGGTAAAATGGAAATAGAGGGATAAAAAAGGTACCAAGCAAACGGCTGCACCTTGAATAATGAAATTCGGTGACTGACTGCATAGACATTCAAAATAAAACGAATTTTCCAAATTGGTTGAATCAATCAAGTTAGGTTATTTAGCACTATGTACCTGAGATAATGTATTTTAAAAAATTTTATTTTTGGAATTAAAATAGAATAGAAATACAACCAGCTGTAACACCAACTATCTACCAATATTTATGTTATTTAAGCTTTTTGAAAATATAAATATAAAAATATTTATTTTTTTAAAATGACTTGAAGTATTTTTTCGTTATGTAAACGTAGCCTTTCCTGATAAGCGTGGTTTGAAATAAAAAAAAAAATATTATATTTATTTATAAAATTATTTTTTAATATTTGATTTTGGTTTGGCTATATTAAAAAATACATTTTCCTGTAATATTACAGCACTTCTACGCAATCGACAGCCTCTGTGGAATGCAATCCATGGTGGAAGGTATATAATGTTCGGCCCGGCCGAACGTAACGCAGTTTTTAATTGTTTTTATTAAAATTACAATTATCGTCGAGGCGACTATTACCTTAAATTTAAGGTAATTGTGAGTGCTGCAAATGCTTTTTTCACGTAGAACCAGTCGTTCAAAAAAAATAAAAATGCTTTTTAATCTATTTTTCTTTTGACGATTTACCGAGCTAAACAAAATTTTATCACAAAAATAAAAATATATCTGAGAAACACAAAGCATCTCACCACTATTTAACTAAACGTTTTTCATAATTAAAAATTGTCTTAAATCAACACACCCTAATTAATACTCACTCATATATAGAGTGGGCTATTAAAAATTTTAAATTTGAACTACAATCTGCTTTGACTTTGAAAGGTAGAATAACAATCATTTGTTTATTTTTTTATTTTTAACTCTATTTTTGTTTTGTTTTTTTATTATTATTTTTATTTTTATTTTTATTTTTATTTTTATTTTTATTTTTATTTTTATTTTTATTTTTATTTTTATTTTTATTTTTATTTTTATTTTTATTTTTATTTTTATTTTTATTTTTATTTTTATTTTTATTTTTATTTTTATTTTTATTTTTAATTCTATTTTTGTTTTGTTTTTTTATTTTTATTTTTATTTTTATTTTTATTTTTATTTTTATTTTTATTTTTATTTTTATTTTTATTTTTATTTTTATTTTTATTTTTATTTTTATTTTTATTTTTATTTTTATTTTTATTTTTATTTTTATTTTTATTTTTATTTTTATTTTTATTTTTATTTTTATTTTTATTTTTATTTTTATTTTTATTTTTATTTTTATTTTTATTTTTATTTTTATTTTTATTTTTATTTTTATTTTTATTTTTATTTTTATTTTTATTTTTATTTTTATTTTTATTTTTATTTTTATTTTTATTTTTATTTTTATTTTTATTTTTATTTTTATTTTTATTTTTATTTTTATTTTTATTTTTATTTTTATTTTTATTTTTATTTTTATTTTTATTTTTATTTTTATTTTTATTTTTATTTTTATTTTTATTTTTATTTTTATTTTTATTTTTATTTTTATTTTTATTTTTATTTTTATTTTTATTTTTATTTTTATTTTTATTTTTATTTTTATTTTTATTTTTATTTTTATTTTTATTTTTATTTTTATTTTTATTTTTATTTTTATTTTTATTTTTATTTTTATTTTTATTTTTATTTTTATTTTTATTTTTATTTTTATTTTTATTTTTATTTTTATTTTTATTTTTATTTTTATTTTTATTTTTATTTTTATTTTTATTTTTATTTTTATTTTTATTTTTATTTTTATTTTTATTTTTATTTTTATTTTTATTTTTATTTTTATTTTTATTTTTATTTTTATTTTTATTTTTATTTTTATTTTTATTTTTATTTTTATTTTTATTTTTATTTTTATTTTTATTTTTATTTTTATTTTTATTTTTATTTTTATTTTTATTTTTATTTTTATTTTTATTTTTATTTTTATTTTTATTTTTATTTTTATTTTTATTTTTATTTTTATTTTTATTTTTATTTTTATTTTTATTTTTATTTTTATTTTTATTTTTATTTTTATTTTTATTTTTATTTTTATTTTTATTTTTATTTTTATTTTTATTTTTATTTTTATTTTTATTTTTATTTTTATTTTTATTTTTATTTTTATTTTTATTTTTATTTTTAATTCTATTTTTGTTTTGTTTTTTTATTTTTATTTTTATTTTTATTTTTATTTTTATTTTTATTTTTATTTTTATTTTTATTTTTATTTTTATTTTTATTTTTATTTTTATTTTTATTTTTATTTTTATTTTTATTTTTATTTTTATTTTTATTTTTATTTTTATTTTTATTTTTATTTTTATTTTTATTTTTATTTTTATTTTTATTTTTATTTTTATTTTTATTTTTATTTTTATTTTTATTTTTATTTTTATTTTTATTTTTATTTTTATTTTTATTTTTATTTTTATTTTTATTTTTATTTTTATTTTTATTTTTATTTTTATTTTTATTTTTATTTTTATTTTTATTTTTATTTTTATTTTTATTTTTATTTTTATTTTTATTTTTATTTTTATTTTTATTTTTATTTTTATTTTTATTTTTATTTTTATTTTTATTTTTATTTTTATTTTTATTTTTATTTTTATTTTTATTTTTATTTTTATTTTTATTTTTATTTTTATTTTTATTTTTATTTTTATTTTTATTTTTATTTTTATTTTTATTTTTATTTTTATTTTTATTTTTATTTTTATTTTTATTTTTATTTTTATTTTTATTTTTATTTAATTTTTATTTTTATTTTTATTTTTATTTTTATTTTTATTTTTATTTTTATTTTTATTTTTATTTTTATTTTTATTTTTATTTTTATTAGGAAATATTAAAAAATTACTTCCAAAGCAGTGAGTATTCAACGCAAACTGTAAGAAATTTTTCGAGAAGAGATCTACATTCTGTTTAGCCTTTGTGAGGCTCATTTTCATCTCGGTGGCGAAATTGTAGCATATAGGCCACACGTGACTATTGAGAAGCCAAAGCATCGAGGCAACGAGTCACTGGTTGGTGTGGATTTTGGGCTGTACTGAAAAATTTGATCGATCGGATAGGGTATTGTTGAGCCAGTCATGGCAGTCATATGAATGATATTGTGTTCCATTATTAAGTGACAAAGTTCAACCTTTTCTATAAAACAAGAAATTTAAAAAATATTCAGTACTTTTTAAAGTCGATTCTAATTTAAAGTTTTATATGACCCACCTATATATATATATTTCTTTCAGACATTTTATACAAACTACAAAAACATTTTGACCATTATGGTTCAATTGTTTACATGTGGTTGGGGACCTCACCTTTGCTGATGGTTATTGAACCGGACATCGTTCGGGATATACTGACCTCCCCCAGTTGTATTAACAAAAGCACATTCTACAGAGCTGTTGCTATTACTGTTGGAAAGAGTATTAGTTCACTACCAGGTAATTCACTGGTACAATGTGTGGTGGTGGCAAGCTGAATCTTGTATTAACCCAACATTTTAATTTTTAGATCCTGAATGGAGTGTTCACAGGAAGCATTTAAACCCCACTTTTAGCCATAAAGTATTACTTAGCTATATGACCACTTTTAACGAGGAGGTCAATGACCTGCTAAAAATATTTCAGCATATTGGGAGTAGAAACGAATCGTTCGACTTGATAACCACCTTAAGGAACTTTACGCTGAATTTAGCAACAAGTAAGTGGTTCGTTATAGAATTTTTATCCAACTAAGAACTCGTCTCATACAGGTACCACAATGGGTAAGAGTGCTAGCCAAGATTCTCGCGACTCCCAGAGGAATCTCTTGAAAAGCTACCATTGGTAAGCGGGGAATATTTTCCAGGTACACATTTTTGGAATTGATGTTTTCTCTCAGTGTTGTAGATACTATGACGAAGATCGCATTTGCACCTTGGCTGGTAAATGAGCACGCTCAAAAGCTCGCTGGTATTTATAAACCCTTAAATAAAGCGAAGGCGGAAATTGAACAGTTTATTAGAAGCGTGAGTGCATTACTCTCCAATTGTAATTTAATACTATTGCGATTATTTCTCCATCCATAGCTTATAACTGAGAAACTGGCCAATGAAGAAGGTGATCTGCCGTTGCCTGGAGCTAAGCACGTATTTATCGACCAGGTCATTGACTTGGCAAAAAGGAATATCTTCTCGACACAGAATGTGGAAGATGAGTCGAATACTATCGTTATTAGTGTATGATCTTAAACGCTTGACGTGCTATTGGCATATATAATTGTTTCTACTACTACTTGCAGGCCATCGAAACGACGGCCAATTTAATTGGATTTACCTTGATCTTGCTGGCCATGTTTCCCGAGTACCAGCAGCAGGCATACGAAGAACTCCTGGCTATTTTCCCCGAGAGTGGAGAATTGGAAGCGACCTACTCGAATATACAAGATATGACTTACATGGACAGGGTCATTAATGAATCTATGCGCCTGCTGCCGCCTGTGCCTATTGTCGGCAGACAGAACACCCAGGATGTTAAACTCTCAAATGGTGTTGTCTTGCCTAAGGGCACACAGACAGCCATTAATATATATAGCTTGCATCGGCGTAAAGATATTTGGGGGCCAGATGCGGATATCTTCAATCCGGATAACTTCCTGCCGCACAATATGGAGGGCAAGCATCCGTATGCATATATTCCCTTTTTGAAAGGCTCACGGAATTGTATTGGTAGGTGTTCGGGGTTTCCCGATTTCCAACCTTAGAATGATATTTTATTTGCTATTACTTTTAGGATGGAAATATGCTTTGATGTCTGCAAAAGTCACTTTGGCGAAATTGCTGCGAAACTTTAGATTTTCCACAGATTTCCAGTACAAAGATTTGAAGTGCGTGGAAAATATTGTGATGAGCTTGAAAGAGGTGCCATCATTGAGGATACATACGAGGGAGATGTAGCTGCAGACATCTAATATTTGAATATTTTTACTGTGTCGTGTGCTGGATTTGCTGCCGGAAAATTTCACTTAGTTTTGTAGAAAAGAGCCAACAAATCGCAAATAAAGAATATTATGATTTATAATACTGTACAGCAAATTATGAATTTTCCATTTATTTATTATTAATTACAATACAAAGTAAATTTATATTCTAATTTTGTATTATCATGTGTATCATCAGCGGCACAAACTCCCAAATTTCGTGAGCCAAAATCTCGACTTCACTGATTGAATTTTGCAAAGAACATTCCTCTTAAGCATATTCTAAAAGATTTTGACAATATCGCGGCTAAATTTAGCTGTGGATGCATTTAAAGTTCATAAATGCTACAATAGTGGAAAATTTCATCATAATAGAGGTTATTGTATTGGCATGTATCTCGGAAACCATGTATCGTATAGAAATTTTGTTTAGTTCACAGAAAATAGGAGCTCTTGAGATGTTCTTTTGCTTTTAAAAAAGTGTAAATACGTTTTTGCTTTCCATTTCTGTTAGAGGTTTACATGAAGGTTGTCTTTATTCAGTATTGGTAATTTCCTACAGTATAAAACTATATTCGCGAGGCCGATTGATGCCTTGGCATTTACAAATACTGTTAAACTATTGTCTTAATTATTCATTTTAAAGAGAATATTCTGCTTATAGCTGCCAACATCGAGTTTATTACTGAAATGGCAAAACCTTCTAAGCCAAAAATGAAGCAATACTTTCTTCGGTGTTCTCTGTTAATTTATTTAGGAACATTTTAGCATACTTTAGGGAAGTCGATATTAATCGATATTAATCTTAAGCTAAGTATAAAGCTGTAATAGCTTAAAAAATAAAATTAAAAATTATTAAATTAGAAAATAAAATAATTTTTATAAAAAATTTCCAAAATCGTAAAAACACCAAAAATTTTATGTGAGCGTTGGACGTGGCACTGACAATTTCCATTTAATTCACATAAAGGGTGTTTTTTATTGAGGTATAGAACTTCGAATTGAAATAAAACACAAGAAAATCGTTTTAATGTCCATCAATTTGGCTTTATTGGAAGGATAATTTTATGCCATTAATGTTTAAATATGATTTCGGGCATGTGGCCGCCGCGGCTGTCTCGAATATAGCCAGCATATGGGGCCGTATGTTGGCAATAACGCCACGAATGTTGGCTTCCAAGTCCCCTAACGTTTCTGGTTTGTTGGCGTAGACGAGCGACTTCACATATCCCCAAAGAAAATAATCCAATGGTGTCAAATCACACGATCTTGGTGGCCAATTGACAGGTCCATTCCGCGAAAGTATGCGGTTAACCGAATTAATTGCTCTGATGGACGATTATGTCGACCATAAAATGGACGGAGCTTGCGGTGAACTTCGCGAACTGAACCATTACTTTCGAAATAAATTTGCACGATTTGCAAGCGTTGTTCTTTTGTCAACCTGTTCATGATGAAATGGCAAACCAAACTAAATATTAATCACTTGACAGCTGACAAAATGGCCGCCAGTTAAAAAAGTGATGCCAACTTAAAGTTCTATACCCCAATAAAAAACACCCTTTATATATAAAAATAAAAAATTTATGTCGTTTTTTTTCATTTTAACTTACATGGGAGGAGGCCGTGGTTGTGGGCGGATTAAAACAAAAAATTGTTTTTGATCTAATTTGACGATATAAGGGATGTGTGCAAATTTGCAAGGCCCTTGCTCTATTCCTTCTAATTTTTGCCGCAGCTTGTGTGAAAATATTCCACTGTGCAGCGGCTTTCGGCTGATTTGCCGACTCGTTTTGTCATTCGATCACCCCTATTACGACACTTATTTGCCAATTTTGGGAAAGGGGAAGGAACAATTTGTATTAGTTTTTAATATATTTTCTTTTATTTTTGGCAAGTGGGAGTCCATTCCCACAATTCTTATAATAGGGATGATTCAAACTGCCGGTGGTAATGCCGGGAATTGCTATCGAAAATTGAACTTTCCGGTAGAGCTAGTGAATGATGTTAGCTTTAGAAAGTCGGTCATAATCAAGATTCCGACTTCATATATTATATAAAGAGTTTTTTTAAGAATTTGAAAAGGGTTTAAATGAACCACCCTTCATATAAAGGGCCCGCCATCTAACGTTTTTTTTTCAACTATTCAACCGTTGGACTATTATTTGTGGGGTGCCCTCAGCAGCCATTTGAATGAAATTATTTTCCATTATTAACCGGATTGTACTTTCAAATAAAAAAAGAAATTTGAGAAAATATTCAGTAGAATATATCACTGAATTACTTTTTAATCTATGGACACAAAGCATCTCCTCGTGGTGCCGAAAGATCGGCCTAAAACAGCTGAGTTCGTTGCGTGGTACTCATGAATTTGTCCTTGCATTCATCTCCTACTTAATTTTTAATACCTGTGAAGCTCTTCAAGTTATCTGAACTTCCTGATAATCGGATCGATCGAATTTTCTCTTTCAATAAACACTAAATTACAACAACCATTTGCGAAGGGCAGTAGTTGAGTGTGTTTTCCAACCAAGCAAAGTTGTCTGAAGAATAGGAATAGGCTGGCGTTTGACTTCAACTTTCCCACACTCAAAAGTTCAATGACTAGCTCTCCTCAACAACTAACATGTCAACTTTTTGAGGATTATGAAAATATGGGTCGTCTAGACGAAAATCAATCTCAGATATATTCTATATCGAAACATTACTATGGGTTAATTTAAACTAATAGATCTCATTGTAATTTTTGTTCAGTACCATTTGACAAGTCATCATGGAAAGACTCAAATCACAACAGCATGTCCCGCTTTATTACGAAAAACAGCATTCTGTGAGAAAGAAGGCAGTGGCTAAGCGATTTATCAATTTGTGCAAGAATTGAGCTGGGAGGCTTAAATTTGTCTGTCTTGTTTTTAGTGAATGAGCTCTCTCTCTCTCTCCACTTGCTCGAACAGGTCACATAAAATTGGACCTTCAGAATGGATCGTGGCCAGCATTTACATGATATAATTTTCAAACTACAAATGCCATAAATTGTTGTTTTAACCGATAATAAAAATTTTAAGTTCACTTTCAAATTTATGTGCTTTATTTTACATTATAAATCAAACCTCGCGATGAATCACCCGTTAGTAAAGTGACTTCAAGATAAAACGTTGTCGATGGTGGCAACAAAAATAATAGATTGATTTGTTTTATGCATTCTCTCAAAATATTATCATTGTCCGTTCATGAACTGCTTGCTTTCAAAATAACCTCAGGTTTTTTTTTTGAATTTAATTTTATTCACGGACCTAAAATTCTCTCTTCTAATCCACTATCAAAATGAAGGAATGACGTTATTTTTTATAAGAAAAATCACATTTTTGGCAATTATTTTACGAATTGTGGAATTTTTATATCAGGTCTCACCAAAAATGTCTTTGTAAACAATTCAAGAAGTTTAAATTGTTTCACATTTTTTTGGAAAAACACCATCAATTTGTGTAGAAACACAAAATGAAGGGTTTTTACGAAATGTGTACATTTTAAATGGTAAATAGGGGAAAAGGGGATAAAAATGACCCCAACAACACGGCTGAAGCTAGAATCGTGAGATTTGGCGTGTATATTTCTCTAATAACGTAGAAGTAAGAGAGGAGAGATTTTTCGAAATTCGGTCAGCTGAAATGACATATATACACTCATTCTCAGAGAACATATGTGCCAGTTAAAATGACAGTGGTCTAACTCACACCTTTATCCGTTCTGAGATATGCAATGGTTTATGTTTGAGTCAATTGAAAAGTATTTTTCCACTGAAGCAAAACATTTTTTCTTTGAATACTTTTGAACTTTTATCAATAAATCGAAAACGTAGGTAACTCTAAGGGAACCACTACTTCAGAGGATGTACTGACTTAGACCACTTTCATTCTTCTTAAAATTCAAACAAAAAAATAAACCAAAAATGAAAGAATTTCAATTTATTTTATTTCAAAAAAATATGAATATTTACGTTTTGTTCGTTAACAAACTTTGTATTGAAATTATTACTTATTTTTCAAATAATTTCATTTTATATGTTATTCAAATTATCTGAATCACCTAAAGTGGAAATTACAAATTAAACAAGTAAAAACGGCGTTAAGTTCGGCCGGGCCGAATTTTATATACCCTCCACCATGGATTTCATTCCACAGAGGTTGTCGGTTTTCGTAGAAGTGCAGCAATATTACAAGAAAATGTAATTTTTTTAATATAGCCAAACCAAAACAAATACAAATATTGAAAAAATAATTTTATAAATAAATATAATATTTTAATTATTTCAAACCACGCTTATAAGGCAAGGCTACCAATACGTTTACATATCGAAATAATACTTCAACTAAATTTAAAAAATAAATATTCCTATATTTATATTTTCAAAAAGCTTAAATACCATAAATATTGGTAGATAGTGGGCGCTACAGTTGGTTGTATTTCCATTCTATTTGAATTCCAAAAGTACAAATTTTGAAAATTCATTATCAGAAGTTCATAGTGCAAATTAACATAACTTCATGATTCAACCAATTTTTGTCGTAAAAGAAAAAGTACGAATTTGGCAGAAAAAAACTTTTTATTTTGGAATCGAAAAATCAGTTTATTTTCCGTTTCTACACAGTTAGAGGAATGTATACTCCGAATTACATGACTCTAGCTGTGGTCATTTGATTGGTACTATTTTTATCCCCTTTTTTCATTTTAACCCCAAAAGTACGAATTTTGAAAAATCGGTGTATTTTACTTATCAATGCAATCAGAGGAATGTATACACCGAATTTCATTATTCTAGGTACAGCCGTTTGGTTGGTACCATTTTTATTCCTCTATTCCTATTTTACCCCTTAAAAGTACGAATTTGGAAAAAATGCTTTTATATTAGATACATAATATCATCCCGGTATGCACATCCCTCAATTAGAGGGATGTACATACCGAATTTCGTGTTTCTATCTATTATCGTTTAATATGTACCATTTTATCCCTTTTTTGTCCCATTTCACCCCGTACAAATAAGAATCAATGTATGGTGCACGTTTTTGCTATAAGGGGAATGCTCATATCAAATATCAAACAAATATAAACAGACATATTCAACTAAACTGCTTAAATACGCTAAAATATTAGGGATTATTATGGGTATTTTTAGTCCTTGTGAGGGAAAATTTTTCCCTTTGGGCCGATTTCGCCCCGTTTCAATCCCAACCGATCTACGACATTTATGTACAATTTGAACGTTCTAGCTCGTTTCGTGTAGATGCTATCGTGCTTTCAACAGATGGACGGACGGACGGACATGGCTAGATCGTCTTAGAATTTTATGACGATCAAGAATATTTAGGGGTCTCAGGTCGATATTTCAAGGTGTTACAAACGGAATAACAAAATTAGTATACCGCCATCCTGGAGGTGGAGGGTATAAAAAGATTTGTTTACAGCACCACATATCAATGTCAGTGGATATAGTGTGACTTAGACCACTTTCAAACTAACACTGAAGACAATTTTGGTGGGCATAAAATCAGAAATGTCATTGTAGCGGTACTCTAACTGGCACATATATATGGAAATTATAGGGACTTAAATTATACTTAGAGCCGGATGATTTGTGTAGAAGGTTCGTGTCACACCAAGATTCAACATTTATAAAACAATTTTAAAAACGTCATCAAATATGAAGTCATGATGGATTTCAGGCACCGTTATAGGAGTTATAAAGTATTTAATATTACCTAGGATAGGGACAATTAAGTGGTAGGTACTAACTATTTTACAGATTGAAAGTAATTATAAAAACATTTTCAGATATAAAATTGCACTTGATTTCGACAATCCGTATAGGAGTTATATAGGTTTTATTTAAACCATAGCTTAAGCCGAATTGTGTGGGTGGTAGCAGAACGGGTGTGGCAATATCGCCCATAATTCATGTGGGTATAATGACTATAAAAGCATTGTCAAATATCAAATTTCACCGTATATAGGGTCCGCCATCTATCTTTTTTTCCACTATTCAACCGTTGGACTATTATTTGTGGGGTGCCCTCAGCAGCCATTTGAATGAATTTATTTTCCATTATTATTCGGAAGGATTGTACTTTCAAATAAAAAACTAAATTTGAGAAAATATTCAGTAGTTTTTTTTTATAGAATTTTCAAAAAAAAAAATTATTTGTTGAAATATGTGGTTTCTAGAGCGGAAAAAGTAAATCATAGGAGACATTGGCATGGGAGTCCGCCATCTAACGTTTTTTTTCAACTATTCAACCGTTGGACTATTATTTGTGAAATTAATAATAATAATTTCATTTGAATGAAATTATTTTCCATTATTCAAATAAAAAAAATTGAGAAAATATTCAGTAGTTTTTTCTATTTTCATTTTTTCAAAAAAAAAAGTTATTTGGCGGACCCTATACAAGTGATTTGTGTAGGAGGTACTAGAAGTGACATGGCAAAACCAGAAATATTTTGTACGTTTAAGGGGATTCTAAAAATGTTATCAAGTACCAAATTATAGCGGATTCCGAGCATCAGTGTGGAAATTAGATTGGATTTAATTTAACATAGTTCAATTTGGTTCATTTGTGTGGGAGGTGCCAGAAGGGACTTGGCAATTTCGCCCATATTCGTTTTTACCCTATATTTGGGAAAAATATTACCATGTGCAAAGTTTGCCTAACTCCTTTCGCTTGGTTGCTTTTGGTCTATAATCAATATTTGTTTTGAACATTTGGGATAAAGACCATTTTGCATCTATAAATTATAGAATGGAAAATTTAATTACAAATGGCATGGTCACCATGGACACATAAATGAAACTATTTCATTACCATAATGATATAATATCATTAACGGATATTTCATTGATGAAACATGTCATTACTTTAACGTAACCTGTTACGTTAACATTATGCCAACGTTTCATTGTAGTAATGTCACTTAACATTAATCTAAACTAAAGAAATATAGTTATAATTTAATGGAATACTTTACATTATATCAATGAAGCTCTACGTTTGCCCCAAAACAATGGCATACTTTATAAATGCAATTTAAGATTCCCTGAGAGAATGAAGTGTTTTCTTTCAGCGTAAAAGTACGAATTTTGAAAAAAAAATTTGCATTCATTTGCACCTGTCTCCGTCCGATTGTGTTTTTTGGGTTATAAATCAATCTGTCAATCAATGTGTAAGACGGGCGGAAGAGCAAAAACATAAACGGAATGAAATAATTGTTGATTTTTTTCATTGGATTCGTTTTTTCATAAATCGTATACAATTAAGTCAATTGTCATGATAGGAATTAGGTAGAATTTAATAGTAATTACATCTCTCATTTGTGTCATTATCGATTTGTGCCTTAGGTTGGTGTGGCGACTGGTTGCGATTTTCTAGAAGGGTCAGAGAAGCAACATTGTGTTATTATTAACTAAATATAGAATTTAGTTTCTTTTGACCTTTGTGGACTCGAGCAATATTTTTTTCGGGTCAGTGAAAACTGCAATCTAAAACTCCATATACTGTGGCCTCTGCTGGTTAGCCATATAAGTAAATCGCCACGAATGGAGTCGAATACGAGCTCAAGAATTTTGCTCCATGACTCCACCCTTACGTTCATTAGTAGCCAATAATTAGTTTTGAGTTACACATATAAAAGCCAAGTTGTATCATTCGCCCCTGCATTAGAGCGTATTTGTTCGTGATTAAGAAATGTCTTCATTTGGGCCGATTTACAACAGTATGTCCCTGTTCCAATATCTCATCTGTTCGGTTGTTATTGTGTGGTTGTATTGGCTGTGGACACGACGCCATTATTATGCAAAGATTTTGGAATTACCAGGACCTCTTGGTTACCCGTTCATTGGGTATGGCATCAAATTTTTACGCGCAGAAGGTATGTTTTTAGTTGTTCACTTACTCAGTCCTGTAGCCCCTTAAAAGGACTACAAAGTTCCAAAGGATAAAAATTTTCAAAAATTATTTTAAGCACTTTAGGCGACATTATTAGCAGTAAGGTTTAGCCCGGCCGAACTTAACGCCCTTTTTACTTTTGTTCAAAATTCGAGAGTCCTTGTATTGAAGGTCGCCACAAGATTTTCATATTTGTGTACATTTTTATATATATTTTTCTTAGAGATTTTAAACAGCCTACACCAACTCAATGAGCGTTATGGTCCACTTGCTTACACGTGGTTGGGCACCTCTCCTTTGCTGATGATTACTGAACCGGATATTATACGGGATGTACTGACCTCCCCCAGTTGTATTAACAAGAGCACAATGTACAAAGGGGTTGACATTGCCCTTGGCCGGGGTCTCATAGGATTACCAGGTACTTCAGTTGCCAAATAGAACGTTTTTTCTTTTAATTTTGTAGATCCCGAGTGGAGTGTTCACCGGAAGCATTTAAACCCCACCTTTAGTCATAAGGTCTTACTTAGCTTTATGTCTATTTTCAATGAAGAGATCAACGATTTGGTAAAAACATTCGGGGATATTGGGCATACAAATGAAAAATTTGATTTGATAACCATCCTGCAGGATTTTGCCCTGAATGTAGCGACAAGTAAGTGAGCCGCTGTAGATATGTATTTAGCGAGCTGAGTAAACTAACAACTAAACACTCGTTTCGACTAGGAACCACAATGGGTAAGAGTGCTAGCCAAGATTCTCGCGACTCCCAGAGGAATCTCTTGAAAAGCTATCATTGGTAAGTAGGCACATATTTGCCATGTACATATATTTTGAATTGATGTTTTTCCCTAGTTTTGTGGAGAATATAACGAAGATGGTATTTTCCCCCTGGCTGCGCACGGACATCGCTCGCAAACTCTTGGGCATTTATAAACCCTTAAAGGCAGCCCAGACGGACATTGAGCAGTTTATAAGGAATGTGAGTAGATAGTGAAGAAGATATAATTTAATATGATTACCATTATTTCTACTTCCACAGCTTATCACTGAAAAACTGGCCAATGAAAAAGATCACATACAGTTGCCGGGAGCTAAGCACATATTTATCGACCAGGCCATTGACCTGGCAAAAAGAAATATCTTTACCACACAGCATGTGGAAGTCGAATCAAATACTATCGTTATTGGTGTAAGCTCTTAAACTCTCTACATTCCCTTGACATGTTTAATTCCTCTTCTCATTGTAGGCCTTCGAAACGACAGCCAATACTATAGCATTCACCCTGATCTTGCTGGCTATGTTTCCCGAGTATCAGCAACAAGCTTTCGAAGAACTCCTATCCATATTCCCCCAGAGTGGCGAGTTCGAAGTGACCTATGCAAATATACAAGATATGGTTTATCTGGACAGGATCATTCAGGAATCTATGCGCGTCCTCTCACCTATACCTTTTGTCGCCAGACAGAACACACAAGATCTTAAACTCTCGAATGGCGTTGTTTTGCCAAAAGGAACACAAATAGGCATAAGTATATTTGGCCTGCATCGGCGTAAAGATATTTGGGGACCCGATGCGGATATCTTTAATCCGGATAACTTTCTGCCGCTCAACATGGAGGGCAAGCATCCGTATGCATATATTCCCTTTTTGAAAGGCTTGCGGAATTGTATTGGTAGTGGAGTGGATTTTCCATCTTCAAATGAATGAATTTAAACTGTTGCTAATTTCAGGTTGGAAATACGGTCTGATGACAACAAAAGTCGCTCTGGCGAAATTGCTACGCAACTATAGATTCTCAACAGATTTCCAATACAAGGACTTGGAGTTCATAGAGAATATTGTATTGAAGTTAAAAAAGGTGCCAGCATTGAGGATACATAAAAGGGAGGTGTAGCTGAGCATGGAGGTGGGGAAAATTGGAGGTTGGAAAATATTGAGGATACATAAACGAGAGCTGTAGCCGCGCATGGACGTCTGGAAAAAATCGGAGAAGATTACGCTTCGAAGTAAAATATGATGGGAACAATTTTTATGATTTTATGATCTTGGGTTCAAAAATGGAGAATTTTTCACAATTTATGTATCTTTAAAAAATAATTAGTTAATAAAATGAAGAATTAATTGAAAAATAATATTTTGAAGATGTAAACAATTAAGGAAAGGCCAAAGTTTGACGGGCCGGATATATGATAACCTCCACTTTCTACCCCATTAAAATCGGGGGAAAAAAGTGATATCGGGAGTGATATTTGTAGGGGAAGGGAAAAAAATTATATATTTGACTTCGAAATGTGTATGAAAGCTATATGTAAATTTGGACCGATCTGAACCATATTTACCACAGATGTTTTTTTAATTAAAAGGTAGTCTGTAGTCAAATTTGAAACAAATCAAGTAATATATGGTCTCTAGAGCGGAAAAGGTCTAATTGAGAGCGAAATTTGTATGGGAGTTATACATAAATCGGAAAAAGTCAAAGCTTTGACAAATGCCTACGATAAGAAAGAGGATTCTTTAACGAATAATATATATTAAAGACGGCAATTATGTCTATAGTATTTAGAAAGATTGGAATTAATTTATGAAATTTATGAAAGATTGGAATTAATAAACACATGAACGGCGGAGAGGACGGAGAAGTGAACAGAGAGGCAGTTTTTATACCCTCAATCTACAGATTAGGAGGGTAAATATCATTTTGAGACAGAAAGTGTAACGCATTGAGACGACTTCGTTTTTATTTTTATTTTTATTTTTATTTTTATTTTTATTTTTATTTTTATTTTTATTTTTATTTTTATTTTTATTTTTATTTTTATTTTTATTTTTATTTTTATTTTTATTTTTATTTTTATTTTTATTTTTATTTTTATTTTTATTTTTATTTTTATTTTTATTTTTATTTTTATTTTTATTTTTATTTTTATTTTTATTTTTATTTTTATTTTTATTTTTATTTTTATTTTTATTTTTATTTTTATTTTTATTTTTATTTTTATTTTTATTTTTATTTTTATTTTTATTTTTATTTTTATTTTTATTTTTATTTTTATTTTTATTTTTATTTTTATTTTTATTTTTATTTTTATTTTTATTTTTATTTTTATTTTTATTTTTATTTTTATTTTTATTTTTATTTTTATTTTTATTTTTATTTTTATTTTTATTTTTATTTTTATTTTTATTTTTATTTTTATTTTTATTTTTATTTTTATTTTTATTTTTATTTTTATTTTTATTTTTATTTTTATTTTTATTTTTATTTTTATTTTTATTTTTATTTTTATTTTTATTTTTATTTTTATTTTTATTTTTATTTTTATTTTTATTTTTATTTTTATTTTTATTTTTATTTTTATTTTTATTTTTATTTTTATTTTTATTTTTATTTTTATTTTTATTTTTATTTTTATTTTTATTTTTATTTTTATTTTTATTTTTATTTTTATTTTTATTTTTATTTTTATTTTTATTTTTATTTTTATTTTTATTTTTATTTTTATTTTTATTTTTATTTTTATTTTTATTTTTATTTTTATTTTTATTTTTATTTTTATTTTTATTTTTATTTTTATTTTTATTTTTATTTTTATTTTTATTTTTATTTTTATTTTTATTTTTATTTTTATTTTTATTTTTATTTTTATTTTTATTTTTATTTTTATTTTTATTTTTATTTTTATTTTTATTTTTATTTTTATTTTTATTTTTATTTTTATTTTTATTTTTATTTTTATTTTTATTTTTATTTTTATTTTTATTTTTATTTTTATTTTTATTTTTATTTTTATTTTTATTTTTATTTTTATTTTTATTTTTATTTTTATTTTTATTTTTATTTTTATTTTTATTTTTATTTTTATTTTTATTTTTATTTTTATTTTTATTTTTATTTTTATTTTTATTTTTATTTTTATTTTTATTTTTATTTTTATTTTTATTTTTATTTTTATTTTTATTTTTATTTTTATTTTTATTTTTATTTTTATTTTTATTTTTATTTTTATTTTTATTTTTATTTTTATTTTTATTTTTATTTTTATTTTTATTTTTATTTTTATTTTTATTTTTATTTTTATTTTTATTTTTATTTTTATTTTTATTTTTATTTTTATTTTTATTTTTATTTTTATTTTTATTTTTATTTTTATTTTTATTTTTATTTTTATTTTTATTTTTATTTTTATTTTTATTTTTATTTTTATTTTTATTTTTATTTTTATTTTTATTTTTATTTTTATTTTTATTTTTATTTTTATTTTTATTTTTATTTTTATTTTTATTTTTATTTTTATTTTTATTTTTATTTTTATTTTTATTTTTATTTTTATTTTTATTTTTATTTTTATTTTTATTTTTATTTTTATTTTTATTTTTATTTTTATTTTTATTTTTATTTTTATTTTTATTTTTATTTTTATTTTTATTTTTATTTTTATTTTTATTTTTATTTTTATTTTTATTTTTATTTTTATTTTTATTTTTATTTTTATTTTTATTTTTATTTTTATTTTTATTTTTATTTTTATTTTTATTTTTATTTTTATTTTTATTTTTATTTTTATTTTTATTTTTATTTTTATTTTTATTTTTATTTTTATTTTTATTTTTATTTTTATTTTTATTTTTATTTTTATTTTTATTTTCATTTTTATTTTTATTTTTATTTTGATTTTTATGGGCAATATTAAAAACTTACCTCCAAAAGTAACGCAAACTGTAAGAAATTCGAATTACATATTAATTTTTTATTGTGAATTTGTCTACAAATGATTAATGACGTTTCTACTAAATATGTAAACTGGCTAATTTATTATTTCTACGCACGTTTATTATTATACGCACGGTGAGCATGCCAAAATTTAAACAAAGCTGCCCAATTCTTGGACCAAATAGTTGGAGTACACAAATATTGACATGTACCAAATTTAATTTCAAACTTCATTAAGGCATACATATAAGAGTATAATAAGCTTATATATTTTGGAAAGAGAACTTTGTGTCAATAAAAAATACTGTAACACTACTGTGTTGATAGTGTAAATTCTACAAGGACTTGCTGCAGGGTTCCCAATGATGTTTGTACCACTAAGTACCCAATGTGGTCCAGCCAAGCCACAGAAGGAAATTTGGTAGAAAATGACCTATAAAGTGGTTATTTCTTTTGACGACTATGCTAAAATGATTGAGAACGATCATCGACTTCTGAATACATATAATTTCGAGATGACATTCTTAAAGACATTGTGACAGAAAAAAAGATAACACAATAAAAAGCTAATTTTCACTTTGAGTTATTTATTATAATAATAAAAGGTCTATACAACGTTTCAAATACCTCATGATTTTTTAAATTGAGATGGCACAAACCATTTGTAAAAAAATTGTGACAATATTTGGTACGCCCCATAGGAAAATACTTTCAGGCTAAATCCATGACAACACTTTCTCCTTGATATACTTCACGATTATCGTTTATTCTACTACACCTTTTTCAATTGTAATTCACATGAAATTCAAAAGACACCAGTTGAAATTCAAAAATTCCATATGCAATTAAAAAATATCACTTGAAATTCAAAAATTCCATTTGAAATTAAAAACTCTTCATATGTAATTCAAAATTCCTCATTTGTAATTCAAAAGACACCATTTGAATTTCGTATGACGACTTTTGAATTTCAAATGGTGTCTTTTGAATTACAAATGGCAAGTTTTGAATTTCAAATGATATTTTTTTAATTTCAACTGATATTTTTAGAATTTCAAATGGAATTTTTGAATTTCAATTGATATTTTTTGAATTTCTAATGGAATTTTTGAATTTCAAATGGTGTCTTTTGAATTAAACTTGAAAATGGTGTAGTGGTTGCGGGTAATATAGCATTTACCACAGCTCAAAGTAGTTTATAGTCGTCCAAAATTGGTGTTCTGGGGCGTTTTGTGAAGAGATCGCTTCCTTAACTTTGGATCACATCATCAGATTTTAATGAAATTTTATCATCTGAAAGGTTTTCACTTCCTCTTTCCGAATTTTCACAATGTCCTCGTCATTCAATAAATACAAAGCATAAAAAAACTATTTTTGAGTTTACTCGCGAAAAATGTCATAAAATGTATGATTTTTAAATAAAATCTGTGGGAGGCTATACCCTCCCCAGCAGAAAACTATGGCTACGCCCATGCCTATTTGCGAATAAAATGTGGGGGAAGTCATAATACGATAAAACGGATTTGTTCTCAACATATCACACTCAAAGCATATTGTGAATTAAAATTGAGTCTAATTGTCGCAATGTTTCTAGTTCTGGTCCAAGAAATGAGTTGGATCATCTAAAAAAATGGAGAAAAACTTTCACACACTCTCGCAGCAGATTTCAAGATTAACTGTATGTATTTCATTCGTTTTAATTTGTTACCAAAACAATTACCATTAAACTTGGTCGGTTGAGGTGAGGTTGATGTTTCGGCTTCGACTTTATATGATCACTGAAATTGTACATATTTCAAGTTTGGATTTCCTCAAACAGGCGAACCAAGAAAAGGTAATCACACAATTATGTTTATGATGACGATTATTATTATTATTACTTATAACAATTTCATAAAGTACACGCTCTGTCGCCTAATAAAAACTGAACTGAACCCCCCCCCCTCCTATGCTAAGGCTGGCTGAAATGTAATAAAACATCGAAGTTTTTTTGGGTTTTGAAAACCAACCGAAATTCATATTCCCACCATAAATTTTGTGAGTTTCTACGAAAACAATAATTTTTCATAAACATACTCGTTCGTAGACGAGGCAGTAGTAGTTACGCAGTGTGTTATCGTACCGCAAAAGTTTATGGAAAATCAAAAAAGAAAAACAACAACAACTAACCACCACTCATTCACGGACGGACTCGTTCATTCACTGAGACGTCAACAAGTGTCTGTAGTACGGTTTTTCTTTTTGTCATTTTGGCCATTAACACACATACATTGACAGGCAGCCAAAAAAAAACTCAAAAAAAAAAAAACTAAAAAATCCATAAACCTGGTAGACTTGTACCATGCAGCACTATTAAATGGCCAAATACCGACTACCGTAAATACTCATACCTTCGCACACACACACGCTACAGACGTCATTCACATGTATGCAGGCAGTGGTATATTGTCATTAAATTTATTGTCATTACAATTTTATAAAATTGTACCTACAGTCATACATACATATCTATTTATACATGTACGTACAGTAAGGTGAAATGCAAACAGTTATAAGTAACAAAATTGTGATTTTTAGTTCATCTTCACAACGTTTCAGAAAAACCTAAAAACTACCTACGAATTCATTCAGTCCAATACAGGGTGCCTAATAAATGCTGTCGTTGAGAGAGTTTTCCTCTACAGAACTGCATCACTTTCACCACTGTGTGGTTTCAACAAGTTGATGCAACTTGTCACATAACCAAGTCCAGTTGTGACCGAAAATTATCCAATAAGCTGATTTCAAGAAACTCCATATTTTGTTGGTTCCAAGGATTCCTGACCTGAGTTGTTGGAAACAGGAAGATCGCAAAACAAAACCATCAAATTTGGATGATTTAAATCAAGCAGTAATGAAAAATTAATACCGCACATGGGTCACCCTCCAAGCTAATTTTCTAAATTCCATATTTCAAGAAACTCCACATTTTGTTGGTTTCAAAGATTCCTGACCTGAGTTGTTGGAAACAGGAAGATCGTAAAACAACACCATCAAATTTGGATGATTTAATCAAATCAAGCTAATTTTCTAAATTCCATTATTTTGAATAACCAATAAAAAAATTAAGATAAAATAATGTATATTAATGTATTAAATTAAAAACGAGCTCGAAATCTTTGTTAATGTGTTTTTAAATTTTATTAATCAATATTTCGCCTTTCGTCGAAAGATATCATCAGGATTAGAAATAATACAAATGAAAATATAGAAAAACTAAGTACAGACGTAACTTTATTGCATTCTAGCTCGTTTTTAATTTAATAAAAATTATAATAGTTTATAAAATATAACATAATTTATTTGAATTAATAGAGACGTTTTTTACTTTCATAATGTAGCAACATTTACCAGCCTCCCTGTATCTTAGAAAGCAGTAGACAAGTGGAGGCTGATTTGTCTGAGGGAAAATCAAAGTTTTCCTCGGTTGATTGAATTCCAAACAAAGTATCCGAAAATTCCCAGACATTTCTGACAAAAGTCTGAAATTCTTTTAATCGAAAACTGACGAATTGTTCGAAAAAGGCCAGCCATTTCTCACAAAAGTCAAAAATTGTTTTATCCAAAGATAGTGTCTGAATGAAAATTGAAACAATATAGCCGAAAAAAATCAGATATTTCTGACAAAAATCTGATTTTTTAGAGATATTGTGTAAAACTCTGACATTGTATCTGAAAATGATGAGATATTTCTAACAAAAATGCAATTTTTCGGTCAAAAATATTCTAAAAGAAAAACCTAGTATTCGAAGTATTCGAAAATTGCCAGAAAAGTATTCGAAAGTATGCAAAAATGGCCAGACATTTTCTGACAAATATCTGATTTTATTAGAGATATTCTGAAAAACTCTGATATAGTATCTTAAAATGATGAGACGTTTCTAAAACCTTGAAAAAACCCTGACAAAGTATTCGAAAATTGCCTGACATATCTGACAAAAATCTAAAATTGTTTTAGCTATGGATTTAGTCCAACCTAAAAAATACTTGCAAATGGCCAGAAATTTCTCACAAAAAAATCACAAATTGATTCAGCCAATGATACCTAAACATACTCTGGCAAAGTATCCGAAAATGTGCAGACGTTTTCTTAGAAAAATCTAAAAATTTTAAACAAAGATATTCTGGATAAAATCGTAAATAAACTCTGACAAATTATTCGAAAATAACCAGACATTTTCTGAAAAAAATCTGAAATTGTTTTAGCCAAGGCTGCACTGCATAAAAACTCAAACAACTCTGATAAAGTATCCAAGAAAGGCCTGACATTTTCTGACAAAAGTCTGAAATTGTTTTATCCAAAGATATTGTGAATGAAAATTTAAACAAACTCTGACAAAGTATGCAAAAATAGCCAGAGATTTCCTGAAAAAAAATTAACTTTTTAGAGATATTCTGAATAAATACCTAAACAAATTCTGGCGTTGTAACTGAAAACGATAAGATATTTGTAACAAAAATCCAATTTTTCGTCATATATATATACTAAATAAAAAAAGTATTCGAAAATTGCCAGACATGTCTGACAAACATTTATAATTGTTTTAGCTAAAGATTTAGTCCAACTTGAATAAAATCCGACTCTAAATATTTGCAAATGGCCAGACATTTCTCAAAAAAATCAAAAACTGTTTTAGCCAATGATACCTAAACATACTCTGGCAAGGTATCCGAATATGGTCAGACATTTTCTTACAAAAATCTGAAAATTTTTAAACAAAGATATTCTGAATAATATCTATATATATAAAAATGAATCTGTGTTTGTAAGTTTGTGGGTTTGTTTGTTTGTTTGTTTGTTTGTTTGTTTGTTTGTTCTTTATAGCAGACTAAACTACTGGACCGATCTTCTTGAAATTTTCACAGTATGTTCATGTTGAACCGCTGGTGAAAATAGGCTATATAAATTTTTGATATTTTCAGTGGGCGTGGCACTTCCCACACAAATTGGGGATTTATTCGTTTTTTTATAAATTAGCATATTCGGAGTACTGTTGCAGCTAGAGTCTTGAATTTTTGTGAAAGTCCACTAATTGTTAGCCTGCACAGTTTTGCTAAAAATGGGCGGTATTGGAAAAGTGGGCGTGGCACCTCCCATACGAAGCTAACACCTATATTTGAATATTGTCAGTTCTATGACACCTAGAGTGCTGAAATTTTGTGTAAGTGTATCTAGCATCAATGTGCGTAGTTGTGCCAAATATGGGCGGGATTGGACAAAGAGGCGTGGCACCTCCCATACGAAGTTAAAACCTATTACTGAATATTGTCAGTTTCTATGACACCTAGAGTGCTGAAATTTTATATAAGAGTATCTAGCATCAATCTGCGTAGTTGTGCCAAAAATGGGCGGGATTGGACAAATAGGCGTGGCACCTCCCATACGAAGTTAAAACCTATTATTGAATATTGTCAGTTCTATGACACCTAGAGTGCTGAAATTTTGTGTAAGTGTATCTAGCATTAATGTGCGTAGTTGTGCCAAATATGGGCGGGATTGGACAAAGAGGCGTCGCACCTCCCATACGAAGTTAAAACCTATTATTGAATATTGTCAGTTCTATGACACCTAGAGTGCTGAAATTTTATATAAGAGTATCTAGCATCAATTTGCGTAGTTGTGCCAAAAAATGGGCGGTATTGGAAAAGTGGGCGTGGCACCTCCCACACAAAGTTAAAACCTATTATTGAATATTGTCAGTTCTATGACACCTAGAGTGCTGAAATTTTTGTAAGTGTATCTAGCATCAATGTGCGTAGTTGTGCCAAAAATGGGCGGGATTGGACAAATAGGCGTGGCACCTCCCATACGAAGTTAAAACCTATTATTGAATATTGTCAGTTCTATGACACCTAGAGTGCTGAAATTTTGTGTAAGTGCATATAGCAAAATGTGCCAAAAATGGGCGGTATTGGAAAAGTGGGCGTGGCACCTCCACACAAAGTTAAGACCTATTATTGAATATTGTCAGTTCTATGACACCTAGAGTGCTGAAATTTTGTGTAAGTGCATATAGCATCAATTTGCGTAGTTGTGCCAAAAATGGGCAGCATTGGCGAAGTGTGAGTGGCACCTCCCATACAAAGTTATAACCCATTTTCGAATATATTCAGTTCTATGACAGATACAATACTGAAATTTTGTACGAGTATGAAATTTTGTGCTAGAGAATATGGGTAGTTGTGTCAAAAATTTGCGGTATTGGAAAAGTGGGCGTGCTACCTCACATATAAACTTAAAACATATTATTGAATATATTCAGTTGTATAACAGCTACAATACTGAATTTTTTGTAAGTGCATCTAGCATAAACCTTCGTAGTTGTACCAAAAATGGGCGGTAGTGGATAGTGGGGCGTTGTACTTCACATACGAAGTTAAAACCTATTATTGAATATTATCAGTTCTATAAAACCTAGAGTGCTGAAAAATTGTCTGAATAGATCCAGTGTAAATAGTTGTGCAAAGATGGGCGGAAAGTGGCCGTGACCGCTCCCATTCGAAATTAAAACCTGTTTTAGAGTATATTCGACACCGATACTCCTATATTGTTGTGTGAGTTAATTTATGTGTAACCTGCTTAGACAATATACAAATGGGCGAAATTTGAAAGATGGGTGATTTTTTATTTGAATTTTGTAAAATTACACATTTTCTTTGGTTTTATAGCTCAAAAGTAGAGAAAGGTTACAAAAAAATAAATATTCATTCGTCAAAAGCCGACTTAAGTCAAGAAAACGGAAATTATATTATTTTTTTAGTTTTTGTGTTGTCTGATTAGTGCACAATTTGATTGACTTTCTATGTGTTTCGAATGTAGTACATTCGAATTCCAGCTACTCGATTAAGTAAGGACTTCTTACGCTCGACTTTTTTGTTTTGGTAATGGAAAGGAGGAGAATCACATTCAACCTAAAATCATTTGATTTTTGACAATTCTGCCTTTTTTTGCCTTAAACTAATGTTTTGTTCTTCAATATTCTCCATGGAACATATCCATTTTTTGGTATCTCAGGGAAGTACCTTTATTATAAGTGGTACATATATTACCGTTCACAACAAAAGATCTGATTTTAATTTCCGATTGTTTTTGTTTGTTATATTACCGATCACAAGAAAAACAATATGAAACCTGATTTTAATTTCCGTCTGTTTTTCTGCCTGGCGAAGCGGGCGGGGGTTCAGCTAGTCCTATATAAACTCGAACAATTTATTCGAAAATTGCCAGACATTTTCTGAAATAAAATCTGAAATGGTTTTAGCCAAAGATACGCCGCATAAAAACTCAAACAACTCAGACAATATATTCGAAAATAGCCAGACATTTTCTGACAAAAGTCTGAAATTGTTTCAGCCGAATATGGGCAGAAATTTCTGACGAAAATCTTACTTTTTAGCCAAACCTAAAAAACTCAGATTAAAAATCTAAAAAACCCTGACAAGTATCCGAAAAATAATAAAATTGTGAAAAATTATCCGAAAAGGATCAGACATTTTCTGACAAAAATCTGATTTTTGTTATCCAAAGATACACCTCAAAAAACTCAAACAAACATTTTCTGACAAAAGTCTGAATATATTCGAAACTATGACAATATATTCCAAAATGGCCAGATATTTTCTGGCAAAAGTCTGATATAGTTTCAGCCAAGGATACGCTGAAGAAAAATCTAAATAAGCAAAGTATTCGAATATGGCCAGACATTTCTCACGAAAATCTTACTTTTAGCCAAACCTAAAAAACACAGATTAAAGATAAAACAATATTAATACAAGGTATCCGAAAAGTAATAAAATTCTGACAAATTATCCGAAAATGATCACACATTTTCTGGCAAAAATCTGATTTTTTATCCAAAGATAAACCGCAAAAAACTCAAACAAACATATTTTGACAAAAGTGTGTATATATTTGAAACTCTGACAATGTATTCGAAAATGGCCAGACATTTTCTGACAAAAGTCTGAAATTATTTCAGCCAAGAATACGCTGAAGAAAAACCTAAATAAGCAAAGTATCCGAATATGGCCATACATTTCTGACGAAAATCTTACTTTTTAGCCAAACCTAAACTCAGACAAAGTATCCGAACAATAATTATCCAAAAATGATCAGACATTTTCTGGCAAAAATCTGAAATTTTTTTATCATAAGTTACACTGCATAAAAACTCACACTAACTGAATCCGAAAATATCCAGACATTTCGGAGATTTTCTTAGTGATTTCTTTTTTAACAAAATTTGGTGGAACTTTTCTAAAAGTAATCAAATGTTTTTGCTGTTTCTTCCACCGATTTGAGACCTAAATCCGTTGAACGAAGGATGGAAACACTTTAAACTCAAAACATCCTTTACAATACTATAGAAACTTTATCATTGTATTCGAGAATGGCCAGGCGTTTTTAAGCCAAGATATTCAGAATAAAAACCTAAATAAACTCTGACAAAAAAATAAGAAAATGGTGAGACATTTCTGAAAATAATTTTTAGCCAAAGTAGTCAAGAAAGTTTCCAGACATTTAATATAAAATTTCTTAGCCAAAGATATTATGAATAAAAAACTTAAACAAACTCAGACAAAGTATTCGACAATGGTCAGATATTTCCGACAAAAAACTGAAAAACTTTGCGGTCAAAACATTTATGCGATCTCCTTCGCCGATTTCGGACTTAAATCTGATGAACGAAGGTTAGATTTGGATTTGAGTGGAATCTCTCAATATATCCTACAAACTCTGACAAAGTATCCGACAAACTCTGAAACTCACAATTTCGTCAAAATATATCTTTCTGTTCAAAAGTTACAGAATTAATTCCAGAAAAATCGATTTGCAACCATTTTGCCCTGTAAACTCAGGAATATGTAAGTTATTTCACTTGGCGTGTCAGCTAACGAACATTGTACAGTAGTTAGTTAGTTCATAGTGGTGTTGTTGTTGTTGTTGATTTTCTTTACTTTAGCTGACTGGTGTGTTACCTTTAATGTATTTCTTAACCAACATTGCTACCGTACGCAACAATAATTGTTATTATCATACTCTTCGCTGCTATCATTATGATCACCATCATCACCATTGCCTTCATCCTCATCATAGCCATTGCCATCGTTATGTATGTCGTGGGGAGGGGTGGGGGGTGATGAAAACTTCCCAGTTATGGGAATCAAATTTTGTGTTTGTCTCTTTTCCGAAAAAAATCATAAATTTATGAAATTGTATGTTCTTTTTTTCTTCTTTGTTCATTTAATGTAATAAAACATTTTATCAGTAATAATTTTGTGGTTTTCTTTACGAAAATTTCAAAGAATTGATATCGACCATGGTGGTCTGTATGCCTGTGGTCATTAACACTGTGTACTTGAAATTATATTATATTCAATTAAAGTTGCATAAATTGGTGCTGGAATGTTCTTTTTGTGTCGACAATAAGGCAGTCATTTTATGACAAATTCCACAAAATATTGCCACAAATAAAAAACCATAAATTTCGAAATACAAAATTGTCAAAATAATTAAACATATCTTGGTTTTAGAATTATAAATAATTATAGTGTCGGAAAGACCAGATACAAAATTTTGTTTATTATGAAAAGGATGCTGCAATCTTTTAATCTGTTTATTCTATATTCTCGATATGTAACTGAATTAAGTATAGCTTGGTTTTTCGGTAATAATTAATTAAAGTGTTGGAAAGATGAACGAGTTTGTGTTACCAAAAATATAAAAAAGGACCAAAAACTCCATAGAAAAATGACAGATTTTTCACAAGAAAAAAATCACCCAAAAAATCGTATTTTTTCCACAATTTTGGCCAATATTTGATATTTATCATTTGAGCGATTTTTCATAAAACAAAATATGAAATATAGCCCATTTGGGTGATATAGAAAATCTTTAAGATCGACCGAAGTCCGCCAACGCAGGAAAACTTCACCATTCGTAGCCGGATTTGGGTATACCCTAGATGATATATATTTCGGCGATTTTTCATATAAAATATTATTCAAAATTTGGCCGATTTTTCATATAATTACCCAATTTTTGGGGCAATTTTCCATATTAAAAATCGGCCAACTTTTGAGTAATTTTCACTATGAAAAATGTCCCAAATTGTTGTACAATTTTTCATAAGAAAAATTACCAAAATATGGTCGATTTTCATAATAAAAAAATCAGCCAAAAATAAGTCTTTATTGATAATTTTCGCCCAATTTTTGATATTTATAATGTGGGTGATTTTTCATAAAAAACCAAACATGAAGTATCGTCGATTGTGTGATATAGAAAATCTTTAAGCTCGAAGGCCGCTAACGAAGGAAACCATTACTCCGGATTTTGGTATGATATATATTTGGGTGATTTTTCATATTAAAAATTACTCAAAATATAGCCCATTTTTCGTATGAAAAATAACCCATTTTTTGCGCGATTTTCCATATGAAAAATTAGCCAATTTTTTAAGCGTTTTTTCATATTAAAAATTACCCAATTTTTTGGGCGATTTTTCATATGAAAAATAACCCAAATCTTTTTGCGATTTTTCATATTAAAAAAACCCCAACATTTTGGGCGATTTTCCATAGGATAAATATCCCAAATTTTTTGTGTTTTCCCTATTAGAAATGCCACAAATCTTTGGGCAATTTTTCATATAAAAATGTCCAAAATTTTTGGGCGATTTTTCATATGAAAAATGAGCCAAACATTTGTGTGATTTTTTATATGAAAAATATCCCAAATTTTTGCGTGATTTTTTATATGAAAATGTCCCAAAATTTTTGTCGATTTTATATATGAAAAATCTTTGAGCTATTTTTCATATGAAAAAAGACCCACATTTTTGACGATTTTTTCTATGAATATAAAAAATTTCCAAAATGATTTGAACTGGGATATTGTCCTGGCTCAAGACCATTTTGCTTCTATATTTAATAGAATGCAAATTTATTTACAAATGGCATGGTGACAACTATACCTGCATATACACATACTTACATACGCAACTCAATGAGATGCTTGTAAGATGGCATGTGTGCTTTATTACTTGGTGCGATTTTTTAAACGCAAATTCGGCAAGTGAGTTGTGATTCTCGTTCGTTTGTGAGAATCATCTCCTTATAGAGGCCGGGTTTGATGTTGAAAAGTCGCTGCGAAGCCACTTGAAAAGACTTTTGACATGGTCGAAATCATGATCGTGGTAGTCTGCAGCCAAGTAATAAATGTCACCATGCCATTTGTAAATAAATTTGCATTCTATTAAATATAGAAGCAAAATGGTCTTGAGCCAGGACAATATCCCAGTTCAAATCAAATATTGATTACAGACCAAAAAAATGCAAACGAAAAAACTGAGACAAATTTCCAAAATTTTTGGGTGATTTTCAGATGATTTTCACATATGAAAAATGTTCAACATTTTTGAGCGATTTTACACTGAGAAAATTCCCAAATTTTTGGACGATTTTTCGTATGAAAAATAACCCAAATTTTTGGACGATTTTTCATATAAAAATAACCCAAATTTTTGGGCTATTTTCCATATGAAAATGTCCCAAAATTTTGGTCGATTTTATATATGAAAAATAACCCAAATCTTTGGGCGATTTTTCATATGAAAAAAAGACCCAAATTTTTGGCGATTTTCCCTATGAAAAATGTCACAAATTTTTGGGCAATTTTTCATATAAAAAATGTCCAAAAATTTTGGGCGATTTTCACATGATTTTCACATATGAAAAATGTCCAACATTTTTGAGCGATTTTACACTGAGAAAATGTCCCAAATTTTTGGATGATATTTCGTATGAAAAATAACCCAAATTTTTGGACGATTTTTCGTATAAAAAATAACCCAAATTTTTGGTCGAAATGACCCACATTTTTGCACGATTTTTGATTTTTTTGGAGTAATTTTTCTGTTTTGGGGCATGTTTCGTTTTTCAGGCCCAATTTTATTTTTTGGTTGATTTTTCATGGATTAAACAATTTTTTACTTCCATTGAAGAAATATTATCTATCTTAGTCTCTACCATTGCCAAAATTAACTGGAAATGTACTATTACAGGATGAAACAATAACAAATTATTGTTAATATCTTTACCCCCTTTCATGGCTGTTTAAACCTCTCCAGTCGGCTGAAACTTACGTCTCTGCACAAGTTGCTGGTTGTCTTTAAGGTACGGACATGTATGTATGTAAGTACTCGTACGTACATGTATATAACACTTTAAACTCTTGTTAAATTAAATTCCCATGCTAATTATTTGTCTGTTTATGAAATTATGACCTAACATTCGTTTAAATATGTTTGTGCGTTTTTTATATACAATTTGCTGGTCTTTTGGATTTTTTCGGGCATTTTTAATATATCATTAATGTGTCTCTTTCCAGAGTTCATTCATAAGTTTTTGTGTGTACTTCTTACAAATTTCTTTGAATTTTAACAATGTTTTTTAATATTTTTTAAAGTTATAATGTTTTTTTGTAGGTTTTCCTTTTGGTTTGGTTAGCTTGGTTGAAGTGATTTATGAAAAACACTTTTTTACGAGTTGATATTCTGCTTTTATTGTAGTGCTTTTTAGGCTGTGTTGTCTGTTTCAGATTTACTTGAATGGCTGGACTACTGGTTTTTGCTGGCCTTTATTGGGTTTAATTCATAAGAAATCATTTAGACTTCCCGTATGAATGAACTTTGCGTCCGATGGCTATGAGGGCAAAATACACTACGAAACGAGCCGAAGAAGTTATGAATGAAATACGCACATACATTTGATAAAGTCAAGGTAAACATTATTTCGGTTTTGCTTTTTGTTGTCAGTTGTTGTTTTTTTTGATTATTTCAAAATGAGTACAAGAGATATGGGTTGAAATGTTAAATGAATGGGTTTGGATTATTACACAAAAAATAGTACAAAAATTACAAAATGGATTGGGAAATACAGTGTAAATTTGTCATAGAAATCAAGTGAAAAATTTGATCACAAAATCTGACCTTACTTGGAGGGAATATCGAATAACAAAAATTACAGCCACGGCTCCAAAAAAGAATATAAATTTAAGTCCCATGTTAGTCACTTTCAACGATGCCACAAAAATTCAAATATTTTGTTGAATATTTAAAATATTTAAATATTTAAAAGTTCAAAAAATGTGCATAAAACGTGTTGAAGTATCCGAAAAAAATTTTTCGCCGTATTGTCTTATGAAAGTGGATAGAATTTACGACCTTCGATAAACAGAAGAAATATTCACTAGGTTGACAAGTGTTTTGCAGATTAATTCATTTTTTGTGAAGAGAATTTCAAAAAACTATCTTCGGATAATTGCCAGACAATGTCGCATAAATCTCGCAAGAAAAATTTAAAAAATCGGCTGAGAAAGATACAGACCACATGTTTAAAGGACAATTCCAGAAATGAGTCAGAAGAATACCTTTAAGCCCATAGAAGACCCATCAAATAATAGCTTCCATGATTTTTTAGAGTGGGCCAATTTTCACAACTGGGTTTTTGAAATCCCGAAAATTAAAAAATATATATTTATTTATTTTAAATAAATACATTTTTACATAATAAAATATATTCAATTGATATAAATATATTTTTTCTTATTGGAGAGTACTTTACGATTTTTCATATGATAAAAGTCTGAAAAAGGCCTCCTATTTTTTCTGCTTGGGGAAGGCATATTTAATGAATAGTTTTCCGTGACACTTTCCAGCGTACGCCTCCCAATTTCCGCAACTGGGTTTTTGAAATCCAAGGAAGTTTTAAAAAAATATTTATTTTAAATGAATATATTTTTACTTTATAAAATATATTTATATATTTAATTTAAATAAATATGTTTTTACTTTCAGCTCACCAACGCAGGAAACCGTTATCTTCTGTATTTTTCGGTGATTTATCGTATGAAAAATGACGTAAATTTTTGAGCGATTTTTCACATGAAAAATGACCCCAATTTTTGGGCGATTTTTTTATAGAAAAATTACTAAATTTTTGGGATATCTTTTCATAAGAAAATTATGAAATTTTTGTGCGATTTTTCATACAAAAAATTACCCATTTTATCGTATGAAACATGACATAAATTTTTGAGCGATTTTTCACATGAAAAATGACCCAAATTTTTGGGCGATTTTTTTATAAAAAAATTACTAAATTTTTGGGCGATTTTTTCATAAGAAAATGATAAAATTTTTGTGCGATTTTTTTCATACAAAAAATTTCCCAATTTCTGGGTGATTTTTCATGTAAAAAATTACGCATTTTTTTCATATTAAAAATTATTCAAATTTTTGGATGATTTTTCATATGAAAATTACGTTCAAAGGCCGCTAACGCAGGAAACCGTTACCCTCTGAATTTTTCGGTGATTTTTTATATGAAAATGGCCCAAATTTTTGGGCGATTTTTATTATATAAAGAATATTCAAATTTTTCGACTATTTTTCATGTGAAAAATTACCAAAATGTTTGGGCGATTTTTCATATCAAATTTTTGGGCGAATAATTATCCAAATTTTTGGGGAAAATTTTTTTTCCAATTTTTGAGCGAAAAACAAATAAGAAATATCGCCCATTGGATGATATAGAAAATCTTTAAGTTCAGCCAAAAGCCGCCAACGCAGAAAATACTTACTCTGCATACTCCAGATGATATATATTTAGGCGATTTTTCATATTTTAAATTACTCCAATTTTTGTGGCGTTTTCTCATATGAAAAATGACTCAATTTTTAAGCCATGTTTTATTTATTTTCGTGCATAATTTCATTTTCTGTTTTTGGGCATAATTTAATTTTCTGTTTTGGGGTTTTTTGTTTCATTTTTTTTTGTCCAATTTCATATGAAAAAATGACCAAATTTTTAAGCGATTTCTAATATGAAAAATGAAGCATTTTTGAGCGCCAAATTTGACCCAAATTTTTAGACGATTGATTAAATAAAATGAAATATGGCTCAATTTTTTGAGCGATTTTTCATATGAAAAATGACTCAAATTTTTAGACGATTTTTCATATTAAAAATTACTCAAATTTTCGGGCGATTTTTCATATGAAAAAAGGCCAAAATTTGTGGGCGATTTTTCATATGAAAAATTAAAAAAATGTATGGGCGATTTTTCATATGAAAAATGACCAAAATTTTATTGTCCATTTTTCATATTATAAATTACTCAAATTTTTGGACTATTTTTGATATGAGAAATTACTAAAATTTTTGGTTGATTTTTCATATGAAAAATTACCATATTTTTTGTCGATTTTTCATATTATTAATAATTAAATTTTTTGTGGCGAATTTTTATATGAAAAATTACCAAACATTTTCGGTTGATTTTTTATATGAAAAATCCCCCAATTTTTTGTGATTTTTCATACGAAAAATGTTCTAATTTTTTGGCGATTTTTCATATGAAATATGACTCAATTTTTTGCGATTTTTCATATGAAATATGGCTCAATTTTTTTGCGATTTTTCATGTGAAAAATTACCAATTTTTTTTTGGCGATTTTTCATATTAAAAATTTCTGAAATTTTTGGGCGATTTTTTATATGAAAAATGATCGATATTTTTTGGCGAATTTTCATATGAAAAATGAAAATGAATTTTTGGGCAACTATTCATATAAAAAATTACCAAAGTTTTTTGGCGATTCTTCACATGAAAGCGACCAAAATTTTTGGGTGACTTTTTATATGAAAAATGACCAAAATTTTCGGTTGATTTTTCATAGGAAAAATGACCCAATTTTTCTCAATTTTTTCATATGAAAAATAAGCCAATTTTTCTCAATTTTTTTATATGAAAAATGACACAATTTTTCTCAATTTTTTCATATGAAAAATAAGGCATTTTTTTGGTGATGTTTCATATGAAATATGTTCTAATTTTTTGGCGATTTTTCATATTAGAAATTTCTCAACTTTTTGGGCGATTTTTTAATGAAAAATTACCAAAATTTTTCATCGACTTTTCATATGAAAAATTATCAAACTTTTTCATCGACTTTTCATATGAAAAATAATCAAAATGTTTGGACGACTTTTCATACGAAAAATTACCAAAATGTTTGAGCGACTTTTCTTATGAAAAGCGACCAACATTTTTGGGCGGCTTTTCGTATGAAAAATGACCAAAATCTTTGGGCGACATTTCATATGAAAAATGACCAAAATTTTTTTGTCGATTTTTCATGTGCAAAATGACACAAATTTAGTGCGATTTTTCATTTCAGTGAAATTTTTTTCGTTTATTTTTGGGCGTAATTTAATTTTTATATCATTTTCTTTTAGGTGTTTTTCAAATGTCAGCTATTTCGATCAAGTTTTCTTCTTACGAAGGAAACTTTGTGTTTAATGGAAATATAATGGAAAAGAGGCGAACCATATTAAACTATACACATTTTTGGCCATAAACCTGCCGTAAGTTAGTATATATTTACAGTTTTGCGTTATATACACAACACTGTGCTCTGATTTGGGCTCTCGCAAATCCTCCCTTCAAAAAATAAGTTTGACAATACTTTTGGCGGAATTTCATTAGCATCCGTTAAGTGGTTTGGAAAAGAAACGATTTTTCAATTTTTCAAATATCATATATACCTCAATTCTTTACATTCATTGAGTTATGTAGTTAGTTTTTCATTGGAAACATAAATTTTCTTATCTTCGGTATTCCTTCTTTTTCCTAGCTTTTCCTATGACAACAAATCGTGCCCATTTAGAGTAGGTGTTGCCACACTACGCCTTTCACTTCCCCCAACTCCCGAGAAACCATCACAAACCTCTGCGCTTTGAGGGGAGAAATAAAAATAACACTTGTTTCATGTGACAGCAGGTAATTGTCAATTCAACAGGCATCATTGACACAATTCTAATTGTCAATAAAATATAAAATTTAATTGTTAATTCACATCGATATTGTATTCCCATAACATTGGTCGGTTTGATGCGGTGCGTTGCGGTGCGGTGTGTATTATGATACCAACATTGGCAGCTCGTTCGTTCGTATGTGTTTCGTTAACAATTCAATTAACATTTGAATTGAATTCAATAAAACTCAACTAAACTCAAAATGATAATCGAAAATGCCACTGCCACCATATGGAACCGAATAGGAGTCAATAAATCAATGCTCAACGAAAAACACGAAATGTTTTTTTTTGTTATTTTGTTATAAGCGGCACACAAAACTTGGAACAGAAAACTTCATGTTCAAATGTCTAAAATTTAATTATTTGTGAGTTCGTTTTTTATTTATTTTTCGTTTTTTTCGGACTTTCGTTATTTGTTGCGACGATTGTGGTTCGATTGAGCTCGTTTGTTGGAGGGGGGCCCAATTGGTATTCATGAAATGTAAGTTCATACAATTATGCAAAATGAGCTGTCAAACTTTTGTTTCTTGTTCGGGACTGAAATTGACAGTTAAAATAACAATTACTAAATCACAACTTATAAAAACCGCATAAACAATTTATTAGCCACAGACATACATACAAACATACATACGTTCATATGTATCTCCACGGAACCTACACTCGAAATTCAAATGGAGCAGAGTGTTAAATATTCAACCATAAAGTCGGCTATGATGGCTTTATTAAATTGAAAGTGGACTGGAGTTGTTGTTGGTGGTGGTTAGAGTGTTGGATAATTTTGATTATTTGTTGTTTGAATTTTAAAATGTGATTCATTTCGTTTCGAAATTAATATTCACACCGCGAAGTGCTGCAAAGGGCCTCTTGGCTATGGGAACACGACGAAATATTAGTGGTAATAAATGAAATTTTAAGGGAATTACGAGCAAATGTTAATTTATATGTGCGTTTGTCCATACATACAAATAAATGGTAAATATTTCAATTAAATTGAAATTTCTCTATAAAACAATTACGCCGCACTAAGTACAACTAATTTCTTATAATTTTTTTAAATGCGAAAATCCCATAAAAATTGTTTATGGTTTCTTGAGACTGTCGCCAAGTAAAAACACTCAGACAACACGTCTCAATGAATTGATTAAAAATATAAAATAAATGGAGAACCACACTTTGGCACTTTGTCCATACAAGTGTTTCGGATTTAGTATGGGGATAAACCATCAGTGAAATTTTTGCATAGAGAGTTTGCTGTAAAAATGCAAACGAAAATGTGGAGGAAAATGTTGGCGGAAGTATATTGAAGTTAGGAAGGAACCTATTAGATGTTGGCAATAGATATGAAGACGATGAAGGTTCTGAAATAATTCCCGATGACGGTTTAAGACAGTACGCAAACCACCCAATATGAGTTTAATACATACGACTAAACACATATTTGAATTGAATAGAAATTTGTTCACAATTCCCATAAAAATACTAGACTCTTCACTATAGGATAAAGTTTATATTAAGGTGTCCGAGGGCAGGAAGAAAATGCACGCCATGCAATCTAATCACAAAAACAAATTTAGATTTTTATGATGTTGATGTAGATTGCAACCGTCCGGAGAGAGCTACCGATCTATCAATACCAATTCCTTTTGGCAAACATTGAAAGATATGACATTGGAAGACAAATAATTCCAAGAGTTCGCTGCTACGTGCCACACACATTGTCCCCAGATATAATAGATTTGGTATAAGATCATCAAATTGTGCAAAAATCTTTAACATATTTTTGGAAAATCTTCAAAATAAAAATAGTAATTTCTCTATACAGTTTCGGTTTATTGTCAGTAGTAAGATTAAAATAAAATTCAATTAAGCTCCTCTGTGCGTAAAAACATATTTCAATATTTTTATTCCATTAAATTCAATTTCCACATTTTCTCACCAAATATTGCTTTTCAGAGACTTTTTTGAAAATTAGAAATTTATTGTAATATTGGCCCTATTATTATTTATATTATATCCTCCACCTAAGCTATATTCCGTTGTCATTCCGTTTGTAACACCTTAAAATATACATCGGAGACTCCATCTAAGACGATCTAGCCATGTCCGCCTGTCTGCCGATTGAAAGCACGCTAGCTTCCGAATTAGGGGGTTAAAATTTTCCCTAAATGTGTCTTATGGTTGCACATCGGTTGGGATTGAAAATGGGCGATATCGGCTAAAAAATTGACCATAACTGAAAATACCCCCTAATATTTGGACTATTTAAGCATTTTTTTAATTTCTGCTTTATATGTATTGAAATTTGTTGCATATATTTTTCTTGTAGCGTGAAAGCACCTACAAAAAGGGATACAAATCGTACCAATGACACTACAATAGCTAGAAACATGGACTTTTTATAATTAGAGGGATAATTGTGTAGATACGTAAAATAGAGGGATTTTTTCAAAATTCGTACCTTTAAGGGATGCAATTAGAAAAGAGGGATAAAAATGATACAAACCAAACCACTGAAGTTGAAATCATGAAAGTCGGTGTGTACATTCATCTGTGACTGTGAATATACGAAATAAAAAGGTTTTTTTCGAAATTTGTTCTTCTGAGCGTAAAATGGTGTGAATGGGGAAAAATGGCACCAACCAAACGGCTGCAGCTACAATAATGAACTTCGGTGTGTACACTTCTCTCACTGCGGTGACGCGAAAAATAAAGAGATCTTTCGATATTCGTACCATCAGAATCTAATGGGATTACATTTGGCTACAATCAAACGGCTGTAGCCAGAATCATGATATTCAGTATTTGCACTCGTCTGTCTACGTAGACGCGGAAAATAAGAGGTACGGATTTTACTAAATACATTCATGGTTTTAAGGTCAAAACGAAAAAAAGTTAAACTGGTACCAATGAAATAGCTGTAGCTAATGGGGAAAATCGGCTAGATAATATTATTTATGGCAATTTTTTGGAGATTGTTCACTTTTTGATTCCACTTGAAATTTTATATTTATATATACAATAAAGTTCCCTTGAACTCCTATAAGGATATCACTATTAATATTATAATAATGAACTATAATTTTCCGTATATGGTAGTGCACTTCTATGTAATGTTTACAGCCTTTAATCTGCCGGTAATACTGTGGAATGCACTCCGTGGTGGAGGGTATATAAGATTCGGCCAGGCCTTTTTTATTCTGATTTTATGTCAAAGTGAAGTTCGCAATATTTGTAGCCATCATTGTTAGCTTTAATTGAAGGGATCGGACCAAAATGAGACCACGAATATTAAAGGTAACTTCAAAATTGGAATTTATATAAAATATAAAAACAAATTATCCTATCAGTATGTCTCAATGTACACAAAAAATAATCGTTTAGGTCTAGCCCATAAAATTTGTATTTTTGCAGCATGGTTTAGCGGATGGCAATATATATATAATATGAATATAATTCTGAAAATATTCTAGATGTCGTTAAGGAAAGTACACCAACCATACAACATGAATTTAATATACACGAGAATTTAATTTCATTGAATTGACATCTGTCCATGAATCCCATACAAATGTGGAATAAGGTGTTCGGGAGAGAGAAATTTGCAAGTCATAACACTAAAACAACACCTATGAATATTATGATTAAAAATAAAAACACAAGAAAGAAGTTTATGCTTCTTGTAAAATACAAAAACAAATTTAAATTAAGTTTTTGATGATGGTACGTGCTCCACAAGATCATGCGACAATGATCATGCAACACAAGCGACATGAGGGCATGTTTTTAAATAATATTTGATTTAGTAAATATTGTTTATAATTAAATTTTTAATTTTAAAGCGCCTTGTAGGCTTTGATTACCTTACGCAGACTTAGACGTTCACTTGTGAAATAAGGTAAATCGGTTAGGCCAATCATTTCAAGTCTCATATCCTAACTGAGCAAAAGGTAAAGTGTTCACACAATTCTTATTAGGTCAAGTCATCTTCGCGCTCTTTTCCCTGTGGACTATTCTATACTTATGCATTGGAAGATAATACGAGCGGCGATCTTTAGCTGCTTAGCATAGCAAAACAATTGCCGCAGCTATTGGCAAAATCTACCGATGTCTTTAATAAAGCCAAAATAAATCGTGTCATCGCTCAAATTCATCTCCGTCAAAATCAACTTTTCATGATGTCAAGTCAAGGGTGGGCCATTTAAAATTAGAATCGGCTATTAAAAGTACTGATTATTTTTTCAAATTTCTGTTTCTTTGGAAAGATTAAACTTTGTCATTTAAAATTGGAACACAATATCATTCATATATGACTACCACGACTGGTTCGGCAGTACCTTATCCGATCAGCCCAATTTCGCAGAACAGCCCAAAATACATACCACCAGTGACTCGTTGTAGATGCATTGGTTTCTCAATGGTTCAGAGAACCCACACGCAATTTCTCTTATTGACATAGCCAGCGAGATGAAAATGAGCTTCATGAAGGCTGAACTGAAGGTCGATCTTTTCTCGAATATTTTCCACTTACATTTCTTACAGTTTGCGTTAAAGACTCTGTACTTTGGAAGCAAATTTTAAATATTTCCCAATTTTGTTCGAGCGTATAGAGTCCCGACATTTTGCAAATGTCAAACATAAAACTGCAAATAAAAATGAATGTTATTCTACCTTACAAATTCAATGTAATCTGAAGTTCAAATTTAAAATTTTAAATGGGCCACACTATATCCACACTCACTAGTTTATATGTAAACCATCCCTATATGTAAAACCTTAAAGAAATTCTTTAGTAGTCCTAGCTTTTCAAGGTACTTAAAAATTGGTCATATCCTCCCTGATCGCTCCGGTAGTTCGAAATACCTGTCATATTTCGCAAATGTAACCCAAAGATCTATAAAGACTGTTGATCAACAGACCTAACCAAATCTTTTCTCCCAGACCAATCACAATTTTTCCTCCAACACATTTGTCTTCCCGGTGTTTTCTCTCTCTATCTCGAATCCCTGTTATTCATCTTGTTTCATCACAAAGAAAAATCACCTTCGCGGACTTTCCTAACTAACTGCCGGACTACTGGTTTTAACTTAATGTGTCTTTTTGTCTGCCGGCCTGTCGCTTTGACCGCCTGTCATTTGATTTCTTTACGAATAATCCATTATTTTACACTTGATTTTTATGACATTTGAAAAAGTAGCAACTGATGAAGAACATAAATTCATTCTAAAAATCCAACTCTTGCTTCGATTTTTTGTGTGTGTGTGACTTCTGCGGCAGCAGTAGTAGTGGATGTTAACTCAAGTTTAAATTCAATTGCCGCCAACTTCAAGTGATACTTGATGATGACCAACAATGTAATACAAAAAAAAAAACAAAAACAACCACAACGAAAACAAATATTCAACTGGAGGAGTTGTGTCAGCAAAGGCTGCAAGAAGGCAGCCGGCACAAGACGGTAGCCACCTTTTCAAAAGTGACGGCCTGGGCAACAGGTTGTGGAAAAAATTAAGGATTAATGTTTGTCTTCACCTTAAGCTGGCAATAACACAAATCCACCAACAACCTTAACCACGTCCAGATAACAAATTGGAATTATGAAAATTGTCAAGTCATCGGCATTATTTAATGAACAGCCCGCCATCGTACGGAAGAACCCCAAGCAGATGAAATGCCACGACAACACCCTGTACACCAACAACAGTAACAACAAACGAACACAATAACACACCGAGAGGGTCCTTAGCAGCACGAATGTGGCTACTAACAAAGCTTCCTCCGTACGTGGGTTTTTCTTGAGATTCATGTAAATATGAAGGTCTGGAGAGAGGAAGACGACATGGCCTCTTGTTCTGATGTACATTAGGGGGGCACAGCAATGTTCGGAGGAAATTTTCAACAAAGAATCATGGAGCAAGGCGGTAAATGGGACCTACACATACCAGGGTACGAGCGGGAGTATAGCAACTTTACTCGTAGATCTGTTGGGATTGCATCTGGGCGAAACCGGCCCAAAGGGAGACAATTTTACCTCACAAGGACGGAAAATACCCATAATAACCACCAATATTTTGAGTACTTCAGCATGTTTTTTCAAAATGTCTGTTTATATTTACTTGATATTGGGTATGAGCATTCCCATTATAGCAGAAACGTGCACCATAAAGTGATTCTTATCCGTAGGGGGTGAAATGGGCCAAAAAGGGATAAAAATGGTACCTGTCAAGCGACAACTGCTATAAACACGAAATTTGGTGTGTACATTCATCTAATTGAGTAGATACATAAAATAAAAGTATTTTTTCCAAACTCGAACTTTTAAGGAGTAAAATGGGAATAGAGGGATAAAAATGGTACCAACCAAATGACTGCACCTAGAATAATGAAATTCGGTGTATACATTCCTCTGATTGCGTAGACGTGTAAAATAAAGAGATTTTTCGAAATTCGTACTTTTAGCGGGTTAAAATGGAAGGGATAAAAGTGGTACCTACCAAATGGCCGCAGATTGAATCATGAAATTCGGAGTATAGATTCCTATGATTGCGTTGACACGAAAAATAAAAATATTTTTCCAAATTCGTACTTTCAAGGGATACAATGGGGAGAGGGGGATAAAAATGGTACCAACTAAACGGCTACTGCTAGAATGATGAAATTTGGTGTGTTCATCCCTCTAATTTCGTAGACATGTAAAATAAAGAGATTTTTCGGAATTCGTACTTTTAGGAGGTTAAAATGGAAAAAGGGGATAAAAATGGTACCAACCAAATGGCCGCAGATAGAATCATGAAATTCGGAATATACATTCCTATGACTGCGTGACACGAAAAATAAAAATATTTTTCCAAATTCGTACTTTCAAGGGATACAATGGGAGCAGAGGGATAAAAATGGTACAAAATAAACGGCTACATCTAGAATGATAAAAAATTCAGTGTCTACATCCCTCTAATTACGTAGACACGTAAAATAAAGAGAGTTCGAAAGTCGTACTCTTATGAGGGTAAAATGGGAAAAGGGGGATAAAAATGGTACCAACTTAACGGCTACAGCTAGAATGATGAAATTCGGTGTGTACATTCATCTGACTACATAGACTCGCACAATAAAAAGATTTTTCCAAATTCGTACTATCAAGGGATACAAGGGGTACAGAGGGATAAAAATAGTACCACCTACAGCTATAATGGTGAAATTCGGTGTATACATCCCTCTGCATGCGTAGACACGTAAAATAAAGAATTTTTCGAAATTCGTACTTTTTGGGGGTAAAATGGAAAAGGGGATAAAAATGGTACCAACCAAATGGCCGCAGATAGAATCATGAAATTCGGAATATACATTCCTATGACTGCGTGACACGAAAAATAAAAATATTTTTCCAAATTCGTACTTTCAAGGGATACAATGGGAGCAGAGGGATAAAAATGGTACAAAATAAACGGCTACATCTAGAATGATAAAAAATTCAGTGTCTACATCCCTCTAATTACGTAGACACGTAAAATAAAGAGAGTTCGAAAGTCGTACTCTTATGAGGGTAAAATGGGAAAAGGGGGATAAAAATGGTACCAATTTAACGGCTACAGCTAGAATGATGAAATTCGGTGTGTACATTCATCTGACTACATAGACTCGCACAATAAAAAGATTTTTCCAAATTCGTACTATCAAGGGATACAAGGGGTACAGAGGAATAAAAATAGTACCACCTACAGCTATAATGGTGAAATTCGGTTTATACATTCCTCTGATTGCGTAGACGTGTAAAATAAAGAGATTTTTCGTAATTCGTACTTTTAGGGGGTTAAAATGGAAAAAGGGGATAAAAGTGGTACCAACCATATGGCCACAGCTAGAATCATGGTATTCGGTGTATACATTCTTCTGACTACATAGACTCGCAAAATAAAAAGATTTTTCCAAATTCGTACTTTCAAGGGATACACTGGGAACAGAGGGATAAAAATAGTACCAACTAAACGACTAAAGCTAGAATGATGAACTTCGGTGTGTACATTCCTCTGCATGCGTAGACACGTAAAATAAAGAATATTTCGAAATTCGTACTTTTTGGGGGTAAAATGGAAAAGGGGATAAAAATTGTACCAACCAAATGGACGCAGCTAGAATCATGAATTTCGGTGTAGACTTCCTGCTACTGCGTAGACACGAAAAATAAAAAAAGATTTTCCAAATTCGTTTTTTTAAGGGATATAATGGGGACAGAGGGATAAAAATGGTACCCATTAAGCGGCAACAGCTATAATGATGAAATTCTGTGTGTACATCCCTCTAATTAAGTAGACATGTACAATAAAGAGATTAAAATATGATAAAAATACAAGCAACCTTACGACTGTAGCTGAAAATACACCCTCTATCCCCAATATTTAGGGGTTTAAGCTTTTTTGGAGAATGCTGTATATATAATATACATATACTACATATACTATACATATACTATACACATACATATACATTTTTGAACTGACTTGAAGTGTTATTTCGATATATATAGTATAAATATATCGGTAGCCTTGCCTTATAAGCGTAGTTTAAATTAATAAAATTTTATATTTATTTAGAAAAATATTTTTTCAATATTTTTAGTTGTTTTGGTTTGGCTATAGAAAAAAATTAACATTTTCCTATAATGTTACTGCACTTCTACGAAAATCGACAGCCTCTGTGAAATGCAATCCGTTTTTACTTGTCTCAAACAATTTAAAATTTAGTGCCACCCTAATGTGTAAGTAGATATTTTTAATAATATTTATATGCATTTTTTCCAAATGTCAATTTGACAGACAATATGACGACCAGTGTCTTAACATGTTGCTACTGTATGAACGAACGCCAGCACCAGCACCACACCACGGCCAGACAGGCCAGGGCTCAAGTACTTTCCATCAACTTGCAACCATTTATGGAGTACTACTCGCCACCGCCACAGCAACAACAACAGCAACACCAACCACAATGGGCAACAAGTGTTTGTTCCAGCCTCTCTGAGATGAATGATGATGATGATTTGGTCGATGTTGTTGTTGCTGCTGCTGTTTGTATATCAGAATTAAAAAAATTTGCGATTTTTATCTTTTTTATTGGGAATTAAAAAATTGATGCATAATTGATTGTAAAGACCATTTTAACTCATCTCAGCTCATCGCGTTGTTGTTGTGGTTGAATGAGGGGGGCTTAACAAAAAGGTCGTTTTGTTCTCCAAATCCAGCCGTGATGACAGTCTCAAAACGAACAAAACAACACAAAAGTTGTTGCCACAAAACGCAGGTTTCAACAGAAATTGTTTATGTCGAAATTGTTGTCAGTTGTTATCGATTAAATGCTTGACCAGCATCTTTTCGGTATGACTTTGGTGGTGGTGGTGGTTCGTGAGACCAACTGACTGGCTGGCTGGTTGTTCATATTCTTTCGTTTAGTTCTTCATTAACAAAGTTGCTGTGTAATTGTTCGGGAAGAGTAACTGGTAGGCAATGTTAAACAACATCAACAACACCAACTTCGTTCGGTGTAGTGTGCGAACTCATGTTGCTACCAATCAACCGTTCTCGGTCATCTCACCCATATCTGAAGTAAACATATGTCCGTTCATATCCAAATCTGTCGTATATACAAAAACATACATATCCTCCAAGCAGGGTAGGAATAAAGGCCAAGGCCCTTCTATATTATTTTCTAAATATTTTTATCTAGTAGGCAATTCTTCGAGAGCCTTATAAACCTTCCTCAAGAAGCATTAGAATGACTGACGACAGGGGATTGTATTATCCCTCCAAAAAGAAAATAAAGACCTAGGAAACAGAAATATATCCAAATAGAAAAGGAGTATTTTTTTCCGTAGAGCAACCTATCCTTAAAATATAAAAGAATGGTTGCCTTCTTAAAAAATGAAAAAAGAAATCAGCATGAAATCCAATGGCAGACAACGAATTGTTTCAGAAGCTATAGAAGCAATCGATAAAGCCTTGCTAAAAGTACTTCTAGAAGCAAGCTATCTGGCAGGTAGGCCTCTGCCTACCTTCTTCCATCCCTGTTCATATTTACATGAATCGGAATTTGTATCTGTCTATATCGGCCTCTGCAAGTATTTGTGTTGTCGTCCGTGTATCCCTGCGCATATGGCAGCAGCAAATCTTATTTAATTTTCCTTCTGCTTCTTTCGCTATAAAAGCGGTTGAGTTGTCAAACTTTTACGTTGTGATTGATCGATTGTTTGTGTCGGAGTTTATGAGGTACTATAGCTTCTTTCAAAGCTGTTGCAGTTTGCCGCTGCTTGTTGGCTTACTTGTTGTTACTTCTGTAGCCGTTTTGGTGGATTTCGTTATCCAAAGCTTTCATGTGAGGATTTATTGAAAGTTTTATTAATTCTAACAGATCGATTTAATATGAATTCTATATAAGGGTCGTTAAAGGCGGTCTCAAGAGGAATGATGGATTTTGTGGGTGGGAACAAATGAGTGAAAAAATAATAAATTTAATAAATGAAATTGAATAATTAAAAAAAATGATTACATGATAAATTAATTATTGCATAAAAATATTATCATGTATCCAGAAAAAGTGAATGATTTAATATTTGAATAGGAGAAGATTGGAATATATGAGGAATCAAATGATACAATAATTTAATAATTTCATAATTGGATAAAGTAGTAAATAGGTTGATGCCCCCCTTCTACTTTAATGAAATTTTCGGGGAGAGTACGATGTCCATGGTCCTTAGATCTGACTATATTTTTGGATAGAGGAACTCAAATCCAAAAAAAATGGTCGACATGTTCTCGATATCAGGCTTAGTTTTTTTCACTGGGGATGTTCCCTATAAATGCAATGCATTGCATTGGCTGAGGGGAGATAAGGATGGTGGATGGAGGAAAGAGGAAGTAGCATTTGTTGACATCTGTTTTGAATCTCTGGATGTCATAGTTGGCGGGGAAGATATTCTGCAATGTGTAGTGCGGCCAGCTGTATTATCGAGAGTTCCCGGAAAGTTGCGTATATATCCTACTGTCACCTATCAAGTAATCCCAAGGAAGATCTTGGAGCATCTGACCATATGAGGGAGTTGTATTTCATTTTTGGTCTGCTGTATAGGGTGGGCCATTTATAACTTTAAATTTGAACTACCGATTACTTTGACTTTAAAGGTAGAATAACATTCATTTTTATACCCTCCAACACATAATGGTGGTATACTAACTATGCCACACCTTCAAATATCGATCATAGGCCCTATAAAGTATATACAAATAACTTTTTTTTTGAAAACGCTAAAAAAAAACTACTGAATATTTTCTCAAATTTATTTTTTTATTTGAAAGTACAATCTTTCCGGTTAATTCAAATGGCTGGTCATGCAGTAGCCTACACGATCGGTCCAATTTTTAAGAACAATATCGATTGTGTGCTGTATTTCACCAATGGCTTCACGAATATTGTCCTTTAAAGCGTCAATTGTCTCTGGCTTGTCGGCGTAACACTTATCTTTGAGGGCACTCCACAAATAATAGTCAAACGGTTGAATAGTTGAAAAAAAACGTTAGATGGCGGACCCTAGAGTATTAAGCATGATTTTTGAATATGCCTGTTTATATTTGCTTGATATTTCCACTATAGCAAAAATGTGGACGATAAAGTGATTTTTATTTATAGCTGCTGAAATGGGCCAAAAAGGGATATAAAGGGTACCTATCAAACGACAATAGCTAGTAACACGTTATTCGGTGTGTACATTCCTTTAATTGATTAGATACATAATATAAAAGTATCTCGTACTTTTAAGGGGTAAAATGAGAACAGAGGGATAAAAATAGTACCAACCAAACCAAACTGCACCTAGAATAATGAATTTCGGTGTATACATTCCTTTGATTGCGTAAAAAAAATTGCGGTGGAAAAATATTTTTCAATCAAACATAAACCATTATATATCTCAGAACGGATAATGTGTGACTTGGACCACTATCATTCTAACTGACACATATATAAAGGGTGATTTTTTAAGAGCTTGATAACTTTAAAAAAAAAAAACGCATAAAATTTGCAAAATCTCATCTGTTCTTTATTTGAAACGTTAGATTGGTCCATGACATTTACTTTTTGAAGATAATTTCATTTAAATGTTGACCGCGGCTGCGTCTTAGGTGGTCCATCCGCTTAGTCCAATTTTGGCATTTCCACGTTTTTGAGTAACAGAGACCCAATTGGTGCGAACGGCGACGAATCGAAAATTGGTGGTCATCATTAACACTGGCCGATACAGCTGCGATATTTTCTTCAGTTCGCACTCTACGTAAGCGTGTTGGTGGTTTAATGTCCAACAATGTAAATTTGGTGCGAAATTTAGTCACAATAGCCCGAATAGCCGCTTCAGTGGGTCGATTAAACTGACCATAAAATGGAAGCGCGCAATGAACTTTCTTAACAGAGCACGCATTTTGATAATAAAATTCAATAATTTGCAAGCGTTGTTCGTTTGTAAGACGATTCATGATGAAATGTCAAAGCATACTGAGCATCTTTCTCTTTGACACCATGTCTGAAATCCCACGTGATCTGTCAAATACTAATGCATGAAAATCCTAACCTCAAAAAAATCACTCTTTAGTATAAACATATTGCCTTATAAGCTTGTTTTCAAATAATTAAAATTTTATATTTATTTATAAAATTATTTTTTCAATATTTTTAATTATTTTGCTTTGTCAATATTAAAAATAATAATAAAATTTTCCAGTAATGTTACTACACTTCTACGAAAATCGATAGCCTCTGAGGAATGCAATACATGATGGAGGGTATAACAAGTTCGCTCCGGCGGAATTTAACGCCGTTTTTACTTGTTCTCTTTCATTTGATACTCATATCGCTTTTGTATGAGTCGGAAAAAGACGAGAATAAATTATTAAAATATCTATATCATTTGTAAATTAAAGGTCCTGTCAAAAGGAGAAAAGGACACCAAATGGAAAACTGAGTACACAGTTCTCCTATATATATATCATATACATGCATTAGCTACTACTACTACTTTATTTTTTCTGTCTATTTTTGACAAAAAAAAAAAACATTTCTTACAATAGTTTTGTTACAGAAAACTGACAGTTATCGGCAATCTTTTCTGTCTATTTTGACAAAATATAATTTTTCCAATATTTTTGTTTTCGATAACTTGTTTTTATCCGCTTTATCTTTTTTTATTTAAATGAGCTTAAAGTTATAAAAAGTAAAAAATCTATTTTTTTTAATTTTCAGTTTCGATAACTAAGTTAGGTATCGAAAATTTTATTTTTTTTTTCATTTTCGCCTCAGTTTACAACAACAAACTTTTTTCGAATTTTTCCAAACTTAAAGATTTTTTGTCGATTTTTTTAATTTTCAGTTTCGACAACTAAGTTAGGTATCGAAAATTTTATTTTTTTTCATTTTCACCTCATTTTACAAGAACAAATTTTTTTCGAATTTTTCCAAACTTAAAGATTTTTTGTCGATTATTTTAATTTTCAATATCGATAACTACCTTAGTTATTTTTTTTCCATTTTTACTCGATTTGACATCATTGAATAAAAAATTCATTATTTTTTTCGATTTTCCAAACTTTAACGTGCGATAACTCGATAACTAAGAATGATATTTTTTATTTTGAGCACCACTTTTCAAAAATATAGTCCGATTTTCCAAATTTAACGAATATTTTATCGATTTTTTTAATTTTCAATATCGATAACTACCTTAGTTATTTTTTTATGTTCCATTTTTACTCGATTTGACATCATTGAACAAAAAATTCATTATTTTTTACTCGATTTGACATCATTTTACAAAAAATTAATAATTTTTTCGATTTTCCAAACTTTAACGTACGATAACTCGATAACAAAGAATGATATTTTTAATTTTGAGCACCACTTTCCAAAAATGTAGTCCGATTTTCCAAATTTAACGAATATTTTATCGATTTTTTAATTTTCAATATCGATAACTACCTTAGTTATTTTTTTATGTTCCATTATTACTCGATTTGACATCATTTTACAAAAAATTAATTATTTTTTCGATTTTTCCAGACTTTTACGTACGACAACTCAATAACTAAGCAAGATATTTTTTATTTTGAACACCTTTTTCCAAAAATATAACCCGATATGTACGTTTGCCACTATTTTCTCTCAGTGCCTGTATTGTATCGTCTTCGTATCGATTGTGAAGCATTATTTAAATTATGGCCTGGTAAAAATAACAACGTCAACGACGACAACAGCCGCAACGAAAGAAACACAATTTTTGCGGCATATTGTCAAAGTGTTTGAAATGTTGATTGTTGTGATTGTTTTGAGTATTTATTTGTTGATTTTTTATGTTTAAGCAAAAACGTTTGCAGAATTTTTAATTGTGACTGTGGCTGCTATCAAATCGAATGCAACAACAGCACCAGCAACACCAACAACGATAAAGATGGGGAGTTTTTTTCGCTTTCTTGAAATCGGCAAAGTCGGGTTTTTATATATGAACGAAAAAAACACAACCAGTCACACCACAACCACAATAGCATTTACACAAATCGATTACGAATTGAATTTGTAAAACACCAGAATATTAAATCATGGGAAAATTTTTAACGGCAAACACGGAACAGTGAAACAAACCTTTACCCGCAATTTTTGCGTGTCTGGCAACTGATTAAAAAGGGGGCCCGGTATCGGTATCAGCAATTGAAGCTTATAAAATTTACATACTCCGAGCACACAATTGCGCGTTTATTCGCGAATTAAGTGACGAGTAGCTACTAAAACTGTAGGAAACCTTGAACTTGTTTTCGATTTGAACGTTTTGAAAGGGAATTTAAAAAGCAATGAACGATTTTCAAGGAAAATGCACACGTTTCTAAGAATGGATGGGGTGATGAGTTAGAATTGGACGATGAGAGGTTTTGGGGGGCACTTGTGAGAAGTGAGATATTCCGAAATAAGTTTTAATTGTCAGGATGATGCCGAGAAACCGAGATATGTTTCTAAAGTCAAACTGATTAGTTGATAGCATGATGCTAAAAAGGGATTTATTTTTATATTTATGTATTATTAGATTTTGGAAAAATCAAAATTTAAAGTTTCAAAAAAACTAGTTTTAATTCGCCATTTTCCTCTTCGTATTTAGACTTCGGAAATATCTTAGAGAGTAGTCTTCATCCTAGACATTTCTGGTTATTGGCCTGATATTATAGGCCAATTGCTTTGTACCCTCTTTGCCAATCCATGCTTCAGCCATCAACGATTTGCTAAACCTCCTACCATTTCCAATTAATCTTCCTCCACCTCTTCCAAAAAAAAATCCAAATGACTGCTGTTGCCGTCATGATTGACACTTGGCAGTGTTGGGCCTGAAATTCAGTATCACAAAAAAACCTAAAACACTTTGAATGACTGACATTTGATTATTGGCTTCCAATTTTCTTGAACACGAGGTGCATATGTTTCCGAGCCTCGCGAATCAAATGATTCCAACCAACCATCAACGGTGAGCAGGCTGTGCATGACGATCATGACGATCGGCTCATGATCATTATGTTGGCGTGTGAGGTTTGCCAAAAGAACTTCTGCCACAGCAGCTACTCTTCGCGTTTAAAGGTTTGGGGAGACTGGGGACTGGTGGATTGTGGACGGTTGCAAAAGCTGCATAAGAAGTCAAATTAAATGAAATTGAAGCCACACTTTTGTGTGAACAATACCAGCCAGCGATCCATCCATCCATTTCATCCATATGCATTTTATATGTATTTCTCTTCTCTGTTTTACTTTTTTGGCATTTGGCGAATTAAATGTATCGGCGGTGGTTTATTAGCGATTGCCTTTGCCTCAGCCTGGCTTGAATGACGTTTCAACCAATTCAATTTGTGGCCGTCTTTTTTTTTGCCCAGTTTCCCAGCCGGTTGCCGGTTTTTGTTGGCAAGCGGTTATTAAACCATTTAGGTTTCTACTGTGCCACTAGTTGTTGTTGTTGTTGCTGTTTCCCAAACCCCCTGCGATCGATCGCTGAGCCAAGTCCGGGCATAATGTTTACTGGGTTGTCTTTCAATCTGTCTATCCATGGACAGCACAACAGATCGTGGTGCAGTGTCTCAGTTGTCAGTTGCCATTACGTTTGGCTTTTCACATCACTTGCCAGACCAGACAAGTTTCAGTTCAAATACCACCAAATACCTACTCCAACAACAACAACTCCAAGTGGTCACAAGGTGGCCGGCTGGCTGTATGGCTAAGGCTAAGGCTGTGGTAAGGAATCGAATGGCTTGATGGTCTGCAGTTCAACGTTTTACTGGTTGATTGACATTTGCTGGCGGAGAGAAAGATCGGCAACTGTTCACCAAAAAAACACGATTACGCCCCCTTCAAGTTTTCAGTCTACAGCACCAACAGCAGCTTTGGCAGCTCTTTCGAAAGGGTGTAACCCGAAAGAAAAATATTAGCCAAGATGCAAAGCTTACCAAAGAAAGAACAGTCAATGGTTTCAATAATGACTATATTTTATCCAGACTCAAATGACAAGTGATTTGTTATGATCTGTTGTTTTTAGGGCAATGGAGGATTTCCATGGATTCCCATGAGGTTGAGAGACAGCGAATGTTCTTTTGATTCTCGAAAGATTCCACTAAAACTTTACTTAGCCATTCAAAACAGGAATCGCTAAAAATAGCACAAAAACAAATGAATTTTGTGCCAAAAAATATAAAAAATGTGCAAATGATATTCAAAGATCGATTTTTTCCAGAGCCGTGCAAATCAACATATCTTTGGTCGATCGGAAAACTTTTCTCCCCTGAAATATGGGCGCCCTATGTCGGCTACGAAAATTAAACATTTTCAGCGACCTTTGATCGGCCTCTTCTCTTTTGAGGAATAATTATCAAAGTATATGTTTCATTTTGAAAAATGATTAAAATATAGAAATTATCATAAAGTGTTAATCAAAATCAAGCAATGTACGAGATAATATCGCGTTTTCATTGCTGAAAGAAATAATCTTCCAGTCATAGATTCATTTCAAAATTATAGCATTTTGGTTTCAGAAAAAATTACGAGTTTTGAGATGGAGGCCTCATGGTAATGTCAGTTAATGCTTCCCATCTTGTTGTCGAAATCTTGATATTTCCGATGCCCTGTTTTCTTTGCTTTGGTTCATCAAGCGAATGATCATCCATTCCGTGAAGGAAGCAAATTCAAAAACATTTCATTCATTCCATATCAGACCGAATGATTTTTGTAAAAAGCGACTCAGATTTCTCCGCACAAAATCTACTGCTAAAAATATTTTACATGTATTTTTTAAAAAACGATTTGTTCAAAAGTTATGACCAATTGAAAAAGGTCAAATAAACTCCGAGGTGGACACTGAACATAATGTGGTGTGAAAACGCGTAAGTTTATTTTACTGCTTCTTTCCAAATATTTATATTTTTCGTTTTTGTGGGGTTCAGTATGAAAACTCCAACCTCCGGATTTCCAAATCGACTCTAAACAACAAAATAGAATGGAGTAATAAGGGGTTATTAAAAAATATTTACTAAATGTAGTCGAGTGAAACCCCTATTTTTTGAAGGCATGTTCTCCTGATTTTTTTTCTGACACAAAAAAAACATAAAAAATAGAACAGAAAAATAGAAAAAGAAAATTGGAAAAAATTATTTTGTTGTATTTTTTTAAAGCTAACATTTTAACGAATAAAACAATGTAAAATATACATGGATAAGTGTAGTTATGAGCCTGTTTGTATACGCAAAAGGGTTTTTTAAACCTTGATTTTATATTTTTTTGTTAAATAGTATCAGCATGCATCGTATATTTGGGTCTCAAATTTCAAATTAAAAAATATATTTTTGTAATTTTTTTGTCAGAATTATATTTGGCATAAATTGAACTGCCGCCTACACTTGATTAAAAAATGTTTAGAATGTTATGACATCTTTAATTTAGAAGATTCGTTCGTCTAGAGACGAAAATATTTTACGGAAAGGGAGAGAATACTCTAAACTGTGAAAAGAAATTGAACTTGATAATTGCATAAAGGTCATTCCATTAATACAAGGCTTAAAAAATGAAAAATCCAAGAAAAAGTAGATAATAGAAATATATATTATTTATTTTACTTTTCTTATAGTACAATCGCACTCTACAGAAAAAGGAGAAAATTTAAGTTTTCATCAACAAATTTTTCTTAGATGTTTTATTGTCCTTAAGCCCTGTGTTAATAAAATACTTACAAATTATCATTCTGAAGATTTTTTACTGAAACTCTTTTTATTTTGCGAAAAAAAAAATCGTAAAAAATAGAAGTCATTATTTGTGCCAGTTAGAATGATGGTGGTTTAAGTAAAAAGTCCAAAAAATGAGATATGTCAATTTTTCTCTTTAGTTTGATAAGATCTCTAATTTAAGAAAATTTATTTTTGACATTTTTAAAAAATGTATCCTTACAATAACATTTTTCATTTTATGCACCCCAAAATGGTCTTTTGTGTTAGTTCGAGAGTGGTCTAAGTCACACTATGTCCACTGATATTGATATAAAATAATTTGAATAAAATGAAATTATTTGAAAAGTAAATAATAATTTCAATATAAAGTTTCTAGACTAACAATCTGTAAATACTTATACATATATATTTAAAATTTGTTTGTGAAATAAAATATTTATGTTTTCTTTCACTTTTGCGGAAAAAAAAAATAAAAATGTTGTTTGTTCAATTTTTTTCAATTTTGAGAAGAATGAAAGTGGTCTAAGTACGTTCTCTGGATGTAGTGGTTCCCTTAGGCCCCCCATTCACGTACAGTTTTAACTGTCAGCTAAAACTGTCAGTTATAACTGTACGTGAGTTGCCGGTCTTAAACTGTGAACTGAGATGTACACACACGTCCAGTTCAGTACTTCAGTTTTTAACATGGATTCGAACGAGCAGGACGGTTTGGCCGCTATCGGTACCAAAGTAACGGCTTGTAAATGCTGTCTGCAGATGCTCCAGACTTCTTTGATGACTCAAGTTTCTTTTTTTCTTTGCGAAAAGCGGATCTTAAGCTGTTTATTTTTGCCAAAACAGATTTCTTTTCCGCGTCAGGCTCTAGTTCTTGTAACTTCTTCGCCAGCTTGTTGTAGGCAGCATCTTTTTTGGCGCGATCATGATACTCGCTAGACTTAACTTGCCATAGGCAAGGTTCAGATCTATATATTCCAATAAAATCAACTATTACTTGGTTCTGTTTAAGCGACATGATGATACGCACTCTCGCTCGACACAAATTGAACTGAGAACAGTACAGCGAACCCCCACACACGTTCACTTCAGTTAAAACTGTCAGTTAAAAATATAAAATTTTTATATTTCTCAGTTAAACTGAACAGTTGAGTACAACTGTCAGTTATATACCACACACATACAGTTTCAACTGACAGTTTTAGCTGAACAGTTCAAACTGACAGTTAAAACTGTACGTGAATGGGGGGCCTTAGAGGTACCAACGTTGTCGATTTTTTTTTGTAAAATTTCGATATAGTAGTAGGATATTCTAAGAAAAAATGTTGTGATTCGGTGGAAAAATATTTTTCAATTGACTCAAACATAAACCAATGCATATCTCAGATCGGATAAAGTGTGACTTAGACCACTATCATTCTAACTGGCACATTTCATCACTTTCAAACTCACACAGTCATTAAAAAAGACATCTAAGGAAAAAAGTAATTAATCATTTCGAAAATCAAAATAAAGTTCTAAAAACTTTAAAAAATATCACGCGGCTATACCATTCTACTTCAACGTTTTAAAAGTAATTGAAATTGCCTTCAATTGAATGAACACACCATTCTGAAACAATTGTATCTTTTTTACAGTTAAATTGGTCAAATTCATCATTTAAATATATCTTAGGATATATTTCTTTTTAAAGAAAAATTTTGATGTTATCCCTATGTTTGATCCATTTCTTGCTCGTTTCATATGTAAAGTAAATTCTTCTTTGAGAAAATTTGCCTTCGTTGCTCCATCTAGTTAAATTAAAAGAATCTATGGGAGCAACGAGCATGTGATGGTGCATTTATTTTTCAAGGTGTGGGGAAAGTTAATCCAGAAATGTTAGTATTGACACAATGTCAGCCATAGTATTGACTGTATATTTTTGTTTCACAATAAAAATCCTGCAAATATCCTCACAAAAAGTTTGTATTCCACTACATCATTAATTATAAATTTCTATGTCTTCATGTATGAAAAGGAAAAATAGTTGACTATAAAAGTTTGAAGTTATGAATGAAACCTAGCTGGGTTGTTGGCAAATGTTCATTATTAACACCAGCAATTTATACATATATAAATTTTAAATACATCTAGTTTTTTATTATTGTCTCCATTCCAAAATTCTTGGAGGACCTAGAAAATACCTAAGATTAAGAAACACCCAAACGGGAGAATCATTCTTGGCCAAAACTGCGATAGACCTGCATATTTTGATTTATTCCTTAACATATTTATTATAGTCTTGAATAGAAAACTTCGTCGGTCGAGGTAAATTGCTTTGTTGATCAACGTACAAAGAATAACCGCATAAATTTTGTTACTACTGAAGTTTTGTGAATTTATTTTCTTTATTTCAAGAGACTAAGAAATATCTGTAATTCCGACTAACTAATATTTTGGACAGACTACTGCATAGAATACTTCTATTTTAAATTTGACTAAGAAATTAAGATTTGAAAGACTAGTTTGTTTCATGATTCCTTCTCATTTTCAACTTGAGTCACAGTTCACAGAGAAAAATTGTTTGAAGATTCCTTCCTTTTTCCAAATATAGTAAAAAGTTAAAAAAATTTCACAGAGAAAATTTTCTTTGTAAAGGCATTCAAATGTTATTGAACTTCCTCCTTTCTATTGATCCATCAAATATTACCCAGATTCTCACACAGCAGGTTCACAACTATTCTAGTTATTGATCCGTTCCCACTCGGTAATGTCTTCGCTTGATGATTGACCTTTACCAAAGTAAAGATTACATATTTTTTGGTGATTGTTGCACTGTTCTTCCTCCACCGGTTCCTTTGGGCTTTGGTCTTTTATTAAGTGTCAGTGTTAAAAACGTAAGTTAATCGAGCAACATAAACCGATTGGGTTCTGCATGAGTACGTCTGAAATGGCAAAACACCCTGTAATTCCTTGGGTAAACCTTAATCTTGAGGGAATTTTTCTTTGACAAAAAATCCGTCTTCCTGCTGCTCGGGCGTTGATGTTTTTTGCAACAATAAGGCGGCTGTTAAACACTTTGGTAGTCCAACGCAAACCACTTTGAAAGCAACAGCACAGGGAGTTGCTTGAGTCTGCTGCTGCCGGTGCTGATGAGGGTTGAACGACATCTTTTTTTGCCGAAGATGGTTTTGCATTGTCAAAGGATTATCATTATGAATTTTGGTCTTTAAATGGGCCACAATGGAAAAGAAGAAGACGTGGAAATCCTTCGCATCATCTACTTACTAGCTCAGAATCTAAGGGAAAATTGTGAAAAGTTGTGAAGTAAAAAAGAAAAAATGTAGACTTTCAAGGTTGGTTGAATGATGGAGTAGAGAGCGAGAAAAACCGCCAGCAGATGAAAAGATTTTGCAATACTCTATATAAGGTATGTCGGGGTATGCTATGGCATGAATGAATGACTGACTGAATGAATGTTGTAAGTAGTTACTAATAGCTTGGCGATGTTTAACAATGACAAAATGAAATTAAATCTAGCAAATCAGCGCACAACCACAATAATAGAAAACAAATCCATTTGAAACTTCCTCTATTGCTGCTGCTGGTGGTGCTGTTGATGTTGGCAGCAATTGAGACACTTAGAAAAAGTTTTAAAAATTTTAATTTTAAGAACATAATTGTAATTAAATATATAACTCAATTTTTTTTATATCTGTTAATATAACAAAATAATGAACCCACGGTTCGTTGAATTATTTAAAAAATGTTAAAATAAATAAATTAATTACAAAAATTTCAAATTACAATTTTCTTCGAAGGTACATTTAGTAGAGTTGTAGTAAGTGGCCCACTTAAAATTTAATTTTAATTTTTATTTTCAGGTTTATGTTTGACATTTGCAAAATGGGACCCTATACGCTCGAACAAAATTGGGAAATATTAAAAAGAAGATAGAAAGAAATTTATTTTTCGAGAAGATATCGGCCTTCAGTTCAGCCTTCATGAAGCTCATGACTAAGTTCAACCTTTCCAATAAAAAATTTTATAGCCGATTTTAATTTAAAGTTATAAATGGCCCACTCTTTGCTAAGGTAATATGTTCAATTGTCTGTTTGACTTTTGATTAAGTATTTAATTGACTTCTTTCTGATTCCAATAAAATATTTAAAAGAAAGATGAAATGTTTATTCAAAAAAAAATAAAACGGGATAATTGCAAAATTAATTAACAATTGTCGAGGAGGAGCTCAGCTTTCACAAAATTACACCCTGAGTTGAGGGATGTACAGGGTAGCATATCGGCTACAACAAATTTACCTGGTCAGACCAGTTTTTATTAACATCCCAGCAAAAAAATGGAAAAATGTCAATTTATTTTTGATATTAAATTTAATTAGTATTTATTATATATATTTGTGTTATATATTAGTCCTATTAAAGAAATATTATGTTAAGTTTCCTATTTTCAGTTCTACCGAACTAAATGATTTGTTTTAGTTATTCACCACTCACAACAGAGGTTAGAGTGCCGTAGTAGCAACCAGAAGGTCCGCTGTTCTACCCCCGTTAGCAGCGGATTTTTTAAAACAGAAATGGAACCAAGCGAAAATGTGGTTCCTTTTGCAAAACTTTAAAATAACTTTTTAGTCTTTCAAAATAAAGAACACCCCTCCTATGACAACTCCATGTTAAATTCATTGGTGAAGATCCAAATTTTCACTACTTCCGAATCACAAGATGAATATCTTTTTAGCTCTCTTTGCGTGCTTAATTTTTGCTGGGATTTTATAGTTTCCGTGTAAATCTTTTTATATCCTCTACCTCCAGGATGAGGGTATACCAGCTTTATCATTCCGTTTGTAACACCTTGCAATATCGACGTGAGACCCTATAAAGTATATATATATATATATATATATCCTTGATCGTCATAAAATTCTAAGACGGTCTAGCCATGTCCGTCCGACTGTTGAAAGCATGCTAGCATCTAAACGCAAGGAGCTAGGACGTCCAAATTTTTCATAAATGCGTCTTATAGTCGTTGATCGGTGATATCGGCCCAAAGGGAAAAAATTTTCCATCACAAGGACTAAAAATACCCATAATAACCACTAATATTTTAGAGTATTTAAGCATATTTTTTCAATATGTCTGCTTGTACTTACTTGATATTGGGTATACGCGTGCGTGCACCATAAAGTGATTTTTATTCGCAGGGGGTGATATGGGGAAAAAGGGATAAAAATGGTACATATTAAACGACAATAGCTAGAAACACGAAATTCGGCCTCTAATTATATAGATACATAATATAAAAATATTTTTTCCAAATTCGTACTTTTGAGGGGTAAAGTGGGAATTGCGGGATAAAAATGGTACCAACCAAACGGCTGCACCTAGAATATTGAAATTTGGTGTATACATTCCTTTAATTAAGTAGACACGTTAAATAAAGCATTTTTCGAAATTCATACTTTTTGGGGTTAAAATGGAAATGGGGGATAAAAATAGTACAAACCAAATGACCGCAGCTAGAGTCATGACATTCGATGTACACATTCCTCTGACTGCGTAGACACGAAAAATAAGTTTTTTTCCAAATTCGTACTTTCAAGGGATACAATGGGTACAGAGGGATAAAAATAGTACCAACTAAACGACTACAGCTAGAATGATTAACTGCGGTGTGTACATCCCACTAATTGTGTAGACACGTAAAATAAAGAAATTTTAGAAAGTCGTACTCTTAGGGAGTTTAATAGGAAAATGGGGATAAAAATGGTACCAACCAAATGGCCGCAGCTAGTAAAGGGTGATTTTTTAAGAGCTTGATAACTTTTTTTTTAAAAAAACGCATAAAATTTGCAAAATCTCATCGGTTCTTTATTTGAAACGTTAGATTGGTCCATGACATTTACTTTTTGAAGATAATTTCATTTAAATGTTGACCGCGGCTGCGTCTTAGGTGGTCCATTCGGAAAGTCCAATTTTGGGCAACTTTTTCGAGCATTTCGGCCGGAATAGCCCGAATTTCTTCGGAAATGTTGTCTTCCAAAGCTGGAATAGTTGCTGGCTTATTTCTGTAGACTTTAGACTTGACGTAGCCCCACAAAAAATAGTCTAAAGGCGTCAAATCGCATGATCTTGGTGGCCAACTTACCGGTCCATTTCTTGAGATGAATTGTTCTCCGAAGTTTTCCCTCAAAATGGCCATAGAATCGCGAGCTGTGTGGCATGTAGCGCCATCTTGTTGAAACCACATGTCAACCAAGTTCAGTTCTTCCATTTTGGGCAAAAAAAAGTTGGATATCATCTCACGGTAGCGCTCACCATTCACAGTTACGTTACGATTAGCATCATCTTTGAAGAAGTACGGTCCAATGATGCCACCAGCCCATAAACCGCACCAAACTGTGACTTTTTCTGGATGCATTGGTAGCTCTTGCAATGCTTCTGGCTGATATTCACTCCAAAATCGACAATTCTGCCTATTTACGTACCCATTGAGCCAAAAATGAGCTTCGTCGCTGAACACAATTTCTTTCTTTCTGAACTTTCTTAACAGAGCACGCATTTTGATAATAAAATTCAATGATTTGCAAGCGTTGCTCGTTAGTAAGTCTATTCATGATGAAATGTCAAAGCATACTGAGCATCTTTCTCTTTGACACCATGTCTGAAATCCCACGTGATCTGTCAAATACTAATGCATGAAAATCCTAACCTCAAAAAAATCACTCTTTATTATGGAATTCGGTGTATACATTCCTCTGACTGCATAAACACGCTAGATAAAAAGATTTTTTACAAAATCGTACTTTTTACGGCAAAAATTGGTTAAATCATGAAGTTTGGTTATTTTGCACTATGTACGTGAGCTAATGGATTTTTCAAAATTTGTACTTTTGGAATTACAATAGAATGGAAGTACAACCAACAGTAGCACCACTATATACCAATATTTATATTAGTTAAGCTTTTTTGAAAATATTTATTTTTTGAATTGAGTTGAAGTATTATTTCGATATATAAAGGGTGATTTTTCAATGAAAAAAAAACATAAAATTCATAAATATACTTGAAATCTTTATTTGAATCGATAGTACGGTCCATATAATTTAATGTTTGAAGATTATTTCATGCAAATGTTGACTGCGCCTCAAATGGTCCATCCGCTTAGTCCAATTTTGGCATTTCCACGTTTTTGTGTAACAGAGGCCCAATTGCTGCGAACGGTGACGAATCGATAATTAATGGTCATCATTAATACTGGCCGATACAGCTGCGCTTCAGTGGGTCGATTGAAGTGACCATAAAATGGAAGCGCGCGATGAACTTTCTTAACAGAGCACGCATTTTGATAATAAAATTCAATAATTTGCAAGCGTTGTTCGTTTGTAAGGCGATTCATGATTAAATTATAGACCAACCTGAAGATGTTTGACAGTGAAACAAAACACGAAACGTGCGTCAGCTGTTTAAACCAGTGTTGCCAAAAAGATAATAGCTAAAAAATCACTTTATATAGTGTAATCTTATTTGTAACCTTGTCTTATATACGTGGGTTGAAATAATAAAAATATTATATTTATTTATAAAATTATTTTTTCAATATTTGTATTTGTTTTAGTTTGGCTGTATTAAAATATATATATATATATTCCTGTACTATTACTGAAGTTCGGCCGGGCGAACTTAACACCATTTTCACTTGTTTAATCGATTTGACCACTTAATTTCTTTCAGTGTATATCAACACCTTTAAGCGATACAATTACTAATATTTACTATTCAATATCACCAACAATACTGAAAGCAGCTCAACACAATTGCAGTCATGATAATGATGGGGTAGATAATTATCATTTACATCATCATCATCGGCAACGTTACCAACGTCATCATCGTCATGATTAGCTATATCTGTAATATGGCTGATACAAAGGCAAAAAGCAAGTGGTTTAGGTTTTAGGTTGACTGGCTGGCTGTTTGGCTGGTTGGTTGGCAGTTTTGCCATTAATAGCAGAGCTAGAGACAGACGCGGTAGAAGGCTTATAATGGTTGATTGTGCCACATACCGTGGCGTGGTGTGGCGTGGCATGGCATGGCACAGCGTATGTTGTTCGAATGGTCTGAATGGCTGGTGTGTAAGGTGTACAATTACCTTAACGCATCGACAATTATACGAATGGCTGATTTTTACAATAGAAATAGTATATATCCTAGGCATAGCAGCCGCGTTAAGCGTAATAGAATCTGTTGAGGACCCCCTCACCAACAGCACCACCTCCACCCAACAGTCAACCACCTCCTCCTTGTGTTCCATACCAATGGTGAAGAATCGCCAATGGTATGGGTTGGCTACATAGAAGGCGGCTCATGTTTGTTTGTCTATTTGTGTGAATGAACGAACGAACGTTTAGCATTTCTCGTGGCAAAAGACATTGATGAAATAGTCATGTGGAAGATTGTTTGAATGGCAAACAAAAATCGTACATATGTACTACAAATGGAAGACACAACGCAGATGAAGAAGAAGAAGAAAAAACTGGGGGAAAAAAACTTCAAGTGTGATATGTGATACGCTTTATAAAGGTAAAATTGCTGCCATGGTGTACTCGTTTGTCGTTCTCGTCGTTCTGTTGATAAGATACACTTGAAGTGCTTTAATCGAAACAGAAGTCGTCTGAAATGATGCCTTTCATGGAGAACGCAAATTGCTCGGATAAATTCTGAAAACTTGGCATATTTTGAGAAAAGTTGACTTTAAGAAGGTTTCAAGATACAACGGGTGGAATCTTTAAAACAAGAGGCAGCTTCAAAAGCTGGCGATTTGGTCAGTTCGCAGAAAACTCCCCAAAAATGAAAAAAGTTCCAACAAAAGTCCGAGGGAGCCTAAGGGAGAGAAAACCGTGGAAAAATGAAAAATGAAATATTTGAAGAACATTAATAAAACAATAAATTTGTATTTTTGTAAGCAAAACTTTTTAAATTGTTAAAATTATACAAAATTGAAAATTGTTTATTTAAAAAAATAATAAAAAAAAAAAACAAAAAAGGTTTGTTTTCCAGAGCCACGATTCGAACCTGGGATATCCTGGGTGCAAAGCGGACACCTTACCTCTGTGACCCCATACTAAAAATTCGTTCCCATTCACTTGTGAAAATGCTGTTCGTAAAATCTTACGGAATAATAACATATTATCTACTTTTTTGGAAGTTGTTTAAAAGAACTTCATCAAAAGCGAGAAAATGCAGTTTTGGATTTTGAGATGCGATTAAAATGTACTTCCTACGAAAGTACTTCCATTTTTTTTAGCTGGGAACTGTTGGATTTTTTGAACCTCGAACGCGACAATTTTGACTATTAATAAGTCATAAAAAATATCACCAAAGATGTATTTATTCTAAATATAATCATTATTTGAAATTAAAATAAAATAGTTATTTTTACAATAGGTGCTCATTTCAAGGAAGGAACAAGGGAAAAATATAAAGACTTATGTAAATTTCGTAGTTAAATATAGGGTCCGCCATCTAACGTTTTTTTTAAACTATTCAACCGTTGGACTATTATTTGTGGGGTGCCCGAGGCAGCCATTACCTCCAACGTACAATATGAAAGTATTTTCCATTATTAACCGGATTGATTGTACTTTCGAATAAAAAAATAAATTTGAGAAAATATTCAGTAGTTTTTTTACAGCATTTTTAAAAAAGAAGTTATTTGGCGGACCCTTTATATACTTTCTATAAAATTCAAACCAGGCGCATACGGATTCTGAATTAAAAATATAATTATATCTATGAAACCCCTATGAGGATCATTTCATAAGATTTGTCGATATGTAATAGACCAGTAAGTTTGTGGTCTGTCGTCCAAGAAAATTACTGTCTATCTAGTTTTTTACAGAAAGCGATTCACAGGTTTAATCTCTTTGGTGCTAAATTTCCAGCTCCCACCTTAGATTCAATTGAGCGGCTTTAAAACGACATATTTTTGCAACGTTGATATCTTTTCGCCGGTGGTCGCTGAAAAATCAAGCCGAGTAATTCTCTCATGGTGGCTTAATGCCATATCCACACAAATGGGATATCATGGCCAAGTCCTGCTCTCAAAGCATACCTTGTCATTATGCCATTTTCATCATCAAACATCAAACCTTTCAATGGCTATCTATATGAGGAAGGGGGAAAAAACCTCAACTCACTGGTTGATCACTTCCAAAGTACATCATAATTACGGCAATTAAAACGAAATTACCTCCAATGTACAATATCATACAGCGACAACGACAACGACGGCGACAACATCATCATGCCTCAGCCAAAGCCGAAGCCACCACCAAGAAAGACAAAGAGGCGTTTCTAGAACACAACACTTGACTAGCCCTGCTGCCAAGCGGCCGACCGACCGAGTGGTGTAGGGAAACCTAAAGATTGTCAACACTTTTTTAAGTGAAAAGCCCGAACGCGTATGAAAAACCAATGATTACCCAGAAAAATAAAAGAAGGAAGAAACCAAGAAAACAACAACAACAAAAAAAGCAAACGTGCGCGACAATAAACTTCAATAAAACCAACAGCGACGAGGAAAGAAATCATTTTCAACAAAAGCCACGCATGCGCAAAGATTTGTCATAATTGATAAATAAATAACAATAGCTAGAGACAGAGACAGAGGGTACCACTTCAAAAGGGGTGTGAAGTAAGGAGGAGGAGAAGGAGGAGGTGCAGCAACATAAACCCCACATTGTCAGCAAGCTTGGCTTTATCGCCTCGACACAACTGAGTGGAGTTGGCAAACAAACGAAACAAAAAACGAACGAACGAAGAGGAAAAGGAAAAGGAAGGGGGAAGACTTGGATTTAATGGAAGTAGCTCAATTATTGACAAACCATTGTGAGAACCAATAATTGCCGGCTGTGGAGATTTAAAGCCACAAAGCCGCCCCGCTACACTCCGCTCATACCACAGCTTTTGTTATCGCCTTCAGAGACCTTTGACGACATTTTCCCCATACCATTGACAGTGCATTAAAAATCGGCCCTTAATTACATTGGCCAATTTCAGCTAAAGTGATTTTCAACATGTTCCCGAGCTGAGCGTGAATTCGGCTTTTCCAGCCATCAAAATCACGGCCTCCTGTAAAAACCCGACAACAACAACAGCAACGATGTAATTCCAATAATTTTATCACCGGTAGATAGATGTCTTTTTGCGAAATTCGATTGGTGGCGGTTAAAGATCAAACCTTTTAGCCTCGTTCGCCGTGTATTGTGTCCTCAATACTTCGAGGACGGCAAGATCAAATGACTGGCTGTTGTTTTGCCAGCCTCCGCGCCTCCTTAACACATGATCACTTGTTTAAAGGGCATCTGCGACCAGATGTTGCTGAGATGGCGTTGCTGATTGCCAGTCGGCAGCAGTGATTTTGTTTTCATTGCGGCAATTATTTGCCTGCAAATATTTCAAATACTCAATCTACTCTGCCGAGTAGTAGTGTGTAAATTTTTTGAGGACCAAAACGCAACCGAAAAAATTCAATATTGATTTGTTTGAGATTTTGGTGGTAGGTCATCGCCGTCGTCATTGTTGCTGCTGCTGCTGTTCCTGCTACGTGTACAAATGTTGTTGACACCAATTGATCTTCATCAGGGCTCTCATCAGCCGCACCAGCTTCACATCCTCATTTGTGGCACATTTTTGTCCCACGGGAACTTTCGTTGTCCGCCGAACACCATGGGAATGAGACATGTCCAGAGCAAATTATGTGAAATTCTTTAGATTCATTTCAACTGAGCAGGTTGTTGTGTTAACATTAGAAACATTGGGCAAGGTCAGTTGGATGGATGGGGGCACAGTACTTTATGGGGTCTACAAGGTAAAGGAAAATAAAATAATTTATAAGAAAAAGGATATATTGTTGGCCTTCTATAGAAATTGCTCAAATTTCATTGTTCCTCAAGAAAACAAATGGTCTCAAAGCTGAGTAAATAGAAACAACAAATCTACACAAGAATAATTGGTGGATTTTTCTGAGCCATCAATGCGACAATTTTGTTTATTAACGAAGCCATAACCTAATAAATAGTTCCATGGTGAATATTTTTCCCGGCAACAATAACCTACAAATTGTGACAAGCTGTGGATGCAATAACTTATGAATTTTCTAAACCCATTTGCTTCTCAACAATAACTTCTGGATTTTCTGAACCCCAAATGCGACAATTTTGACGATTAACGAAGCCATTTAGTCTATTATAAGTCTTATTACTTAAGTTTTGAGCTTGTGATTTAATTGTATAGTTTCTGATACCAAAATTCGACAATTTTTACGTTTAACGAAGTCATGAAAATGAAGCCTCATCTCTGAAAATGTCTTTTATTGAATGTATAGGGTGAAACACTTAAACACTTTGAAAGGTAGAATAATATTAATTTTTATTTTCAGGTTTATGTTCGATATTTGCAATTGGGAAATAATAAAAACTTACTTCCAAAGTAGTGAGTCTTTAACGCAAACTGTAAGAAATTTACATGAAAAATTCATTTTCATCTCGGTGTCTATGTCAATAAGCAAAATTGCACATTTCCCTCACACAAAAATTTTAATCGATATATTTGGCAAAGTCCAGCCCAAAAATCTCACCAATTAAATACACTTTGTACATACATACGTCCTATACAACAAATGCGACAATATTGACGTGTAACGAAGCCATCGAATTGAAAATATGTTCCGATTATTTCATAAGCCCTACGCTTTTTATATTAACGACGGGAGTACGTATATGAATTTATTGAATTATTTATACGCAAAATGCGAGCCATCGAGTTGAAAATGAGCCTCGTGGCTGAATAATCTCCAACAATGCCTACAGTCCAAAATCCACTTAAAACAGTGACACTTTGTGAATGCAACAATGTGGATGATTAACGGAGCCATCGATCTTCAAATGAGTCTCACTGCCTATGATAGATATACCCATGATACCTCCAGCCTAAAAACCCTGAACATTCACCGACACGTTGTGGATAATATTATTTACTAACAATCACTTGCGGATTTCCATCGACCTCAAAATGGGTCTCACTGCTTAAGATATACCCATGATAACTCCAGCCTAAAATCCTGAACATTCACCGACACGTTGTGGATGATATTATTTACTAACAATCACTTGCGGATTTCCATCGACCTCAAAATGGGTCTCACAGCTGAAAATATTCCAATTGTGCCTCGGATCCGAAATTCCCACCAAACAATGACACATTGAGAACGCAAGAATGTGGACGAAGCCATCGATCTAAAAATTAATTTCGTTGCTCGAAATGGTTCGATGATGCATCCAACTCAAAATACCCAATAAATAGTGGCAAGTTTTCCGATACATTTATTTCTCAACAATTACTCGTGGACTTTTCTATATGCCAAATGAGACAATATTGTCAATTAACAAAGCCATCGAGATCAAAATGTGTCTACTTGCTTCAAATGGTCCTAGGATGTCTGTAGCCCATACTCTCGAACAAAAATTTGCTTTCATATCATACTATTCGATCTACTGCTTCACAAATGCAATGATTTTGAAGATTAACGAAGCCGTCGAGCTGATTGCTCCAGATGATCCGATGATGAATATAGCTCAAAATTCCCACCATCCAGCGACGCTTTGTTTATGTTTAGCCATTCGAATGTTACAAGTTTGACGACTCACGAAGCCATCGTGCTGAAAATGAGTTTCATTAATGAAGATGGACAAATGATGCCTTCAGCCCAAATCCCCACCAAAACGTGCTTTCAAGAATAAATTGGGAATTTTTCAAAAACCTGAAAGCAAAACTTTTGATGAAGCCATGGACCTATAGATTAGTTAAATTGATAAATTTGAGGATCCATTTAAATGAAAATGAGCTTCATTACTAAAAGATGGATTAATGATCCTAACCAAAGTCTCCTACAAACTATGACAAGTTGTAAATGCCTTTGACTCTCGGCAGTAATGGTAGATTTTTCTGAACCCAAAATACGACAATATTCACGTTTAACGAAGCCATGCAGTTGAATGTGAGCCTCATCGCTGAAAGTACTTTGGTCGCTGCGCTATAAAACAGCAAACCTCGTAGCCCCTCTATAATTGCGCGGATCTGTTTTTTGGCACCTTTATTAAAACTGAGCTCAACGTGGTCCAAATTACAATTGAAGCCGTCCTTGTATATAAATGGAACTCTCATTACACCTTATCAATCAATGTCTTAGTCAGGCATGAAGAAATAAGTGATAATAAGATGAGGTGTGATATATCCCAAGACAAAGGAAATGTTTCAAAATGACAAGTATTACGACTAGATCACTTGTTCTTTTTGTGAACTTCCCCCCCTTCTGCACGAAAAAAGACCGGCAGTAAGGCTAATTAATATTTTAATTGCCTCAGCTATCAATGTTTAATTGAAATCATGCCGCGAAGGGTTGCTGACTTATCAAGCCTCCGCAGTCATTGAACATACATATTTTCTCGTGGTTACATATGTTCCACTTGGCTATATCTGCGTGCAGACATATTGCGCGAAATTTATGTTGAATTGCATAAAATATGTGGGATTCTAAGAAATTCAATTTAGTTCATATCATTCAATATCAATGTATGACGATGGCTGATGATGCCTGATGTTGGCGGCGATGGCGGTTGCGATGCCCTTTTTCCACTTCTGGGGGTATTAAACGAATTTATAACACGATATGAACTGTGCTGCTCTCTCCACTGCACTGTGGAAATATTCAAACGTCGCTGATGTATCGGCCTGATGGCATTAACATTGGCATTCGTTTTGTTGTTTTTAGAAGAGCAAGCAGCAGAAAACCGCGCATCCTCCTCATGCCGTACAGCCGTCACAGAAGAACATATTGAAATAATTATTATCTCCTGTTTAAAATCTGCAACACAAGCAAGACAAACAACAACAACAACAAGGAGAATGAGAATGACAGCAGCGCAAACGCAAAGACACTCACTGGCACAAAACTTCAATTTGAAGGCCATGCAAAATCAACGCATATCGCATATTGCACATTGTCAAAGACTTCAAAAAGAGCAAGAGGCGAGAAGAGTCAAGTTGATATGAAGACAACAAAACGTGGAGCTATAATCGGTTCGAAGACATAGGAATTTTTTATGGAAAAATATTTTCAATTAATTTTTTGTCATACCAACAATACTGGTGATTGAAGCAATTAAAAGTGTTGTTGAAGCGCATATTGAACATTGTAAAAGGCTTCAAAAGTGCGAGAACAAAAGTTGATATGAAGACAACAAAACGTGGAGCTATAATCGGTTCGCAGATATAGGAATTTAAAAAAATTAAAAAATATTTTCAATTAATTTTGTTGTCATTCTAACACAGTACAAATAAAAACAATTAAAAAATTGCTGAAAATTAACAACTATATAAAGAGTGATTTTTTTGAGGTTAGGATTTTCATGCATTAGTATTTGACAGATCACGTGGGATTTCAGACATGGTGTCAAAGAGAAAGATGCTCAGTATGCTTTGACATTTCATCATGAATCGTCTTACAAACGAACAACGCTTGCAAATTATTGAATTTTATTATCAAAATGCGTGCTCTGTTAAGAAAGTTCATTGCGCGCTTCCATTTTAAGGTCAGTTTAGTCGACCCACTGAAGCGGCTATTCGGGCTATTGTGACTAAATTTCGCACCAAATTTACATTGTTGGACATTAAACCACCAACACGCTTACGTAGAGTGCGAACTGAAGAAAATATCGCAGCTGTATCGGCCAGTGTTAATGATGACCACCAATTTTCGATTCGTCGCCGTTCGCACCAATTGGGTCTCTGTTACTCAAAAACGTGGAAATGCCAAAATTGGACTAAGCGGATGGACCACCTAAGACGCAGCCGCGGTCAACATTTAAATGAAATTATCTTCAAAAAGTAAATGTCATGGACCAATCTAACGTTTCAAATAAAGAACCGATGAGTTTTTGCAAATTTTAAGCGTTTTTTTTTAAAAAAAAGTTATCAAGCTCTTAAAAAATCACCCTTTATATTACAGAAACATGTTATGTTGGTATACTTTTCTAATAGATTAATTTGTTTGTCATATTAACAAGATTATTGATTTAATCAATTAATATGTTATTATTTGTTATTATTTTTTAATAATGTAGCTAAATCTACAAGGAAAAGTTTTCTCTGGAATTAATTTATTTACCAAGCTATTATAGTAATATTAATTAATTTTTTGTCAAAGTCGAAATATTATTTTGTTAATATTAACAATTATTTTAATGTACATAAATCTAAAAAGAATTAGATTCTCTGGAATTAAATAGTTTGGCAAAATATAATATTATCAATATTCATATTATTATTTATTTTTTGTCATACTAACAACACCAGTGATTACGATCAATTGTTGAAAATTAGCAAAAATTTTTGTTGGTATTTTGTTGAATATAAAAACTATAAATTTCTATACAATTAATTGGTTTCTTATACTAACAATATTATTAAAAGTTATTTTATTTTAGTTTTTTCGTTTGTATTTTTTTGACCTGTAATCAATATTTGATTTGAACTCGGATATTGTCCTGTCTCAAGACCATTTTGCTTCTATATCTAATAGAATGCAAATTTATTTACAAATGTCATGGTGACATTTATTACTTGGCTGCAGACTACCACTATAATGATTTCGACCATGACAAAGGTCTTTTCAACAACTTTTCAACATTAAACCCGGCCTCTTTAAGGAAATGATTCTCACAAACGAACGAGAAGCACAACTCACTTGCCGAATTTGCGTTTAAAAAATCGCACCCGGTTCTTAAAGAGGCCGGGTTTGATGTTGAAAAGTCGCTGCGAAGCCACTTGAAAAGACATTTGACATGGTCGAAATCAAGGAGTTTGCAGGAACTGCAGTTTTGGTACATAGAAATGAAGTTTGAAATTAACTAATTTAACTGAACATACTATCCATTTTGTCGTTGAGTCAAGCCGTCTGTGATCTAAACGCTCCAAAAAACACCTCCATAAATAAAAACAAGTAAGGAAAGGCTAAAGTCGGGACCGACTATATGATACACAATCCGAATACAATTCAATTCAGTAAAAAAGTGAAAACGGGAAGAATTTTTGTATGTTTCCTAATCACAGGCTAATATGACCTGGTCAAAAATTTGCCAAATCGAAATGAATAGTGGTATCGGGGCTATATCCAAACATGACTAACTTTCACAATAAGTTCTTCCAGTTCAAGTATAACGTGTTATGCTCAATTTGAAGAAATACGGTGAAAATAGCTGTTTCTGGGGAGGAAAAAGTCAATCCAGGAGCGAAATTTGTATGGGAGCTCTATGTAAATCTGAACCGATCTGAACCATTTTCGCCATGGGTGCTTCTAGTACAAATATAAGATATTTTGATTAATTTGAAGACAATCTGATACAATATGTGGTTTCTGTAGCGGAAAAAGTCAAATCGGGAGCGAAAGCTGTGTGGGAGCTATATGAAAATCTGAACCGATCTGACCTATTTTCAGCATAGGTGTTCCTAGTTTAAATATAAAATGTTTTGCAAGATTTGAAGAAGATCTGTTAAAATATGTGGTTTCTAGAACAGATAAAGTTAAATCGGGATCGAAAGTTGAATGGGGACTATATATAAATCTGAACCGATCTGACCTATTTTCACCATAGGTGTTCCTATTTTAAATATAAGATGTTTAGCAAGATTTGAAGAAGTTCTGTTAAAATATGTGGTTTCTGGAGCGTAAAAAGTCAAATCGGGAGCGAAATTTGTATGGGAGCTATATAAAAATCTGAACCAATCTAAGATGTTTTGCCAATTTTACAGAGAATCTGTTGTAAAATGTGGTATCTAGAGTGAAAAGAGTCAAATCGGGAGTGAAATTCGTAGGGGGGCTATATATAAATCTGAACCGATTTTCTTCAAATTAAATAGCGTTCGCCCTTGTCCCGATGTGCAAAGTTTCGTTTGGTTCTGGCTACAATTGCGACCTGTATCGTGATTACAAGAATAGATGGACAGACGGACGACTCAAAAAGTGATTCTAAGTCGATCGGTATAATTAACAATGGGTCTATCTCGCTTCCTTTTGGGTGCACAAACACACAATACTCTCGTGGTGTGTATAATAATGCTTCTTTGCAATTGTTGTCCGATTGCCATGAAATTTGACAAAAGTAAGTTGCTTTTGGCCAAAGACTATCGGTGTTGAATTTGGAGGAAATCGGTTCAGATTTAGATGTAGCATGTTTTGATATAGCCCCCATACAAACGTACCTCCGTTTTACATTATTGCTGCTCAAAAATGCACATTTCATCTAAAAATATATACTATGAAACAATTATATCGATCCATGTTTTGGTATAGCCCCCATACAAATGTGCCCCGAGTTATACATTGCATCTTGATAATATTGTGCAGATCATGCTATATTTGTACTAAGAATACCTATTTTGCATGATTAATGTAGCGCCATTACATAAGGGCCCCATATTTACTATTACTGCACATTTTTCTGTAAAATCTACATTTGTCGTCGACTCTTGATCAAATTTTTCAGATCATGACCCACATGGTCCAGAAAATTGGACCATAAAGGTCAATTTTCATTAATACCGTCTTAAAACCTCCATATTATACTACATCTGGATCAAATTTTCCAGATCATGGATTATTTCACATAGGAACACCTACTGTTAAATTAGGTAAATATACTTGGGTGATTATTTTGATGTAGACCCCAGTCAAATAGGTATCTGATACGATTTTAGACGCATTTTCCACATCACGTTATATTTCACCTAGGAACACTTACTGTAAAAGTATGTTCCTTCAGATTTGCTTACATAGCAGTCAAGGTTATAACAGTCAATCTTAATTAAATAGATATTTATATTTGTTCCCAAGACGCAGCTACAACAAGGGATGATCACACCGATTTTGGAGTAACATAATCCAAGAGATGTTTGCCAATTTTACAATATTCGTAAAATTTAATTTAACTTTAACATATATAGTAAAATGTATAGTTTATACGAACTATAAAAATCGCTTAGTAATCAAAACCTATATACCTGGTTCTGATTACTAAGCGCAGGGTGTAGGGTATCATACAGTCGGGACCGTCCAAAATGTTTACTGAATTAATAGACTCTTTGAAGCACTTTAAATATAAATTTTTAATTTTATCTTAGAATAATGAGTTTTTAATGAGGTCGTTTTATTGGATGTTTAGACTGATTTTTTCGTGGCTTTTCAAAGAGACATCTAAAAATTCACATTTCTTGGAAACATTTTGTAAAATGTATTTTGAAAAATAAATAGAAGGATTAAATACCTTTCGAGTGATGCCTAATAATATCGAATGAAAAATTACTTCACTGACTCCATTTTTGTGATGGATTGAGATGGGTTTTCAGAGCCAAAATTTTCCGGAGCGCTTATCACAAATACCACTTGAACTAGGAACTTCATATTTGGCAAATCATCATCATAAACATTCCAAACTTTATGTTCGTGAGGTGACTGGAAATTATTTTTTCATTTGTATGGACCACGACCCAGCCTAATATGTATATTGTCGTTTTGCAGTCAATGTTTGATATTGCATTTCCATATGCAATTAATGCAACTTCCTACGTTCGCGTATACAAATATCCAAACTCACATACATTTTCAAATGTGTTCTTCTTGCTCAATGTCTGTGACTGCTGGTGCTGAGTGCACATACCATCATCAGCGAGCATGCGCGCATGTCATATTTATAGTCCTCCTGATACACCCAACAATTGACATTATTTTTTCTGTCCCCTGGCAGTATTGTTTATGATCTATAGGGTCCGCCAAATAACTTTTTTTTTGAAAATGTTATAAAAAAACTACTGAATATTTTCTCAAATTTCTTTTTTTATTTGAAAGTGCAATCCTTCCGGTTAATAATGGAAAATAATTTCATTCAAATGGCTGCCTCGGGCACCCCACAAATAATAGTCCAACGGTTGAATAGTTGAAAAAAAAACGTTAGATGGCGGACCCTATATAAGCATTTACATTTTCTAGAGGGTTTGTATTAAAAATATGTAAAAAAATCAGGCTCGATATAGCTAACATGGGCCCGTTCTTAAGCTGTCATTCCTTTCCTTTACTCTCCTCCCCACTACCTTTCTAAACTATAGGTCATCTCAGGTCATTTTTCCTCCTCCTCTCATTTCAAAAAATTCTCTTCCTGCTTCTTTCGACGATCTCCGACGTGTTCACTGTCACTTCTGATATTCTGCGTCTCAAATGTTGCGCATTTCTTTTATATTTCACTCATTTAACATTTCACTTTTGACATTTTCACTGACAGCAAAATGCCATCACACAAACATGATACGTAAATGTAATAAATTAATTATAACCAAATTATTTTAAGAATAATGCAGTCCTCTTGTTTTCCCCGGCCCGGTCCCCCATCACACCAAACAATGCAACTTCAATTTGGTGGGACTCCTAAGGTACATATCTGTCTATCTCTAGCCCCACGAAGATGATCTTACATAGTGCCCGACCAAGACAACAAAAACAAAAATGTTCTGGGGTAACAAATTTATAGCAAATCAAATTGGAAAAAGTAGGCGTGCTGCATGAACATACATTTGTATGATCATCATCATGATCATGAGTGTCTAAAGACATGAGGAGAGTGTGAGACATGGCGATGTGTGTGTGTTTGTACTCGTGTGTAAAAGAAAAACGCTTTGACATCATCATAAGCAAAGTGTGGGCGATAAAATTTGAAATTATGTATTGCGGTAGACCACAATTTGATATGATATGTCAGAGGTTGACAAACTGCCACCGGCCAGGGATAATGAACGTGTTGAAAAGTGTTCCCATGACAGATGATGGTCTAGGTTTCGGTTTCTAAACCATAAATTATCAGTAGAGGAATGTTGAGAGTATCAATGGAAATGTGGACATAATTGTCGGATCCACAGCTCATATTTTTTAAATTTCACCAGACAATCAGCTGAAATATGGAAAATGCTCTAAGACAATTCTACGATTATTTTGAACATTGTCTGGAGTTTTAATTCATAGAATATAAAAGAGTGGGTCTTACTAATGCACTTTCTCTGAAGTGAGTAATTCTGTTTTGTTTTTTAATAAGTCCGAATATTTTCAGAAAAAGTCATATCATTTTCGGATTTTTGTCAGATTTTTTATAAAACATCAGATTTGTAATAAAAAATTATCAATACAATTTTTATATAGGGTGGGTCATTTAATTTGAACTACCGATTTGACTTTGAAAGGTAGAAGAACATTCATTTTTATTATACCCTCCACCTCCAGGATTGGGGTATACTAACTTTTGTAACACCTTGAAATATCGACATGGGACCCTATAAAGTATATATTCTTGATCGTCATAAAATTCTAAGACGATCTTGCCATGTCCGTTTGTTGAAAGCATGCTAGCATCTAAATGAAAGGAGTTAGGACGTCCAAATTTTCCATAACTGCATCTTATAGCCGTAGATCGGTTGGGATTGCAGCTGGGCGCAATCGGTCCAAAGGGAAAGTTTTTTCCCTCGCAAGGGCTGAAATAACCCATAATAATCCCTAATATTTTAGAGTATTTAAGATATTTTTTCCAATAATTCCCCTTATTGCAGAAACGTTCACCATAAAGTGATTCTTATTCGTAGGGGGTGAAATGGGGCAAAAAGGGATAAAAATAGTACATATCAAACGACAACAGCTAGAAACACGAAATTCGCTTGTACATTCCTCTAATTGAGTAGATACATAATATAAAGGTATTTTTACAAATTCGTACTTTTAAGGGGTAAAATGGGAAAAGAGGGATAACAATGGTACCATGGTACGGCTGCACCAAAAATAATGAAATTCAGTGTATACATTCCTCTGATTGCGTAAACACGGAAAATAAAGGGATTTTTCGAAATTCGTACTTTTAGAGGTTAAAATGGAAAAAGGGGATAAAAATTGTACCAGAAAAATTACCGCAGCTAAAGTCATGAAATTCTTAGTACGCATTACTCTAGCTGCGTAGACACGAAACATAAAAAGGGTTTTCCAAATTCGTACTTTCAAGTGCCAAATGGGAACAGAGGGATAAATATGGTACCAACTAAACTGCTACAGCTAGAATGATGAAATTCAATGTGTGTACATCCCTCTAATTGCGTAGACACGTTAAATAAAGAGATTTTCGTAAGTCGTACTCTTATGGGGGTAAAATGGGAAAAGGGGGATAATAATGGTACCAACCAAATGGCCGCAGCTAGAATCATGTAATTCCTCTTACTGGGTAGATAGGAAAAATAATTTTCCAAATCAGTACTTTCAAGGTATACAACGGGAACAGAGGGATAAAAATGGTACCAACTAAACGGTTACAGCTGGAATGATGAAATTCGGTGTGTACATCCCTCTAACTGCGTAGACACGTAAAATAAAGAGATTTTCGAAAGTCGTGAAAAGAGAAAAAGGGGATAAAAATGGTACCAACCAAATGGCCGCAGCTAGAATCATGGAATTCAGTGTATACATTCCTCTCGAAATAAAAAACTTTTTCCAAATTCGTACTTTTTTCAATTTTACGGTAAAAATTGCTATAATCATGAAGTTATGTTATGTTGCACTGTGTACGTGAGAGATAATGGGTTTCTAAAATTTTGTACTTTTGGAATTAAAATAGGATGGAAATACAACCAACTCTAGCACCCACTATCTACTAATATTTATGGTATTTAATCTTTTTTGAAGATTTCTGTCTTATATTTATTTTTAAATTGACGCGAAGTATTATATCGATACATATATGGTATAAACATATTGGTAGCTTTGTCTTATAAAAATTATTTATTTATAACATTGCTTTTTCAATATTTTTATTTGTTTTAGTTTGGCTATATTAAAAATTCGCATTTTCCTGTAATGTCTCTGCACTTTTACGAAAATCGACAGCCTCTGTGGAATGCAACCCATGGTGGAGGGATATGATATGGATATGAAGTTGGGCCCGGCCGAACTTAACGCCTTTTTTACTTGTTTTATATAAGCTGGGGCATGTAAAATGTTTTCTACCGATTACGTTGACTTTGAAAGGTAGAATAACATTTGACATGTGCACAATGGGACTCTATACACTCGATAACAATTGGGAAATATTTAAAACTTACTTCCAAAGTAGTGACTCTTATAGACAAACTATAAACAATTTAAGTGGAAAATATTGAGAAGAGATCGGCCTTCAGTTCAGCCTGCATTAAGCTCATTTTCATCTCGGTTGATAAGACAATAAGCAAAATTGCCGAATATGGGGTTCAGTGAACCCATATGTGACTACTGAATAGCCAATGCATCCAATTGGTATGGATGAGCTGTACTGAAAAATTGGGTTGACCGGATGAGGTACTGCCGAGCCAGTCGTGGTAGTCATATGAATGGTATTGTGTTCCATTAGTAAATGACAAAGTTCAACCTTTCCAATAAAACCACAAGTTTGAAAAAATAATCAATATTTTTTTATATGGTCCTTTTGATAGCATCTTGTAGAGGACCTTGTCGGAATGCGCTTGAAATGAAACCTATACTAGACGAAAATTCGTCAGTGCCAGGAAATTAATAATCTTCTGTTAAGATTTTAACGATATCACCTCCTGCCCTCCGGTAATGTTTTTGTTTTGTGGTATAGCTATGGCTCTGGTATATCCTGCTTGCTCCTCCTGTAACAGTTTGCCACTCTCTGCTTGTTTTATGTTAATTTACGTATAGCGTTCGTTTGTTCGTTTATTCATTGTTAAATTATAAGTAGTAACGACAGTATTTAACACATTGCAACAGCAACACCATCAACATCCACATCAGCCCGAAGAGCAGCAGCAACAGCAAAGGCAACAACATCGGCAACACCATCGAATCTATCGCATGTTCTCTAGCCTCAAGTCTCGAGCGATTTTTCGCCAACATTTTATGGGCTTTTTTATGGCACATTTACCAAAGACAGAAAACACTGCGGCGCAAAGTAGTGGGCCCACTTTGCAGCCAAACGAAAGGAAAAAAGTTTGACTAATTATATTAATGCAACAGAAATCAAATGGAAAGTCAAACGGCAAATGCTATGATATTTTCAAAAAGAAAGACAACAACACCAACATCATTTAGCCGGAGTCTGTAGCTGTGTCTGCTGCGTTCGCGGCTGCTAAAGAGTAATCGGAGGATCCCTCCTTGCTCAACTAAAGTGATCATGTTCAGCAACCCAACCAACCAACAAGGCAGGCAGGCAGGCATCAACATCAGCAGCAACAGCCAAAAACATTAAAATTACATTTTAATGCAAATTCACAGTCGTTTCGAACAATATCGACCATGACATGTTGTACTTACTCCACGAACACTACACTTTAGTTCTGTTGCTAATGTTGTTGCCTCGCCGTTGTTGCCATGAATTAACTCGGGAGAGGGCTACACATGGCGACGGCACAGGATGGCGAGTTGCTGGCGAGAGCGGCAGAGGAGCCGGCTCCAACCACAGGGAAATTGAATACATTTATACGTAGGTGGTGGTGTTGTTGTTGTTGTTGTTGGTGGTGGTGGTGGTGGTGGTAAGTGTCCAATAAAATAATGACTAAATGAAATGAAAATCTTGTAATTTAGTAGTAGAGGCAAATCAAAACGGAAAGGTACTAGGCTGGGGCAACGACAAATTCATACCCTACAGCTAGACAACAAGCTAGAGATCAATTTGGTATGTAGCGCCATACAAAGGGAAAATTTGAGATTAGGTGGGCCAAACTAAACGACTTTACGACAAGAGAGAGTAGATGATTCTACAAGCACCTAAAATTATAAAACCTAGAAGATAATTACATGTAGATCATCATCTTTTAGAGTCTGAGTACCGCACGTACGGCGCAAATGATGGTCATTCGACTTGAACCCCTGTACATAGCACACCAAACTGAACAGCTGATAACACTAGTTTGCAAAAAATATGCATATTTTTTATTTTTTTACTAAAATTCCAATTTTCGTAGAAGGTATCTTTAATATTTGTACTCTCATTTTGGATCCTCCCATCTCATACACTAGATTAAAGGTAATTACGAGGGCTAGAAATGTAGCGAATTTAATATTCACACAGAAAAGTGGTTTAGGAAACGTCGCCAAAAATATATTGAGAAAAAATTTAGAAAAAAATTGCTGGCAAGAAAACCCCATAAGAACTAGGAAAAAATATTTTGTTCTCAATTTTAAAAATGATGATTTTTCAAAAAAGAAATACTTTTACAAAGAATGTCATAACATCTTCATTTATCCATACATCTTTTACATATAAATATTGTTTAATTCTTTAGAATATTAGCTATTAAAAACACAAAATAGTGTTTTCCAAAATTTTCTATTTTTTCGTACAAGCAAAAAATGATTTTTTCAAAAAAGTAAATTTTTAGGAGACTGTTCCAAAGCCACTGTCTCTGTGAATGTGAAGTTTGCAACATATCTAGCCACTATAATTACTTATAACAATATGCAAAAATGCATCTTTTTAAGGGGTAGGTAAGCCAAAAAACTTACCCTAATGTACAGTACAAATATATTTCTTTAAAGAATAACGTGGATTTTTTACATAAATTTTAAACTTTGCTTTTCTCCTTGCCAAAAAAATATCATTCTCACAAAAAATATTTGATTTAATTTTTAAGATTTTTTTCGAGCTTGGAAAAATATTTTTCGTTTTTTTTTTTCTAATTATGTTGCCTTATTATAATGGCTGTTTTTCTTTAAGACTGGATAACTAAGCTGCGATAACAAAAATCAAAATAAAATATTAAAATTTCACTGAGAATAAAAATTTCTTCTTTAAAATTGTCGCCAAAAGCAATATCAATGAGTGTGAAAACAAATTTAAAAAAAAAAAAGTGAAAAAGTGAATTTTTTATTTTGAGCAAAAAATAAATTTTTATTAACGTTTTTGTTATCGCAGCTTCTTATCCCAGCCCTATTAGTAATTTGAAAGTGTTACAAAGGAACCACTTTTTCACTAGTTTCCATTTCTGTTTTAAAAAATCCGCCGTTACCGGGGATTGGTTGCTACTAAGACTCTCCCAGCTATCCAGTTGTGCAGTTTCGATGGGCGCTACCCCATCTCGTCAGAACTTTCGCAACGAATGTATGTCTTTGACTTAAATTAGGGTTCATATTAGTACCAGCGGTCACTTATGACAAATGAGAAGCGCTGATAAACAAAATATTCCATCGAACTAAGCCGACACACTAAAAATCTCACTTTGCCAATTCAATGTTATGCATTTGTGTGTGTCGACTTAGTTCGGTGGAATATTTTGTTTATCAGCGCTTCTCATTTGTCATTTTTGTTTTCTCATTTGTCATTGTTTTCCCCAGCCACAATTCGAACCCGAAACCTTCTGGGTGCAAAGCGGATAACTTACTTCTGTGACGCCATACTAAAAATTCGTTCCCATTCACTTGTGAAAATGCTATTCGTAAAATGTTACATATTATCGACTTTTTTGAAAGTTGTTTAAAAGAACTTCCTCAAACGCAGGGAAAATGCACATTTGGATTTTGAGATGCGATTAAAAAATATAGGTAAGCAACGCGCGGTACAATTCTGTAATCATCGACTGTTAAAATCATGCTCCGAACAACTATACTATATATTTCAGAAGTCTATCGAAACGGGTTGTGGGAAACCAAGTTGAGATGTTTAAAAGACCGTGGATCAAGGTGAGTTTCTAGCAAATGCGACATATAGGGTGGGCCATTTAAGATTTCAATTTTTTTTTCAGGTTAATGTTTGATATTTGCCAAATGTTACGCTCAAGCAAAATTGGGAAATATTAAAAACTTACTTCCAAAGTAGTGAGTCTTTAATCCAAACTGTAAGTAATTTTCGAGAAGAGATCGGCTTCAGTTCAGCCTTTTCATCTCGGTGGCTATGTGAATAAGCAAAATTGCTGCATATGGGGTTCAGAGAACCCACGCGTGACTATATTGAGAAGCTAATGCATCCACAACGAGTCACTGTTTGGTGTGGAATTCAACAAATGTAGATCTACACCTTTTTCAATTGTAATTCAAAAGACATCACTTGAAATTCAAAAGACACCAGTTGAAATTCAAAAATTCCATTTGCAATTCAAAAATGTCAATTGAAATTCAAAACGCGTCATTTGTAATTCAAAAGACATCATTTGAAATTCAAAAGACATCATTTGAATTTCAAAACTTTTCATTTGTAATTCAAAACTCGTCATTTGCAATTCAAAACTCGTCATTTGCAATTCAAAACTCGTCATAAGTAATTCAAAAGACTCCATTTGAAATTCAAAAGTTTTCATTTGAAATTCAAAAATTATTCCATTTGTAATTCAAAAATTATTCCATTTGCATATACATTCCATTGAATACACATTAGGTTGGGTAACATTTATTTATTTCTGTAAACTTTAATATTCTGCTGTTAAGAAAACAGATTTACGTATCTCTCACTCTAACCTATTTAAATTTAAAGAAATTTGGTCAATGGTCTTGCAATATGAGCGATATTGATTTGGTTAAAATAAAACTGATCAGTAACAATTTAATATTGGAAATGGTTTTACAATCAATTTATTCCTGTAAAATAGTTATGATTTGTTGTACCTCCCACACAAATAATCCGACCCTAAGTAAAATGCAAGTCCTTATAAATTATATGCAGATGCTCCCTGAGCTGGTGAAGGTTATAAACTATATATGAAATTACCGACATTTTACATCATTATAATTATTAGTTGCTTATCATTTTATTAAATCTGTTTCCAAAACTGCAGAATATCCAAATTTGCAGAAATAATAAATGATACCCCACCTAATGTATATTTTTCTTAAATAAGTTTGTTTACATTTTTGAATTTCAAATGGAATCTTTTCAATTTCAAATGGAATAATTTTTGAATTTCAAATGAAAACTTTTGAATTTCAAATGGTGTATTTTGAATTACAAATGACGAGTTTTGAATTTCAAATGATGAGTTTTGAATTTCAAATGATATATTTTGAATTTCAATTGATATTTTTTTAATTTCAAATGAAACTTTTGAATTTCAAATAGTGTCTTTTGAATTACACTTTAAAATGGTGTAGTAAAAATTTTTGAGTTCTGTTCTAAAAATGAAATTAGGCATGAACCCAAGGATTACTTTGAAATATTAATTAGATTTAAAAGAAAAGTAGAATTTGTAGAGTTTTTGTTCCTATGTTTTTCAACATCTTTATGTATTTGTTCATAATGCACAGAATTGTTTTCGTAATACAGATTATTACCTTCTTCAGATTCTAAAAACTAAACAAAAATAATATCTTTTTCCGATTTTTTAAGAACTTTTACTCTCAATTTTTTTATTAGAAGTTGTGGTTTCCTAGCCTTATTATGTATTTAGAATGCCCTTTTTAAAAATGTGTGACTTTGGTTTGTCTGAATATAAAGCGCACACACAACTTGTGTTCAGAAAAAATCTCTTTTTTGCTGTTTTGCGACTTTTAGCAGAGACAAGTAGTGAATAAGTTAGTAAGATGTAATGATTGACCAACAGAAAAATAAAAAAATATTTTTGGGTACTGTGGCTGTAAACTGATATAATCAAGGCATTTTTTCAATTCTCTAAATTTTAGTTTATTCTACATTTTTTACATAATTTCAAGAAATTATCTAAAATTAATTTCCCGAAATTGTGCTGTTTTTTAGAACAAAAATCTTTTTTTTTAAATGATGTTGACAAATTATCTTGTCGCACACCAAACTCTAGGAAAATCTAAATCATTTTCTTTATAATAAAGCATTTTTTCTGATATTCTTTTTTATTGGGAATTGCATAACTTTCAACACCCTTTTTCTGGCTACCAACTATCAACGGTGGTGGCATGTTCCCAAAAAACAACTCCACAATTCCAAGAGCGAATATGTTGCTGGGCGATCTTTATCGAGGAAGCAATAAAATTTTGTTTTATTTGTTTTTCAAAGATTGATAACTACAGCCGGCTACCTTTTTTGTCGATGTTTGTGGGGGATACATGGCATATTTTCACGCTATAAATTTTCCGGGTAATAGTCCATCCACACACACGAACAACAACATGGAATTAGAACATCTCTACACAAGCCACTGCCGAAGAAAGATACAGTGGAGTGGACAAATGCTACAGATACAGATACAGATACCAAGACTTATGTACTTCCAATGTATCTTATTACCATCAGATAGTGTAAATGTCAACCGTTTGGTGAAGGGGAGAAAACGCCTTATAAAGGCAGGCAGGCATAGCAGCCAACCAACCAACCAACAGAAATTCTAACATGTTTAACGGTTTATAAGGAAATCTATGGATCATGGCCATGGCTAAGACGACTAAATATGACTGCGACTACTTGGCCGGCCAATGCTAAGACTAAGCGCTACATTACTGTATTCCGGAGATGGTATCTGCCTCAGTTCGTAGTCATATTTAGGCGGCAGCAGCAGCAGCAGCCATGCTCAGTATGGAAGTAAGTAAGTGGCCGGCTTCTTGGCTGGCTGTGTGTCACCCTTCTTCTTCTGCGCCAGCTTCTCTTGGCTACTTACTGTTTAAAATGGTCTTAAGATGTTTATCTTTATCTCTGATGCTGCTGCTGCTGCTTCTTCTGGCCTTTTTTTCTAGTTGTTTTTGCTATTCACTTATAGATTTATTGTTTAATTTGGTAGGGTGATTTTGTTTTGTAGTTTTATGACATCATAAAATCACCAAAGGATTCAATTATCCTTTCATTGATGGCCTAGCGCCCTAACGCCTCGTGTGCGACTCGAAGGAAGTAAAAGGAAGTGGGCATAGATTTTGCGCCCTCCCCTTGAGCCACTGTTTGTTGTTTTTAATGTCAGTTTACTAATTTTTATGGCCGTTTCTATGATTTTGTATTCGGTTGTTGGTGTTGTTGCTCTTTAAATATTCTTTTATTGGCCAAATATGAGTGTCTGGCGGCCATAAAAACTCAGCGGGTTCTTTATTTCTTTGTTTCTTCCCAGCCATAAATTTCACTGCTACTCGTTTCTCGGTTGGTTGGGTGGCCATTGGCCTGGCCTTTGAGTTGAGCTACGGTTTCGAAAGCACTATTCTGATGTCTTCATCTTCATCTTGTCATCTTCATAATTTCATCTCTCTGGATGTTAATAAAAATGTGCTCATAAAATAGCTGCCACTAAATCATGTGAAATTATTTTAAATCATGAGCAGCACCGAGCACCTGCAAAATATAAATCATCGAAGAGAAAATGCCGCTGAGAGATAGGCGATCTTGCGGAGGTGACCTTTTTGGAGGTCTCAATTTACGGGAATATTTTGTTGGCATTTATGATCCTACGGTAAGGAAATCATTTAAAATCAAATGCAATAAAATAAAATAACTAAAAAGTGATTATGTGGGAAGAGTTTGACTTTTAGAAATTTAATTTTCTGGCCACACAAGAAAATCAAACATTCTTGTTTAGTTAAATTAAAAGAATAATTTAATGATTTAAAATATCAAATGAATTAATTCATACATAAATCAATTTAGCAAAATAAATAAATTTTTATTTGAGGCAATTAACTTTTTAATTGATCGAATTAATAAGATTTTTATGTGTTGTATCGGAGAATGGTGGTCATGTCATAGTCATCTTTTCTACTAATTATTTTTGATCGAAATTGGTCATATTCTTGTGAACTAGCTGAGCGAATAATTGTAGTTATCCAAAAATTTATGAACTATTATATATAACTCAACGAAGCTAGGTAAGGACTAAGACATATGAGTCATTCCATACAAAGTCGACGTTTTTTACCTCGATAACTACGATTGTTTTGAAAGTTTGTATATGTACAGGGTCTTTCAACAAGAGGTGTTATTTTGGTATTCAAAGAAAAATGTAATTTTTTGAGATAAATAATCGGATATTTATTTCATAATAAAGAGGAAGGTATGCCGTTAATAATGAAAAACAACATCAGCCAAATGGCCAACACGACTACGCTTACAGGACCATATCCTTTTCATGAAATTTTCCATAACCAAATCGCAAAGTGGCTGCCCTATGTCCTCCATAGCCTCATTAATTCTATATTTGAGGTCTTGAATCGACGCTGGGCTGTTGGCGTAGACCTTATCTTTCAAGTGGCCCCAAAGAAAGAAGTTGCAAGGTGTTAAATCACAAGATCTCGGTGGCCAATTGTAATCACCTCTTGGAGAGAAAACACTGCCCGGAAACTTATCCCGTAAAAGAGCAATGGTTTCGTTGCTTGTGTGGCACGTAGCGCCGTCTTGTTGAAAGTAAACGTTGTCCAGATCAATACCATCCAATTCCGACCATAAAAATCATCATCATCTCTCGATAGCGCAATCCATTCACCGTAACTGTTGATCCAACCTCATTTTCGAAAAACTAAGGTCCAATGACCCCACCGGACCATAAACCGCACCAAACAGTCACACGATGAGGATGGGGAGGCTTCTCAACAATAACTATTGGGTTTTCCGAGCCCAACATGCGACAATTTTACTTGTTGACGTAGCCACCGAGGTGGAAATGGGCCTCATCAGTCAAGATGATTTTTCGATGGAACTCCGGATCATTTTCATTCATGAATTTTAATAATTTCAATGTGTTGTTGAAGCGTGTATCGTTCCATTTTTAGTAATGGCGTAGTTTCTACTTGTCAAATGTCAATGAATAAAAGCTTCAAAAGTGACAGCTACCGAAACACCGGGTGATTAAAAATAACACCTCTTGTTGGAAAACCCTGTATATATTTTAAGGAAATTTGTTTGGAAACCATGGTCTTATTTTTATATGTCAATAGGCATATATGGAATTCCACAGAATTTCCGCTAAGAAAATTTCTGTTCCAAGCTAAATTTTTATTTTACACTTTAAATCGTCAATTTCAATAAATATGCAGCTCTTAGTGAATTTGCCTAAAGGGATTTTTTTCTTATATGTCGCAGAATCCATACTTTATAAGTAGTTTACTTGAAAAATAATCAATCGCAGCTGCCGATGTCGAAAATCGTACAGCTTGACATGGAATGACTCATATTGGGACTAAAAGCCAATTGATGTTTATGAAATTGAGCGCATATAAATTCTTGGTACTTTAACTACTTTGTGAAAATATTGAGCAGAATTGATGGATGTTTAGAATCATATATCATATATATATATATATATATATATATATAGTGGTCTAAGTCCCACTTTATCCATTCTGAGATATGCAATTGTTTGTGTCAATTGAAAAATATTTTTTAACCGAAGCACAAACTTTTTTCTTAGAATATCATACTATTATATTGAACTTTTATAAAAAAAATCGATAACGTTGGTACCTCTACGGGAACCACTACTTTAAGAGGATATATTGACTTAGACCACTTTCATCCTTCTCAAATTCGAAAAAAAAAATAACAAACAAAATTTTTAATTTTTTTTCGCAAAAGTAATATTCCCTTACCAAAAATAAAAACAAAGAAAATAAAAAAAAAAATAAAAAATATGTATAACAATTTACAGTATGTTCGTCTAGAAACTTTATACAAAAATAATAATAATTTCATTTTATATGTTATTAAAATTATCTAAATCACCTAAATTGGAAATTATAAATTAAAAAAAGATTTGTTTACATCAATGTCAGTGGATATAGTGTGACTTAGACCACTTTCAAACCAACTGTAAAGACAATTATGGTGTACATAAAATGAGAAATGTCATTGTAAGGGTACATTTTTATAAATGTAAAAAAAAAGTTCTTAAATTAGAGATCTGAACAAAGTAATGAAAAAAATTGGCATATCTCATTTTTTTTGGAATTTTGACTTAAACCACTATTAATGTGTTCACTGGGGGAGGCAAATTTTATTAGATATATGAAAAAGAAAACTATAATAATTATAAATAAGCTACACCATCTTTGAAGGAAAGAACAAGAAGGAAGGAACAATAAAAATGTGAAACAGAAAAACAAAATAATCATAACGAAATTTTGGAATTATGTATTATTTCTGAAGTATTCATTATTATTAAATAAAATAACCAAATTCCCAAAGAGGAAAAAAATTGTTCCGAAAAGTGCGATTTTTACTAAAATGGTCACCATTTCTTTATTTACCACAGCAACGTAGTAATTTACTGTATACGAAGTCAACATATGGAGATACAAAATACACTACACATTTTCCAATCGGTCCTTGGTAATTTGAGAATTTCTGCAAAAATATACATAAATATTATAAATTATATATGTAAATAAATAATAAATAAAAAATATAAAAAATTACAATTTGTAAAGAATATACCAGGGATGTCCACTGTCAAAAATGATTCAGGAAGATTACAAAACGCATCTAAATTATGTCTTTAAATTAATATTTACTTTATTATAAGTATTTATATATAATTTCCTGTGGTTCCTAAGAGGAACATAGGGCCGTAATGAATTATTTTATACTACAATTATGAATCGTGCAACCCCATTTACGACAATTTCAATTATTGACTATTTATTATATTATTATCGAGTAAAACAAGAGACTATTGTTGAAATTTTCTAGACACTTCCAAAATCTTGACTTACGCGTAAAAACCCGGTTTTGCGTGCCTATTATTTCAGGTTTTCTGATTTAAAAGGAATAAACTTAACCCTCCGAGTGCACACTTGTGTTTGTAACACGGAGTACATACATGGTCACATTTGGCAGAAGATTTTCAGTTACGATAAAATAACAACAACGCCAAAATATTGAACTTTATTTTTAATAAATTTGTTGTATTTAGTGTAACAAAACAAATAATTTTATTTTTTTTTTTCTTATTTTTATTGACACTTCAGTTTTTAAAATTCCCAAATTCAGCAGGTGTACTCGAAAGCTTAAAGCTTTCGATAGGTATATGTGTCGTTTCTTTAAAACTTCAGGAATCTGTGTTCAATTGTTTCACCATTTTCCAAATTTGGGATTGTTTTTGCACTGAAGTTTGTAAGGTAAGGTTTTAAACCTGTGAATTTATTTAAAAATGAGTAAAATGAAATTTTGTTTTTAAAAATCCCTCGGTAATTGACTGAGTTATTGGAAACAAAACAAAATTTTTGGTCATTCCAGTTCACAACTCTTAAAGTTTTAAAACAAAAATAGCTATAATTCATCACAGCAGATAAAATATGGCAGATTTTGATTTTTTACTCTGAATTCCTGAATTTAAGCTGAATTCCAAAAGTGGGGAAAATGAGTTCCAAAATCTGGGATTTTTACTAAAATGGTCTTTATGACTTTATTTGACGTTTTTATCTGTTTTTATGAATTTCTTTTATTGCTCGACAATACATACAAGAAAATAGTATCACTTTCCACAATTTTATGGACAAAGGGGCCAATATGATTCTGTTACAAAAAAAAAACAATAAATATTTATTTAAATTTTAGTTTTTGTCGAGAATATTGTATTATATATTTTGAGATGCTAACTTCCCATAAATCCAAAGATGGTCTACATTGGAGACCAATATAATAATAAGGAGAAAAAATAATTTCAATTGTTGTTTACATGCAATAGTTTAATATTTGGTACAATTTCATATACAAATAATTGTGTCCAAATAAAACAATCCTCACTTACGAACTAAATATGTTCCCACGTAAGTATATGAATGTGTTTTCGGAAAATATTTTTCAAAGTGTATGCAGCTTGTACATAGTACAGTAGCTTCAGTACAGTGGCCAAAAAAATTAAAAATGTTTTTGGGTTTAAACCAACAAAAAAATCGGAAAACTTACGACTAAGTGACAAGTGACAAGTGTTCTTTAATAAAGTCCCATTATTTAGTTCCACCATACGAGCTTACATTTATTGCTCTCACTGATTGAGGGAATTGTTGATATTTTGTGTGGAAACTTTTCACGCTTTTTTGGTAATTTGATATCTCCACTAAGATGAAAGATTTGCGAGAAATAATTGATTTTTTTATTTTCAATTTTTTCGCTTGTATATTTTTTGTAAAAAAATATTATTTAGAAATTTCGACAATTGCACTTGACCCGCTGCCCCGATTTAAAATAGATTTTCTGAATATTAGTAGTCCATACAATTACCTGGTATTTGAGATATCACACATATAATAATAACATTCAATTTTGATATTTGTCAGATATTTATTTATCAAAACATTGCCAAAATAGAAATTTTGTCAGACGTAATTTTCCTATGGATTTCATACCTTTAAATCTCTGCTTAAACCAGTTCTCCAGCACGAAATAATCGACCATATACCAAAAAGTTTAAATACTGCAAATAAATAAAAATCAACATCAATTATTTATAAATGTTCATTTAAATTATAATGATGTGATAAAGACGATATGTTTCAACACATTTATCTTTTTCCGGGCACACAAAAAACAGCAAATTTAATGCACAGGCAACAGGCATCAGCCATCACACTGCAGACTTGAAATGTCAAATCGAGTGACAAAGTAAATATCAATTCCTTGCACTCCAGCAAAAATGAGTCATTGATTTCTCAAAAAAAAAAAAGAAAAAATAAAACAACACAACAAAAATCACTGCAATTTGAGGTTGAATGATTCCGAATATTCCCAAGAATTTCACACCATAACAAAACGAAATGAAACGCCATCACAGCAGAAGAAAAAAAAATGAGCAACAGAAACGAAAAGTCGGGCTTGTAAAAAAAATGTTGTAATTTTACGACAAAAATAAACAAAAGCCCAACGACATGGATGGTGCAACTTGCCACACATGCTTTTGTTAACTGTCAGTTTATTTAATTTTTTCTTGCTGCTGCTACTGGCCAAGTTGTTGCTGTTGCTAGTAGTAAGTATTTGGTAGTTAAATAAACATCACATCATTTTGTAGTTCAGTTTACATACGCTACACCAGAACAGCAGCAACAACAACAACAGTCCAAAAGAACTATTCTGCAAATAGCCAAAGTGCCAGCGAGAAGGAAGTAGCCGAGTGAGCGAGCTGCCACTGGCATTAGCAGTTGTAAGTGCTACAACCGTTTAGGAGGTTTTTGAAACCTACAAATATCTGACTGAACGTCCCTCCCCTACTCCCCACTCGGCCGTCACCATACGTATGTTTGATTGTATGTATGTTATAAGAGACAACTAATACAAATTCGATACTTTTGTTAAGGCTTTCCAAGTTTAGCAGCAGCCAAGGATTCTACCAGCCCAGGCCATATACGAAACGAAATAATCTTTTTTTGGACAGTCAAACAACGTTCGGGCCAACGTTGCAAAAGGGTACCACTGAAGGTAGTAGCTATGTCGCTATGCATGTAGGCAGGTATGCACTGTAGGTATGGATGTCTACATATATGAATGCAACTTAGTTTTGGCTCCACAGTAGCCATGAATTTGCATGTACAACATAAAAACCGTGATCTGCAATTTGTATAAATGTTGCCTCTAAAACAAACAACAACCACCAAGCCCCAGTAGCAGGAGGAGGAGGTGGCAGGCAGGCAGGCGGGCATACTCACTCGTATAGTGTTTACTTTTAATCTTCAGTACACAGTGGATATATACAAAAAGACAACAACAACAGCAACAAATACACAAAGTTATGGTTTAAGTCTAAGATGTGACTGTTGCAAGTTGTCAGTTGTTGCTCGAACACAAACAGACAAACGTATAAACAAACAGCCCAACGGAACTCAACAACAATTGGCGATCATCGGTGCTCGGGGTTGGCGCACTAGCGGCACGAAATTCAAAGTCACTAAACAAAAAAAATGGTGAACGTTCGTCATGCCTTTTCAATCAATAAAAAATCAGAATAAAGAGTTTTTTCTTTCGATAATGCTAGTTTTGAAAGTATTTTGTTGGAAGGTTGAGAGAGTACTTTTTATACCCTCCACCTCCAGAATGGGCATTGACATTCCGTTTCTAACAACTTGAAATATCAACCTGAGACCCTATAAAGTATGTATATTCTTGATCGTCATAAAATTCTAAGACGATCTAGCCATGTCCGTCTTGACTTTGACCAAAACGACCAAAAGTCAAATTTTATGACACATGTAATATTGAAAAAAAAATATTATGCCTATTTGTTCAACACATATCCATTGTTTTTTCAACGGGATATGAATCACGGACATGTTATTTGTATTCATTGCAAGTTTCATCCAGATCCATGCATTTTTGTGGATTTTACAGACTTTTGGCCACATTTTCCCATTTCCGCCCATAGTGCGTCCGTCCGCCCGTCTGTTGAAAGCACGCTAGCATCTAAACGAAAGGAGCTAAGAAGCCCAAATTTTCCACAAATTCGTCTTATAGCCGTAGATCGGATCGGGATTGCAGCTGGTCCAAAAGGAAATTTTTTTCCCTCGCAGGTACTGAAAATACCCCTAATATGTTAACGTATTTAAGCTTGTTTTTATACCCTCCACTTCCTTGAAATATCGACCTGAGACCCTATAAAATATATATATTCTTGATCGTCATAAAATTCCAAGACGATCTAGCCATGTCCGTCTGTTGAAAGCACGCTAGGAGCAAGGACTGGGCGAAATCGGCCCAAACGGGAAAAAAATTCCCTCATAAGGACTAAATACACCTATAATAACCCCTAATATTTTAGAGTATTTAAACAATTTTTTTAATGTTTTTTTTATTCTTACTTGATATTGGGTATGCGCATTCCCTCTATAAAAAAACGTGCAATGGGGCAAAGAGGGATTTAAATGGTACATATTAAACTACAACAGCTAGAATAATGAAATTCGGTGTATACATTCCTCTGATTGCGTAGACACGTAAAATAATCGGATTTATCGAAACTCGTACTTTTTGGCGTTAAAATGGAACAAAAGGGGATACAAATAGTAGCAACCAAACGATCGCAGCTAGAGTCATGAAATTAGGAGTATACATTCCTCTGACTGCGTAGCCAGGAAAAATAAAAGGTATTTTCCAAATTCGTACTTTCAATGGATACAATGGGTAGAGAGGGATAAAAATGGTACCAATTGAACAGCTGCAGCCAGAATGTTGAAATTTGGTATGTACATCAATTGCGTCGACACGTAAAATATAGAGATTTTAGAAAGTTGCCTTTTTAAGGGGGAAAGTGGGATGAAGGGGGATAAAAAAGGAAGTATCTAGAATCATGGGTTAGGTTATTTTGCAATATACACGCGAGAAATAATGGATTTTCAAAATTTATATTTTTATACACTCCACGAGAGTATTATGTCTTTGTGCATTTGTTTGTAACTCCCAAAAGGAAACGAGTTAGGCCCATCGTTTATTATACAGATTGTCTTAGAATCACTTTCTGAGTTTATTTAGCAATGTCCGTCTGTCTGTCCGTCTGTCTATCTATTGTTGTAATCAAATTACAGGTCGCAATTATAGTCCGATCTTAACAAAATTTAGCACAACTAAGTTTTGTGGATCAAGGACGAACGCTATTTAATTTGAGGCAAATCGGTTCAGATTTAGATATAGCCCCCATACAAATGACGCTCCCCATTTGACATTTTCCGCTCTAGAAATCACATATTGTACTCGATTTTCTGTAAATTTGGCACAACAACTTATAATCCAAGTAGAAACACCTATGCTGAAAGTGGGTAAGATCAGTTCATATTTAGATATAGCTCCCATACAAATGTCGCTCCCGATTTGACATTTTCCGCTCTAGAAACTACATATTGTACCCCATTTCCTTTAAATTTGACACAACATCTTATAATCCAACTAGAAACACCTATGCAGAAATTGGGTAAGATCGGTTCAGATTTAGATATAGCCCCCATAGAAATGCCCCTCCCGATTTGACTTTTTTCGCTCTAGAAACCACATATAGTACCCGATTTTCTTCAAATTTGTCCTAACACCTTCTAATCCATCTAGAAACATCTCTGCTGAAAGTGGGTAATATCGGTTCAGATTTAGATATAGCCCTCATACAAATGTCGCTCCCGATTTGACTTTTTTTGCTCTTGAAACCACATATAGTACCCGATTTTCTTCAAATTTGGCCTAACACCTTATAACCCACCTAGTAAAACCTATGCTGAAAGAGGGTAAGATCGGTTCAGATTTAGCCCCCATACGAATGTCGCTCCCGATTTAAAATTTTTTGTCAAACACATACATTTACAGGATACAAAAAACCTTCCCGTTTTCACTTTTTCACCGAATTGAGTTGTATTCGGATAGAAAGTGGAGTGTATCGTAGAGTCCGCCCCGCCCGATTTTAGCCTTTCTTTACTTGTTTTATAATTAAAATTGGATATAAATACAACCAACCAAACGGCTTTAGATAAAATTGCACCACCTATACCCTTATATTTAGGCTACTTAAGTTTTTTTGAAGATTGCTGCCTTATATTTACTTTTTGAATTGACTTGAATTATTATTGCGATATATAGTATAAACATATTGGTAACCTTGCCAAGCGTGTTCTAAAATAGTTGTTATAATTTTATAATTAATTTGAACTGGGATATTGTCCTGACTCAAGACCATTTTGCAACTATGACATGGTGACATTTATTACTTGGCTGCAGACTACCACGATCATGATTTCGACCATGTTAAAAGTCTTTTCAAGTGACCCAGTTCAAATCAAATATTGATTACAGACCAAAAAATTACAAACGAAAAAACTAAAACAAATGAGCGTTGTCACGGCAGAAGTATTGCTGGGTAACTATACCTGCATATACACATACTTACATATGCAACTCAAGGAGATGCTTGTAAGATGGCATGTGTACTTTATTACTTGGTGCGATTTTTTAAACGCAAATTCGGCAAGTGAGTTGTGATTCTCGTTCGTTTGTGAGAATCATCTCCTTATAGAGGCCGGGTTTGATGTTGAAAAGTCGCTGCGAAGCCACTTGAAAAGACTTTTGACAATGTCGAAATCATGATCGTGGTAGTCTGCAGCGAAGTAATAAATGTCACCATGCCATTTGTAAAAAAATTTGCATTCTATTAAATATAGATGCAAAATGGTCTTGAGTCAGGACAATATCCCAGTTCAAATCAAATATTGATTACAGACCAAAAAATACAAACGAATAAACTAAAACAAATTTTATAATTATTTATAAAATTATTATCTCAATATTTTTATTTGTTCAGGCAATATAAAAAAATTAACATCTTCCTGTAATGTTACTGCACTTCTACCAAAATGGACACCCGCTGTGGAATGCAATCCATGGTGGAGGGTATATAAAGTTCGGCCCGACCGAATGTTTTTCAGCGTTAATACTTTGACATCATTCAGAGTAGTTTGTTTTTTGTGACTCGTCAAAGTTGAATCTACAAATAGAAAACGTGCCATATTTTATGTAAATAAAAAAGGGGTCCGTTTTTTGGAATCACCTTATAATAATTTAAATTTCCATTTGCTTTTTATATAGCGTTTATTTAAGGAATTAGTGTGGCTATTTTTAGCACATTCACTGTAGGTCACATTAATGAGGGCTGACTTAAAGTAAAAAATTACTAAAATGAAGGAAATAAAAACATGATTTTAACTTCCACTTATTTTTTATAGTTTTTTAATTGAAGTATTTGCTTGGCTATTTTTGGCATCTTGAAAGTGTGAATATTCTTTATAAAAAGATTCCGAAATACCGCGTAAAATACACCAACAGAAAAGACTCAAAAGAATTGGCCACATTCAAACTCTTTCAATTATAAAATGAAATTTTGGAATGTTTAAATCTGACGATTTACAGCAAATAAAGTCTGCAGAGCAATATCTGTATTATATAGTTTTTATATTTGTATATAATACATATAAAAATATGTGTTCCGTTTGTAATATTAATTGCTATAAATTAAATTATTCATAAAAATATGGACATTACTTATTCATAGAAATACTGGTACTCGTAGGTTTGTCGCAAAAGAAGTGTATTTGCATCAAACGGTCCCAATCGTTTTTTCTCAGCGTGTATTTGTTAGTCTATCTTTTTACCAATTTAACTTATTCCTGTGGGTCAAATGTCTACACAAATACATATGTATGTGTCAGCCCAAATAGATACATTATGTTTATCGCCATTTGCTTTTTATGTCGTTTTTATTTGTGGACTTAGTGTGGCTATTTTTAGCTGTAGGTCACATTAATGAGAGATGACTTTAAATAAAAAATATAAAATAAAGGAAATAAAAACATAATTTTTAACTTCCATAAAAACAGATTTCGAAATTGCATCAAATACACTTACAGAAAAGGGTTTTTAAAATATATCAGAATTTTGGAAGAGGAAAAGCCTCAACAGAATTTGCCACATTCAATAACGGACAATTATAAAATGGAATTTTGGAATGTCTAAATCTGACGATTTAATTAAATAATGCATATATTTTAGTTCTTCCGTTTGTAATATTAATTACAGTAAATTTGTTTTATTTAAAATTAACACAATTCAAAAAATGTGCTCATAAGAATTTGGTATGTCCCAAAAGAAGTGCATTTGCATCAAACGTTTTTTTTTTCTCGGTGTTAGACTATTTACATGTTTATGTTGGGCCTGTCAGTCAAACTTATCTAATTTATAAATAATTAAAAATAATAAACATTGAAATCCGTATAAAAGCCAGCCCACAGCATTGCTATACACCAAAAGTGTTTACTTGTTCCTCAGATACAGACCAATTCAGTTCTCCCACCATGTCCCCGTTCCAATGGCTCATGTGTTTGCTGGTTACTGCCTGGATCTATTGGCTGTGGACACGACGACAGTTTTATGCCAAGATTTTGGAGATACCGGGACCTCTTGGTTATCCCCTCTTGGGGATCGGACACGTTTTTTTACGCCGAGAAAGTAAGTTGGAAAATAACTTGAAAGATTTGATTTTTGAAAAAAACTTCCTTGATAATTTTCACACAGAAATTCTGAAGACGTTGCAAAAATTCAGCGCAAAGTATGGCTCCGCTGTGTTAACGTGGGTGGGTACCTACCCGGCACTGTTTGTCAGCGAACCGGAAATTGTTCGGGATATACTGACATCCCCCAGCTGCGTGAACAAAAGCTGTCTGTACAAAGGCGTGGCCATATGCGGTGGGGATGGTCTTTTTGCTTTGCCAGGTACTAATGAGAGCCTAATAGGGGGCTGAGTTTAAAGCATATGAATGAATTTTTAATTATTAATTATTAGATCCAGAATGGAGTGTTCACAGGAAACACTTAAACTCCGCCTTCAGCCACAAAGCATTGCTTAGCTTTATGCCCATTTTCAATGAAGAGGGCCAAGAACTGGTAAAAACATTTGGGGATATTGAGGAAGCAAACAAACCTTTCGATTTGGTACACACCTTAATGGAGTGGACGCTGAATGTAGCAACAGGTAAATGTGGCTCTATAGAAATTTATTGAGCTGATTAATAGAAATAATTTGAAACAGCGACCACAATGGGTCAGAGAGCTAGTCAAGATTCAAGCGAATCCCAGAGGAATCTAATGAAGAGCTATTACTGGTAAAAATGAAATATTTTTATTGAAAATTTATGAGATATTTCCAACACAATTTCTCCCCCCCCCCAGTATGGGAGAAACTGCCGCGGATATGGTATTTGCCCCGTGGTTGACTATAGATCCGTTTCGCAAGCTCTATGGCCTCTATCAGCCCTACAATAAGGCATTGGCGGAAATTCGACAGTTTATTAGGATGGCGAGTGTGTAATAAATTACTGCCAAGCTGTGGTTTAACAATTTCATTTGTATTTTTGCAGCTTATACAAGAAAGGTTGGGTAGCGAAGGCAAGAATTTACCCTCGTTTGGAACCAAGCACCTATTTATCGACCACGCCATTGATCTGGCCAGAAGGAATATCTTCACCGCGAAGAATGTGGAAGATGAGACAAATACTATAGTTATTGGTGTATGTTGCTAAAGTATTTACATCCAAGGTCCGATTTAATTGTGGCCACTCCTCTTTGCAGGCCTTCGAAACGACAGCCTCTTCTGTGTCATACATCTTGGTCTTGCTGGCAATGTTTCCCGAGTACCAGGAAAAAGCTTTCGAAGAGCTTGTGTCTATTTTCCCCCAGCGAGGAAACTTCGACGTTACCTATGACGATATTAAAGATATGTCTTACATGGACATGGTCATTAATGAATCTATGCGCGTTCTGCCACTGGTGCCCCTTGTCGGCAGAGAGAACACACAAGATGTTAAGCTCTCCACAGGTGTCGTAGTGCCTGCTGGAGTACAAATTGGCATAGATATATTCAACATGCATCGGCGCAAAGACATCTGGGGACCAGATGCCGATATCTTTAATCCGGATAATTTCCTACCTCACAATCTGGAGGACAAGCATCCATATGCATTTATTCCCTTTACCAAAGGCATACGGAACTGTATTGGTATTATTTTATCAGTTCATCGGTTGAGAACGTACATTTAATTTGCGTTTACTTTCAGGCTGGAGATACGCTCTGATAGCAGTGAAAGTGACATTGGCGAAATTGCTAAGAAACTATAGATTTTCAACTGACTTTCAGTACAAAGACTTGGAGTACGTGGAAGGTATTATACTGAAGCTAAAGCACATGCCAGAACTGAAAATACACAAAAGGGATCTATAGATGCTATTCTAAGATGTAGTTCTACCCTAAATATAAAATGTATATTTGAAAGCCAAAAGGCAAATTAGTTTTACAATTATCCCCATATTTTACATCTTCACTGCTTTTTCATATCAATAGATATATGTTCAATGTAAAAAACATGTAAAAACAAGTAAAAACGGAGTTAAGTTCGGACGGGCCGAACATTATATACCCTCCCCAATGGATTGCATTCCACAGAGGCTGTCGATTTTCGTAGAAGTGCAGTAAAATTAAAGAAAAAAATATATTTTTTTAATATAGGCAAACCAAAACAAATACAAATATTGAAAAAATAATTTTATATATAAATATAATAATGTTATTTCAAACCACGCTTATAAGACAAGACTACCAATACGTTTACATAAAAAGGCTTAAATACCATAATTATTGGTAGATAGTGGGTGCTACAGTTGGTTGTCTTTCCATTCCATTTTAATTCCAAAAGTACAAATTTTGAAAATCCATTTATCATGTACATAGTACAAAATAACCTAACTTCATGATTCAACCAAATTTTGTCGTAAAAGTAAAAAGTATGAATTTGGAAAAATCTTTTTATTTTGAGTGCCTATGCAGTCAGAGAAATGTACACACCGAATTTCATTATTCTACCTGCATTCGTTTAGTTGGTACTATTTTTATCCCCTAGTATCCCTTGCAAGTACGAATTTAGAAAAAACCTTTTTTTCGTGTCTACGCAGTCAGAGGAATGTATATTCCGAATTTCATGACTCTAGCTGCGTTCTTTGGTACTATTTTTACCCCTTTTTCCCATTTGAACCTCAAAAAATACAATAATTTCAAAAAATCGTTCTGTTTTACGTGTCTACGCAATCAGAGAAATGTATACACCGGATTTCATTATTCTAGGTGCAACTGTTTGGTTGGTACCATACTGTCTATTCCCATTTTGCCCCTTAAAAGTACGAATTTGGAAAAAATACTTTCAGATTATGTATTTACTCAGTTAGAGGAATGCACACACCGAATTTCGTGTTTCTAGTTGTTGTCGTTTGATAGGTACCATTTTTATCCCTTTTTATTCCATTTAACCCCCACGAATAAGAATCTCTTTATGGTTATAGAGGGATTGCGTATACCCAATATAAAGTAAGTACAAACAGACATATTGAAAAAATATGCTTGAATACTCTAAAATATTAGGGGTTATTTTTAGTCCTAGCGAGGGAAAAATGTTCCCCTTTAGGTCGATTTCGCCCAGTTTCAAGTCGAACCGATCTACGACTAACACATTTATGCAAAATTTGGGCGTCCTAGCTCCTTTCGTTTAGACGATAGCGTGACGGACATGGCTAGATCGTCTTAGAATTTTATGACGATCAAGAATATATATACTTCATAGTGTCTCAGGTCGATATTTCAAGGTGTTACAAACGGAATGACAAAGTTAGTATACCCCTATCCTGTGGGTGGAGGGTATAAAAAATGATGAACGTTCTTTATGTATTTTTTAATAAATAAAAAATCAGAATAAAGAGTTTTTTCTTTGGATAATGCTACTTTTGAAAGCAGTTTGTTGGGAGGTTGGGAGAATACTTTTTTAATTAAAAATTGTCTATTAATCTGGAGAAATATATAAACAAAAAAAGGAGCATAATTAAAAATTATTTTTGTCTAAGGCAGTTTCACTATTTCGACTAAAAACTAATTATTTAATTATATTTTGAAAAATTATGTGTGCTTTATTACTTGGTGCGATTTTTTAAACGCAAATTCGGCAAGTGAGTTGTGCTTCTCGTTCGTTTGTGAGAATCATCTCCTTATAGAGGCCGAGGTTGATGTTGAAAAGTCGCTGCGAAGCCACTTGAAAAGACTTTTGACATTGTCGAAATCATGATCGTGGTAGTCTGCAGCCAAGTAATAAATGCCACCATGCCATTTGTAAATAAATTTGCATTCTATTAAATATAGAAGCAAAATGGCCTTGAGCCAGGACAATATCCCAGTTCAAATCAAATATTGATTACAGACCAAAAAAATGCAAACGAAAAAACTAAAATTTTGAAAAATTATTAAATTTTTATTTATCTACGGTTTTTGTTTCATCAAACGTCCAAAGACTACGTCCGAGTATTTCACAGTTTCTGATTTTGGTAGACAAAAGCATATTATTTAAGGAAAATTAACCATCTGTGGGCAAACATTGGGTTAATTAATCTCATACCACTTGTAAGTAACACTAGGTTTATCACAATACTGTGTCGTCGCACTGTGGGGCCTTTGCCCGGAATCAGTGACAAAAATCAAAAATTTGATGGCAGCTTCTGGTAAAACTAATAATAACAATTAAAAAAGATTTTGTATCGATCAAAAATCCGAGAACCGACTCAAAATCATACAAAAATTGTGGTTTACAGGGCCGCTCAAAGTTGATTAATTTCTTTAGAACTCAAGAAAAAACAAAAAGTGGAAAAATTTTTAAGATTCATAATTGAGTTACAGACAAACTATCTACGCAATTTTTGCCTTTAGTCTCGTTTGAAAGGAACGTTAAATGAGATGAAATAAAACAAAAGTTGGTGGTTTCCAAGGCTTAGTTACCCAAAAATATTTTGATCGTTTTTCTACTTTGGTGGAATAGAACTAAAAAGGTTTTGATTAGTTTTGGAAGACATTACTTTAAGGCGATTTAGTACTCCTTACTTTGCCGTATTCAATTGAAGATGGCTGCCGATCCTTGCCTATTCGCATGTTATTACAATAAAAGTGTGGCAGCTTCAACACAAATTTATTTTTTTCGCATTTTATAAAGCAACATATTTGGAGTACTATCTATGACTGTTATAGTCTTGAAATTCTGTGAAAGTTCATTGGGTATTAATTTGGACAGTTGTGCAAAAACTGTGCGGAATTTGATAAGCGGCGTGTTATCTCCCATACGAAATTATAATCTATTATCAAATATATTCATTTCTATGACACTGAGAGTTCTGGAATTCTATGTCAATCGATCCACTATTAATCTGGTAGTTGGGAGAAAATGTGCAGCCCATAAACCGACAATCACTCTTGGATTATTATGCAGCAATTCTGCTTAAATGCCCTAAATTTTGGGGGATTATAAGTGCATTTTCAGCTACAGCCTTTTGTTTGGTTGTATTTCCATCCTATTTTAATTCCAAAAGTATAGGGTGTTTTTTATTGAGGTATAGGACTTCGAATTGAAATAAAACACAAGAAAATCGTTTTAATGTCCATCAATTTGGCTTTATTGGAAGGATAATTTTATGCCATTAATGTTTAAATATGATTTCGGGCATGTGGCCGCCGCGGCTGGCTCGAATATAGCCAATTCTACAGGTCCAATTTTCAACCACTTTGAGTTGATGGACAAAGCTCCAATTGCTGTGCACGGTGGCGAATCGATTCATTCGGGTCCTCTTCAACACTTTGCTCTACAGCGGCAATTGTTTCTTCGGTGCGCACTGTTCGACGTCTCTGCGGATGCGTATTATCACATAGAGTGAACGTAGTGCGAAAACGATCCATGGTTAACCGAATTAATTGCTCTGATGGACGATTATGTCGACCATAAAATGGACGGAGCTTGCGGTGAACTTCGCGAACTGAACCATTACTTTCGAAATAAATTTGCACGATTTGCAAGCGTTGTTCTTTTGTCAACTTGTTCTATACCCCAATAAAAAACACCCTTTAGAATGATGAAATTCGGTGTGTACATCGCTCTAATTGCGTAGACACGTAAAATAAAGAGATTTTAGAAATTTTTACTCTTGAGGGGGAAAAGGGGGATAAAAATGGTGCCAACCAAATGACCGCAGCTAGAATCATGGAATTCGGTGTTTGCATTCCTCCGACGCAAAATAAAAAGATTTTTCTAAATTTTACGGCAAAAATTGGTTGAATCATGAAGTTAGGTTATTTTGCACTAAGTACGCTAGATAATGAATTTTAAAAATTTGTACTTTTGGAATTAAAATAGAGTGGGAATACAAGCAGCTGTAACACCCACTATCTACCAATATTTATGGTATTTAAGCTATTTGAAAATATAAATATAAAAATTTTTATTTTTGGATTGACAGAAGTATTATTTCGATATATATCGTGTAAAGGTATTAGTAGCTTTGCCTTATAAACGTGGTTTGAAATAATAAAAATATTATATAGGGTCCAAATAATTTTTTTTGAAAATGCTATAAAAAACTACTGAATATTTTCTCAAATTTCTGTTTTTATTTGAAAATACAATCCTTTCGGTTAATAATGGAAAATAATTTCATTCAAATGGCTGAGGGCACCCCACAAATGATAGTCCAACGGTTGAATATTTGAAAATAAAAGTTAGATGGCGGACCCTATATTTATTTTGTTTTGGTTTGGCTTTTCATAAAAAGAAAACCGGGCCATCGAGTTTTTTTTGAAATCACGGTTTTCGAAAAACCCGAAAACCAAAATTGTAGAAAAACCGGGTTTTTGATCACTCTAACCACATCTTCATGATAATACCCCTTTGCAGAATTCTGATTTTAGACCGATCTTTGACTACCCAATTTGTGTACTTTCTGTAACATTTGGGCAAATTCGTGCCTTTTATAGGCCACATCTTAACAATTGAGACAGGAAACAGTTTTACTGAGATCCCAATAAAATCCCCAAAATGAAAACAAACAAACAAAACGAACAACAACCACAACCATAACAACAACAACACCAACAGCCAGCAAATAAACAAATTGTGATGGTAGTTAAAACAACAATGCAAACACAAAATAAATTAAAAAGTAAACGATGACTACAACAACAGAACAAAAGAATGAACGAACGAACGAACTTCTTAAATTTCAACTCCCAGATATAAGCCAAACTTGCTGGATGTTGCCAACAACGCAAACAGCCCAACAAAAGGTAGAACAGCCAAAAACAAAACAAAAAACGAGGAAACAAACAACATCAGTTACAACAACAACAACAACAACCGAAAATGGTGTTGCCAAAAAATTATGCATAATAAAAAAATTTGTCATGTTCACATGTGAGTGGTGTTATGCGGCTGTCGATGCTGTTCGCAGTTGCTGCTATCGCTGCTGTTGCCAATGTTCAATGTTGTTGAGGTTGCATTGCCGTGGTGTTTGGTGTTTCCATTCGAATGTTGCCGTTGACTTTATTGACCATATTGATGTATTGATCGCTTGCTGCTGATAAACTCCAATGTGAACTTTTATTGTTTTTTTTTTTTGTTGGTATCGCTTGGCATGCCATGGTTTCCATATTGTGCCGGCTTAAACGTCAACAACCGCTGAGACGCAAAAGCAAAAACAATAAACATGCAAAACTTAAATTGCCATATTTTCCAATATTGACTTTAGACAATTTGTCGTTTTTCGAAAACGGCAGGAGCAGCAGCAGCAAAAGCCCCACCAGCAACAGAAGCCTTTTGCCTCATGGCCCAGTTGGTGGTGGTGGCGGTGATGCTGCTGCGGCTGCTGACTGCTGTCTGTTGCTGATGTTGTTGCCGCTGATGATGGTGTAGTAGTGGTGGCAACATGACGTTGTCTGATTCCTGGTCGTCTGATTTGTTGGTCGATTGCCGTTGTTGGTTGGGTAGCGGGTAGGTGGGGTGTTGGGGTGATGAGGGATTTTCAGTTCGTTTTTGGCTTTACTGTTGTTAGCTGACGTTGTCGTGTTTTGTTGCATTTGGCACTCATGCTGTTTGGTGTTGCAAATCTGTGAGGTGTTCACACTAAATCCAAACAGGCACATGTCAATTGTTTATGTTCGTTTGTAGCTGTTGTTGATGTTGCTCCTTCCACTCAATGTTGCTGCTGATGCCGATGCTGCTAGCAGTGGTGACTGTTACTGCCATGTTACTGTGAAATTTTATTGGATTTCGAAGATGTTATAGATTGTTTATGGCCATTCTATAGTCATAATGCTTGCAATTCATGCCAATGTCCTGGTGTTTTTTCCCAGCACAGCTAAAGAGAGTTGCCGGGGAGAAATATGGAAAATATTGGACGTTTTCAAGATAATAAGAGAGCAATCTGGGATATCACTCTTCTCTTCGTGGAGGTTGTTTTTGGTAAAATGCTTGCTATCTACATTGCTATAGTTCAGAGTTCTAGCTCCAGTTCTAGTTCTAGTTATACCCTCCACCTCCAGAATGGGGGTATACTAATTTTGTCATTCCGTTTGTAACACCTTGAAATATTGACCTGATACCTTATAAAGTATGTATATTCTTGATCGTCATAAAATTCTAAGACGATCTAGCCATGTCCATCCGTCCGTCTGTTGAAAGCACGCTAGCATCTAAACGAAATCAGCTAGGACATCCGAATTTTACATAAATGCGTCTTATAGTCATAGATCGATTGGGATTGAAAGTGAGCGAAATCGGCCCAAAGGGAAAAATTTTTCCCCCACAAGGACTGAAAATAACCTTAATAAGCCCTAATAATAATTTTTTTCAATATGTCGCAATCTCTCTTTAACAAAAGGGTGAAATTGGGCAAAATGGGATAAAAATGGTACCTATCAAAGTACAACAGCTAGAAACACGAAATTCGTTGTGTACATTCCGTAGATACATAATATAAAAGTATTTTTTCTAAATTCGTACTTTTAAGGGGTGAACTTGAAATAGAGGGATAAAAATGGTACCAACTAAACGGCTGCACCTAAAATAATGAAATTCGGTGGGTGCACCCTTCTATCTGCGTAGAAACGAAAATAAATGGATTTTTCGAAATTCGTACTTTTTGGGGTTAAAATAGAAAAAGGGATAAAAATAGTACCAAGTAAATGAGATCAGCTAGAGTCATCAAATTCGGAGTATACATTCAGACTGCGTAGACACGAAAAATAAAAAGGTTTTTCCAAATTTGTACTTTCTAGGGATACATTGAGAGCAGAGGGATAAAAATGGTACCAACCAAACGGATGCACCTAAAATAACGAAATTCGGTGTATACGTTCCTCTGACTGCGTAGAAACGTAAAATAAAGGGATTTTTCGAAATTCGTACTTTGTGGGGTTAACATAGAAAAAAGGGATAAAAATGGTACCAACTAAATGAGATCAGCTAGAGTCATCAAATTCGGAGTATACATTCAGACTGCGTAGACACGAAAAATAAAAAGGTTTTTCCAAATTTGTACTTTCTAGGGATACATTGAGAGCAGAGGGATAAAAATGGTACCCATTAAACGGCTACAGCTAGAATGATAAAATTCAGTGGGTACACCCCTCTAATTGCGTAGATACGTAAAATAAAGAGAAAGTCGTACTTTTAGGGGGATTAAATGAACTAGTAAATCAAAATTTTTTTTCAAATCCATGCTTTATGCAAGCAGAATTCTATTGGGCCTAGAAATTCTTTTTTAGTTATCTTTTGTAGAAGGAAAAATTACTGCAAAATTTCAGTTTTTTATCTGCCATAGAACGGCATATATTCGAAAATGGGTTTTAACTTCGTATGGGAGGTGCCACGCCCACATTTCCATTACCGCCCATTTTTGTCACAACTACGCACATTAATGCTAGATGCACTTACACAAAATTACAGTAGGTGTAATTTTGGTTTTAACTTCATATGGGAGGTGCCACGCCCACTTTTGCATTACCGCCCATTTTAGGCGCAACTACGCACATTGATGCTAGATGCACTTACACAAAATTTGAGCACTATACGTGTCATAGAACTGACACTATTCGATAATATGTTTTAACTTCGTATGGGAGGTGGTACGCCCACTATTCCAATACCGCCCATTTTTGGCAGAACTACGCACATTGATGGTAGATGCACTTACACAAAATTTCAGCACTATAGGTGTCATAGAACTGACAATATTCAATAATAGGTTTTAACTTCGTATGGGAGGTGCCACGCCCACTTTTCCAATACCGCCCATTTTTGGCACAACTATGCACATTGATGCTAGATGCACTTACACAAAATTACAGCACTCTAGGTGTCATAGAACTGACTATATTCAATAATAGGTTTTAACTTCGTATGGGAGGTGCCACGCCCACTTTTCCAATACCGCCCATTTTTGGCACAACTATGCGAATTGATGCTAGATGCACTTACACAAAATTACAGCACTCTAGGTGTCATAGAACTGACTATATTCAATAATAGGTTTTAACTTCGTATGGGAGGTGCCACGCCCACATTTCCATTACCGCCCATTTTTGTCACAACTACGCACATTAATGCTAGATGCACTTACACAAAATTACAGTAGGTGTAATTTTGGTTTTAACTTCATATGGGAGGTGCCACGCCCACTTTTGCATTACCGCCCATTTTAGACGCAACTACGCACATTGATGCTAGATGCACTTACACAAAATTTGAGCACTATACGTGTCATAGAACTGACACTATTCGATAATATGTTTTAACTTCGTATGGGAGGTGGTACGCCCACTATTCCAATACCGCCCATTTTTGGCAGAACTACGCACATTGATGGTAGATGCACTTACACAAAATTTCAGCACTCTAGGTGTCATAGAACTGACAATATTCAATAATAGGTTTTAACTTCGTATGGGAGATGCCACACCCACTTTTCCAATACCGCCCATTTTTGGCACAACTATGCGAATTGATGCTAGATGTGGGCGTGGAACCTCCCATACGAAGTTAAAACCTATTATTGAATATTGTCAGTTCTATGACACCTAGAGTGCTGAAATTTTGTGTAAGTGCATCTACCATCAATGTGCGTAGTTCTGCCAAAAATGGGCGGTATTGGAATAGTGGACGTACCACCTCCCATACGAAGTTAAAACATATTATCGAATAGTGTCAGTTCTATGACACGTATAGTGCTCAAATTTTGTGTAAGTGCATCTAGCATCAATGTGCGTAGTTGCTCCTAAAATGGGCGGTAATGCAAAAGTGGGCGTGGTACCTCCCATACAAACCACAAATTAAAAATCTATTATTTCTGCTCCTGATAACGCAGTAATTTTTCCTTCTACAAAAGATAACTAAAAAAGAATTTCTAGGCCCAATAGAATTCTGCTTGCATAAAGCATGGATTTGAAAAAAAATTTTTTTTTGATTTACTAAAGGGTGATTTTTTAAGAGCTTGATAACTTTTTTTTAAAAAAAAACGCATAAAATTTGCAAAATCTCATCGGTTCTTTATTTGAAACGTTAGATTGGTCCATGACATTTACTTTTTGAAGATAATTTCATTTAAATGTTGACCGCGGCTGCGTCTTAGGTGGTCCATCCGCTTAGTCCAATTTTGGCATTTCCACGTTTTTGAGTAACAGAGACCCAATTGGTGCGAACGGCGACGAATCGAAAATTGGTGGTCATCATTAACACTGGCCGATACAGCTGCGATATTTTCTTCAGTTCGCACTCTACGTAAGCGTGTTGGTGGTTTAATGTCCAACAATGTAAATTTGGTGCGAAATTTAGTCACAATAGCCCGAATAGCCGCTTCAGTGGGTCGATTAAACTGACCATAAAATGGAAGCGCGCAATGAACTTTCTTAACAGAGCACGCATTTTGATAATAAAATTCAATAATTTGCAAGCGTTGTTCGTTTGTAAGACGATTCATGATGAAATGTCAAAGCATACTGAGCATCTTTCTCTTTGACACCATGTCTGAAATCCCACGTGATCTGTCAAATACTAATGCATGAAAATCCTAACCTCAAAAAAATCACTCTTTAGTTTGCGTGCCTTTGCTCCGATCGATTTTTGCTTTTGTCAATTAGAGAAATTTTTTCAGCTAATCACTGCTATTCTATCGATAAATTATTTAATTGGCCATCCAATCACTGTACTTTTACGACACTTACATCTGGTTTAAAGTAATCTCGCCTTTTTTGCACTGACTCATAAAATCACCACCACTATACACTCGAAAAATTGTTAACCATGCAAAACCTGAACTAAATCTGGCGGCTTTAAGCTTTTGATCTTGTTTAAACGATTTTTATGGATACCTTCCTGTATGTATCGGTCTTGTTCATATCAGTATATGAATGTGTAGTCGGTGTGGTGCTGTCATCGAATAACAAGCCATTCATCAGGTAAACACCACTCCACTCCACAGCTCCAGCCCCAACCATTCGGGGCACAGAAAATCACTCACCTTTCATCAAAACAATGAAATGCAATAAACATTTTTATTTATTTATTTATTTATATGTAGGTATACGAGACACATGATCGAATAAAAGATACAATACTTGTGTACTTTTATAACCAAATGCCAAAACCCAAAACCGAAACCGAAACTGAACCAAACCCCTGATTTAAGCCACCAAATGCTGAGATTCAACATCGAGTTGAGTGTTCAGCGAAAACCGATTTAAGAGCGCAACGCGCGAGCAAAAAATATAACGCTCAAGCAATAATCATTAAACAAAAATCTTTAAAATGACAATGACGATGAGTGTGATTGTGATGAGGAGACATCGACAATAATGATTATACGCTTTCTATACGCTCATAATGAGGCGAAGACATTAAAGTGACATTTCAAACTGATTTTGTTGTCTTCAAATATCTGCCATTATTGTGTTACGGGTATATTTATACACGTATTTGACAACACCAAAGAAATCACACAAGCATATGTAAGCCAAAGCTTGGCCCGATCCCTTGATTGGTGGTTTCAGATTTTGACGAAATGTCGTCGCCTTTTTCGTGTCTTTACACAAAATGACATCATTTTATTAGTTGCCGTTGTCGTTGCTGTTGTTTTAACTTTTTTTTCATAATTCACCATTTCCGTTTTCAATTAAATTCGGGTTTTCTGAATTTAACTAAAACGGAAAAGGTACAACAACAAACACGAGTGTTCGGGTCATTTCAATCTTTTCCCATAGCTGCTTGTTCCGAATGTGTTGTTATATTATTTAGAAATACCATTACTTTAATATACAAAACAAATTCCAAATAATTTGTTGTAAATGAACTGCTTCTAATGGACAAAGAGCAAGACGCAACACTCGAAGAAAAATTTAAGTTGGAATGAAAATGAATCAAGTTTAAGAAACATCAAAAACATTTTTGGTGTTAGCTACATCAATAGGAAAAAGAAAATTAATCGTGGTAATTAAGGAGGGAAGGACACAAAAGGTGAGGAAGTTATCAACAACATTCCTAAAATATACAAGTCTGATTTTAAATGTTCACTTGATATTAGAATCTAAAAATATGAAGCATGTTGTAATGTTGAGTATTTCAATGTTAAGAAAAATCATATATCAACAGTATCGGCAAGATCGCATAAGTAGAAAAGGGGATTAATTGACTTCAAAAACAGCATTTTTGCATTTTTTTGTGAAAGAATAATAAATAAATAATATTTAACCTAGAAAAGGCCTTCTGGTTTAGTCGACAGTTTAAAGACCGATCCAAAATGTTATTCTACGAGAAGCCTGACTACAAGTATAGGGTGGCTAATGAATGCAGCTGTAGTTGAAAGAATTTTTCTTTGAAGAATTACGCCGAAAGAAAATCTCTTTAAAAATGCGTGGTTTCAATAAGGTCTCCTGAACAGACAGGATTTTGTATTGTAGGAAGACAAAAACCAAACCCAATAAATTTGGATGATTTAAAGAAATGCTCTCGAACGATAATTGATGCAATAACCTCTCAACTCTCCAAGCAGTAATATATAATAAATGTATAGTTTTCAAATGAAGAAAGGTAAAATAATTTATATTAATTAAAACAAGTAAAAACGGCATTAAGTTAGGCCGGGCCGATCTTTATATACCCTACACCATGGATTGCACTCCACAGAAGCTGTCGATTTTCTTAGAAGTGCAGTGACATTATAGGAAAATGTTATGAAGAACAAGAAGATATACAAATATGGAAAAAAAAAATTATAAATAAATATAAAATTTAAATTATTGTAAACCATGCTTATAAGGCAAAGGCATGTATACACCGAATTACATGATTCTAGCTGCGGCCATTTGGTTGCTATTATTTTTATCCCCTTTTCCCATTTTATCAATTTAAAATACGTATTTGGAAAAACCCATTTTTATACCCTGCACCACAGGATGGGGATATACTAACTTTGTCATTCCGTTTGTAACACCTTGAAATATCGACCTGATACCCTATAAAGTATATATATTCTTGATCGTCATAAAATTCTAAGACGATCTAGCCATGTCCGTCCGTCCGTCTGTTGAAAGCACGGTAGCATCTAAACGAAATGAGCTAGAATGTTCAAATTTTCCATAAATGTGTCTTATAGTCGTAGATCGGTTGGGATTGAAATGGGGTAAAATCGGCCAAAAGGGAACAAAATTTTCCCTCACAAGGACTAAAAATACCCATAATAATCCCTAATATTTTAGCGTATTTAAGCATGTTTTTTGAATATGTCTGTTTATATTTGCTTGATATTTGATATGTGCATTCCCCTTATAGCAAAAACGTGCACCATACAGTGATTCTTATTTGTAGGGGGAGAAATGGGGCGAAAAAGGGATAAAAATGGTACATATTAAACGACAACAGCTAGAAACTCGAAATTCGGTGTGTACATTCCTCTAATTGAGTAGATACATAATATAAAAGTATTTTTTCCAAATTCGTACTTTTAAGGGGTAAAATGGGAATAGAGGGATAAAAATGGTACCAGTCAAACGGCTGTACATAGAGGCATGAAATTCGGAGTATACAGTCCTCTGACTGCTTAGACATGGAAAATAGACGAATTTTTCGAAATTCGTACTTTTTGGGGTTAAAATGGAAAAAGGGGATACAAATAGTACCAACCAAACGACCGTAGCGAGAGTCATGAAATTCGGAGTATACATTCATTTGACTATGTAGACATGAAAAATAAGTTGTTTTCCAAATTCGTACTTTCAAGGGATACAACGGGTACGGAGTGATAAAAATGGTACCAACCAAACGACTACACCTGGAATAATGAAATTCGGTGTATACATTCCTCTGATTGCGTAGACACAGAAGACAATAAACAGATTTTTCAAAATTCGTACTTTTTGGGGTTAAAATGAAAAAGGGATAAAAATAGTACCAATCAAATGACCGCAGCTAGACTCATGAAATTCGGAGTATACAGTCCTCTGACTGCGTAGACACGGAAAATAGACGAATTTTTCGAAATTCGTACTTTTTGGGGTTAAAATGGTACAGAGGGATACAAATAGTACCAACTAAACGACTACAGCTAGAATGATGAAATTCTAATTGCGTAGAAACGTCAAGAATTCGGTGTATACATTCCTCTGACTGCATAGACATTTCTATTATGGCAAAAATTGGTTGAATCATGAAGTTAGGTTATTTTGCACTATGTACGTCTGATAATGGATTTTCAAAATTTTTACTTTTGGAATTAAAATAGAATGGAGCACCCACTTTCTACCAATATTTATGGTATTTAAACTTTTTGAAAATATAAATATAAGAATATTTATTTTTTGTTTGAAATAAATAATGGTTAGAAATAATTAAACTATTATATTTATTTATAAAATTATTTTTTCAATATTTGTATTTGTTTTATTATATTTTCCTGTAATATTACTGTACTTCTACGAAAACCGACAACCTCTGTGGAATGCAATCCATGGATGGAGGATTGCATCGGCCCGGCCGAACTTAACGCCGTTTTTACTTGTTTTAAACTAGTAAGCCCAAGTAAACAGGCCTAATGTTGCTAAATAAAAGATTTTTTCTAAATGGTTTTTGCTGAGTCTGTCCTCGTACTTGGTAAGGATCCTGAACATTTTATCTTTTTTTGCTTTTGTATTCGCCCAATTTTTTTCCTAGAGTGTGCGGTTATTAACAACCTTAAGCGGTATTTGAATGACCTCATAAAGTACGTCCAAAAATTGTCGCTCTATTTCTGTCACATCAGAGTCATAAAACCCTTTCTTCAAGCCCGACAAGAGCAAGCGAACAACAAACAAGTTCATATTAACCAACCAACCAACAACGGCAGCAGTGGCAGTAACAACTTCCCGGTTAACTGAAATTGGGGAAAACAATTAAATGTTTTCTACCGTTTTCCTTCACCTCTCTCCAGCTCACACTGCTGTGTGAGTGTGTGTGTGTCGTCTGTCTGTGGTAGCGGAACCTCAGCCAAACCAGGCAGAAGAGTTAGTTAATCTACGTTTAAAACGAAAACATTAAAAAGACAAAGGTGTCGCATGTCGTTTAATTTCCTAAAATTATAAAAAATAAGATTTCTTATTGGTGAGTGAGCGAGTGAGTGTGTGATCACTTTCAACACACATGCATACACACACTCACAAAATATATCATTTAATTTTGTGGGTTTTGGTTGAAAAACCTTTGGGATCTGCCAAATATTCTTAGAATTTTTTTTTTTCAATATTGTTGAGATTCACTTTTGAAACGTTTCCAACCGCAATGGATGGATGGACGGATGGAGGGCCACAGGAAAACATGATGTATTTGTTGAATATCGTCCAACACGTACAGATTATTTTATTCTCGTAAATTGTTATTTGGACTGATGGCTGGGCTGGGCCGGGCTGCGGTGGCTGGTTGCTTAGTTGGTTGTTGTATTTTTATGGCATTTGATTTGTTTTCGCTGAAATCGAGAGCCATAAATGTGAACAACCATAAAAATTTGTTTTTGACAACAACAACAAAAATACAGATTTCTCAAAATTGATGTTATCCACAGCGCCGCACTGATGTTCGTTTTCGTTTAGGCCTGATTCACTAAAATCAACAGAAAAAAATGTCCAAAAGGAAATAAAACATTAATTTGTCGATTCAAGAGAATTGTTACAGAGATCTCAAGCCAGATGATTTCAGATATTAAACAGAAGTTTGTCAAAGCTTAAAGCTTTGACAGTTTAGGCAGAATTCAGTGAAAGGCAAAGAATTAAAATAACATTAGATTTTCAAAATAGCCGAATCTGAGAGATTTCAAATCGAACGATTTAAGAGTAAAACAGAAGCCTCTTAGATTTTTAAACTTTAACGAATTTGGGTTTAAGCTGAAATCTGTAGAAGCTTTAAAAAAATAAATTAAGCATTGGGAGAAAGTCTGGGGGGAAATTCTTTACTTTTTTGCCATTGGTTTCATTTCAAATAATTTTTAAAAAATGTGTTTTTGTTGACCTTAACATAGGAAAGCTTATGTAAAAAAATGCACACCACATGGACAAGCACTAAAGAAGTTATTTACAATATTCTAGTCAAAAATTGTTCTCATACTGCTCAAATATACATCGACATCATACTAAGGGATTTTAAACAAGTAAAAAGGCATTAAGTTCGGCCAAGCAGAATCTTATATACCCTCCACCACAGAGTACATTCAACAGTATTATCAACAGTTTAGAGGCTGTCGACATTACATAGAAGTGCACTACCATATTTGGTAAATTGTGATGCTTCTTTATTAAAATCTTCAAAAATATGCTTTTAATATCTACATTCAAAATTGTATGCTTCTAGCTGTTGTCATATCATTGGTACCATTTGTATCCCTTTTTGTCCCATTTCGTCCGCTAAAACTTTTATATACTTTTTGGTGCTTTCACGAAAAATTCAGAAAAATTGCTTAAATAGTCTAAATATTAGGGGGTATTTTCAGTCCTTGTTAGGGAAAAAATTTTCCCTCTGGACCGATTTCGCAAAAATGCAATCCACTCTGCAACCATAAGACACATTTAGATAAAATTTGAACCTCCTAGCGTGCTTTCGTCAGACAGACAAGGATAGATCGTCATTGAATTTTACCGCGACCCAAAATATATATAAAATTCAGAAAAATGTCTGAAATCTTCATTTGAATCGATAGTACGGTTCATATTATTTAATGTTTGAAAATTATTTCATGCAAATGTTGACCTTGACTGAGCCTCAAATGGTCCATCCTCTTAGTCCAATTTTGGCATACTCTTTCCAACATTTCGGAAGGTATTTCACGAATAAATGCTTCAATATTGTCTTCCAATGCGTCAATTGAAGCGGGCTTGTCTGCATAGACAGAGCTTTAACATAGCCCCACAAAAATAGTCTAAAGGCGTTAAATCGCACGATCTAGGCGGCCAATTTACCGGTCCCGAACGTGACATAAAATGTTCACCGAACTCGCCTCTCAATAAGTCCATTGTTGCGCGTGCTGTGTGGCATGTGGCACCGTCTTGTTGAAACCACATGTCAAGTCAAGCTCTTGCATTTTGGGTAAAAAAAGTTGGATATCATCTCACGGTAGCGCTCACCATTCACAGTTAGAAGTACGGTCCAATGATGCCACCAGCCCATAAACCGCACCAAACTGTGACTTTTTCTAGATACATTGGTAGCTCTTGCAATGCTTCTGGCTTATATTCACTCCAAAATCGACAATTCTGCCTATTTACGTACCCATTGAGCCAAAAATGAGCTTCGTCGCTGAACACAATTTTTCTGTAAAAAGGTGGATCTTCGGCTTTCTTAACAGAGCACGCATTTTGATAATAAAATTCAATAATTTGCAAACATTGTAAGACGATTCATGGTTAAATTATAGACCAAATTGAAGATGTTTGACAGTGAAACAAAACACGAAACGTGCGTCAGCTGTTTAAACCAGTGTTGCCAAAAAGATAATAGCTAAAAAATCCGTTACTTTATGAAGTCTCCGATGAATATTTCAAGGTGTTACAAACGGAATGACAAAGTGAATATGCCTCCATCCTTAGGTGGAGGGTATAAAAATAGATTTTTCTGTTTTTTTTTTTGATTCAATTTGTATACATTCACTCTACAGAGTAGGAAGGTATATATCATTGGGACAAAAGTGTAACGCATTAAAGGAGTGACTTAAGACTCTAAGTATGTTTGGACCAAATCCTTTCATGACTTTTTACGCTGTTTGAGCTATGTTGAATCTCCGTCCGTCCGGATATTCGGCATCCAATATATTTTATTATTTGAAAAAGTTTTCACAATCACATTAAGTGCACAAAATATTGCGGGTTTTGCCATGCCCCCTCTAGTACCACCCACACAAATCACACTAAACTACTTAAATTTAACGCTGCTATAATATATGTATATACGGATGATCGGAATACTTTGAAATTAAACATTTGGCAATGTTTTTATAGACATTGGATGCATCTAAAATATGGGCGATATTGCCACACCCCTTCTGGTACCTCCCACACAAATTGGCATAAGCTTTGGTCAAAATAAAACTAATATAACTTCCATAGGGATAGTCGAAATCAGTTGCAATTTCATATTTGAAAAATTTTTATAATCACTTTAAATCTATCAATTCTCCCTATCCTAGGTAAAAGTAAATCCTTTTTAACTTCTATACTTGTGCCTAGACAATTGTTTTGTAAATGTGGAAGGTGGGGCCATATGCTACGAACCTTGTATTACCTTTCACACAAATTTTCCGGCCCTAAGTAAAATTTAAGTCCTTTTAACTTCCGTGCATATGTTCTCAGAGAGTGAAGGTATCTATGGGTCGGTTTAGCCGACCGGCGTTTTCTTACTTGTTTATGATTTTTTCGTGCCAGTAAAAAAGTTTTTTTTTTATTTTTTCAATGTGAAAGTGAAATCCGCAACATTTGTGGCCATCATAATTACCTTGGTCGGATCTTTATTTCAAAAATGATAATACCAATATTAAAGCTACCATCGACAAAAATTGGTGCTTAGCAAAAAGTTATAACTATCAAAAACAAAAATGTTTACATAAAAATTATTTTTTTAGTTATCAGACATACAATTGTTATCTTTTGTTGCATAGTGTAATCAATTAAACAGATTGGCGTTATTTTATGATTTGAACAAAGGCTTCTTAAAGCTCGAAGAGTTAACTTAAGTTAATTTTATATTTAGCTTTATTGAACAATCTATTTAAGTCAATCAAGTAATCAATTTTTGAGCAACAAGAAATATATTCATTAGTTATACTATTGACATGTTTTCTTCTTTAATTTGCCCATAGATCTCACTACAATTCCCTCTAATTTGACAGTCCATCAAACCTCCTAAGATTCAAAGCTGGCGTTAACATCTCACTTACATTTTTTGTGTCAAGTCATTCACCTAACTTACATTGTCTGTCCGTCCCGCTTGTCTTTCGGTTAAGCCCATATGTTTACATTTTCAATTATAAGCTTGTGTCAATAATGTCAACAGTTTGTTTGACTCTTTCGAATTGTTTATCAGGCAACTTTAATTAAATGTCATTATCATTGAGAAGATCCCTCCACCACCACCGCTAGCGTCTCCTTTTGTTGTCAACCGAGCTGCATGACAATAATGATGTGCACGCGCTGCAAAGACAACAACAAAAAGAAAAGAAACAATTCGACAAACAAAGACTTCCAAAGAATCATAAACAATAAATGCACTTAAAATGTTTGTAATCAAATAAAAAGTAACACAAAACATTTTTTTGTTGGATTTCACAAAAGAGTTTCATAATTTTGTTGTTGTACAAGGGAGGTGGGGAGGGGGGAAACAAAAATAAACAAAGATGGTGCAGTAAAGTTCCTCCGAAAAAACACACACCAGAGTCTTTAGTTTGGATGAGAAACACGTAAACCTCTAATTTGGATTTGATGGAATTATTAACAGAACGAGCAGAGTTGGGAGCGCAGGAAAACAAAATTGACATGCAAAGGCGCCATGACAAAACAAATCATTCCGAATGTCACAAATAATATCAAGGAATTAAATCAGAAATTATTTATAAGGGAAAAGAGGCGTAGGTTGGGATGGGGGAGTGAAAAAAAAATAATCTGAACAATTTATATATTTTTATTTTCCTCAAAATTTTTAAAAAACCAAAAAAATTGATAAGAATTTGTCCAAATTTTATTAATTTCAAAATATTACTTCAAAATGACTCAAAATAGAGAATTACCCCCTACTACATTTGTGTTGCCCCAATCCTCCTCTATAAATCACCTCTGGTCATATTTCGTCTATCACTATCCTAGGCAAGTACAAGTGCTAAAAGCCCTTGGGCAATTATACTTGTCCATGGTCGTCAAAGGGTTAATTAAAATTAAGCTTGAATGTAATTTGATCATGAATTCACTAAAGAAAATATTTTTCTTTAAAGAGTTGATATTTTGATTTTCCTAAGGCCTTGGTCAAAGGTCATCGACATAGATTAATAAGAAATTATTTTCTAATCATTTTTCAAATTATTCCAATTTATCTGTTGCTGGTAGCTTGTGTAACCTCAGGATTTGCTCCCATCCAAAAATTTGCCCAGTGGAACGTTGCCTTCGAAATATTCTTAGTGCTTATTAGTGGTAATCATCAGGGCTCATTAAAATCCCCCGGGCACAGACACACGTTCCAATGAAATGGAAAGCAAGTTCTCGGTACTCATGGCGACATAATGATGTCGATGAAGAAATGTAGATGACAACTTTGATTCTGTACATTTCAGCAGTTTGTATCAAAAACTCTTTTTCTGTTGCTTTTATTTTTTATTTTTTATTCTTTTCTGGTGATTTGGCCATAAGATCTGATAAGATTCAACATTCAAAAATGACAAACATAACAAACTGAAACAAGCTTCTTGTGCAGACACGGGGCTGTTAACAATTTAACAAGAAATTCATTGGCCTGTCAATGAATGGTGAAGAGAAGAGAACCGAACCGAACAGAAAATTATCAATAAAACAACTCTATATTAAAACAAAATATTGTTGTAGCTGTTGTGGTCTTGGTTGGAAAACAAATATAATCATAAACGTATAAAGCAGCCAGCCCAACACACAGACGGACACACAGCAAAACCTTTCAAAAATCATTTGTGATCAAGATATTTAATAATTTTATTACGAGGCCGCTAAAAGACCAAAGCAAAAGTTGAAAACTACTCCTCTTCCTTTTTTTGTCATGGTTTGCTGTTCGCATTGTGTGCGACAATATCTGACATTAACGATCTCCACTTAATATTTTTCACGTTCCTGAGCACGGCAACCCCGGTACACTCTTCCAAAGGTACTACGAGGCACAATGGGGCATAAAATTAAAATTTGAAAAAAAAATTAAGGAAAAAAAGTAAAAGTTGTCCTTGAAAGTTAAATTTTCAATTTGTGTTAGAAGTCTCTAATTTTTCAAGCAAGTTTAAATAATTTGGAAAATCATGTACGGATAAAGCCCAAAGAAACATAACACCAAAAATAAAAAAATCAATACCAAAAAAATGAATGGATATTTTTTTTTTAATTTTACAAAAATTCCAAAAATAGAAGAAATATGAAAAAAATATTTTTTTATTTTTTAATAGCCAACATTATAACGAAAAAACATGTAAGAGAAATAAATGTGGAGGTTAAGTTTCTCTTAGCAAAAGACCTTTTTAAAATATAATTAATTAATTAAATCATTAATTAATATCAATTATTAATTAATCATTATCATTAATTAAATTTGTGGATATTTCTTCGATAGACTAATTCAAAGTAAATCTTAAGCGACATTTTCTTTCTCCGATTTAAATAAAAGTTTGCAAATTTATAATTCTGAATAGAACTCTATTTCCCGATTTTTTAAAAATATGAAACGCGGGGAAAACATGATTTTTAGATGTGTTTAGCTCACATATGGCTTGATCCAGCTACGAAATATTTTGCAGATCACCATTAAAAATGCAATCTTCATTTCTGGGGGTGACCGCTGCATTTTATTTTCGTGACTCATCCTAATGTATATACGATTTTTATACCTTCTATACTAACTTTATCATTCTGATTGTAACACTTTGAAATATGGACATGAGACCCTAGAGTATATATTCTTGATCGTTATAAAATTCTAAGACGATCTAGCAATGTCCGTCCGTCTGTTGAAAGAACGCTACAATCTAAACGAAAAGAGCTAGGATGTCCATATTTTCCATAAATGTGTCTTATATCGTAGATCGGTCGGGAGTGTAACTGGGTGAAATTGGTTCAAAGGACAAACATTTTCCCCTACAAGGACTGGAAATACCCCTAATATTTAGAGTATTTAAGCATGTTTTTTCAATATGTCTATATAAATTTATTTATTAAATTTTAAATTTATTAAAATTTGTTGCAGCAAAGTGCACCATAAAGTGGTCCTTATTCGTAGTGGTGAAATGGGGCAAAACGGAATACAAATGGTACCTATCAAACGACAACAATTAGAAACACGAAATGAGTAAATACAGAAAATAAAAGTAAAATGAAAATAGGGTATAAAAATGGTACCATCCAAATGGCCGCAGCTAGAATCATGGAATTTGGTACATGCATTCATCTGACTGCATAGACTCGCAAAATTAAAAGATTTTTCCAAATTCTTACTTTTTTACTTTTACGGTAAAAGTGGGTAGAATCATGAAGTAGGCTATCTTATACTGCGTACGTGAGAGATAATTTCAAAATTTTTACTTGTGGAATTAAAAAAGGATGGAAATACAACCAACCAAACGGCAGTAGCTGAAAATGCACCCACTATCCCCCAATATTTAGGGCATTGAAGCTTTTTTGAAGATGGCTGCATTTTATTTACTTTTTGAATTGACTTGAAGTATTACTTCCATATACAGTATAAACATAGCCTTTCCTTATAAGCATGGTTTAATAAATTTATAATTTTATAATTATTTATAAAATTATTTTTTTAATACTATTTTTTTGCTTTGGCTGTATTAAAAAAATGTCTACTGAAATCGACATCCTCTGTGGAATGCAATCCATGGTGGAGGGTATATAACGAGCGTGCTTCTGCTAATAGTAGCTATTAATAAAAATTATTTTACAAAAATCGAATTTTTTGTTTAAAAAATAGTTAAATAAATAATAAAATATTTTTTAATATTTTACAATTTTCCGTAAAACTAGAAGAAATTAGAAAAAGATATATATTTGTTAATTTTTTAAATTATTTTATGCTAAAAATGCTTTATTTCTTGATCCCATTGCCTACAATATCTTATTACTCCATATAAAATTTTTTGTTGATTTTATGACTCAGTATGACTTAATTCAAACAAAAAATTTTATTTTATTTTTATTTTTTTGTTGTATAGTGTATTTTACTATGGGAGTTTCATTAGGTTCCTTCATATAGATATACATTTTTTGAAGTTTATACATCTTCTCATGATGACTTGCCCTTCGCCGTTTATCCTCTGAATTTTTCCAAAAGATAATTATTCGATAGAGAAACAGGCGAGGTCAAAAAGAAATTGAAGCTTGACAATTTCTGGGAAACTTTCATGATCGAAGATTTTTTTAAAAAACACTCTATCTCTGACAGGCCTATGATTAAATTGTAAAAAATATGTCAAAGCAATACTTTTGTGAATCTTCTATTTTTTTTTTACATTTAAAATTGCTTCAAATATTTTTTTTCTAATTTTTATTTTATCGTTTTTTTTCTGAAAATGTCTAATTTTTCCCTAAAATCCTAGTTCCTCGTTCAGAAAAAATCATCGACTTTCAGTATGATTTATATTTTTCTGATTTTCTCATATGTATATTAATTTTTACCAGAAAACAGTTTCCTCTTTATAAAAATTCCTTGTATAACATTTTTAATCTTCTCGTGATGACTCGTTCTCCGTAGATTATCCTTAAAATTTTTCCAAAGGATATTTATTCATTCGATAGACCAACAGACAAGTCAAACGAATTTGAATCTTGACAAATTCTGGGAATCTTTCAAGGTGGACCATTCTTCGTATATTTTTTAAAAAATGCATCTATATCTGCCTAAGATGACAAGCCTATGAAATATTGATTATTTCACATTTTAATTTTCAACAGAAAGATTTTTTCGGTTTTTCAATACATTAAATTTTAATTTTTACCAAAAAATTGTTTTTGTTTTAATAAAAATTCAAACGAGAAAACTAAAACAAATGAGCGTTGGCACGGCAGAAGTTTTGCTGGGTAACTATACCTGCATATACACATACTTACATATGCAACTCAATGAGATGCTTGTAAGACGGCATGTGTACTTTATTACTTGGTGCGATTTTTTAAATGCAAATTCGGCAAGTGAGTTGTGCTTCTCGTTCGTTTGTGAGAATCATTTCCATATAGAGGCCGGGTTTTATGTTGAAAAGTCGCTGCGAAGCCACTTGAAAAGACTTTTGACATGGTCGAAATCATGATCGTGGTAGTCTGCAGCCAAGTAATAAATGTCACCATGCCATTTGTAAATAAATTAGCATTCTATTAAATATAGATGCAAAATGGTCTTGAGCCAGGACAATATCCCAGTTCAAATCAAAAATGACCAATATATAATTTTTCGTAGTAAGTATTTAAATTAGTCTTATGATTCCACCTTTTCGGCATTATCTATCATTATTATTTTTGGCTACTTTGAGAACAAGGAAAAATCACCTGGCAAGTCTGTTTTTTATTTTTATTTTCACCAACATTTTTTTTTTAAAAAAGTATATAAAATATTTCTTCAAGTATTTCTGCCTCAGAATATTTTTAATATAATTTTATTTCTATTTCTTTGGATTTTTCAAAATTTTTATTTTCTTTAGTTAATAATTTTTAAAAGAGACCTCAAGGAGCTTTCGTGTCTTCCCTTAATTAATTACTTCCCCTTTTTTCGGCTTGACCTCTCCCACTGTGCCTTGACGTCTTCTGCGTCTTGGTAGTCTTCATGTCTCTCGTATCAGCCGTCTACTTCTTTTGCGTCTTGTTCTTCTTTTGATATTGGTTTAACTTAAAGTTTAACTGTTTTAATGTTTAAGATTTCAATCGCAAACACACAAATCGTTCATTTCTTGACGCTTTTTTCCAACTCTTTTTTTCCATAAAGCACACACACACAACCTGAAGGATCACACGGGCTTAAGCCTACTTGGCCAACACTCCTTTGGCCACCTCGGCAAGCAACTGCAGCAAAATGCCGACGACTGCCCGCCCTCCTCTTCATTCCTCTTCCTGTGCCGCTTGTGCGCTTCTTGATCGGCCTATCTTTGGCCAGGCGGCAAGTGAGTGTGTAAAGTATGATGCGCATGCGTTCATGACATTTTTATGATGCTGACGCGTTGTCGCACTTTGTAGAGAAGCGGCGGTTTTAAAACCACACAAAAACCTTAAACTTGAGCTGCGTCGCGCATTCATGCCTGGCTGGCTGGTTGGTTGGCTGACTGGATGCATCATAAGCCCTGACTCTGCTACACCGAGAGTTTAGCGTGTCTTGCATACATAAATAGCTAGATATCGGCTTTGAATGTGTTCAGCTTGTTGCCTGGAAATATACAAGCTGTTAAAAATCACAGTTAGCTGCTCTCTCGTCGCCGTTTAAACGTTGTTGCTGTTGTTGTTGTTGTGTGTAGGAAAACTTTGGCTCTTTGTTTTGTATATTGTTCGTTAATTAATTGGGTTTAATAAAGCCATCATATTCGTATTCACTTTTTAGAGGTTTTTGTGTATTAATTAAAATTCAAACCAAACCAAAAAAAAAAAACAAACAGAAGATATTCATATTTTATGAGCCATTAACCCAAATAAAGATGTCCCAATATTGTGACATTGTGGACATGAACTTATTGCCAACAGCAGCGAACGTTGGGTCACAACAACAAATTAAAAGTCACCTAAAGGAGGTGACCTGGACCCAGTTAGTCAATGCAAAAATCAAAGAAAAACGATTTCAACATTTTTATAAACTCTTTTTAGTCCTATCATTTCGTCTAGAGTATAATACTTTTGCTATCCCTTGGAGTGGAGTAGCTAACTCTAGTTCATGTTATCCCTATCGGATCATCAAGCTACATGCTGCCAGCAAATCGTTTAACACTTGATTGCCAATTTTTAAGCTTGGATTCCTCGGCAGCAGGTAACAACCATCTCCCAGACATTCTCTAGAGATATAGCTCGCACCGCAGCAACATCTACGCAGACACTACAAGAACTAGGGAAAACTATAGTCATCCATGGAATACCCTACGAAATAGTGCATACTATGGGAACGAGAACCATTTTCCAACTGAAAATAAAATATTATTCTTATGAGTTATCTCCAAAGGTGCAAAGGACTTGTTGACAATAGAAAAATAAATTAAAATAAGCCAAAAATTAAAAATTGAGGAATAGAAAAAAAACATGGATATGTAAAAACGCCAGATTATTATAAACAAAGAATTCTTCTTAGCAAAGGGGATAAATAGCCACGGAATGGCGATAAGCCAGGAAGGTATTTGAAATGAGAATAAAGTCTCGTAATTGATCTGTAATGATTAACAATGAGGTCTGGTTTTATATGAGATGGCTGAGCTGTGGAGGTGTGATAAATATGGACGAATTATTCAAAATAGGAGAAATAAAATAAATATAATAACATTTTTACTAGAAAATTGTTAAATTGAAATGAAAGTGACCAACATTGGAGAAAAGAGGATAAATAATAGTTATTTAAAATCGGAGTAGAGAAAAAATTCAGATAAATCTTTTGGTTGCAAATGGGCCAAAATGAACAAATAATAAAAATTATTTAAATTCAGAATAGGGACAAAATGCAGATGCAGGGACAAAATTTGAAAGCAGAAAGGGTATGAATTAGTAATTAAATATGAAGTGATCACACAAATTTTGGTTCTTCTTTCCGTTTAATGATAAACTTCACCAAATAGAAGCTCGCTTGAGCGAAAATGGGGTCGAGTTTCTAGAATACTATTACATATGACTTACCAATATTTCAAAAGATAAAATCGTTTCTGCTTTGTTACGGTTGGTAGACCGGTGAAAAAAAGTTGTAAAAATATTTTTCAAAAATACCAATTTTTTTTGTAAATTTTCATAATAGGACACGATATGTTTCATCTTTGTCAATTTGACGTTAATTTATGAACCTATTATTTCCATTTCGAATACAAATAATAATCTATTTTGAGTGAGCAATTCGTTAGAATGAACACACTTGGAATTATTCATTTCATTCTAAGAAGCGTCTACTGCATGTGCTGTTTTAAATACTAGGGTGTATCAAAGTAAAATACAGAGTTACAAGCCGAACCATAATTATCGGCGGCGGCGGCGCTGTTCAAAATGGGTCGGCGGCGGCGGCTTTCGGCTGATTTGTCGGCTCGTTCTGTCATTCGATCACCCCTAGTTATTTGACAATTTTGGGAAAATGGAAGGAATAATTTGTATTGGTTTTTAACACCTTTTCTTTTATTCAATATATATATAGTTCAATAATCGTTGATATTAGCCAATGTTCCCATAATTTAATATTATTATCCCATACAATTATTTTTTTGAAGTGGGAATCCATTCTCAAAATTTATAATATGGATGAATTTAATAAATATTTTTGCAATTACAGATTTTCGTGTGAGGCATATTTGACCAGAAATCTTGAATATCATAATCTTTCCAGTGGATGATAATATATACCTACTTGGACACACTAAAGAAGCACAATAGAGAAGCTGTTGTTTAATAAGGCTGCTTTTCTTTAAGCCGGGATAAGAAGCTGCGATAACAAAAACGTTAATAATAATTTAATTTTTTACCCAAAATAAAAAATTAATTGGCAACAACAATATAAATATTTGTATCAAAACAAATTTTCAAAAAAAATATTTTCTGTTGACATTTTCGGACTTAGGGTCGATAACCATAAATTGTGGACCTATACTGGATAATTATCCATGCTAAGTCCAATATTTTTAACATAAAATATTTTTGTTAAAATTTATTTTTATGCACACATTGGTATTGCTGTTGGTGATAATTTTAAAAAAAGAAATTTTTATTTTGAGTTAAATTTTAACTTTTTATTTGGTTTTTTCTTATCACAGCTTAGTTATCCAGTCTTAAAGAAATTATTGTTATTTATAGGAATACATGGCCACGCGTACTGGAATTGACTTATATAAATGCGACTTTCAAATCAAAATACAATCATTCAACTTTCTATAGACGTCATCATATGTGGCATACTAAATTCAAAGAAAGGTCAATATATTTCACAGTAGTAGGTTGTCTAAGTCGACAGTTATATTTTCTTTTGTAATTTTAAGTGGGTTGTCTATTTTGGTAGTAAGATTTGACTGAATTAGAACTCCGTCAAATATCGGCGGCGTGGTTGAAGTCGATATGAGTCGATGAAATCGGCGGCGTGTTGAAGTCGATTTGAGCCGACAAAATCGGCGGCGGCGCGGCTCGTGCAGATCCATGCGGCGGCGGCGGCTTGTCGGCTTAAAATCGGTCGGCTTGTATCTCTGGTAAAATAGTTTTGTCATAAGATAATTTTGTAACTATTTTGTAGTATATGTATATGTTTGTCTTCTAGTTTTCAGAAGATTTCTTTTACTTTTGCAGAAAATTGTCAAATTTCAAATATAAATATTTTAAGTTTTTTCTTAATTTTTATAAAATAAATTTTGTTAATAGTGTCAGTAGGACGCTCCATAAGCTTCATGATGGAGTTCCTGTTACTTACTCTACAACAATTATAAACGTGATTGCAGTCGAAATTAAAAATAAATAGTACAAAGAAAATTGAACTATAAATTAAAAAAATAATTCCGAGACCTAATAATTTATATTTGTATTCTGATTCATGACATCAAAGCAAAGAATTATGGATGTGTTTTTTTATTTTTTTTTTACAAAATTACCAATTTTTTCAAGGCGCCTTTAATATTTGCACTTCAATTTTGGAAATATAGATTCAATCACACTCAATTATATATTCCATGTGCTTCACATGGAAACAATAGTTTAGGAAGAGCCTCACCAATTTTTGAGAAACAAATAATTTTTTTTGAAAAAAAAAAATTATTGTTGATTGGCACGAATAAACCCATAAAAAATAGGAAAAATTAAAAAAATAAACTAACTTTTTAAAGAAGAAATCTTTGGATAAAGGTTATGACCCTCTTTGTAGATTCAAACAGATATTAAACGACAAATTTATAATAGCTGGGTTCCTATCGAAGAAGTAAGGCAAGTTAAAAAATCGTGTCATTTTTACTAAGCTTTTGCTTAAATTGATATTGTCATGCATGAAGACGACAAGAAAGTAATAAATTTCTATAGGGTGGGTCATTTAAAATTTTAATTTTGAATCGTCTATTAAAAAGTACTAATTTTTTTCAAATTTCTGGTTTTATTGGAAAGGTTTAACTTTGTCATATAATAATGGAGCACAATGTTATTCATATGACTACCACGACTGACCCAATTTTTCAGTACATGGCCCAATGATGCCGCCAGCCAAAAATCCACATGAAGCAGTAACTCGATGTGGATGCATTGGCTTCTCAATAGTCACGTGTGGAACCCCATATGCGGCAATTTCCCCGATGGAAAATAGCTTATCTGAAAACACGAAAATTTTCCACGTACATTATTTACAGTTTGTGTTAAAGTCTCACTACTCTGGAAATAAGTTTTTAATATTTCCCAATTTTGTTCGAGAGTATAGCGTCCTATTTTGCAACTAAACCTGTAAATAAAAATGAATGTTTTTCTACCTTTCAAATATTGAAAATGTTATCAATATCACAGAGAAGAGCCAAAACTTGTGAGATAGTTTCACATGGAATTACTCGTATGTAGAAAAAATTAAATATATTTTTTTAAATTTCTTTGAAAACAATGAATTCTTCCCAACATAATGATGATTTTTTGCTGCAGGAAAATTATTGATTTCCTTTGGAAATATCAGTTTAACTCAATATATCTTCGTAGGGTACCCAGAGTGAAGGGTTATATTTGTATTAAAAAATAGTAAAAAAATTTCGTGGCAAAATGAGAGGTACAATTATTTTATATGATTTCTAAAACCAGAACCCAAACTTTAGAAAATGATATAAAATATAGCCAAAGAAATAGATTTTCCAAAAAGCGGAAGAACGAGCTTTGTTAATTATGTAAAAACTTTGGAACGCATTTCGCGTCTTCAAATTTTAATCATATTGGTTTCGTCTGAAAGGTTTTCATATCGTCTTTGCGAATCAAAGACTCCAACAGTTTAAAATATCCTTAATCCTTGAATATCCTGAAAATATATTTTATTTTCTAAATATAATTTTTTATTTTTAATTTCATGTGTTAATGTATTTTATCTTATTTTATTATCTAAAATATATCAAAATTTCAGAATGGGACGACAGTTGGTTCAGAAATTAAGGCTGTTTTTTTTTTCAAAACGATCGCAGCAAGACGAAATCGTGGAGTGGTTGAAGTTTCAAAACTATAATTTTTTATTTTCGTTTTTTTGATGAAGTTAGACATAGAATTCGTTAGGAATAAGGGAAAGGGAGGAAAATACTCTTTTATATGGAAAATAATTCTACATGAAAAATATGTGTCCTTCTCTATAGTCCCCTTCCCTATAGATCTCTATGTTGGCAAATTTTTTCAAAATGATCGCAGACGAAATCGTGGAGTGGTTGAATTTTCAAAACTATTATTTTTGATTTTCGATTTTTTGATGAAGTTAGACATAGAATTCGTTGGGAATAAGGGAAAGGGAGCAAAATACTCTTTTATATGGAAAAATATGTGTCCTTCCCTATAGATCTCTATGTTGGCAAATTTGTTAGGAATATATATTATTTTCAACTTCCAACAATTTTAGTTTTCTATAGTAATGATCATGTTTTGAAAGATGACTTAATTTTCATTTAAAGGGAGTCGATTTTCTATAAAATCGTATGTTTTTTTCATCTGACAATTCATGATCCATAACAAACACTGGCTGTCATCCTAGATTCTTGTAGGGTATTTGCCAAGGCAGAACTATGACAGAGATCAAGTCTAAGGCAGCTGCTAATCGAACATTTCTCTGAGACTCTTAGCAAATCAACGTTTCTCATAGGCCAAGAACAGACTTAAGAATAAAAGCGAAAAAAACAACAAACGAACAAAACACTTTATTGTACAATTATTGCATTTTGTTGTTAAACAATAAACATAAAGGGGTGCTGAATGTCTACGAAAATCATGTAAGACATTTATTACAACAACAACAACAACCACAATAACATCTGCGCAGGAGCAACCGCATCAAGAAGAACGCAACATAGCTGGCATTGTTTCTTTGATAAATTTTGCATGATAAAAGGTGTGACATAGAAAACAGGCAACAACCAAACAACGATTGCCACAAACGAAGAAAACACCTCCAAACACTACCACCAACACCACGTCTGTTGTAAACTTTTAAAAGTGTATAAATCGTTTACCAAAATTTAGCAGTGTTTTATACTTTCCAATAAAATAAATCAAAACATTTTAACGCATCAGGACGTAATGGAGACAGAAGTCTTAGACGACGGAGCCACCTAAGAGCACACATTTCGTAAATTCCCCTAGGTGTCCCGAGGGAGCATCGGGCTCGTCACAAATGCCTTTGAAACTGATGCCGGGGGAAACCACAACAAACCAAACACCAACAGATTTACCCCAAAAAATCAACGCATCATTGTTGTTGTTGTTGCTTTTGTTTATTCCTGCACCAGCTCCGTGTCATCTTCTCTAACCTGCTGCGTTGTTGTTCGTGGCTGGCGAGCTTCCCAGGCCGACGTATGTCTGTTGTTGGTGGCGGTGTTAAATATGCTGCGCCTCTTTCCTCTACGTCTGTTGCGTGTGCGGCATTGTTGCAGTGGTGCTGCTGCTGGTGGCTGGCTGCTGCAGCATCCACCACCGCTGCATCGATTCCACAAGAAAATCGTGTGAATTTATAAATTCTTGTTGTAGTTGTTGTTGTTGTTGGTGTTTGGATTTGATACTCCCAATTTCTGTTTTATTATTTCCAAACATTTGATTTAGTTTCAATTCCTCCGTTTTAGTTGGAGTTCATTTTTAGTCGTCGTCTTCGTCATCTGATGATGAAGAATTGTTCCTTGCCACATTTACAACAACACTTTGTAATGTGTGGTGTTGTTTGGTTGTTGTTGTTACCAGCCACCAGGGGTAATGCATGTGTGTCTGTTTTTTGAAATTCAAAGGTTTATCAGTCTTTGTTTCGTTTTTTCTGGGTGATTTATCAGGTTAGTTTCTGGTGTGGCTGTTAAAGTTGTTAGAAATTAATACACAAATTGATGGTAATCAATGCTGTATCGGAGATTTGTGCTACACTGAGAGAAAATGTGAAGAATTTAATTGGTTGAGAAACCAGAAATGGTATTTGCGGAATTTGTGAAGAGCAAATAATCCATGGAACTTTTGGTGCGTTTTACTGACGCTATTTGCTTTAAATAAAAAATATTAAAAGAACTAAGTGATACTTTTTTATTATTAAAAAATTACAGGGACTTTTAATTAAAAAATATTTTTTTAAAGATTTGATAATTTTGTATTAAAAGTATATTTATTAGGTGGGTCATTTAATAATTTAAATTTGAAATACCGATTACTTTGACTTTGAAAGGTAGTTGAACGTTCATTTTTACATTTGCAAAATGGGACGCTATACGCCTAAAAAAATTAGGAAATATTAAAAATTTACTACCAAAGTAGTGAGTGTTCACACAAACTGTAAAAAAATTACGTGGAAATTTTTCGAGAAGAGATCGGCCTTCATAAAGCTCATTTTCATCTGGGTGGCTATATCAATAAGCAAAATTGCCGCATATGGGGTTCAGAGAACCCACACGTGGCTATTGAGCTGTACTGAAAAAATGGGTTGATCGGATGAGGTACTGGCGTAGTCATATGATAGATATTATGTTCCATTATTAAATGACAAATTTCAACCTTTCCAAAAAAACTAGAAATTAGAAAATATAATCAGTACTTTTATATAGTCGAATCCAATTTAATATTTTAAATGGTCCGCCCTATATATAATATTTATTTATTTTATATTTATTTCATAAACTATATTGTTACTGCAAAAGAAATGAGAAAGAATGAGAACGTACTTTGAAAAATTTAAGAGATAATTTTTCTGTTGTGTACAAATTCGATCTCGTTTTTTTGTTGGACAGAATTTACTTTTCTAATAGAAATAATTAAAATATTCTGCGATAATGAGTTTGAACTTGTTATATTAGTTTCAAATGAAAATTTTAATGTTATTTTTTCAAATTGTTTTGTTTTTTTCAAATCTTATTTGAAAATAAAACCCCTCCCTCTCTTCCCAAGGAAGAGATAGTTCTTTTGACATCACAAATGTAGAACTTTCCACTATAAAAATATTTTTTTCTTTTGAAAATGATGAGTCATTGTATGAAAGTCTCAATTGTATAGATGCTGAAAATAGCCCTATTAATATTATAAAACCTTAGTGTAAGTCTGTCTGTTTGTTTTTTCCGCAATCACGTGTAAACGGCTGAACCGATGTTGTTGAAATTTTCAGTACAGATAGATGCAGGTCTGGAAGGAACTACAGGCTATAGATTTTTTAAAAATTTGCTCTGTGGGCGGAACAATAGTGCTTTTGAGAGCACTATTTTGACCACGATAATGATAAATATGATGCAGAAATTTGGATTTTCATTTTGTGGGCGGAGTGGGCGTGGCAATAATGATTTTTGAGCTAGAAGTCTGAAAATTGGAACGTATATTTTTTTTCACTGAACCAACACTCAGGGGATGTCCCCTATAAATGCAGTGCATTGCGTTGGTAAAAGGAAGATAAGGTATTGGAAGGAGGAAAGAGGGAGTAGTGTCTGTTGACATCTGTTTTGAATCTCTGAATGTCGTAATTGGAGGGAAAGATATTTGCCGGAAGTCGATTCCACATACGGATAGTACGGGCGAAGAACGAATTTATTCTGTAATGTGTAGTGCGGTCTGTTGTCCAATCGACAACAAATGGGTGAGCGTTCCTGGAGAGTCGCGTATCTCTACCGAACGTTCTCACGGGCGGTATAAAATCACGAATTTCCGAAGAACAAACAACATGAAAGTATCGATAGAACAATGACACACAACCAACATTACGACGGTGTTCAAGGGAGACAATATAATTGGATATCCTACCGTCACCTATCAACACCATCGCCCTCCTCTGGACACGGTCAAGTAGCTCCAGTGATGAAGCTGGAGCACCCGACCATATATGGGAGTTGTATTCCATCTTTGGTCTGATGTAGGTAGTGTAGATATTGAGAAGATCAGAGGGTGTGAAATATTTCTTACATCTTTTTAACAAGCCTAAACATTTGAAGGCATCTTTCGACACATCAAATACATGTTTTGTCCAACGAACATCACATTGTATTTTTATGCCAAGAACAACTAGATCATCTGATTGTTCAATATCTACACCGTTCATTAAAATCGACGACACCGTTGGATCAGTGAATCGCTTGTGAGACAACAAGGAGCACTGGGACTTACGTGCATTAAAATCTACTCTATTTTCTCGACCCCATTCAGAAATGGCTATCAAATCCCTGGTGACTCATCCATCAATCGCCTTTTATCCTAAATTTCTTGACGACTTGGTCTATGATGAGAGATAGTAGGCTGAAAATTGGTACATATATATTACTGACCACGAGCAAGATAAATATGATGCTGGAGTTTGAATTTTCGTGTAATGGGCAGTGGGGTGTGGCAATAGTGTTTTGAGAGGTAGTAGGCTGAAAATGGCTACATATATATTACTGACCACGATAAAGATCAATTTGATGCCAAAATTTGGATTTTCGTTTTGTGGGCGTGGCAAAGGCGTTTTTGTGGGCTAGAAGACTGAAAATTGGTATATGTATATTACTGACCACGAGACTGATAAATATGATACCAAAATTTGGATTTTCGTTTAGTGGGCGTGGCAATAGTGGTTTTTAAGCTAGAAGGCTGAAAATTGGAACGTATATATTACTGACCACGATAATATCAATATGATAAGATCAATATGAAACCTGATTTTAATTTTACCATTTGTTTTTTTTTCCTGGCGAAGCGGGCGGGGTTCAGCTGGTCATAGATAAAACAAAAAAGATTCCATTATTTTTGATTTTTGAGGGTATTGGTTGTTGACCTTCTTCTAATGTATCGATACATTATCAGAAAAACACGGACGAAACATGAGCAGGTAATAAACTTTCACAATGGACAGCCGTATATTTGGTATTTTTTAAATTTAAATTCAAATATCAATTTTTTGTTATTGTTTTATAAAAATGTGAACATAATATGTGTTTTTTGTTAGATTCCCTGAAGATGACCAACGATGTTAGTCGAAATATTGGGCAAAAATAAATAAATTTAAAATGAATATCACGTCGTTTAATTAGCAAAGAGCCGAACTACAAAAAAGTTGACTCATTTCCAATAAAAACAAAGACTCTTTACCTACAGTAAAGTATACATACTGAGAGTGGAAATTTCTCTGTACATTTTTTCCTAATCGAATTGGTGATGTAGCATAGATATTGTTTGAATATTGAATTATGGAAGATGAAATTATATTAGAAGTAAACAAAGCAAATAATGAAATAATAATTATTGGTGTATTAGTAATATTAGTGCTCAAATTCAATTTTCTTCTTGATTGCCTCCAGCTATAGCTACTCCAACTACTCCATGTTAGTATAACAGCGACGTTAACTGAAATATTTGATATTATCAATTATTTTTGGAGGTTGTAACAATAAAAGGATTGATATTTTTTCTACAATGAGTTGGCTCAATTTCTGTAAATATTTCCCTGTGCAAATATAGCTTTTTTCCAAAGGGTAAATATAACTCTGTTGATTCAGAAGTTATATTTATTTTTCTATTGAAATTATGACTGCCTTTGTTGTGGAATAGAGTCTTTGCCGAAGGAAATATGTATATTTTATTTCCTTAAGAAGAGAAGTTAAATTTTGAAATGCTGACACGTATTCCACGACTTTTTCGCACTGGAAACTGTGACTGTGGTTTCTTCACGCATACAAAAAATAAATCATTCGTTGCTATAATTTCTTACGACGACTCTTTTTTTTTTTGGCAAAATAGAAGTAATTTAAAACGCTTCTTTTCATATGGACACATTGACTCATTTTATATATGTTCTCTAAAAAAATATGATAAACTTTCTGCATTAAATACATATTGCCTTTATCCGTGCAAAAATTACAGCATTTCCTGCAGAAAATATTTTAAAAAATTATGTATTTCACTGGTCTTTTGTGTTCTTCGTTAGGCATCTCATCCAGTGAGTACAAATAATCGTTTCCCTAGAAAAATATGAGAAAATTTTCTATTGCAGATAGCACATCATTCTTCCTTTTCAATTCCTTTGAGTTCCGTAGAGCAAATATGAATAATCATCTCCGTGCATTCAAGTCTAAAAATTGATATGGACAAATTAAATTTTCTATATGTCTGTAAAATATGGAAATTATCGCCCATAATAAAGATCTGATTTAGCTCAAATTTTCATATGAAGCGTCTGGATTTCTATTTAAATTTTGTTTGTCAAATACGACTTCATAGTCGTTGATTCGAATGGTATCCCAAATAGTCAGAACGATTTGATTTTCCTGTCAGATTCTTTGGACTATAGTATTTTTAATTTAAATAATTTTTGGACAATTAAAGGACAATTTTCAATGAATTTGAGTAGATTAGACTTGAATTTCTATTTCGCTGGATTTACAACACTTTTACAAAATATTTTCTGATTGGGTCTATTTCATATCCTTAGATGTCGTCATATTTTTACTTTTGTACTATCCCTTCCCTTCGTGATATGATTCCACTTTCCCTGAGGACTTCATCTCAGCCAAGACTCTATAATTTTTCCCAGTGTATGTTTCTCGTGGCTGCACTTGTCTTTCCCTGAGTTTAAGGACCTCATTACTCATGTTTTTGTTTTTGTTTCACCAGCGCAAAACAAAGGATCTGAATTCTCACGAAAGTGAAAGTACGCATCACCACACATCGATCGACAATTGCGCACCCTACAGGCCGTAACGGTCTGGCCGACAATCGAGCGGCAGACAGGCCTATGATCATCACGATCTTGCCCAATTTTACTCGAGATTTTGTTGTTGTCCTATTGTGGTAAGCAACAACAACAACAACAATAAAAAGAGAAGCAACTAAAACCACAATCAATGTGCGTAAACAACAGTTAGTGTTGTTGTCTTACAAGGCTTGGTGGGACTCTTCTTTTGGGATTCAGGAAAACAGGGCCCATTGTGTTGCTGTTGTTGTTGTTGCTCATGATGTTCGAGGGTTTGAAGGGTCGGGACATTTTGACTTATTACCATGTATTTGTCAATATTGGACATGCTCACTGAAAACATTACAACAACACGAACAAAAACTAGCAACAACATCTACTCGGATCATGTACAATTTCCAAAAAAGGAATGTAGAAATAGAAATTCTAATGAGACCCGTGGCAATGGCATTTTGATTTCGATTTAATCGATTGGGAAGCCGAAACATAACCACCACATCGAACCTCAAACCACAAGCACATCTCACATACCACACCACACGTTTTGGGCCAAGGAAGGCAGGCAGCAGGTAAATTTCTTAAATCATGTTTTAAGTTTCTGCCGGTTTAAAAGCGAGTTGAGAGCTGGTGGTGGTGTTTCCTGCGCGCGATGTTGTTGTTGCCGGTGTTTGTGGCCCAGGCCTGCTCTACTCTGCTCTGCGCATGTGCGCTTGCATTTTAAGATTTCCAAAAACGTTTTAATGTTATTTAAGAGATCGATGCGATCGAATATATTCTCGTTTGGCTGTTGGCTGATATTGTTAGCAACAGTTGTGTTGTGCTGTGGTGTTTTTGTTGTTGTTGCCTTTAGGTCCAAACACCGAGGCATACGCTTTATGCATACTTAATTAATTGATTGTCATTGTTAACAAGATTTACTGAGCCATTAAAGCGTGTGTTAACAATTTTTCATAATGCTTTCCCCTCCCAAAATGTAAAAAAAGGAGCATCACATAAACGACGAAAGAGAGTAAATTTTAAATATTGACAATTCTTGGGAATTTTTAATCTCTTTTTGGGCGAAAAAGAAAACATAAACAAATCGATACTAAAAATCAAAGGATGTTGAAATTAACTAACAATCAAAAGTATATTTGACTTCTTTATATCTATAAATAAATCAAAATAAAATATATCAAAATAAAAATTTTAAAACATATTAAGAGAGATTTGTACCAACACATCATGAATCTTAACAATGAAATTTTAATATTCATGAATATTAAATAAATACAATGAGTTGAGTAAACGATTTTAAGAAAACATTTGCTTTTGTGTCGGTTTGGAAGATTATTTCAAGAGAATACCTGTTCGTGCAATAATTCTTAATGTAAAATATTTAAAACTTGAATATTACGCTCTGAAGAGGATCTACGAATTTAGTTCGTTATATACAAACGTTAACTTTCAGCAGTGCGAAGGTTCCCCTTTAACTAAAATGAAATAGAATTGAGCAAATTTATTTTAGAATTTCGTATTTTATTTTCGTCCAAGGTACTCTCATTTTGGAAATAATAAAGATCCGATTATTCCAACAAATATACCTAAAATTCATCATAACAGATAAAAGTGATGAACAAATTACTAGATTTGCAGATTTGGCATTTTTTTCCAAAAAAAAAAAATCGAATTCCCAAATTGGGAAGAATGTGTTCCAAAATTTGATATTTTTACTCAAATGATCGGAATGCATTTATTTACCGTTTTTATCTTTTTTTGATGAATTTTACTTTTTTTTAGAACTCATTTTTGAGAGATTTGGATTGGATTGACAAATATATTTGGGAAAAAATTATTATTAATGAGTCATCATTACTCTCACATCAGTTGTTTACCAGCTGTGAATCTAAACAAAACTGACCTCATAATACTGAAGAGTTAAGATTTTCCCAAAATATTGATTAAATTAAAATGGAGGCAGAAAAAATACGAAACTAATAATATTAACATAAACAAAAAACAAGTAAGGAAAGGCTAAAGTCGGGCTGGGCCGACTTTATGATGCACTCCACTTTCTATCGGAATACAATTCAATTCAGTAAAAAAGTGAAACTGGAAAGTTTTTTGTATGTTTTCTAATCACAGGCTAATATGACCTGGTCCAATTTGTCAAATGGAAAATAATATTTGTCTGGCTATCCATCTGATATCCACAAATCATGTGTATATGGTCTTCTTTAGGTCCAATTACGGAACAATGTAGAAAAAAATATTGGCTAACAAAAATCTAAATTCCCAAAGTGGGGAAAATATATTCCAAAGTTTGGTATTTTCTATATATATATACGCAGGGATGTGGTAATTGAGATTTTTGCATATACATTTTTTATACACTCCACGAGAGTATTATGTTTGTTTATCGGGGCTATATCCAAACATGGAATGAAGTGACTAACAATAAGTTCTTCTTGTTGAAGTAAAACGTGTTATGCTCAATTTTAATAAATTCTCTGAAAATATACGGTTTCTGGGGGAACAAAATTTGTATGGGAGCTATATATAAATCTGAACCGATCTAACACATATTTACAACAGGTGTTTCCAGTTGAAATATAAGGTTTTTTGCGAATTTAGAAGAAAATCTGTTAAAATATGTGGATTCTACAGCGGAAAAAATCAAATTGGGAGCGAAATTTGTATGGGAGCTATATATAAATCTGAACCGATCTAACACATTTTTACCACAGGTGTTTCCAGTTGAAATATAAGGTGTTTTGCGAATTTTGAAGAAAATCTATTAAAATATGTGGATTCTAGAGCGGAAAATTTCAAATTGGGAACAAAATTTGTATGGGAGCTATATATAAATCTGAACCGATCTAACACATTTTTACCACAGGTTTTTCTAGTTTAACTATAAGATGTTTTGCCAATTTTTGAGTGAAAAGGGCCAAATCGGGAGTAAAATTCGTATGGGGGCTATATCTAAATCTGAACCGATTTTCATCAAATTAAATAGCGTTCGTCCTTGTCCCAAAAAACTTCGTTGTGCAAAGTTTCGTTTGGTTCTGGCTACAATTGCGACCTGTATCGTGATTACAACAATAGATGGACAGACGGACAGACTGATGGACTTTGCTAAATCGACTCAGAAAGTGATTCTAAGTCGATCGGAATACTTAACAATGGGTCTATCTCGCTTCCTTTTGGGTGTTACAAACAAATGCATGAAGACATAATACTCTCGTGGAGTGTATAAAAATTGATGCAATTCCGATAAGCAAATCATATCATATAATTAATTTTCCTCCGTACTCGATGAAGTTCCTAACTTCGACTCGAGAGAAACAAGCTCAGATGAGTTAACTTTCGAATTGAAGGAATATGTTAAAGAGTTAAAGATAAAAAATCTGCAAAACCTCCTCCACAGATCAATTGATGAGGTATTGATATTTCGATCTTATGATTATACATCTCTTGAATCTTGAAAATTTATGAGGTTTTTTGATTGATATTCAGAATGACTCCAAGAGTCGGGTATTTGAAAAAAGTATTTGCAAATAATTGTATAATTAAACCTTAAGCCTCAAGAGAATTTCTTTCAGAATTTTAAGCTAAATAATTTAAATTTTTTAATTAAGAAATTTTTTAGTGATTTTTTAACATTGGTATGTATGATGTATGTAATTCAATGGGAAATAACAACAAATAGAATAACAAAAATAAAATAAAAATCGTAATGGTTTTAATTTTCAAACATTGTAAATTTATTTATCTCATAAGTTTAGACTGAGCCTGAAAATTATCTTGCGTATATTTGAACCTTTTGAATGATCGCGGCATAACAGAATATTCTGAAACCACCACGAACTGAATCGAACATATTGACTCTTAAAATAAACTATTAAAATAAAGATAGTTTAACTTTATATACCATCGAAACAGGCGATGAGTTATGGCTCAAAGAAATGGGAAACGATCAATAGATTTTGTTGTTTGACCTATAACCGTAGTTAATATCAAATCGGGGCAACTTCCCGAAATTGTTTCTTTGAATATCGGCGAGGAATTCGATAAATATTGATTGTGTAAGGTGGTGATTGTTCTGATTTTGTGAAGTAGAAATGATTCTGGGCGTATAGCTGAGGTAATTAAAATAAAAACGCTTAAACACATTCATGATAATTAATACTAAACACTTATTTCTTGTCTCTACAAGTTTTGTTTCAAAATCACCGAAGAAATATTTTCCACTAAAAATATTTGTGACAAGTAGTTGAAGCTCGTGTAGAGATGAATCTCCCAATTGATCTCCCGCCAATTTTTAATCCAGAAATAAAATTCGAATGACTAATATCATTACTTGCTCTTTTTGCCTTGGCGCCAGCTTGTTTTTTTGCTTAATGCTATTGGCCTTTCATAACACTTAGTGCAATTTTCCCCGACTTTGGCCTTTCATAGTACTTAGTGCAATTTTCTCCCGAATTCCTAGAACAAAAATTGTCTTTGCATTAGGGATTTTACGATTTCTTTCACAAGCATATTTAATAAATAAAAAAGCGATTTAGAGAGTTTAACACTTCTTTCGCATTATACCGAACGAGAAAAAAGACGCTGAGCTGATCGTAAAATAAAGATTTTTTTGAAATGAACGAAAAAAGAGAATTTTATGGTCGTTTCCCGGCAGAGATAAACTAAAGCGACATGTTCCAAAAATGTTCCATAACAACAACAACTTCAACATCTAAAGCAAATTTAGCTCATTATTATAGGCAGTTTCCTTAGATAATGTTTTATTGGCTCGCAACTACCTCAAGGTAGGTGGTCTCTCTGGAAATTTCTAGCACACGTACGTACGGCGCACAGATACTGAGTCGGTCGGTAGGTTGGCTGGTTGGTCGGTGGCTTCTGTTGTGTAACCTCCGCCCGCCCGGCAATTTAATGCTTTATTTACCGCTGCCCCGAAAACATCTTCCGCCTAATGGAAGAAAGGGGTCGGCCGGTAGATGTGATGCTGTTGCTATTGCAACACTGCACACTGCTTCCATAAATTCGTGTGTTTGTGTGTACATTATTAACCCATTAAACTTCCGATTTTTTTCGGCTGTTGCTGCCGCTGTTCGCCTTCATTTTTATGTTGACACCACTCGGCGTTAAACTGATGGATGATAATGTTGCCACCGAAATGGAATCGGATGCTTGGAACGTCAACGAAATACTGCCATCCTTGCATTTTCGTTGAACCAAAAAGAACAACAACAAAAAACGATTTGTTTTCGTCGTCTTTTTTAATGGCATCTCGTAAAATTTGTTTAAAAGTCACACAAATCGCATTGAATTCCCTTCGAAGTGAATGCACACAAAGAAATTGGAAAGGCAATCGTTGATTGCCTCTGATAGTCAACATAAACTATCGAAATTGGCGGCATTTCTTTCTAAAGCCTCGGCACAGGTGATGGTTATGGTCCAGCGAAATGGGAAACGATCCAGAGATTTTGTTTTATGACCGTAGTTAAGATCAAATCGTGGCAACTTCCTGAAATAGTTTAGTGATTTTTGATGTCTAACGTGGCAGAAATCAAAAGATATTAAATATAAAGATATTGGGTTTTTATCTCCAGGAAATTTTTCTATGAAAATTTTAGTGAAAGTATCGATTTCAGAGATGTGACTCTAGTGGGATCTTCATAAGAGGAAGTAAAGTATAAAATGGCGCCCAACATAGATGAATTTTTCCAAAATGAATTTTTGCTCCTTGCCCTTTAAAGATCAAAGATCAATTTGACTGTAAAATGGCGCCCAACATCAATGAATTCTTAATATAAATTTCTTAAATTCGTATGTTCATTAAGCTAAACAATCGATAATTATAGAGATGTTATGAGATGAGATGTTTTGAGTGTTTGAATAATAGTTCGTTAAATTTTAATTTTTTATTCTAGATTCTTCTATTATGTAAACTGACCAAGTTATTATTTTCTACATTTTCTATTAAATATGAGAATTTTTGAAAGATAAATTAGATGATTTTTTTAACCAATGACCTTTAGATCCACTTTGTGCAACTAGAATATGACCAAATGTATTTTATCTTTAAATATTTTAGCCCAAAATTTTTGGGAAAAATAATAATTTTTGTAAAGAAACGAGAAATTCGAATGAATTCACAGGCTTTGAAATGGCGCCGAACGTAGCATATATATTCTAGGGTTCGGTTTTTACATCTTACGACTTTAGCTCAAAATATTAGACATATATTAATATTGGATATCTATATATATAAAAGAGTTGCGTTACTGACTGACTGACTGACTGACTGACTGACTGACTGACTGACTGACTGACTGACTGACTGACTGACTGACTGACTGACTTATCATTGACCAGCCCCCAGACCAAACGGCTGAAGCCAGGGTCATGAAATTTTCAGGGTAGTTCCCAAATATGACGTAGACGTCGACTAAGAAAGGGTTTTACGAAATTCGTACTTTTAGGGGATAAAATGGCCCAAAAAGGGATAAACATCGAACCTTCGTCCTGACTAAACGGCAGTAGCTATAAACATGAAATTCGGTGAGTTCCTTGCAATGACCATGCAGACGAGCTACAAATAGGGATTTTTTGAAATTTGTACTTTTAAGGGACGAGCGGGACAAAAAGGGATAAAAATGGTACCAACTAAAGTATTACAGCTAGAAACGTAAAATTTGGTATGTAAATTCCTCTGACTATATAGTAACGACGTAAAATTGGATTTTTCGAAATTGGTACTTTTAAGGACGAGCGGGACAAAAAGGGATAAAAATGGTACCAACTAAGGTATTACAGCTAGAAACGTGAAATTTGGTATGTAAATTCCTCTGACCATATAGAAACGAAGTAAAATTGGATTTTTCGAAATTTGTACTTTTAAGGGACGAGCGGGACAAAAGGGGATAAAAATGGTACCAACTAAAGTATTACAGCTAGAAACGTGAAATTTGGTAAGTAAATTCCTCTGACCATATAGAAACGAAGTAAAATTGGATTTTTCGAAATTTGTACTTTTAAGGGACGAGCGGGACAAAAAGGGATAAAAATGGTACCAACTAAAGTATTACAGCTAGAAACGTGAAATTTGGTATGTAAATTCCTCTGACCATATAGAAACGAAGTAAAATTGGATTTTTCGAAATTTGTACTTTTAAGGGACGAGCGGGACAAAAAGGGATAAAAATGGTACCAACTAAAGTATTAAAGCTAGAAACGTGAAATTTGGTATGTAAATTCCTCTGACCATATAGAAACGAAGTAAAATTGGATTTTTCGAAATTTGTACTTTTAAGGGACGAGCGGGACAAAAAGGGATAAAAATGGTACCAACTAAAGCTAGAAACGTGAAATTTGGTATGTAAATTCCTCTGACCATATAGAAACGAAGTAAAATTGGATTTTTCGAAATTTGTACTTTTAAAGGGATAAAAAGGGATAAAAATGGTACCAACTAAAGTATTACAGCTAGAAACGTGAAATTTGGTATGTAAATTCCTCTGACCATATAGAAACGAAGTAAAATTGGATTTTTCGAAATTTGTTCTTTTAAAGGGATAAAAATGGTACCAACTTAAGTATTACAGCTAGAAACGTGAAATTTGGTATGTAAATTCCTCTGACCATATAGAAACGAAGTAAAATTGGATTTTTCGAAATTTGTACTTTTAAGGGACAAAAAGGGATAAAAATGGTACCAACTAAAGTATTACAGCTAGAAACGTGAAATTTGGTATGTAAATTCCTCTGGCCATATAGAAACGAAGTAAAATTGGATTTTTCGAAATTTGTACTTTTAAGGGACGAGCGGGACAAAAAGGGATAAAAATGGTACCAACTAAAGTATTACAGCTAGAAACGTGAAATTTGGTATGTAAATTCCTCTGACCGTATAGAAACGAAGTAAAATTGGATTTTTCGAAATTTGTACTTTTAAGGGACGAGCGGCACAAAAAGGGATAAAAATGGTACCAACTAAGTATTACAGCTAGAAACGTGAAATTTGGTATGTAAATTCCTCTGACCATATAGAAACGAAGTAATATTGGATTTTTCGAAATTTGTACTTTTAAAGGGACAAAAATGGATAAAAATGGTACCAACTAAAGTATTACAGCTAGAAACGTGAAATTTGGTATGTAAATTCCTCTGACCATATAGAAACGAAGTAAAATTGGATTTCTCCAAATTTGTAGTTTTAAGTGGCGAGCGGGACAAAAAGGGATAAAACTTTTACCAATTTTACTATTACAGCTAGAATCGTGAAATTTAGTGTGTAAATTCCACTGATCATATAGCAGCGCAGTAGTTTGATTTTTCGAAATTTGTACTTCTAAGGGGTGCGCGGGACGAAAAGGGATAAAAATGCTGTACAATCCTGTATTACCAAATAAAGTACATATTTTTAGGGGAGCAAAAACACATGTTACCTATAGTGATTTTTCAAAATGTGTACTTTTTGGGAAAGAGGTGCAAAAAGTTAATAACTGGCTGGCTGAATCTAGAAACATGAGATCGAGGATATAAATGGTTGTAATTTTTTGTTCAAAACTTAGTAGAAAACTATACATACGAAGTAGTTCAGCTAAAATAGTGCATATCGACAAACACATTCCTTTGACTGTGTGTGAGTGCTAGCTTATATGAGCTTACCAAATTACTATTTTAGATTTATCTATATCCACCAAAAGAAAATTAAATAAATACTATCCAAAAACAGAGACGGATAAAATTAACGAATAACTTGCCTTTTCGCGTGCGAAGCAGCGGGTACTGCTAGTATATTAATATATCCGTAGCTTAGTTTAAAACCACTTTAAAAATTAATTTATTTTCTTTTTACTTTAAAATATCACATATTTACACTAACTTTCTTTAATATTTCCTTTCTTTTTCCACGAGGATTTAGTCATTTTATTTTCCATAGGCTCCTCATATGAGGATGTATGTTGGAAAAATGGCGTCCAAAGTGAAAGTATTACGCCAACACAGAGATGAGTGAAGCCCCCTTTAGAAATCACGATTTAATCTATAATACCCAAATTTGAAAAGGCCATGTTGAACGTGATTTTTCTAAATTTTAAATTTAAAAATGCACTTTAACGAAAATTGTATAAGATGAAGCAAAAGAAGATTTTTTTTCAACTTGCCAGCTTTAATTATGGTTTGCTTCTTGCTATAAGGAGTTAAGAAGGTATGAAGTAAGAGGTCACCTCATAAAAGGAAGAACCTTGAAAAATGGCGCCCAATGTGAGTGTATGCTGGGTTTCTCGCCTTTAGAAATCCAAAATACCAACACTGAAGTTTTTTGTTTAAAAATCCATCTCAAGAAAAAATTGTCTAAGATGAAGTGAATATTTTTTTCAAAAAGGCCGAGCCGCTGGAATCTGGTGAACAATGTTCAAACTTTAACAAAGGTTTGCTTCTTGTCATTAATAATTAAGATGCTCCAAACTAAGAGCGTTCCTCATAAAAGAAGTACTTTGAAAAATGACGTCCAATGTGAACGTATTTTACAAACTTAGAAAGACCTGTATAAATTTAGCCTACAATACCTAAATTAAAACTATGTTCTCCCACATGCAATTATTCTGCGTAAAAATCCATCTCAAGAAAAAATTGTCAAATAAGTGAAATTTTTTTAAATTCGGAGTCTCAGCAACATGGCACTGATGGTTTGCATTAGGGAAAGGTGGCCGAATTTTTGTGAATATTTTTTCATGACAGGCTACCTTAAATCAAAACATTGTAATGATTTTTTAAAAATATGCACTCCATGTGGGATCACTAAATGCTCGTTATGCCTTTACGCAATACGCATGGTTGGTGGTCTATATCATCGATATGGTTTGAACCTTGTTTATAGGGAAAATAGCCTAAAAAGTCAACTGGAGAATGTTGGTGCTTTAAGTGGTTGTGAGGTGATTTAATTCTTGCCTTTAAAGATTTTTTAAAAAAGCCTTTCAGCAACAAAAAGGCACCCAATGTTGGTGTTTAAGCTCCTCAAGGTAGATTAAACCTTGTATTTGGGGAAAAATGCCCAAACATTGTGAAGATTTTTTCAAAAATACGAGTCACTATAAAGTGACACCAATAGATTTTTTTTGTAAAACAACTGAACAATGAATTTTTCTTTGGAAAATTCTTACCATAAATATTTTCTCGCATATAGAATATGTTGACCTTATTAAATTACTGCAGAACAACTAATATATAATATGTGATGGATATTCAAAGAAGTGTTAAAAGTAATAAATGGAACATACAGTTTAAACACTGAAAGAATTAAATTCATAATATTTATGATTTTGTCTTAACCTCGGTGAAATTTTTCATAAAAAAGTCGCCAAAGAAACACTGCATAAAATGTATGAAACATATTTCATATTTCTATGAAAAGTGTGATAGAATTTCTGAAACATGTTTTAGAAACTATGAAATGCAGTTCTTCATTCGATGAACTTTTGTCATACAAGTTTATTATTCATAATATGATTTATGAAAGTTTTCATAGATTTCATAAAGAAACTTTGTTAATTTTATGAAAAAGATTCAATAAATATTAATAATTTATACTGAAGATTCCAATATAAACAAAAAAGGTCTGACTTGTCGTCTAACCAGCGAGAGTCTTTGCTATGAATATGTCTTTGACCTAAATCAGGGTATATACATATGTCAGAGTTAACAGAGCAGAAATGAAATGAATTGCTAGCATTAAATTGAATAAAGTCGACTCAGTAAAAATGTAGTTGTACGTTATGAAACATTTCATAAAAACTATGAAATTCTTCATATATTTATGGAGACATTTCATAACACAAATATTTTTTTGGTTATGACATAATTCATAATTTTTAAGAATTTTGTTTTTAATATAATGAAATCTTTCTTTGATGTTATGAAACTAAGTTTCACTAATTTAACATTTTTTAGGAAATATGTAATATTTATGAAGAAATTTATGAATTTTTCATAAATAATTAGAAAAAATCACTAAATTTATGAAAACCTTTTTATGAAATCGATTCATAAAATTCTTTCAGTGAAGGGATGGGTTTATTTTTACTTTTGAATATAAACGTTTTGTCCATCAACAGTCAGTTTCTTAAATGTAACTGTCTATAAAATAGAACACTGTTAACATTTTCATGGAGTGTTAAATCAAATTTTCAATTTTGTTCCTAATTTTATGGGATTTTGTACCACAAAAAAAAAACATTTTTTTGTTTCAAAAAAAAAAAAAAAAAATTCTTTGGAGACTGCTCCTAAACCACTGTTTCTATGTGAAATGCACAACATTTGCAGCTATATTTGTTACTTACAGTTGAACATATAAGCGGGTGTTGTGGGAATTGTTCCAAAATGACACTACTAATATTAAAATAACCTTCCATGAAAATTTAAATTTTAGTAATAAAAAATATTTCTTAATAACGTTTTCGAGTTTTTCCCTTCGGAAAAATATTTGTTGAGTAGTGTAATCATTTCCAAAGCTCCAAAAAACATTGAACCCTTCACATAATTCAGTCTGCTACTAAATGGCGCCCAACGTGGATTCATTCTCTCCACATGAAGTTATTTTTATTTATCCAAAGTTTTGGAGTTGTTTAAACTATAATGTCCTTCCAAATACTTAAGTGTAGAGAGCAAATTCCTCTTTATAATATCTAAAAACAAGTCTCTCTATTTTCTACATATATTCATTACATATACATATATCATGCAATCGTCCTATGTTGCACATAGAAAATTCATTAGCCCTTGCATGTTGCAATCAGGTTTCCCCTCGAAAATCTAACAAATACACTTGTTGCTTCCTCCGATAGATGGGAAGCATTCCAAAAAGTTCCGTCAAATTTCCCTTTAAGCGGAAGTGGAAAAAATATTTAAACTCTTTCTTTCCGTTGAAGCAACCAGACTGTAAGGAAAAACTGGCATCATTAATTTTGATTTGCCACAACAAAATCTTCAACAAATACCCCCCTAATGATCCCAAATGGACCGAGTCAAATGGGAATGGGGAAGAGAACAAAACGAAAATATTTGATTAAAATCGTTAACAAATTACCGACAAATCACAGCAATCTAATGATTAATTATCTCACTCCCAAGCAGACATACTCATTCAGACGTACGACGACTCAATACGCTCCACAAAATGTATGGTAATAATTGGACACCAAGTAATATCAAAGGCTGGCGGGCTATACGAACAAAATAAAGAAAAACAATTACCCAAGACATGAAATAAACTCATCATAACCTTGCCTCCAACTCCCAGAGAAAAAACAAATAAAAACGTAACAAAACAATCAAATTCATACATTTGATGAGAAGGTCGGATGGCCAGCTCATCATCACCAGCCAGCTAACCAGCCACCTCATTCGATATCTGGGCCTGCACATACTCGTACGAGTGGGAATCTAACAAAAGAACATTTATAAGACATAATCTATCACCTGTCAGTACCTGTCATTCAAGCGTCACATATGCGATTGACAGCGTCAGCTACTCAACACAGTGTGTGTGCGTTGCCCTCCGTCTTCTTCGGGGGCTGCTTCATCACTTTTTTTCTGGGTGAGGTTTGAATTCAAATTGCAGCAGCAGCATGTTGCAAGCAAATATGTATGTTGATGTTGTGCATACAACATCTTGTAATAGCTGTTCGAATACGACCGACGCAGGAGGAATCAAATGAAGACATCTTCGCCTTCATGTAGCCATCCGTCATTAATCATGTGATTAGTTAAGTGGGTGCTGCTGCTGCTGGTGTCTGAGATGTGCGTTTGCGTTTACTAGATATTGGAAACAATTTTGATAAATCGTTGTGGAACGGGTATTCGGCTACACATTCAATTAATTTTGGACATGCAAAATTTAATAAAAGAAATACTATTTGATGGAAATTTTCCAAAACAGAAAGAGGGGGAGGTTCTAACATAACATGGCATTGGCAGTGTCCGGGAAACTATTTCATTATGAAGGAGGGCAACTATTTCATTATGAGGTAGGTTTTTGGAGAAAACTCTGTGAAGGATGTGTAGCGGCGCCAGAAAAGAAACGATCTTACAACGATTTATAAATTAAGGCAATTTCTAAAACGTCATAATACGGAATTTCGAAAAATACGACCCTCTAATAACACTGTCCTACAGCATTTTTGGAACAGAGTAGCGACAATTCTGTAAGAACACGTTGCGTAGATCATTTTTGTAGAATACATTTATAGTCCAGCTGGTATGAGTTTCTTCTTACAGTGTGTCAAAGTTTTGATTTTTTGATCGAAGGGACCTTTATAATTGAAATAATGCTGTAAGTTAATTTCTCAGAGAACTCTTATTGTCAGATCTATATTGTGAAATTTTATGGGGATCATTTTTGTGGAAGTTATTTACCCTCTAGTTCCTCTCTTTATTGTTTAATTTGCTCTTTTTTTCGAGAAAATCAAAAAAGTCATTTCAAAAAGGACATTTGAGGATTAAAATGTTCTACTAAAAAATTTGCCGGAAATTTTCAGTGGGGGTCACCAAAGACATCAAAGTTTTAAATAAAGCTCTTCACGCTTAAGTAGCAAAATTGCACGCCAACTTATACGTATAAATTACTAGGGTTAAAATTAGTCCACGTTTCTTGGAAGATCTCTCTTTTTCGATAAAAAATGTGCGAATTTCGATAGAGCACGGTAAACAAAAAACACAAATTCTATATTTTTCCAAAATTTTCATATTCGCGGGACAGACTAGTTTCCGAAACCCGGATAAGGAAGGATAAATGCAATTGCAGCCGCGAATTTTGCAACAATTGCAGAAAGAAGAGTCAAATTGACCCATAAAGAGAGTAGCTAAAGGTTAAGATCTTCCACAAAAATGATCCCCATAAAATTTCACAACATATATCTGACAACAAGAATTCTCTCAGACATGAACTTACAACATTTTTTCACTTAGTATAATGCTTCTCAAGACTTTGTTGCATCTTTATTTTATCGAATGCAATTTTTTGTACAAATTGAATGATGATATTTATTATTTGTCTGCTCACCTCATATATAATAATTTATAGCCCGGGACGGCGGCTTTCGGTTATTGAAAAATTGCTGCAAAGCCAACTTTTCCATAGGAAGTGCAAGAGTTTTCTCAGCACTGAGAGTGGTTTCGATGACAGTTCGATACTATGGTAGCGAATTTTCTTAATAGCAACGACCTCGAACTCGTTACTGTGCTAGGAAAAAGCCAGTCTCAATAAAATATTTCTGTGGAATATTGATAAGTATTGACACTTCCGAAAATAAAGTGCATTATAAAATGGCGCCCAACTCGGGTAAGACTAACTGATGTTATTACCCGTCGGTATCACTTCATTAACGAGCCATGTAAAGTTGCTCTAAAATAATGGAATGAGCTTTCTAGGAAAATCCATCCGATAGAAAATTTTGTTTTGATTTATAGTTTAAGACGATTTCTGTGCTTCACAAAGATGATACAGCATAATTAAGTCGACCCACTACTAATTGCCGCAAAATTTGGATATTTTAGCGTCAGGGGTTTCCTGGCCCCTTTGTTGAAAGACGCAAAAGGAAATAAAAAAATCTCAAAAAATACATCGCATTGAAAAATTGATTTTGATTCACATATAAATGAAAAATGTATATATAGTGGTGTATATAGAGGGTGGGCCATGTAACATCTCAAATTAGAATCGGCTATAAAAAAGAACTGATTATTTTTTTTTAATTTCTGGTTTTATTGGAATGGTTGACCTCTGTCTTTAATAATGTAACAAAATATCATTCATATGACTACCACGACAGGCTCGGCAGTACCTCATCTGATCAACCCAATAATACCGCCAGCCCAAAATCCACACCAAACAGTGACTCGTTGTGGATGCATTGGCTTCTCAATACTCACGTGTGGGTTCTCTGAACCCCATATGCGGTAATTTTTCTTATTGACAAAGCCACCGAGAAGAAAATGAGCTTCATGAAGGCTGAACTGAAGGCCGATCTCTTCTCGAAAATTTTCCAGGTAAATTTCTTACAGTATGAGTTAAAGATTCACTACTTTGGAAGGATTGTATAGCGTCCCATTTTGCAAACGTCAAACATAAACCTGAAAATAAAAACTAATGTTATTCTACCTTTCAAAGTCAAAGTAATCGGTAGTTAAAATTTTAAATGGCCCATCCTATATTTGTGAATCAGCTAAATGATACTGGGACCGACTACTAATTGGCGCCCAACGTGGGTGTTTTAGCATCACATGAAGGTTTCCTGGGTCCGTTGTTACATTTTCCAAAGGGAAATAATCGCTCTAGTTATTTTTCGTGGTACTTGTTATTATCCAGTTTATTTATGTACTAACAAAATTATGAAGGGTTAATCAAATATGTTCTTCATCTTTGCTCTCCACCTTTTATACTCTCTCATAAAAGGTTAACTTCATCACCACAAGAAAACCTATAGCAAACTATGCTTTGTGCCACATTATCTATTGCAAAATCAAAACCGCAGATGGAACCTTCATTAATAGATTCGCCATAGACTAGAACATGTTTTTGCAATATTTTTACCCCGAGGGCATTCACAATTGATTTGTCACAAAAAGGCCACAAAGCGCAAAGGAAAAACAACCAAAGCAGTTCATCTGCCACACGTTGTGCCAGAAATCACGATCATCATGTAACATTTAAAGATTTTCCGCTCTCAAAACCAAATCAATACTTTGAAAATCAGACAAGAAACGACGCCGCCGTCAAACTGGTGATAGACCAAAAAAAAGGTGTTGCGGCAACATTTACATTTTGCTGACTCTTTGCTTTTTATAGACATCGAACGTGATTTAGATGAAGTTTTCGATGGTGATCTGCTTTCAGTGAACTTAAGATGTTTTCCTAGAATCACTGGTTCGATGCGCCAAGTGTCGGTGGACACGCGTCTAGCTGATCTAGTGTGTCGCCGTCGTCAACGGCGTCAATGAATGTTAAAGGCAACAACATGGCTAAGAAATCGAATCGAAATGCAAATTATGGCCTCTCCAACGTTGTTGGCCTTAACAAATTGTTGGCCAACACCAAAAGAAAGAACAGAACATTAAGTATAACAGCAATTGTAAATATTTTTATTTTGTTGCTTATACAAATGAATTCGTTGTGGTCACAGCCAGAGCAACATCAACGCCATGCCATCATCATCATGAGCATTCATTCATCCAGCCATCCTGCCGATCATCATTCTAGTGTTTGTGTGTAGTATGGTCAAAACTCTTGACCGATTATTGTTTTTCTTTGTAACCGCAAAAATTTGTTGCAAAGAAAGAAGAAAAAATATTGTCTTTTTAATGCGGTTTTTATGTGCGGTAAACGGCTATAAAACTCATTATTTTCGAACGCAACAATCATCATTGATGGCTCTGGTATCGGCGGCGTTGGGGATGACGCTGTCAATGGGTGATGATGATGATGATGATCACTATGGTGATGACGTTAATGTCTCCTCTCGTCTCGTAATGTTGGTAAAAATGTTTACGTTTTCGGTACTTTAAAATAATCATGTTAATGGCCAACAATCACGTGACACGGTTTGGCTAAAGAAATTTTCTGTTTAATTCTGGGAAAAATATTTTTGAAGCGAATCGACATGAATCGAAAACTGATTTCTGTGGAGTTTTAAAATATGTCACAGGCAATGGAAAATAACAGTTTTGGAGGCTCATCTCTCAGATAAAGAACATTTCCATATATAAAGAGTAAATATTGTAAACAATTTCGCTCCCTCCTCCAGAACCTGAGATGGGAGAAGATTTAGTAAGTTTCCTGTTCACAACTAAAGTTTTGGGGCTTCTTGAATGCCTGATCTATGTTAATAAAATCTTTAAACTTTATCTCGATTTTTTATTATTACTATTATGCATAGTATTGTACATCCCATATATCATTTGTCGGACTCGTATCGTATCTTATGTCTTCCCTACCAAGTGTTTAATTACAAATTAACCATTTCCTGGTCAAATTGTCCAAATTCCAACGATTTCGTTTCTTAGACGACATTTCTTCCTCTTCTCCATTCATTAAGATCAATGACAAACACTGATCATTAGTCATAAATTTAATGCAGTTTTTGTCGTCATTCATATGCTCTTTTGTTGTTGTTGTTCCTTCTTCTTCGACGGCGTCCGCTTTTAATTGAATGTTTGTCTATCACAAACATGTAGCAAGCATACTGCATATGCACAGCAACATATTTTTATATGGACGAGTATGTCGCCGAATATGCTGCTGCTGCCTCTGCTGTTTGTTGATGCCTCATCCTCCTCTACCACGACCTTTTTGACATTTGATTAATTTAAATATGGTATCGTATAACATTCATATGGACGATCGTTTAATTGAATCGATGAGTATTGCAAACACTTTATGCAGCATATATGTTTATAAGGGTGGACCTTCAGATGGGTGGATTTTTATAATTCTCCGGAAATTTTCTATCAATAATATTGAGCAACTGTCTCATCATTAAACGTTGACTGGAGCAATTAGATCTCTACCCTTCCTTCAATTTCATAAACCCTTTTGGAACTGCGAATCCGTAAAGACTCTGGGAACTTCGTTTTAATTAGCATAAAGGTCCGAAATGAACTGATTTCATATGCCTTTAATAAGCGAACTCCTTCCACATGTTTCCGATTTGATTTTAGCTGCCTAATTTGCTGCTACCTTAGGTTGACTTCACCATCTATAGGATTGACCATGATGGAACGCAATATCATTCATATTACTACCACGACTGTTCGGCTCGGCATTACCTCATCCGATCAACACATTTTTTCAGCAAAGCCAAAAATCCACACGTATAGCATCCCATTTTGCAAATGTCAACTATAAACCTGAAAATAAAAATAAAAATAAAAATAAAAATAAAAATAAAAATAAAAATAAAAATAAAAATAAAAATAAAAATAAAAATAAAAATAAAAATAAAAATAAAAATAAAAATAAAAATAAAAATAAAAATAAAAATAAAAATAAAAATAAAAATAAAAATAAAAATAAAAATAAAAATAAAAATAAAAATAAAAATAAAAATAAAAATAAAAATAAAAATAAAAATAAAAATAAAAATAAAAATAAAAATAAAAATAAAAATAAAAATAAAAATAAAAATAAAAATAAAAATAAAAATAAAAATAAAAATAAAAATAAAAATAAAAATAAAAATAAAAATAAAAATAAAAATAAAAATAAAAATAAAAATAAAAATAAAAATAAAAATAAAAATAAAAATAAAAATAAAAATAAAAATAAAAATAAAAATAAAAATAAAAATAAAAATAAAAATAAAAATAAAAATAAAAATAAAAATAAAAATAAAAATAAAAATAAAAATAAAAATAAAAATAAAAATAAAAATAAAAATAAAAATAAAAATAAAAATAAAAATAAAAATAAAAATAAAAATAAAAATAAAAATAAAAATAAAAATAAAAATAAAAATAAAAATAAAAATAAAAATAAAAATAAAAATAAAAATAAAAATAAAAATAAAAATAAAAATAAAAATAAAAATAAAAATAAAAATAAAAATAAAAATAAAAATAAAAATAAAAATAAAAATAAAAATAAAAATAAAAATAAAAATAAAAATAAAAATAAAAATAAAAATAAAAATAAAAATAAAAATAAAAATAAAAATAAAAATAAAAATAAAAATAAAAATAAAAATAAAAATAAAAATAAAAATAAAAATAAAAATAAAAATAAAAATAAAAATAAAAATAAAAATAAAAATAAAAATAAAAATAAAAATAAAAATAAAAATAAAAATAAAAATAAAAATAAAAATAAAAATAAAAATAAAAATAAAAATAAAAATAAAAATAAAAATAAAAATAAAAATAAAAATAAAAATAAAAATAAAAATAAAAATAAAAATAAAAATAAAAATAAAAATAAAAATAAAAATAAAAATAAAAATAAAAATAAAAATAAAAATAAAAATAAAAATAAAAATAAAAATAAAAATAAAAATAAAAATAAAAATAAAAATAAAAATAAAAATAAAAATAAAAATAAAAATAAAAATAAAAATAAAAATAAAAATAAAAATAAAAATAAAAATAAAAATAAAAATAAAAATAAAAATAAAAATAAAAATAAAAATAAAAATAAAAATAAAAATAAAAATAAAAATAAAAATAAAAATAAAAATAAAAATAAAAATAAAAATAAAAATAAAAATAAAAATAAAAATAAAAATAAAAATAAAAATAAAAATAAAAATAAAAATAAAAATAAAAATAAAAATAAAAATAAAAATAAAAATAAAAATAAAAATAAAAATAAAAATAAAAATAAAAATAAAAATAAAAATAAAAATAAAAATAAAAATAAAAATAAAAATAAAAATAAAAATAAAAATAAAAATAAAAATAAAAATAAAAATAAAAATAAAAATAAAAATAAAAATAAAAATAAAAATAAAAATAAAAATAAAAATAAAAATAAAAATAAAAATAAAAATAAAAATAAAAATAAAAATAAAAATAAAAATAAAAATAAAAATAAAAATAAAAATAAAAATAAAAGTAAAAATAAAAATAAAAATAAAAATAAAAATAAAAATAACTAGTAAATCAAAAAAAAAATTTTTCAAATCCATGCTTTATGCAAGCAGAATTCTATTGGGCCTAGAAATTCTTTTTTAGTTATCTTTTGTAGAAGGAAAAATTACTGCGTTATCAGGAGCAGAAATAATAGATTTTTAATTTGTGGTTTGTATGGGAGGTACCACGCCCCTTTGTCCATTCCCGCTCATATTTGCAGCAGCACTTAAAAAATGCACACCAAACCGACGTACCAAATTTTGTTCAAATACCGTTATCAGGAGCAGAAATAATAGATTTTTAATTTGTGGTTTGTATGGGAGGTATCACGCCCCTTTGTACAATCCCGCCCATATTTGCAGCAGCACTTACAACATGCACACCAAACCGACGTACCAAATTTTGTTTAAATACCGTTATCAGGAGCAGAAATAATAGATTTTTAATTTGTGGTTTGTATGGGAGGTATCACGCCCCTTTGTACAATCCCGCCCATATTTGCAGCAGCACTTACAACATGCACACCAAACCGACGTACCAAATTTTGTTTAAATACCGTTATCAGGAGCAGAAATAATAGATTTTTAATTTGTGGTTTGTATGGGAGGTACCACGCCCCTTTGTCCAATTGGTCAAATTTTTCCATTTCCTTGTATTGTCATCGAAAATGATTAAGTGTGCAAAATTTTAGCAAAATTGGTTGAGAAAAAAGTTTTCAAAAATTGATTTCAAATTTTGTGGCACTCAAACATATATAGAAAGTAACCTTATATAAAGCATGGAAAAAATAGCCAAGTCCCTCTTCTGATTTCAAAAAGGACTCAACTTATTTCCACAGAATAAAAGTACATCGGTCGTTTAGCTTTTGGTTTTGGATCCTCTGATAACTCAGGTAAGACCCTCCTAATTATCACTGAATTAACCCTGAAAGTCTTGAAAAACTTCTTTGAAAGTATATTACTCTAAACAGTAGTTCCCTTTCTGGGAGTTTAGTATTAAAGAGCTCCTATCTCACTGATTGAGAGAATCTCTCCCTAGCTTCTTGGAGAATTTCCGTGAAATTTTTTTATATTTTTATTGTCAGATCCACCCTAATCTTTATGTGTACATATAAACCATAAACCATCTGATCCGATGTGTTATTAATAACATCACAACACACACAGTCACACACACACTCGCGCGCAAACGGAAAACTGCAGTAACCAATATTTTATACTTATTAATAATGTTATTAAATGGAAACGCTCACAGCGGCGGACGGACTTTTTTATGGATGGGATGAAGGCAGAGACGGCGGATTTACGTTCACCGAGGGATCGTTGCATGTACGCGCACTGAATTGAAAGAACTGACAAAGATCACCATCATATTTTCATTTAGTGCGGATCATTGACAATCGTACTCATCAATTATAGACAGCAGAAGACAACTAACTACACAAGTACGAGACAACGCCGGCAAAGAGAAGATGCGTGTCCACGATGCGTGATGCATGTTGGCTGCACAAATGTTTACACGATGTCATCCCCTTCTTGGGCTAGAAATCCACATCTACATACGATGTGGTGGTATCATTGCTTGCCGCCGCCGCCAATATGCCTCTTTGCATTCCGTTTCCAGTTTTTCGAAAACTCATTCAATAAATTTTGTTGTTGGTTGGTTTTCAATTAGCATTTTGTTTGACCATTTCCAGCAGCACGATTGATGTGCTGGAGTGTTGGAGGACAGTGCTGGCAAGGGCTGAACTGGACTGTGCTCGACTGTCTGATGGCTGGATGAGAGATGATGATGATGAGCAGGCAGTCCCATATACTTCGATATCCAGAGACAGGCACACTCACATACATATATGCCATAAATAAAGAAATTTTTTAATTAAAACTGACATTTTTCAATAAATGAAGAAACGAAGTGTTAATCATATCTGTAAATGATCACAGCCATAATATGAAAATAATAACGACATCGTTATTGTGAGCAAAGCAAAAAACAAGCGGCATAAAGAGGGCGTGTGAACATTTTTATGGGAGACGTATGAGCGCAAAGTTAAAAATAACTTAACTTTATAGACAATAAATAAATTTAGATCCTGATGGCATATTAAATCGAACAGACATACGAAGACATGAGAAGTTTATGCTGAGCTAGGGAGTGGATTTGGTTAGAAGATGGTATATTTTTCAGAAAAATGGATCCTTAAGAAGAACATTCATTTCAGGTAATACAAAAATCATATAGCGCACAGGTCATTCAGTCTCAAGTACACTGAAAGAATTTTCCTTCTTAATATTTAAGAAGCGATTTTATAAAAGGTATTTCATAAATTTATTGAAGTTTTTCTTAATTATACACTCCACGAGAATATTATGTCTTTGTGCATTTCTTTGTAACACCCAACAGGAAGCGAGATAGACTCATTGTTATGTATACCGATCGACTTAGAATCACTTTTCGAATCGATTTAGCAATGTGCGTCCGTCTGTCTGTCCATCTATTCTCGTAATCAAATTGTAGCCAGAACTACATGAAACTTTTCAGAACAAAGGTTTTCGGGATAAACGCTATTTAATTTGAAGTAAATCGCTTCAGATTTATATATAGTCCCTATACGAATTTCACTTCCGTTTTGACTCTTTTCGCGCTAGATACCACATATTTTAACAGATCTTTTTCAAATTTGCCAAAAAATCTTTTGTTTTCAGTAGAAACACCCACGTTGAAAATGGATCAGATCGGTTCAGATTTATATATATCTCCCATACAAATTTCGCTCCCAATTTGACTTTTTCCGTTCTAGAAACCACATATTTTTATCAGATTGTCTTCAAAATTGGCAAAACATCTTATTTTTAAACGAGCAACACCTGTGGTGAAAATAGGTGTGATCGGTTCAGATTTATATATAGCTCCCATTCAAATTTCGCTCCCGATTTGACTTTTTCCGCTCTAGATACCACATATTTTGTCAGATTGTCTTCAAATTTGGCAAAACATCTTATATTTAAACTAGGAACACCTGTGGTGAAAATGGGTCTGATCGGTTCAGATTTATATATAGCTCCCATACAAGTTTCTCTCCCAATTTGAAAAATTTGGCAAAACATCATCATAGAAACTCCTGTGGTGAAAATAGGTCTGATCGGTTCAGATTTATATATAGCTCCCATTCAAATTTCGCTTCCGATTTTACTTTTTCTGCTCCAGAAACCACATTTTTTAACAAATCTTCTTCAAATTTGGCACAATATCTTATGTTTCCACTAGAAACACCCATGGTGAAAATATGTTAGATCGCTTCAGATTTATATATTGCTCCCATATAAATTTAGCTCCCAGCTTGACTTTTGCCGCCTCAGAAACCTCGTACTTTCAGAGAATTTCTTCAAATTGAGCATAACACGTTATACTTGAACTGGAATAGGTTCTATTGTGCAAGTGGGTCACATCATTCCATGTTTGGATATAGCCCCGATATAAATATTCTTCTCAAATTGATAAATTGGGTCAGGTCATATTAGCCTACGATTAGGAAGCATACAAATGAGTGTGGTTCTCCTCCTTTCAATTAGCAAAAACAAAGATTTCCTTCTTAAGAAGAAATTAGTTGATCGAATTAGCTGAAATTCGAATGTATTACCTTCAAAACTCATAGAAAACCAATCAAACGATCACTAAGCAACAACACAAAAAAATAATAAATAAAAGTCCTTCCCGTTATCAATTTTTTACCGAATTGAATGGATAGAATTCGGTGAGAAAGTGGATTGTATCATATAGTCGGCCCCGCCCGACTCCAGCCTTTCTTTACTTTTTTTCTTTCTTCAAAAACATTTCAGATTTCATAAAATAAAATTGTTAGTTTCATAAGATCAAAGATCTAAACAATTCTTTAGATTATGAAATATGTCATAACCAATAAAATATTTGTGTTATGAAATGTCTTCATAAATATAATGAAGGATTTCATAGTTTTTATGAAATGTTTCATTTTTAGTGTGTCGACTTTATTCGGTTGAATTCTAGCAATTCTCATTTGTCCTCTGTTAACTCTGACATAAGCAAGTACCCTGATTTGGTTCGAAGACATATTCATTGACTCTCGCAGAGATGGTGTGTGTTGATTAATTAGTCAACAAGTCAGAAGATATTGGAAATTTCAGTATAAATTAATAATATTTATGAAACTTTTTCATAAAATTATGAAGTTTTTTTTTTTAGTTTTTTTCGATCGTATTTTTTGGTCCGTAATCAATATTTGATTTGAACTGGGATATTGTCCTGCCTCAAGACCATTTTGCATCTATATTTAATAGAATGCAAATTTATTTACAATTTATTTACTTGGCTGCAGACTACCACTATCATGATTTCCACCCTGTCAAAGGTTTTGTCAACTGGCTTCGCAGCAACTTTTCAACGTCAAACCCGGCATCTTTAAGGAGATGATTCTCACAAACGAACGAGAAGCATAACTCACTTGCCGAATATGTGTTTAAATCGCTCCAAGTAATAAAGTACAACCTCGATTTCATGTTTATAGACACAGCCGGCCTCTTTTTGGACCTCTTTCCCAAAAAGTATACATTCTGAAAAATCACTATAGGTAACATGTGTTTTTGCTTACTAAAAACTTGCACTTTATTTGGTACCACGTTTATGCCTTGTCGTCCCTCATTCTCCTTGTAAGTAAATTATTTTAAATATTCAGCTATGTTCCGCGTTTACGTAATTAAAGGGTTATGTACCATATTTTCCCTTTTTGTGCCGCTCACACCTTAAAAGTAAAAAAAAATACATATAAAATTTCACGACTATAGCTGCAGTACATTTGTTGGTACCATATTAGTGCCTTTTGGTCCCGCTCGCCCCTTAAAAGTACAAAAATGCATTTATACTGCGCATTTACGTTGTCAGAGGCATGTACACTAGGGCGTACCTCAAAAAAAAAGTTCGCCGTACACCTTCGAATATGAAGTATTATTGAAAGGTAGTTTCAAAAAAAAAATTTTTATTTTTTTATGCCGAACGTAGGGGTCGCGCTTTTACATTTTTCTATATAACTTGTATTTATAAACGGATTTTAAAGTGTGATACATCGATGTTTTTGTCTCGACGAGGCCGATTTTTTTGTCTTTGAAGTCATTGAGCTCAAGCACCCCCTTCTGGTACTTACCCATCATTTCTCAGTTGCTACTACCCTAATGTACCACTCTAATAATCGAAAATTAAAGCTCGCATAAAATCATGAATCATGTTTGAGCTCAATGACTTCAAAGACAAAAAAATCGGACAAAAACATCGATGTATCACACTTTAAAATCCGTTTATAAATGCAGAAGTTATATAGAAAAATGTAAAAGCGCGACCCCTACGTTCGGCATAAAAAAATAAAAAAAATTTTTTTGAAACTACCTTTCAATAATAAAGGGTGATTTTTTAAGAGCTTGATAACTTTTTTTTTTAAAAAAACGCATACAATTTGCAAAATCTCATCGGTTCTTTATTTGAAACGTTAGATTGGTCCATGACATTTACTTTTTGAAGATAATTTCATTTAAATGTTGACCGCGGCTGCGTCTTAGGTGGTCCATCCGCTTAGTCCAATTTTGGCATTTCCACGTTTTTGAGTAACAGAGACCCAATTGGTGCGAACGGCGACGAATCGAAAATTGGTGGTCATCATTAACACTGGCCGATACAGCTGCGATATTTTCTTCAGTTCGCACTCTACGTAAACGTGTTGGTGGTTTAATGTCCAACAATGTAAATTTGGTGCGAAATTTAGTCACAATAGCCCGAATAGCCGCTTCAGTGGGTCGATTAAACTGACCATAAAATGGAAGCGCGCAATGAACTTTCTTAACAGAGCACGCATTTTGATAATAAAATTCAATAATTTGCAAGCGTTGTTCGTTTGTAAGACGATTCATGATGAAATGTCAAAGCATACTGAGCATCTTTCTCTTTGACACCATGTCTGAAATCCCACGTGATCTGTCAAATACTAATGCATGAAAATCCTAACCTCAAAAAAATCACTCTTTACTTCATATTCGAAGGTGTACGGCGAACTTTTTTTTTTTTACTTGTAACCTGGTACGCTCTAATGTACACACTAAATTTCACGATCCTAGCTGTAATACCAGTTGGTACCATTTCTATCCCTCTTTGTCCCGCTCACCCTTTATAAGAACAAATTAAAAACAGAAATAATTTATATTGCGCTTCTACGCTGTCAGATGAATTCACACACTAACTATAGCTGCAATACTCTAGTTGGTACCATTATTATCTCATTTTGTCCCCTCACCCAAAAATGCATTTATACTGGGCATCTATGTGGTGAGAGGAATTTACATACCAAATTTCACGATTCTAACTGCAATACTTTAGCTGGTACCATTTTTATCCCTTTTTTGTCCCGCTCACCCCTTATAAGTACAAATTTCGAAAAATCCATTTATGTTGCAAGTCTACGTTGTCAGAGAAATGTAGATTGATTATCATGAATATAGCTGCAATACTTAAATTGGTACCATTTGTATCCCTTTTTGTCTATTGCCTCCCTTAAAAGTACAAATTTAGAAAAATCCCTATTTGTAGCTCGTCTGCATGGTCAGTGCAAGGAACACACCGAATTTCATGTTTCTAGTTACTGCCGTTTAGTTAGGAAGAAAGTTCGATGTTTATCCCTTTTTGTCCCATTTTACCCTCTAAAAGTACGAATTTCGTAAAACCCTTTCTTAGTCGACGTCTACGTCATATTTGGGAACTACCCTAGCCGTTTGGTATGGGGGCTGGTCAATTATAAGTCAGTAACTCAACTTTTTTATATATATAGATACTGAACTTCTATGAAAAAATCGAATGAAAAACTGCGTTTCATAGTTTCTAATGTGTCATAAATTCTATTACATTTTATGAAATGTTTCTTTGGCGATTTCATAATTATAATTTTCACTGAAGTTAATTAAGGACAAATCATAAATAGTATGAAGATAATTCATTCAGTGTATGGTCTGATTGGATTTTGTGTAGGATCTCCAGTTGATTTTTGTTCCTTCGAGATATATGTGAGCCTGTTATGTATAAAAATTTCCTATTTCCCGTCGTTCCAATGTGGAGGATACATATTTATCAAGAATTCCGGAGCACTTTCACAGCCTGCTCTGTAGCCATTCGTAGCGTAATAACCTTACGAAACTACCAATTAGCTATATGATTTTCTAAACTATATTCATATGTCGACGATATTACAAGGTTCGCCATAAAACTATGACTTTTAGTTAAAAAACTTTCACGAAACTAATATTTGCTGTTTTCGTAACGACTTAAAGCCGTTAGTTAAGCGCTATTAAAATAATTAATTTTTGGTTTATTAAAGCTGAACTTTTACCCTGCCGAATGAAAGACGAAAAATATAAAATAGGTCTTCTTCTCTACCATGGCGGCCGGTTGGAACATGTGTGTTAGCAACACACACACACGCCATAATAATAATTATTAAAGTTTACCTCAAACTTGAGTTTAAAGTTAAGGTTTTGTGGTATGTCTGCGTATGTCGACTGTGTGTGGAGGAAAAATGGCGTTAAATTGCTATAATTATAATGAAATTTGTAAGTAACAAATATTGCTACTGTTTGGGCACCCTGAAATGCCAAAACTGACGAACTCTGAAGATTTCTTGCTACTCCGAAGTAGAATTGGACTCTCCTTGATGTCGTCGTTGTCTCGCAATTTTCGCCAGATGATCATGGGGTATGCTCTGGCCGTAGTCTGAGGTTAAACCATTAACGAAGAATGATGAAAAACAAACCAAGAAAATAAATAAACAAACAAAAAATAATAATAATGATAATTTAGAAATTACCCGAACGTGGCACAATTATTATTAAGATTTGCCAGCAACAATGACTGTTCTTTGGCCGGTATCTGTAATATTGCAATTTTGTTGGTTGAACGTCCATCTTCCCAACCAACAATAAAATCAGGAAATATGCACCAAACATATTTGCATTTATGCGGCTTTTATACAATTTATTTGCAATTTTCAATTCAAATTAACTTCTGTTGCAGCCCCGTTGATTTGGTGCCTCACTGGCCCCATTCAGCAGCGTTTTTGATTACTTCATTTGCTTAATGTGATCTTACAAAGGCAAGAATGAGGGACGGATGGAAGGATGTCTGTCTCTTGGTCTTGAGCAGAAGCCTTTTGGCCTCATTGTGTGGTCTTTCGATGAAGAGTTAAATTGAAATAAGTGAATAAATCGATCACGTTTCAATAGTTTGCGGTTTTCAGCATTGAAACGCAAATTTCGATTTAAACTGTGGAAAGTCTGGGTGGTCACAGCAACATGGAGTTTTGGGAATATACGACCAAAAAGTTTAAAATAATAAAACTACATTTATCAAACCAATGATCGATGTGACCCACTTCCAGAGCTGAGGTTTCTTCATGATCAATAGTCTCATCGTTGGCCTGAAAATAAATGCATTACAAAATTTGGTTTATATCAGACTTGTTAACCTGAACTTTTAATATAATCTTTAGATTTCATGTTAAATAGTCTTATCGTTGGCCTGCAAATAAAAGCTGTACAAAATTTGGTTTAGATCCAAACTTTAAGTAGAGGTTGGCCCATTTAAAATTAGAATCGGATATAAAAATACTGATTATTTTTTAAATTTTTTGCTTTTATTGGGAAGGTTGAACTTTGTAATTTAATAATGAAATACAATATCATTCATACTACTACCTCGACTGGCTCGGCAGTACCTCATCCGATCAACCCAATTTTTCAGTACAGGGCCTAATGATACCGCCAGCCTAAAATCCAAACCAAACAGTGACTCTTCGTGGATGCATTGGCTACTCCATAGCCACGTGTGGGTTCTCTGAACCCCATATGCGGCACTTTTGCTTATTTACATAGCCAACGAGATAAAAAAAGAGCTTCATCTGAAAACACGAAAATTTTCCTCGTAAATTTCTTACAGTTTATGTTAAAAATGCACAACAATTCACCCAAAGATCCCTCCCAACTGTTCAGAGATGTAGAACAGCATCAGATAGTCCCATTCTGACCACACATGCGACCAGATTACAACCTCCGGTCTACACCATGGTCATACACACCAACCAACCGATGACTGGCTGACTCTGGACATACTCAGTGGTTCCGCACTTGGCTTGAAATGAGACCCATCAAACCTCTGCTATCTTTGGGTCGTAACACCCAGCCGATTCGCAACTCCACGATAAGCCGAACATTTTGCAGAGATTTTTGTCCAAATCAAAAACTCCACAAAACTTTCCAACCGATCAGACTGACGAAACTGGTCAAACGTCTCTTCCACCTCTTCAGAGTTGTACAACAGATGATAGTCGCATCCCGACCTCCCATGTGAACAGACTACAGCCTCCGGTCTACCCTGGCATGTCACACCAACCAATGACTGGCTGACTCCGAACATACTCCGCATATAATTTGTGGTTGAACATCTCAAACATCTCCTATCTTTGGTTCGTAGCTCCCAACCAAACATTTTCCAGGGTAATTTGTCCAAACCAAAACCTCCACAAAACAACAGATCAGACTGACGAAACTGTCCAAAGATCCTTCCCAACTGTTCAGCTTTGTACAACACGCTAGAATATCGCATTCCGAACACCCATGTGAACAAATTAGAGTCTCAGGTCTATCTGTGGTCCTTCACACCAACCGAAGACTGACTGACTCTGAACCTACTCTCCATACCATTGTGGACTTATTCCCCTCTTTTGATCCGAGTACCTCCTACGTCTGCTTCTCTGAGTATCATACCATATAATAGATTCGTAATTTTATTCTATTCCATTAATTTATGTAAAACCACAGATCAAGACACAGACTCCTCGAAAGATATCAAAGAACTTTATTTCACTATGACCATATATATGTCCAAATTTCCCACACTTTGGACCGAGGTTCATTTAAACCTCTGCTACTCCATATCACAGAGATATCGATACGAAACTCCACGACAAGTCAAACCGTTCATAAGGTTTTTGGTCCAATGCCGTCGTTTTCAGTGACTCTGGTACTACCAGCCTATGCTACCAGACTCCGGTCAGAACTAGTAGTCGGCTATTCACTGCCAACTAATCGCAAACTGATGTCTGACTGGCAGGTGTATCCGTCTGTCGAAAATCTGCTGGACCCTTAGACATTTATGGTCAGACCAGTGTCATGTGATCTATCGTCGACCAAAGTTTTATGGAACATTGTAGTAAGGTCTCTGCCATTCCCAGGTATGGTTGCTAAGAGTTTATTTAGGGAAGGTGTTCTCAGCCTCAACCCTGGAACTCTAATCGTAAAGATCAATAGCTATGAAATTTTATTGGAACCCCGGTAATTTATATGTTAACTTTCGCTATCGTAAAGATCAATAGCTATGATATTCGATTGGAACCCTGGTACTGTATCTGTAAACTTTCGCTATTGTAAAAATCAACACCTATGACAATTTTTATTGTCAGGCATCAGGTTAATCCAATGCCACAAGACCTCATCACCTTCGGAATTCATCGAGGAATGAGGAATTAATTTAATTACACAGTCATAAACTCCTACAATCTCATAAAAAAATCGGTGCTTTCTTCTGCCCACTAAATTTTTATAATGAGGACAGTTTCCCACACCCACATGGTACGTGCCAATATCGAATTCCCGAAATATTTGAGTGTGTCATAAAATGAACGCCATAAGTAGTTGGTCACCTGTAGAGCAGCGCGGTAATTCCATACCATATGATTGCTATCCCACATTTGTCTCTTTGTCACAATGACATCTATCTTGGATCCATATTCCCAACGAATCACTCCATATAGACAAGAAATGACCACCAACATAGACAAAGGTTAACAGCACCTACACTGAAGCGGCAGACCACGGACTGCAAACTGCAGACACGGCAGCAGACGGACGCATTGCAACATATTAATACCACTTGTAAGCCAGTCAGCCAGTCTAACTATCATCCGCCACCACAGAAAGAACACACATAGATGAACCACCACGCTCTCCCGAGAGCTCAGAGAGTGATCTTGGCCAAAGCAAGGTAAGGCCAGGTAATGAATGTCTTTTTAATAACAGTGACAACGATCGCTACAAGCATTCCCGGTGTGGCGGAGGAATCACCAGCATCCAGTGGTACCGGTACCGGCACCAAAATAAACCGTGTTACATATACCGCCGCCGCCCAAGTCAAGGAGGGAAACCTAAGACGACGACGACGATGACGACGCTTTCGATGTATTTACAAACGACAAAGATGAACAGCAGTCGAATTGCAATCGATGCAAAGCCATGGCTGTTATGGAATGGACCAGGGCGAAGAGTTAGCGGAGTATGAGGAGGCTGGTGGACACAGGCCTACGCATAATAATGTATGAATACGATATAAATGAGTGTACAGACATGAACATGTTGCATGTGAAACCAAATGAATTACCAGATTAATGGACAAAATAAATCACATTATCGCTTCTCCAAAAGAAGCAACAAACAACGCAGACGAAGACGAAGACACCGCTGCTCTTTAGAAGACCACAGGGGAGAGACACCACCATGCCACACCACACCACGCAGCAGATCGTAGCAGAGCACTCGACGACGACAACGACGACTATTATGCAAAGTAATGCGAGAATTTATTGAACCTTTAACAGGCCACTCGCTACCACACAAAATATTGTATAGTGTGCGAGTAATACACTGGACCATCATCATCATTGGCCGGTTAAAAAAATGAAATACTCTTTTGTGCGACCTACAACGGAGGAAGGCAAGTATACTTAGTTTTGCAAATCGTTTGCTATATTATTCGGCTATATTATTGGGAAGGTGGTTTTGTAAGAGGTGCAGGAAGGAAAGAGAACACAAGTTGAGACATTGATGTTAGGAGTATTTCGACCGTGAGATATTTTCAGGGATTTCGGAAAATATAGTTTTCGACCACGGTTTTAAACATTTGGGGTTATCTCTCAAGAATACTTTGCTTCATATTGACTTCCAAGACCAATGACTTCAATTTCCTCCAGAAAATATTCCACTTCTAGTTTTTCGACCACGGTTACAAACATTTGAGGTTACCTCTCAAGAATGCTTCGCTCAACTATTGACTTACAAGTCCAATGACTTCAAATTCCTCCTGATATTGTTTCAAATATTTGAGGTTATCTTTTAAGACAAAAGATTTCAAATGCATCCAGAAAATAGTCCAGTTCTAGTTTTCGACCATGGCTTCAAGCATATGAGGTTTTCTCTCATGAATGCTTCGCTCCATATTGACTGCCAGCAATACATCAAAATACTCCAGAAAGTAGTCCAGTTAAAGTTTTATCATCTTATCTCTCAAGAATGATTAGCTCCATATAGACTTCCACGCAAAAAAAGCTTCAAATTCGTCCAGAAAATATTCCAGTTCTAGTTTTCGGCCACGGTTTCAAACATTTGAGATTATCTCTCAAGAATGTTTCGCTCAAATTTTGACTCATAAGACCAATGGCTTCAAATACGTCCAGAAAATTGCCCAGCATATAGGCGATTATATCACAATTCATTGCCATCGAGCACATTCTTCAATATTAGCATTGCTTCCGAGCAGACCAGTAGTAAATCTCTTTCTTGTTGAATCCAATATTATTCCGGGACACGTTCAGGATCTTTCGGAAACATTGTCGAGATCGACTTCAACTTTACTGTTTTTTTTTCATTTGTAAAGTAGTGAGTTTGCTAGAGTGCATCGTTAGCTGTACCCTCCTGATGAGACAATTTTACATTTCAACAAATCAACATTTAACTATATCCTTACAGTGCTCTTTCCAACCTCTAAACAACTAATTTACAGTAGGTTAGATTGAAAAATGTGAGTCACGTTCCTTTATCTATAAGATATAATACCGACTCATGTTCCGGAGCATAAACATAATCCAGCAGGTGGGCTTATTAACTAAACTTTAGGGTCCTGCCTCGAGAAACCAATTGCTTTGCGTTTTAGCCTTGTCTTGTCTTGTCCTTCCCCAGACACTGTATATTCGTGGGGTTTGGTCTCTCCATAAGATCTAGGTCTATATCGTCCATATTCGCCGCGTCCAGTTCTTGGGATGATACAATCCAATCCCTACGTTCGGACCTCGCATATACTGTTGGCCTCTCCATGAGATCTTGGTTGTATCGTCCGTATTCGCCGCGTCCTGAATCAGTTCTTGGGGTGATATAATCCAATCTCTATGTTCGGACCTTGATTGTATCGTCTGTAATCGCCGCGTCCTGAATCAGTTCTGATATAATCCAATCCCTACGTTGGATCTCGCATATAATTTCTTCTCATTATGCAAGTTGACCACCCATATAATGGGTCTCATCCCATTCACAATTCGTAGCTCTTTCCAAGGTTTCCATTAATATTTACCAAGAATTTTAAACTCTCCTCGGATCAATAGCAAAATACGCAAGACCTGGTGAGTCTCAGTGAATGACTGTAATCTAAGTCGGTATCAATCCAACGCTTTTTAGGCGACAACCCTAACTGCTGCACCTCTTCCATTCATCCAACATAACCACAACTATATGATACGGACCACAATATTAATGTCAATGCTCAGTCAGGTTATCCTTACTTCCAGTAGTACTTCAATGGAGAGATAGATCAGTTGTCATTACTGAGACTGTAAAGGAATCTGCAATGGATCCTGCTCTGGATATCTTGAATGGAGACCTGGATTTTCCAAATTCTGCGGAAGGAACGGGAGATTCAATATTGAATCATGCTGAAGTCGACATTTTAGGTTCTCCTTACTTCCTGTAGTTTTTGAAAGGAGAGATAGATCAGTTTCCATTACTGAGGATGAAGGAAAGGGAGAGGATAGATAGTCCAGTTTGGAGTTCAAGTTGGATAGGAAGCTGCAATGCCAAAATGCCTTAATTGTAGAGTTTTAGTATCCAACTATTGAGGAAGAAAAGAGAGATTCAATGGACCAGAAATCCCTGTGATATATTATTTCCTTTAGTACCTTGAAGGGCGCAGTTTTCTACTATAGAAGTTGGAAAGGAAGCTTTAATAGTTCCCAATTACCGGTAATATCTTGAATGGAGAGCTGGATTTTTCAACTACTGCGGAAGGAAAGGGAGATTCAATAGATTATAAATGCCTGTTATATCATATTACCCTTAGTACCTTGAATGGAGTAGTTTTCAACTACAAAAGTTGGAAAGGAAGCTGAAATGGTTCCCTATTACCCGTGATATCTTGAATGGAGAGCTGAAGTATTCAACTGCTGTGGAAGGAAAGGGAGATTCAATGGATTATAAATGCCTGTGATATCTTGAAGGTTTTGGTTCTCCAATGTTGTGAAAATTATAGTCGCCGCAGTGGCAACAAATGACACGGCTGAAAGTATAAGCGCTCAACGGTAAGTATTTCCATTCTTCGAACGACGCTACCGAAAGAGCCGTTTGATTAATAGATGACTATAACATTGTGCTGTACCGTAAAATTTGGTACATTTGACTCCCCTAGATTGGTGGGAGCTAATTTTATACAAATTTTTCTTTTTTATGGGAGCCCCCATAAGCATTATAGAGATTCTATGAACTTTTCCCTTAAGGAGTGGTAAAATTAATGGGGGTCAGTCTTACACTTACCTTATTAGTATTATCTCATAAAAAATATAAAAAGAAGGCAAATGTATGGAGGCCACCTTAAGGTAGGTCATACATTTGACTCCACTAGGGGCCTCCTTGGGGCAGATAGAGTGATGGGAACAAATTTTATAAAAAATAATTTTATCATGGGAGCTCCCTTAGCGAGGGTGATAGGGGGTAAGTTTGTTGGAAAAAAATGTTGGGGACGGAAAATTAGTGGATGTCGATCTTACATTTAACCCAGCTAGAGGCGAATCCGGGGCAGTTTTGGGCCTTACTGTCATAACAAATATTATTAAAAATAAAAAAAAAATTGTATGGGGACCACCCTAACGATTGACGACAGGAGGTAGGTATGTTCGGAGAAAATGCGGGCGTTGAAAATATATTGGGTTATACATTTAAATTCACTAGCGGCCTTCTTGGGCTAGTAAGAGCAATGGGAACAAATTTTATAAAAAAATAATTTTTGTATGGGAGCTCCCTTAGCGAGTGAAGATAGGTGGTTTGTGTGTTCGAAAAAATGTTGGGAAGGAAAAATTAATGGGATCGGTTTTACATTTAACCCCTCTGGGGACGACTCCGAGGCAGTTTTGGGCTTTTTGTGTATTTTCACCCTTTTTCCCTCACATTTGTCACCGATGAGCGCCCTCTTATACTCACCCTACCACACCTACCACACGCATTTCTAGGCTCATTTCTGAACCTCAGAAAATTAGTGGTTCTAGCATATGAAAATCGAAATGTCGTGCACTATCCCACTTTTAGTCACATGTATGTTCGCCAGCCTTTCTCTCAAACTATCCTTCCATATATTTACTATTTTTTCGTACATTTGTTATGATCGATGTTATAAAGCAAGGGCATCAGATATTCGTTTCGACCTAATATATGAATGATCTCACTTGCTCCAAGCTTTCTATGCTGACGATGTTGAGATGACGGGAGAAGGGATTCCTCCACCAGCCACGGAGGCTTTGTGCTCTTTGGTCGATGTGGTGGTGGTGGCAAGGATCCAAATGAAATGCTTGTTGTTCTTGCTGTGGTTGTGGCAGTGGCTGCGACTTTGGCTTTGGCTGCTGCTGTTGTTTTTTCGTTGTCGTATGCAAATGCTACAAAGACAAATCACACCTTTTGGATTTGTTGAACAAAATAAATCTCGTAATGAGTTACGATAAGCGTACAATTTCGACAGCCAAACAAATCACCTGCAATTGATCTTTTTTTTTGCAGAAAAAAAGCACACACACAGACATCCAGACCGTAAATACGATATTAATGGCTGAGAGAGCCGGGTATTTGTAAGTGGTCACAAAAGGAAATCCATAAGATTAACTGACATTTATTGACTGTTTTTCAAAGGAATTTCTGGTCGTCGTCCCCCACCCCTCCTCTTCGCACGCGGTTTGTAGCGCAAATAAAACGATAAATGAGATCAGTGATCAAGCGACCGACTGGTTGGCAGGACGGGCGACCGACCGGTTATTGTGATTTTTGGTCGTTGTTGTTGTTGTTGGTGGTGGTCAAAACAAATGTTGATCTTATAAATTCACTCATTACAACTATTAATTTCTTAAACTAACACCATGTTCTCCTCTGGGGTCCCTACGTTGCGGCCGACCTACCGCAGCGTTTTAGATCCTTATAGATTTCATGCTGGCCGGCCGACTCCATAGCGGGCTCCCTGCAAAATTCTTGGCAAACAGAAATAATCGCGCGATAATAATCATGACAGTCGTCTATAGTCAATGCTTACAAATGACATTTGTCTTGTAAAAGACTCTATAACGTCGTTCAGCTTTTTATTGTTGCTTTCGCTGGGGCTGTCTAGGCCAAGTTAGTGTTGTTGTGCCGCGACCACTTTTCTGGCAACGCTGGTGTTGTTTATTCATAAGAATCTATCTATATTCCATGAAAATAATAAAATCAAAACCAGTGGCTAAATTGCCATAATAAGCCTCTGGTTTTGTCCACCATCAGCACCAGCCAGCACCAACCAGTCAACCCAGAATGGGTTCTTCTGCCTCCACTGACAATGAACTGAAGGTTCCTGCTGCTGCTGCTGCCGCCGTTGATGTTATTGCTGGCTGATGCTGTGTGTTCCGTTTCATATTCTCCGGACCACAGTTGGTGGGCGATCATGTTGTAGGAATGTGTACTCGGTAACATTTGTGATCGCACACCGTACGGGCCGGTGCAGCAATTCATAGGTGTTTTACAGACATTATAAATTTTTGACAGTTTGGAAAAATTGCCGGGTATTGTATTGACCCCCCCATTGTGTGATGGCAGGCACCACCAGCACCAGCCATTCAACTGTAAGCCCTAGTCCAGCCATGGTTATTCGGATGTTTATGAGGTGCTGTTTACGATTGGTTTTGTAACACGAGCCAACACTGTGTGTTTTATTCCTCATACAATGTGTTATTGTTCCTCGTTTTATTTGTCTACCTCGACAGCAGTTCCTTTTCCTTTTGCTCAGGTTAACTTGCCAGTTTTAGCATTGTTTACAGGCTGTCCATCCTCTATGATGTTCTGAAGGGCCACAGCGATAGTTCAATAGAATTGTGCACAAAGCATCATTGCCTATGAATAAATTCCCGAGAATAAATGTTGCCATAAAAAGCTAAGGTTTTAAATTCAATCGACAGAAAACATAATGATCATATAATGGAGGAAACCATAAGTGTTTACGGCTTCAGGAGGTTGGTAGTGGGCATAGGAATAGAGACAATAATAGACGACAGTGTATGCTAAATGAACAAAATTCTTCTATCAGCTTTATTTCCAAAGGCGAGATTGACAAATGCATATATACGATTTTGGGATATTGATCTTTTATAATATACATATAGTAACTACAACTTCTCAACTTTCAATTATAATTGATTCAGGGACTCCCAATCGGTGTGGATGTTTTGACTGTTTTTGGCTGAATATTGTAGACCTATTCTAAAGGCTCTGGCTTCTTGTCAGCGTGAAAGTTGGTCCTGACACCATGGATTTTGCCAATGTTAGATTTGAGGTTTCCTATCAAAGCCTTAGAAAGTAAGAGCCTTAGGAAGCAGTCCCGCCGCAATACGTTTTCTGGTTCCTCCAAAAAAATTTTGCGAAAGAATTCGCCAAACTATAGTTCATACACGATCTCACTGAAAATGCCAATGAGATCATAACTGGAATCGTCAACTGTTTCGTTGCCATTGAACAATACCTACCCTAAGTGGCTCTGGCTTCTTGTCAGCCAATGTTCCTATCAAGGCCGTACAAAGCAAGAGTCAACAGTTGCAACTCCCACCGCAATACGTGTTCTGGTTCGTCCATAATATTCTCCGAAGAATTCGCCAAACTATAATTCATTCTCGATCTCCTTGAAAATTTCAATGATGCACCGCACTGAGATCCTAACTCGATTTGTCAACAGTTTTGTTGTCATCGAAGAAGAAGTCTGCACATATTTCACTGCATATCAAAGTCGATATGCGATATGCATCAATATAATAATTCGCCAAACAATAGTTAATTTTCGCACTGAAAATGCGAAAATTACCAGATTGCGCTATCATTTTACAACATATCAGCTTCAAGGATGAAAAGACTTCGAGACATAACTACCTCCTGCTCCACACCACCGAATATGAACGGGTCTTTGTTGTCATCGCTCCTATTGATTTAATGTGCATGGTAATACCAATCCGTGGTGATTGTCTCTCTTCATGAAGACTAATCTCGAGGTACTGGTTTAGATTATATAAAATCTCACATTTACTTCAATTACTTTCAAAGATAGGACCCTAGATGATATCCAATTTCGTAGCCGCTCTCACGAGAGCGTCAAGTTGTGCCTTAAGGCACCGTTTTGAATTCGTATCTACTTCCTCTTCTTATGTCCTCTGGCTACCGGGGTGGCATGGGTCCTTAAGAAAACTTCTTCATCTAATTCAATTCTTTGCTATATTTTTCACATCGTTTACATTTGTTCCACAGTTCTACGTTTGAAATTGTCTTTGGCCATCTAATCTTAAAGATTATCTTAGACATTTGTTGACAAACGTCTGAATCTTCCTCCTCCGTCTTGGGATGTAAATGGAATGAGTATGTCACCTCAGAGTATGCAGCTACAAAGGTCCGTATCATTCAATTCGCATCCTAGATACCCGAGGATGTGTTAATCAACCCTCAAGGAGTGCTAAGTGAAGATGGAACTCAAATTGGACAATACTGAAATATTTAGTCTAATAGCCAATGTCGGACCAATGTCGTTTAGGGATGGTAGCAGAAAATCCTTGTAGAGTGTCAGCGGTAGCATCCAAAGTTCCAGTGAGAGCGGTCTACGAGGATAATGCAGCGTCCCACTGAGATCCAAATTTCATCAACAGATCACTCATGCCGCTTCTGAAAAATCTCCATAGTATGTAGTCGTTGAACAAGAACGCTTCATACATTATCTTCTCCAAAGCAAAGTTCTAGCAGTTTTCGACGAAAAATATTAATATTAAAAAAGATGACAGTCATTAGATGTTCAGCAATCACTTAGGTTTCTTTTGATTGGTCCTCCCCAGGGGCATTGGAGGGCACTTGATGAGATATTGTGCTTATTTTATTTCATGTGGCAGAATGTACGAAATATATGAGATAGACAGCCCTGTCACAGAAAACAATTTCGTTCGAAAGTGAAATCATTGATTAATCATTTATGGTTAAACAAATGTACGGAAACATAGGAAGCAACACAGAATCAATTTCTGTAGAAATTCCTTTTTCGTACAGTACTGCCACACAAGTTTAACCATAAATGATTAACCAATGTTTAAATTGCACTTTCGAAATTCTGAGAAAGAATAGAAATAACAGGGTAGAAGGGTCAGAGGAATTGGAGATATCAGAAATTCGTCTTGGATATTGTCGGCTTAGAGCTGTCCGTCTTTGTCCACGGATCTGCTTATTAGGTTGTGAAAGCTACGAATTTCTGCAGAGTTGAATCAGTCTCAACTTTTCGTCTGAGCTTATCTTTACATCTTTGCAAACTATTCCATCAGGGAATAACGACTACATCCCTAGGTTTTAAAGGGTGATTTTTTAAGAGCTTGATAACTTTTTTTTTAAAAAAAACGCATAAAATTTGCAAAATCTCATCGGTTCTTTATTTGAAACGTTAGATTGGTCCATGACATTTACTTTTTGAAGATAATTTCATTTAAATGTTGACCGCGGCTGCGTCTTAGGTGGTCCATCCGCTTAGTCCAATTTTGGCATTTCCACGTTTTTGAGTAACAGAGACCCAATTGGTGCGAACGGCGACGAATCGAAAATTGGTGGTCATCATTAACACTGGCCGATACAGCTGCGATATTTTCTTCAGTTCGCACTCTACGTAAGCGTGTTGGTGGTTTAATGTCCAACAATGTAAATTTGGTGCGAAATTTAGTCACAATAGCCCGAATAGCCGCTTCAGTGGGTCGATTAAACTGACCATAAAATGGAAGCGCGCAATGAACTTTCTTAACAGAGCACGCATTTTGATAATAAAATTCAATAATTTGCAAGCGTTGTTCGTTTGTAAGACGATTCATGATGAAATGTCAAAGCATACTGAGCATCTTTCTCTTTGACACCATGTCTGAAATCCCACGTGATCTGTCAAATACTAATGCATGAAAATCCTAACCTCAAAAAAATCACTCTTTATATCAGCGTTTCTCTGGTGAAAAACATCAGCTAATTTAGTAGAGAAGTGTGGTGGAGATGGTGAAGGTGGGTATTTTCCATCAGCTGGTTGATGTGGAAAAAATCTTAACATCATTATTTCGAGGAGTACATCTATCCAATAATCTATTTATTTTTCGCCATAGATTATATTTTCATATTAGTAAACTACTAAGATGAGAATGCTGGCTATACCGGCTTGTGTCGCAGAGAAGTGGGTGGAGATGAATATTGTTTATCAGCTGTGTTGATATATAGGTAGGTATTTCCATCAGCTGGTTGATGTGGAAACTATCATAACATTGTTACTGCAAGGAGTCCATCTATCCATATTTCGCCATAGTTTATCGTTTCATATTAGTAAACTACTAAGGTGAGAATACCTTCTACACCGACTGGTGTCTTACAGAAGTATGGTGGATATGATTATTGCTTATCAGCTAAATTGATGTTGAAATGTGTTTGAAATTCCTACTAACGGATCTGAATAAGGAGATGTATCAATACTTGTGTCAGGATCTATCAACCTATCTATATTAAAAATTAGTCCCACAAACCTGCAGGGCGGAACTTGAGTATAAATGTGCCAGGTAGAATAATAGTCTTAGCCAAAAATCCAAAAAATAGATATGCCGATTTGTCTCTTTACTTTGATCTGATTTCTAATTTAAGAACTTTTCTTTTTGACATTTACATAAAATGTACCGTTACAACGACATTTCTCATTTTATGCACTCCAAAATTGTTAGCTTGAATGTGATCTAAATCACACTATATACAGGGTGTGTTATTTATAATGCCCACTTTAAGTGATTCAGATAATTTGAATAAAATATAAAATGAAATTATTCGAAAGGTAAATAATAATTTCAATATATATTTTTAGACTTCAGATAAATATGTATATATATTTGTTTATTATTATTTAATAAAATTATTTTTTTAATAAAATATTTTCGAAGCGAATGTTTGAATTTAAACACCAATTCAGAAGTGGCATTCGAAAGGCAATCAGACCATACGACAAGGTCTCATGAACGATTTTCTCTTATTGGATACGTCCAAAGCGTTGCCGGCCATTGGTGGGTCTTAGAGATTTTCTCATCTCGAGTATGTACAAAGCCGACTACTTACAGTATAGGTTCAAAACGTTGTCGGTCCGTCTCTAAGATTTTCTCCTCTGTATTATTGGACATAATACACAGTGTAAAGGTTTACTACATCCCCGGCCATCAGTCTTTTTAGATTTAAGCCATACAAATCCTAACGCTTATGAATCAGGAAAATTCAACATATTTAGTAGATCTATGGGCGTCTCTCAACAAAATTCTATAAAATCTGCTTATGCATGCACTTATAGCAATGACAATCTCATAACTTTTTACGATAACTTGCGATTTGATTAATTTTTATTATCCTTGCAGGGATTTGAATACAATAAGAAACAATTTATTTACAATTTCTTTATATAAAGCACACACATAAGACTATAGGCAAACTCTAGCAAAGGTCCTTCCCTCGCAGCCTTAAATTGAAAGTCATAAAACCGGCTATACTTTGGATAGGTCATCATTACATATTCATTGGTTTTCTTGGTGCGCTTTGTGAGAGCTACAACTGCTCTATTGATGACCTTTTGTTGTTGTAAAGGAAATCACTTGTTAACTTGGTTGAGTGGTAACTGGTGGCAGAGCAGCTCTTCAATAGCTTTTTTTACGGTCCATATGTCACGTGCTGTTGCTATTGTGCAAACGATTCTCGAAATTCCTGCCACCGACCAGAACTAAACACAAAACCCCATAAAAATTGAAAGGACGATTTTAAATGCAACATAAATTTTAAAGAAATTCAAAGAAAGAAACACTTTACAACAAATAAGGACATGGGTTTTTTGTTGTAAGGACTTGTGGCCATACAAAAAGGACACACACTGCCGTGTTATGGGTTTTGCTTTTTATTGTGGGGGGACTTTTGATTTGCCATTTTATTAACAAACAAACAAATTGAACCGAAATTGAAAAGAACGGCTGGCCGAGAAAAAGGACTCTCCATTTCAATTGAGTGCAGATTGAAAGGAAAAGAATGTGAATTGCTGGTGAAGGCGGATGGGGTGGGGGTGAGGTTGGTGTGGGTTGGCGTTGGTGTTGGTCCAAGGGAGGGTATCATAGATTGTGTTATTTGTGGGTGTGTGGTAGATTGTTGTGTGTGTTATTTGGTTTAAGTATGTTTTAAGAGGTTTTGTTGTTGCTGCTACAAGTTGATTTGTAATCCTGCAGTGGGGGAGGCGGGAAGAATAATATTAGTTGGTTAAGGATTTAAAGCGGTAGTCGTGTGAATTTTCAGATAAAATTTTTTAAAGAATTTAAATCGAAATTATTTTGCTTTTTTTTTTGACAAAATGAACACACATTTGTTGCTCGGCAAAATATGTAATTACAATTGTTGATGTTGGTGTACCTTTTGTGGCGCAAGATGTGAGCAGAGGCCACACATTTTCAGTACTCATCGCCAGTTGACAATTTCATTTACTGTTAACAAAAGCTTTAACGACTGTCATTCGAATACACTCGGGTAGAGCTATAAATGTTAAGTCATCAACTCCTTGACTCATTTAATTTCGCCCGAGATGTATGAGCCAGCAACCAAAAAATGAAATTGAAATACAAAAAATTTCGAAATTGAAGAAAAATAAACACAAATTAAATTGCAACTCATATGCAAACTAACAAACAAACATTCAAGCAAAAGGACGAAGGGAAGGACAGGCTCTGCGCTGCATACGTTCCAAACTTACACACAAAGTTTTTGAGGAATGGCAGAAGGAGCATAAAAGTCGCGTTTTAAGGACTCTCCGAAAATTCGTTCAAGCAAAAAAGGCAATAATGAAGAGCCCGAACTGCCAAAGGACTACACTACTCCGCAGACGCCACCGCCACCAACTAAAATGCAAACGAAATTTCAGACACTGAACGTTTTCCAACATTTGGAAATTGAAAAATTTCCAAACGATAAAATTTTATATTACATGTAAACACCAACATATTCATACATACAGACACACGCGCTTACGTATCCTTACACATTTAACTACACGAAAACCTAGCTGCAGGGGTGAAGAACTCAGCAACATCCTTGCTGCTGCTTCGATATCACATCAACCAACCAATACCAAGACCAGTTCGCACACGCTCGCTGTCACTACCACCATCAATTCCCCGGCACAGGATGTCATTCATTCACACACACGCACACAACATGTTGCTGAATACATTTACATTCGCTGTTGCCATTGCTGCTCTGTGTTGGTTGCCAGCAATACAAGAAAATGCAATTAAAATATTTGCTTAAATTTCGTTCGACGAAAACGACAAAAAATCCACAAAGAAAGAAGACAAATCAACAATAAAAAAAACATAACAAATATTTGAATGTTAATAATAGACACACACTCACGCGAAGTGAACAATTTACAGAAAATACAACGACGACAATGACAATTTTTATTTTAAGCAAATGGCAAACTTGAGGTGGGTATGGGTATAATGGTTGTACACGATGTAGATGTAGAGCTCAATTTCTTATCTGAAAACCTTATAAAGTTAGGGCATTTCATTAAAGGTAAATTTGTTAAACAAATAACAAGTTTAGCCTCAAAAAACTATCAATTCAGCTAGCTGAATATATGCTAGGTGAATATACCATTGATTTAATATATGTATTTATGGAATTTCTATCTAAATCTCTTATTCAGCTAGCTGAATATGGTTTATATTCAAAACTTTTAAATAATTTGTCATAATCAAAACGAAATCTTAAATTCAGCTAGCTGAATTGGCTTTATATACAAATTAATTAGTTAAATAATGTATTAATTAAAATTGTTGTATTATTTATTGATAATTTGAGAAGAAAAACTAAGTCAGCTAGCTGAATATATCCTATAAGCAAGATATGTACGTTTTTGGAATTACATGTATAGCTTAATTAGGTAGCGTACGTCATTAAGGGTAAATTTGCGAACAAATAACAATTTTATCCTCAACTATCAATTCAGCTGGCTGAATATACCCTAGGTGAGTAAACAATTTATACAAAATATGTTTTTATGGAATTTCTATGTAAATCTTTAATGCAGCTAGCTAAATATCGTTTGTATTCAACATTTGTAAATAATTTATCATAACGTAAAAAATCTTCGCTTTCGAAATGTTTAAATAATTTGTCATATCCCAAAAATAAATCATAAATTCGGCTAGCTGAATTGGCTTGATACACAAACAAGCTAGTTTAATAGATGTACAAATTTTTGTATTATTTATTGATTATTTGAGAGAAAAAACTAATTCAGCTAGCTGAATATATCCTCTACGTAAGACATGTGCTTATTTCATGTAATTGTTAACTAAATATTTAATTCAGCTAGCTGAATATCGTGTGTGTTTTATTGTTAAACCAAATTTAAATTCAATCAGCTAGCGAATATATAATATATAAAAATATGTTATTATTTTTTGGAATCGTAAACTATATCTTAAATTCAGCTAGCTGAATATCATTTGCATTCTAAATATTTTAAATAATTTGTTATATCATAAAATAAAATCTTAAATTCAGCAAGCTGAATTGGCTTTATACGCAAATAAATTAAATACATGTAGTAATTTTAGATTTTAGGTTATTTATTGATAATTTGCAAAGAAAGACTTGAATTTCTAAATAACTATTATTATCAAATTCTCAATTCAGCTAGCTGAATCTCGAAATATGTGCTTATCATATCAAATTGCTAACTAAATGATAAAATCAAATCAATCAATGATAAAATCAAATCAATGTCAATGTCAATGTAGGTTTGTATTTGAATTTTTTAAATAATTTGTCATATCCCAAAACAAAATCATAAATTCAGATAGCTGAATTGACGTTAAAAGCAGCTGGTATTTAACCAGCCAGATGTAATAATTAAAAATTTCAGATTTGTTGAAAAAACTAATTCAGCGGAATAACGCATATGAACAGCAAACATTTGCAAGTCGTATCTTATACAGATTTTTATATATTTTTTAAAATCGTTGAATTTTTTGGATAATATTTCATATTATAAAACTAAATGCTCGTATATATAAATATGCGACAATATTTTCGAATTTCTAACTAAATCGTAAATTCAGCTAGCTGAATATCGCTTATATGCACAAATTTTAAATAATTTATTATATCTTAAAACAGAATCCTAAATTCAGCTAGCTGAATTGGTATTAAACACAAATCAGCTAGTTCAAAAGATGTAATAATTAAAAATCTCAGATTATTTATAGATAATTGAGAAGAAAAACTAATTCAGCTAACCAAAATGTTATTAACAAACACTCGAAATCTTTAAATAATAAAACCAAATCTTAAATTAAACTATAAGCTAGCTGAATTTACAATATATACATAATATGTATATATTTTTATGGAATTTCTATCTAATCGTTAAAATATCGATTGTATTTGATTTTTTAAATAATACTCCTATTTTGAAATCTTATGTTTTAAATATAAATTATTTTAAATTTAAAGAATATATAATTTATGCAAAAAAAATATGCGACAATATTTTGGAATTTCTATCGTTTATTACGCTAGCTGAATATCGCTTATAGGCATAAATTTTAAATAATTTGTTATACAGTCTAATTTCTCTATTACGAACTTCCGTACAACGAAGTTCTCTATATAACGAATTTATTTCCAGAACACTGCAATTTCGTTAAATTTTCAGTATGTTTTGATCTCCTTATAACGAGTTTCCTTATAGCGAATATTTCTTTACTACGAATTTTTTCTACGCCCGTAACTCGAATGCTCATGCGTTTTTGATCTCCGTATAACGAGTTTTACATAAACACATTTTTCACTCTCACCATACACACACATATTTTCATTTTTTATTTGTTTTTGTGGGTGAGATTCACATCATAGACAACTAAACCGTATAGATGTGCCACCGCTCTCAGTGCTTTTTCTCGAGTTACACAAGATTAAGTCCGATGGTATTTCTTAACTGATTTTGGTGGTGTTTTTTAGGTATTTTCTATTCAAAATCAACATACATAAAAATAAAAATTTTTTAAAATAATTCTATATTACGAATTTTCTATATAACGATTTTTTTTTGGTCCCCTTGAGATTCGCTATATGGAAGTTCGACTGTATCCTAAAACCGAATCCTAAATTCAGCTAGCTGAATTAACATTAAACACAAACCAGCTATGTAAGTAGAAGTAATAATTAACAATTTTAGATTATTTTTGGAAAATTTGAGAAGAAAAACTTATTCTAAGCTAAGCAAAACTCAATTATTAAACTCTGAAATATTTGAATAATAAAGCTACATCTTAAATTCTACCATCAGCTAGCTGAATTTACAATATATGCAAAATATTTAACTATTTTTTCGAATTTCCGTCTAAACCGTTAATTCTACTAGCTGGATATTGTTTGTTTATGTTCGAAATTTTTAAATAATTGGTCATATTCTAATGCAAAATCTCATATTCAGCTAACTGAATTGGTTTTAAACATAATTCAGCAGATTATCTAAATGGAATAATTAAAAAATTTACATTGTTGGTTGATAACTTATGAAAAAATAGTAATTCCGCGTCTTTATTGAAAACTATTTGAATATCTTTTAACAAAATCGTAAATTCGCTTTGCTGAATATGCCCTAAACTCAATTCAGCTAAGTAAAAAGAGCTTAAATTTAATCAAATATGCTTATTTATTGATACGCTAAGAATAAATCATAATTCCGCTAGCTGAATATCTCTTATATGTTTAATTTATGGTTATTGGTTTGTAAGGAAAATACTAAAAACTAACGCTGGTCCTTGACGGCAAATTCTAAGAAAAAGTAACCACTAAACTATAAATTTGACTAACCATTATCATGTAAATATATGTACAAAAACATATTTTGTTGATATCGTAAACATAAGCAATAATTCAGCTAGCTGAATGTATCACTCATACTTTCTATCACATTATTATTGGTGTTAATTCAGCTGTTTAAATATCATTTCTAAACATAGTAGTTTTGGGTACAGTAAAAATGTTGTTAATTCAGCTAGCTGAATGGATGACATTGCATATCGCTTATTTAGTGTATTTTTTATTTGACAAAGCACAAACTTCCTGTGATTCCGTATATATAACTTAATATAATGTGTTGCACACAAGTTTTCCAGCTGGAATATTTTAAGGTAAGTATCAAATCTTCAGAATTGTTAAAAAATAATTTTCAAGTATTCACCTCTAACTACTATATTACAATATCATGCTGAAGTTAACGCTTTGTTTAAACTACAATTGATTCAAAGAAAAATCATTGCCAAATATCATTTTCTTAGCTAACTTCCATATGCGGCCAGCTGAATTCACTCAATGGCAGAGGTGATGATGGTCTTTGGCATCATTGTTTAATCTTAAATAGCGGTTTTGCTAAAATTTTGTGTAATCATTAATTAAACTCCTAGAGCCAAAAATGGGCGGAATCTTTTGATTCGAATCGTCAAGAAAATAACAAAATATAATTAAAGTTCGGCTGTAGTATTTCTACATTATTATTTTATTGTGTTTGTTTCATTACGCTGAACTGAGCGAGCAGAGTAGAGTGGTGTTATGTTGATTCGTATTGGTATTGTTAAAGCAATACGAGAATTTTGCATAATAAAACCATTTATTACAAACTCAAGATGCTTCACATGTAATTTAGACAATAAGAAATTGTTTCATTCACTTCTTCACACCACCACCAGTTGCACTTCAGTTCAGTTCAGTACTGTTCAGTTTGGTTTGGTTTGGTTCAGTTAGGACCGCAGTGAGTTACGAACCTGGTATAGACATAATGAGCACCCTTTAAGTTGAAGTTTAAGTTAACAAATGAACAAGGAAAAGATCATTATAAACAAATCGCAATAACATTCGAAATAACATTAAATTAAACTAGAGAAACAGCAACAGTAGGAAAGAGAGTCATCCAAATTGTAATTAAGCACCAAGCAACTGATGAATGGACGCATGGGCGGACGGACAAACAGATAAATAGTCTTAGATACGCTCATATGATATTGTGCTGGTGGTGGTGTATAACGTTGCATATTGAGAGACAATCCACAGTAGCGGTCTTCTCCGAGGAGGTTCCTTTATAGCAGGCCTATTGAGAGGCCTTCTCAAGAATTCTTTTAGCCTACAAGATTGTAGATGATATACACAACCCTCACGGCTTGTCATCTCTATGAAAGTAGAAGATAAGACTTTCTTATATTTAAATTGACTTCAGAAATATTAGATTTCTTTTTAACTTTCGTGTCCTACCTTTCTGAAAAGTTTGCAAAAAAATTCTTCCCTTAGTATGCCATACGACCGGTATTATAGACGACTTTATCTTCGTCCCAGTTTGTCAATAATTATTTTTTATATTTAAATTCTTATTATATTCGATTCAATTTCCATATTTCTTTCCTTCCTTTCTGAAAGGTCTGCAGGGGAACTCCTCCTTTAGTGTAACATATTATAGACGACCGGTATCATAAACGAATTTGCCTTCCTCCCAATTTGCTATCTTTCAGAAAACGGAAGACAAGGTTTTCTTCTTTCTTCTTATATATAATATCATATGAACTCTGTCATATATACATATTATAGGTATCATAGACGACTTAACATTTCTCGAAGCATATCAGCTTTAAGAAAACGCAAGGGAAGACTTTTTATACCCTCACTCTACAGACACAAACAAAAAGTGTAACGCATTGAAGTAGTGATTTATGACCCAAAGAATGTTTGGACTTAAACCGTTTCATAACTTTTTAAGCTGTTTGAGCCAATGTCCGTCCGTATGTCTATCTGGCTGGCCACACCCCTTCTGGCACCTCCCACACAAATTGGCATAAGCTTTGGTTAAAATAAAACTGATATAACTTCCATACGGATAGTCGAAGTCAGCTGCAATTTTATATTTGAATATGTTTTTATCACTTTAGACCTTTAGTACCTCCCACACAATTGTCCCTATCCCAGTTAATATTGAATCATTTTGTAATTTCTATACTAGTTCCTGGAATCCACTATGATATTTGATCATGTTTTTTTATAATTGGTTTATAAATGTGGGAGTTGGGAGGGACTATGTGTCACGAACCTTCCAGTGCATTCCACACAAGTCATCTGGTCCTAAGTAAAATTTAAGTCTTTATGACTTCCATACATATGTTTTCTGAGAGTGAAGGTATATATTAGGATGGGTCACGAAAATAAATTGGTGCGGTACCCCCAGAAATGAAAATTGGGTTTTTTAATGATGATCTGCAAAATATTTCGTCTCTGGGTCAAGCCGTCTGTGAGCTAAACGCTCCTGAAAACACCTCAATTGTTTTTTTCGTGTAATTTTTTATGTCACATTTTTTCAGTTTGTTTTCTGAATTAGTAGACCCTTGGAAGCACTTTATATATAATTTTTCATTCTTGTCTTAGAATAACACATTTGTCGCATTATTGGACGTTTATATAGATTTTTTGTGGTTTTTGTGTGACAGTGGTGGTATTAGATATGCAATCTATAAATTCATCAAATCGCAACTTTCTCGACTTTCCCTGTCATATTTGAGAATATTTACTCGTATGAGAAGCCCTCATATACTTTATTTTGCTTTCAGTTCAATCGAATGTAATTTCAATCGAGTGAACTTCTTATAGAAGATTATGGAATAAAATTAAATTTTCCTTATAAAGTATCCGGCCTATTCCTTTTCGTTGATAAGGCGTTCTTCCTGGATCTTGTTTGCCCACCTTTCCTTTTAAGGACGAGTTAAAGGAATAAGATTATGGAATAAGAAGATTATGGAATAAGATTTAATTTTTTGTTAAATTTTCCTTATAAAGTATCAGAACAAATTCCTTTTCGTCGAGAAGGCCTTCTTCTTGGATCTTGTTTGCCCACCTTTCCTTTTATGGGCGAGTTTTAGCTTTGTAAACAAAGTGATTTGAATTCCTTTCCAATCAGCTATTTTAAAATATTTTTTAATAATATTCCAGCTTACCTTCTTTTAGAAGGTCTTCTTTAAGTGATTTAAAAGGTCCGATACATATTCCTGTTTCCACTCCCAAAGATGACTTATTAGAGGACTACCTTTTTGACTTCTTGCAATCTTCGCCCTTGATAACAAAATATTTCCACCACACAGACTGATATTCCTTTATGACTTCTAAAAAACTGTTTCCTGCTTAAATAAAATATTCCCTCCACGCTGGCTACACTGCCTCATCATCTTTTCATTCTATGGAATTCTTACACTGTTTATTTTCTCCTGATATTCATGTCTAAGAGTGTTATCTTGTAAAACTCTCCAATTTCCAAACATTCAGCTTCGATTCTACTAATGGCCCAAAATATCAAAAATTCATTACTGCTTCCACTCTTTAATAGTACATCATAAGATCTCTTTACACTTCATTCTGAAAGAATTATCTTGTAAACGCTGTTCAGTGGCCTAACATTCCAGATTCCTTTCCTTCTTTAAGTTGCCTTAAAAATTTGATACATATTTCCTTCACACATCATCCTTCTCAGATGAGTTATCTTATAAAAGAATTGTCTAACATTCCATATTCTCTTCTTTTAGTGACCTAAAAGATTCTATAAATTTTACTGTTTCCATTATTTAAGGTGACATATAGGTTGAGTCATTTATGTTCGACATTTGCAAAATGGGTCCTATACGGTCTAACAAAATTGGGAAATATTAAAAACTTACTTCCAAAGTGGTGAGTCTTTAACGCAAACTGTAAGAAATTAATGTGCACAATTGTCGTGTTTTCAGATGACGTTCATTTTCATTTCGGTGACTAATTTAAAAATTTTATAATTGACCTCTTTTTGGTTTTCTGGAAACGTTTCTTAAAAAAATGTTAGACTTCCGTTTTGCCTTCCAGAATTCTGTTCCAACCTAGGGATCTATAAATCGACTTTTGGGAGGAAAAAGTCGAAATCGACTTTATCATTGCCAAAAGTCGACTTTTGTTTTCGACTTTGCGCATCAATGAATTTAATTTACTGAATACCAATATTACTTTTTTCGCTCTAGAAAACACATCCTTTATCCGATTTTCTTCAAATTTGGTAAAACAACTAGAAACATCTATGCAAAAAGTGGATAAGATCGGTTCAGATTTATATATCCAATACAAATGTCTCTCGATTTCGTTTTGATTTGGTCTATTCGTCTTTTCATTCATTTGCACTGTCGTCTTTTTATTTATTTGCAACAGTCCAAAAGTCGAATTTTCAAAAGTCGAGTTTTCAAAAGTCGAAAAATCAATTTTTCAAAAGTCGAAAAGTCTACTTTTCATATATATGCAAAAATCGAAAAATCGACAACTATACATCCCTACTCCAACCTCTCTCCTTAAGTGAAATATTGTAGAGAACCTTTCTCTGTCAAAATCATTCTGCTTAGCCTCATGAAGAATTCGTGAGGCCTTCTGCTTACCTTTAAACCCTTCTTACCGCCACTGCGTCAGTGAAGTGGCAAAGTCCGACAAAACAGACACTCACAATGACTACGCTCTAGAGTTCAAAACACCTGCTACCACCTGCCACTGCGCGTCGTCTTCTTGTTGGACTTCTTCCGCTTCTTCGCCTTCTTCCACCTGATGAATGATCTCAGAGTCGTCTTCAGCGTCACCGTCCGCCCCTGATATTGTTGCTGTTGTGGTTGTTTATATTTCTATGCCAAAAACTTCAAATTAAATTATAATAACAAAAACAATACAAACAAAAAAACACAGTCTCATACCCTACGACTACCAGCTCAAAGTACGTGGCAGACTACCCGCAAAGAAGCTAAGTAGAGTAGTCTAAGAGGGGAAATAACACACAAAGTCTTTAAAATAAACCAATGTGTGAACCCAAAAACCGATGAATTTGAGTTAAAGTCGGTTTTGTATGAAATAAAAAACAACAACTACAAAACACACAGAAAAAATGTACGAAAACCCCAAAGTTAACCAGCATTAACATTTAATCGAACCTCATGTTCAGTAGAGCATGTCTCCTGTTTTATACACTGGCACTAACACTACCAAGACCACCACCACCACCACCACCACCGCCACTGCTTGTACTACCAATACTTAGCATTGCTGCCACTGCCACCACCACCACCACCAGCAGCACCATCACCAGTGGCACCTAAACAATAGGAGAGTTATCAGCATAAAACTTGTGAAAAAATACACTACATTGTAAGAAAGCATAGGAGGGAGGTGTAATAAGCCACAAACAAAGAAAAATTATTTCTTTTAAATATTTGTGCGAAACAGAATATCCATTCTGTAGTGGAAGATTAATGACTTTCCATTAGTATCGTTGAAAAAATGAATAGTTCCAAACCCACCAAAAATATATCTAGATATTGGAAGCAGTGCACCCATTGTAGAGTTACTGAGGATGCTATAAAGTAAATACTGCAGACACACACTGCATAACTCGGGTGCAATAGAATCATGTATACGTCGAAAATTCAGATAGAGCTGAATCTCAGCATGACTCGGGTGCAGTAGAATCATGCAAAGATCGAAAATGCAGGTAGAGCTGAATCTCTGCATGACTCGGGTGCAGTAGAATCATGTAGAGGTCGAATATTCAGATAGAGCTGAATCTCTGTATAACTCGGCTGCAATAGAATCATGCAGATATATAAAATTCAGATAGAGCTGAATCTCTGCATGCTTCGCTTGCTATATAAAAAAAAAATAAAATAAAAAAAGAAACAATTATACGCCCTCGCCGCACTTTTAAAAATCGGATGTCGAACATATCGTATCAGTTATTGCGGTGCATTGGGTAGAGCACGTGACTATCATGAAAAGAGTCCCATGTTCAAATCCCGACTGAAGCATTTTATTTTTAAACTGGACATGCCTCTATTGTATCCGACAAAAATCAGCGCTTATTTTGCAGGTTAGTAATCGAGAGATACGGCATCTCGCCCATACTTACCTGCTGAAAACTAAGCAGTAGTTTTTGCGCAAGCTTTTGCAGTAAAATCTTAAAATCGAGGAACTTCGATTTAAATGATTATTTGTGAGAACCACAGAGTGTATCCTTATGGCTTGAAACTGGAATGAACTGAAATTATTACACCTCCCTCTTTTCGATTGCAAGTACTTTATTGTTTTTTTTGAGTCACAGCAACTAGTGAACCTCTGCAAAGACGTTGGTTTGCAGGTCTCGACAACTTTTGATGAGTTTGGGTATAAAACAACAACAGCAAAACACTTGTTGTTGGTGGTGGTGTTGTTGTTGCTGTTGCTTGTCTTTTATGCGTTTTTTACTTAAATGGTAAAAGCAAAAACAACAACGACATGCATACGTTCAATGTACATAATTAACATCTACATCCACCAGCTAGACCCCTCTAGGAAATTCACATGGATCGCATCGCAGCGAAATGATCTGAACTGAGCTGAGCGGTACGGAAAAAATATTGTGCAAAAAATCACATAAAAATTGCCTTTGATAGCACCTTTTGTAGAAATCAACAACTGATTTCCAGGCAAATTGATGAAGTCTGACAGATAAGTGGAACAACCGTAGCAACACATATTCAAATTCACATTCAAATTCAAATTAAGCCAACCGCCGACCGACCAACCAACCAAATGAAAGAAGGAGGCATAGAGAGAGAGACATGGAAAATATAGCCAAGGAAAATGTCTTTGACCTGCGATCATTTGTTTTCGAACAACAACCCAAAAACACAAAAAAAACGAGTATGGTAAATAATATAGTAATTGATCTAATTGTCCGACAGACAAATACAAATTATACAGTAGTATACCAAAGTCATTTCAAAGTATGGACATATGGACATCACCCAAACAATTCTCATTGCAATTCAATTCGGTAAAAAAGTGAAATCGGGAAGGATTTTTGCATCCTGTATGTGTTTGACAAAAAATGTTAAATCGGAAAGGACATTTGTATGGTGGTATATTGAAACCTGGAACGATGTGACCCGCTTTCACCATGTCTGTTTATTGGTGAAATATAATATGTAAAATTTGGCCAAAATCGGTTAAACATTCGGGAGCAACATTTGTATGAGGGCTCTATCTAAATCTGAACCTATCTTACCCACTTTCACCATAGATGTTTCTAGTTCGATTATAAGATGTTGTGCCCATTTTAAAGAAAAACGGGTACAATGTGTGGATTTTAGAGCGGAAAAAGTGAAATCAGGAGCGACATTTGTATGGGGGCTATATCTAAATCTGAACCAATCTTACCCAATTTTTGCATACGTATTTCTAGTTGGATTATAAGATGTTCTGCCAAATTTAAAGAAAATCGGGTACAATATGTCGTTTCTAGAGCGAAAAATGTCAAATCGGGAGCGACATTTGTATGGGGGCTATATCTAAATCTGAACCGATCTTACCCAATTTTTGCATACGTGTTTCTAGTTGCATTATAAGATGTTCTGCCAAATTTAAAGAATATCGGGTACAATATGTCGTTTCTAGAGCGGAAAATGTCAAATCGGGAGCGACATTTGTATGGGGGCTATATCTAAATCTGAACCGATCTTACCCAATTTTTTCATACGTGTTTCTAGTTGCATTATAAGATGTTCTGCCAAATTTAAAGAAAATCGGGTACAATATGTCGTTTCTAGAGCGGAAAATGTCAAATCGGGAGCGACATTTGTATGGGGGCTATATCTAAATCTGAACCGATCTTACCCAATTTTTGCATATGTGTTTCTAGTTCGATTATAAGATGTTCTGCAAAAATTTAAAGAAAATCGGGTACAATATGTCGTTTCTAGAGCGGAAAATGTCAAATCGGGAGCGACATTTGTATGGGGGCTATATCTAAATCTGGACCGATCCTACCCAATTTTTGCGTACGTGTTTCTAGTTGCATTATAAGATGTTCTGCCAAATTTAAAGAAAATCGGGTACAATATGTCGTTTCTAGAGCGGAAAATGTCAAATCGGGAGCGACATTTGTATTGGGGGCTATATCTAAATCTGAACCGATCTTACCCAATTTTTGCATACGTGTTTCTAGTTGCATTATAAGATGTTCTGCCAAATTTAAAGAAAATCGGGTACAATATGTCGTTTCTAGAGCGGAAAATGTCAAATCGGGAGCGACATTTGTATGGGGGCTATATATAAATCTGAACCGATCTTACCCAATTTCGGCATAGGTGTTTCTAGTTGGATTATAAGATGTTGTACCAAATTTAAAGAACATCGGGCACAATATGTGGTTTCTAGAGCGGAAAATGTCAAATCGGGACCGACATTTGTATGGGGGCTATATCTAAATCTGAACCGATTTCCTCCAAATTCAATACCGATGGTCCTTGGCCAGAAAAAATAACTTCTGCCAAGTTTCATGACAATCGGACAACAATTGCGACCTGTAGAGTGCGAACAAGCTTAGATGGACAGCAGACGGACGGACGGACGGACGGACGGACGGACAGACAGACATCGTTAAATCGACTCAGCTGGCGATTCTAAGCCGATCCGTATACTTTAAGGTGGGTCTAGCTCAATTATTTCTTGGTGTTACAAACATTTGGCGGAAAACTAACTTATAATACCCTAGACCACGAAGTGGTGTAGGGTATAAAAACAACAAAGACCATGGCTAGGAAATGGAAAATAATCGCCGAGAAATAGAAAAACTCACTGGAGCTTAACTAGAAAAAAGGCCCTCCAAACGCCATTGTTGGCTTGTTTTCATATTTGTGTTATGGTATATTAAAGACCAATCATAATTTGAATTTTAATTTCCCCCCTCCCCTGAACCAAACACTGACTTCTTTCTGAGTTCATCAGTCTAGGCTAAGAGCTCACACACCCCTCCGCGACACCTTGAAAGTAAACGAGCCAAGAGTCAAGTTTTTGCTGGTTTCTTGTCTCTGTTCAACGATCTGTAATTCATCATAGTTGTTTCATTGAAAACATTAATAATTTTCTTAATATTTGAAGCGTAACCACACACACACACTCATACGCATGCGTCCGTCCATCACATAGGCCACACATATGAGAAGATGTCTTTTTTTTAATTGTCAGAGTTGGTTTTTTCGTTTCGTCTGGTAATTAAGTGAATTCAAAAACTAGCTGTAGTCTTAGCATTGGCGATGTTCTCAGAGCGACTTTGTATGTGTCCAAAGATAAAATCAATAATTGGCATAATTACGTGGACTAGATATGGGAAAATTGCTGACAAAGGTGAATACAGCCATGCATGATCATTTTAACTGCATATTTAGGCCACATACTGTGATAGTGGGAACTAGACACATTTTTTGCTGAAATTTTTGGTTTAGATTGAAAACAATAATTGTCTATTGAAATTTATTTAAAAAATATAGTTTTTCAAAAAATCCTTATGAAGTTTGAGGGCTATAAGATGTCTCCAAAAATTAACTCCTCTAAATTAATAGACCACAATTATGCCTTCAGTATTTTCTTGTAGTCTTCCTTGATATAAAATCCATTATGAAAGTTTCTGTCTCCTTTAGAGGTTAGAACCAGATGATATAGACATGAACTATAGGTGAAATAGAGTTAATTGGCGTTTTTAGTTTTTCATTTTCTCATCCCGTTGCCCTTAAAAGGACTACAAAGTTCCAAAGGATACAATTTTTCAAAGGGAAAAAATTTCCCTCACAAGGACTACAAATACCCATAATAATCCCTAATATTTTAGCGTATTTTAGCATGATTTTTGAATATGTCTGTTTATATTTGCTTGATATTTGGTATGAGCATTCCCCTTATAGCAAAAACGTGCACCGTAAAGTGATTCTTATTTGTAGGGGGTGAAATGGGGCAAAAAAGGGATAAAAAAGGTACTTATTAAACGACAACAGCTAGAAACACGAAACTCGGTGTGTACATTCCTCTAATTGAGTAGATACATAATATAAAAGTATTTTTTTTCAAATTCGTACTTTTAAGCGGTAAAATGGGAATAGAGGCATAAAAACGGTACCAACCAAACGGCTGTACCGAGAATAATGAAATTCGGTGTATACATTCCTCTGATTGCATAGACAAGTAAAATACACGGATTTTTCAAAATTTGTACTTTGTGGGGTTAAAATGAAAAAAGGGATAAAAATAGTACCAATCAAATTACCGCATCTAGAGTCATGAAATTCGGAGTATACATTCCTCTGACTGCGTAGACACGGAAAATAGACGAATTTTTCGAAATTCGTACTTTCAAGGGATACAATGGTACAGAGGGATAAAAATAGTACCAACTAAACGACTACAAATGATGAAATTCTAATTGTGTAGAAACGTCAAGGGGGTAAAAATGGTACCAACCAAATGGGCGCAGCTGGAATCATGGAATTCGGTGTATACATTCCTCTGACTGCACAGACACGCAAAATAAAAAGTTTTTTCCAAATTCGTAGTTTTTCTTTTACGGCAAAAATTTGTTGAATCATGAAGTTAGGTTATTTTGCACTATGTACGTCTGATAATGGATTTTCAATTCAAATTTGTACTTTTGGAATTAAAATTATGGTATTTAAGCTTTTTGAATTTATAAATATAAATATATATATTATTTTATTTGAAATAATTAAAATATTATATTTATTTATAAAATTATTTTTTTCTATATTTGTAAAGGGTGATTTTTTAAGAGCTTGATAACTTTTTTTTAAAAAAAAACGCATAAAATTTGCAAAATCTCATCGGTTCTTTATTTGAAACGTTAGATTGGTCCATGACATTTACTTTTTGAAGATAATTTCATTTAAATGTTGACCGCGGCTGCGTCTTAGGTGGTCCATCCGCTTAGTCCAATTTTGGCATTTCCACGTTTTTGAGTAACAGAGACCCAATTGGTGCGAACGGCGACGAATCGAAAATTGGTGGTCATCATTAACACTGGCCGATACAGCTGCGATATTTTCTTCAGTTCGCACTCTACGTAAGCGTGTTGGTGGTTTAATGTCCAACAATGTAAATTTGGTGCGAAATTTAGTCACAATAGCCCGAATAGCCGCTTCAGTGGGTCGATTAAACTGACCATAAAATGGAAGCGCGCAATGAACTTTCTTAACAGAGCACGCATTTTGATAATAAAATTCAATAATTTGCAAGCGTTGTTCGTTTGTAAGACGATTCATGATGAAATGTCAAAGCATACTGAGCATCTTTCTCTTTGACACCATGTCTGAAATCCCACGTGATCTGTCAAATACTAATGCATGAAAATCCTAACCTCAAAAAAATCACTCTTTATTTGTTTTGGTTTGGCTATATTAAAAAATTTATATTTTCCTGTAATATTACTACATTTCTACGAAAACCGACAACCTCTGTGGAATGCAATCCATGGTGGTGGGTATATAAAGTGACCAGAGAAGTCGCTAGAGAAATTTAGGATGACATGATATTTTCTGAATGAAATATGAATTAGGGTTTTCTCTTCAGTGGAAGTTATACGCATAAATATAAATATTTGCAAATCTGCTGACTTTTTTCTGAATATATAAATTTTATAAATAAATTTTATTTTATCTATATTTATATTATTAAAATTTGATTTTCGTATCCAATTGCTTGGGTTTGCATTATTTTTTTCTTAATACAAAAAACTTTTTAAAAACTGAGTACAATAATTAGTTTAAGTCGTTTGATTACTTTCAAGTACCTTTGAGTTCATACTTCAATTGTCATATATATGAGTTGAATGACTTTTAAGTTGATGGAGTGAATATGAGGGCTACTATTTCATATTTCCGAATGTCATTAAGAAAACATTTGTACTGAACTTAATTTCATAAAATTTTAGTTTATGTTTATTATATGGCTTAGTTATTGTTCCCTTTCGTCTTACAAAAACAACAAAAATAAAACTATGGGAAGTACCAGCGGCTGACTATGAATTTTCTTATTTATGTTTAACTTTATTCATAATTTACAATCACACCAGTAATCATCATAATTTCAGCATTATTCTATCACGCGAATCTGCTGGTTTCTGTTTCATTTTCAGCCTGAGCGAGTGTCTGAGTTGTTGCTGCCGTGTTATGTGTTGCTGCTGCTGCTGCTACATATTGCTAATGTTGTTGTGGCAATAAAAGCACTTCGATTTCTTTTTTGTCTACTATTACTTTTTATCAAATTACCCAATGTTTACTTGTTCTTGTGGCAAAACCAACAAAAACCTAACGATTCCTTCGAACAAATTTAGCCGGAAGGTCTGCTTCTTTCCACAGCCAGCCATTTTCCTTAAGCTGTGTTGTTGCCTTATGCTGTGCCTAAGCCCCTCCGCCATTCTGTTTAAAAAATCCCTGGAAAAAATGGAAAAATATGCTGTTGTATAAGTAACACGCCAAAAGAATAAAACTACGATACGATAATAATAATTTTCTTTGAACATAAATCAGTGAAATGACTTCGAGTAAGAAAAGATTGAAGAGTGCGGTAGTGGCAGTAGCAGCATTTGGCCGGGCTGGGAGGGAGTTTGTCTTACCTTCCCAATGTACGAAAGAAGAAGCAGCAGAATAAGTTTTTATTGCAACCTGTTTAGATTTCTCACATTCATCCGTATACAGACAGACAGCCATACATATGTACCTCCATATGTACGGGTATCGCTGGCTTTGGATTGAATATTTCTGGGTCTTGTTGCAAGGAGGCAACAAACGATACCTTCGAGCTATTATTTGTATCATCAACAGCAATGGCAATCCATGAGGCAACAATAACGACAACAACAACAATGTCGAATACTTTGGTTTGACTTTCTTTTGTCATGCGGAAAAAGCCAATGCTGCTGATATGTGTGGAACTTTGATGATGACTTATAATAAAGTAACGATGAAAAACATTTCTTTTATGATGTTTTTCCATAATTCAGCAATACAACGACAAAAACAGCAACAACATTGAAATGTACTTCTCGTTCGGAAACAACAACAAAAGCAAGCAATGTTGATCGTTAAAGATATGAATGAGTGACTGACTATCTATCGTTTCTATTGCTGCATGAACAGTAGCTAGAAAAATAATTATGACGTCTTTGAAAATTTAGTAAAATTTTCTGGATTTAATAACGAATATTTTCACGAAGAAGACATTTAAGAATAGTGGGCAGACGTGATCAGGAACCTCTGAAAGGGACATGCTGTTTAGAGCCAGCCTTAAACAGCTACTGTATTTTTACAAGGCAATATATTCCATATATTTAAAAATCTCTCTTCTCTAATTTCCAAAAGTCTGACTCAGAGCTGCAGATATTCTAAATCCATCACAAATCTTTACAATTTAGTTGTCGCAATCATACTTTAGTTTTGTGTTAACCACTCTCATCTATATACCTGAAGATAATAGCTAAGATTCCAGGTTACCACCTTGAATTTCAATTTACAAGATTTCAAATAATAAGCCAAGTAAAATTGGCGCACTCGAATTTGTTTTATTAGAAGTTGAAGTTTCTTAAATTTATCACAAACGAACTTTATTTGGCACAAACACTGTTTTATATATTTAGTCCTTTAATTCGCAATGCAACATAGGACTGTTTTGGCGTCATAATAAAGATAAAAGATCACAATTTCTAATAAAACAATAGCTCGACAAAGTCGAAAAAGGAAATTCGGTTTTTTTTCAATTTTCAAAATCTGAAAAAGGTGAAAATCTATAATACTACTAAAATATTTTTTTCGTTTGAACAAATACTTAAAATAATGTTAAAAGACATGAAAATATAAAAATAAAAATTTTACTTTTCTTTAAAATCGAAAAAAAGAAAAGAAGTTTTCTTTGTGATAATTTCTAAAATATATCAGATTGTCAAAATGTTTACTAGAACAAAAGTTATTGAATTTTGGCCGATGAATTTTGATTCTGAATCACTGTACACCGTGAATTTTCAATTTACTAAATCTCTGAAAAACTGGCGCCCGAGCAGGAAATAATCACATACAAGCCCTGCTACTTAAACTTCAATGCTTGCCAAATGTGGCATCACCACCGATTCCTTTATATTCCAATGACTTGAAAATAATGTGATATGGAAAATTTGTTCACCATCTGTATGAATTATTACAAATTAGACAAATAAATACTTGTAAAATTGGATCATATCAGTTAATTTTCTTTAGATTCCAGATTCCATCAATAAACAGAGGCATAGAGAAATAGAGATAAACGAAGAAATTAAAGACGTGGCCAATTCTTTTAGTATCTGATGACGATCGAGGGCATTGTAGAAGATCGATTTTCCCAGATATTCAAAATAGGCCCGCACCTCAAACTTTTCATACCCAGCTAAATAAGAAATAATACTTCCTATTTTTGCGATACTTCCTATGAAATTTCGCACATCTTCTTTTAGTAATTCCCCGTGATTTTAATTTTTAAGATTACTTCTACACGATTTTTTTTATTCTTAATTTTCTTTTCAAGGTTAGAACACTTAAAAAAATACTTAACTGATCCTTCTTCTGATTCTATAAAATCCATCTCAGAAGATGATGATAAGGTGATTGCTTATATTCTTTCATCCAAGACTATCAGATATATCTATAGTTTTAGCTACATAACGTAGATGATCATCATTCAGTGTCCAAACCCATACAATCTTTCTTGACTTTGGACATGATTCAAAAGACTAATACCACAATTGTGTTCCATAGTCTTAAGTTACTTCTTCGATGGGGTTTCCTTTCTTCCTATCAATATATATATTCTCCTTTTCGTCGGAGTGAATGGTGCCCGAGCATGAAGTCATATCAATATATATCAGCTGCCATATGAACCACCTCATTATAGGTCCCAACTTCTTGGAATGTATGACTTTTACATGTATACTATATATACTTTCCTCACACGAGGAAGAACCCATGGCAGTACAGATAGCCTACCGCAGAAACCATTAGACTACAAATAATCATCAAATGCCGACTTTCTCTACTGGATGGATTTCAGAAAACACACTTATATATATTCCCATATTAGTCCGACCAGAAACTCATCGATCAACTGACATATGAACCATAGCATTAAGGATACCAATTTTTTTTTTTTAATGTATACATTCCTAATCACCAGGGTGGCTGGCGCCCGAGTAAGAACTAATAGCCCTACAGATCACCTACCGCAGGAGCCATTTGACTTCGTAAAACAGAAGCCATTTGTTTAAACACTAATGCTGAAATGCCGACGTCCTCGACTGGGTGGAACCAGAAACTCGTCGAGCTACAGATCAGCTGCCGCAGACGCCTTTGGATGAAAGACTAATTGTCAAATACCAACTTCTTCGATTGGATTGGTTCTAGAATGTATACTTTTATACTTTCCTATTCGCCAGTGTAAATGGCGCACGAGGAGGAACTCATCACTCTACAGACCACACAACCATTAGACAATGTTTAAATGCCAACATCCTAGAGTGGACGGTTTCCAGAAATTATACGTATAAAATCTGCTATTCATGAGCGTGAATGGCGTCCGAGCCGGAACTCATCGCACTACAGATCGGTATTAAAAACTACTCTTCCAATGTCGATTTCCTTTACTGGATGGTTTTCCGAAATTATACTTATATACTCTCCCATTTCATCGATGATATACTTATCTACCATATCATATCAGTAGTAATATAAGTCTTGTAGTACAAACACATCTACATGGGTTCCTTAAAGAAAATATGCGAAATCAGCTATTAAATATGACATTTCCTATACAAAAATTCATCATTTATTAGAGAATAGAATGTTTAAGACTTCAAGCTCGAATAACGCCTATTTTTCAGAACAATACTCCTAAGAAATTCTATCATTTTATTTTCAAATTAAATGATGTATACTCTAACACTCTGTAGACCTTACAAGCCGAACCATAATTATCGGCGGCGGCGGCGCTGTTCAAAATGGGTCGGCGGCGGCGGCTTTCGGCTGATTTGTCGGCTCGTTCTGTCATTCGATCACCCCTATTTATTTAACAATTTTGGGAAAATGGAAGGAATAATTTGTATTGGTTTTTAACACCTTTTCATTTATTCAATATATATATATATATATTCGTTAATATTAGCTAATGTTCCCATAATTTAATATTGTTATCCCATACAATTATTTTTTGGAAGTGGGAATCCACTCTCAAAATTTATAATATGGATGAATTTAATAAATATTTTTGCAATTACAGATTTTCGTGTGAGGCATATTTGACCAGACATCTTGAATATCACAATCTTTCCAATGAATGATAATACTATACCTACTTTCACACACTAAAGGAGCACAATAGAGAAGCTGTTATTTAATAAGGCTGTTTCTCTTTAAGCCGGGATAAGAAGCTGCGATAACAAAAACGTTAATAAAATTTAATTTTTTACCCAAAATAAAAAATTATTTGTCGGCAACAACAATATAAATATTTGTATCAAAACAAATTTTCAAAAAAAAATATTTTCTGTTGACTTTTTCGGACTTATGGTCGATAACGATAAATTGGACCTACACTGGATAATTATCCATGCTAAGTCCAATATTTTTAACATAAAATATGTTTGTTCAAATTTGTTTTTATGAACACATTGGTAGTGCTGTTGGTGATAATTTTAAAAAAGAAATTTTTATTTTGAGTTAAATTTTAACTTTTTATTTGGTTTTTTCTTATCACAGCTTAATTATCCAGTCCTAAAGAAAAACGCGTACTGGAATTGACTTATATAAATGCGACTTTTAAATCAAAATACAATCATTCAATTTTCTATAGCCGTCATCATATAGTAGGATACCAAATTCAAAGAAAGATCAATATATTTCACAGCAGTAGGTTGTCTAAGTCGACATTTATATTTTCTTTTGTAATGTTAAGTGGGTTGTCTACTTTGCTAGTAAGATTTGACTGAGTTAGAACTCCGTCAAATCTCGGCGGCGTGGTTGAAGTCGATATGAGTCGATGAAATCGGCGGCGTGTTGAAGTCGATTTGAGCCGACGAAATCGGCGGCGGCGCGGCTCGTGCAGATCCATGCGGCGGCGGCGGCTTGTCGGCTTAAAATCGGTCGGCTTGTATCTCTTGTTCATTGAACAGCATACAAAACATAAAGCATCAAGCTGCAATTTAAGCCTTATTAGGCTATTATTTTTTGTAAACAATTTGTCGTGTCGGAGATATTTAAAGGCAACTATAACTCTTATAAAGCATTAATTGCAATTACATTATAATCTTCTGTTTAGGCTTTGCTGTTGATATTTATTCTCTTATGCGTTCATACTCTACTGCCGATCCGCAATGGCTAGGGCCATGGATTGTACTCTGACCCTAGGCTATGGCGATGTGGCCTTCTCGTTCGGCAAGTGTGGGCACGAGAAAATTTAATATTTTCCGCACTAAATAATTCCCATTAAATCCTGGAATGTTGTCGATCTCCCTTAATATTCTTCCAATTCGAAACAAGGAATACATTCAGTGATAATTTCTCGATCGACTACTGTATGTACTTCACCCTATTAGTCAGTCAGTGCAAAAGATAGGAAGTTCTATAGGAACAAATTATATACATTGAATATCAGCCAAAGAAGGTTTGGTTTGACTTTGATTCCCAACCAAAAACCTTCCATACTTCAACGCTTCTCAGGCGATATGTTCTGTTGCCGATGAGGTTGATGATGATAATGACGACGCTGACGCTGGTGATGATGATGATGGCATGAATGTTTGTTTGCCATTATTTTGTAGTATTAAGCCACGGCTGAATGAATCTTGCCAACCAACCAAGCAAAAGAACATTTTTGAGTTAATACCCAACGAACGAGCGAGCGACTGGTGGATGGATGGATGGCTGGCTGGTGGCTGGGTAGAACCCCCTCTCAATAAAACTCTTGTCGCGGAATATCCAATTTTCCCCCGGCAACATACCACCACGACCTGTTCACAAAAACAAAACAGCAGCAGCAAAGATGGCAACTAACAGCAACATGGCAAAAAAGGAGAACATTTCAATTTGTGTTGCAATTATTGCTCTAAATATCGTTTATTTCATAATTCGGAATTGTTTGGCTTATACGAAAGCGATACTAGTACAAATACACAAGAAAAAATACTACAAATATTGTGATTAATTGGTGAAATTAAATAAATTGTTAATATGACAAAACAAATTAATTGAATAATTTATTTTTTCAACTCTTTTAGAAGTTTTAAATTATTGTTAAAAATATTTATTTCTATTTAAAATTGTCATTGTTTTGATTAAAAATTTTGTTAATATAACAAACAACATTTTTCCCAGTGTATGCAGTTGTATATGTTCTGTTTTTTTTCTTTGTTGCTTAAACTCTTCTGCCGGGTATTTATTATTAATTACGATGATTGTTGTGATGGGTTCTTGGCTTCAATGGATTCCTCCTCCTGCGGCCAACTTGTTTTTGTATCAGCCAAGATGATGGTGATGATCATCATCGCCATCATCATGTTGTATGTATTGTTTTGCTCAAATACACATAAATAATTTTATATTATTTCACTGAATTGATAATGAGTTCTTCTTCGAGAGTATTATCGTCATGAGGTGGTAGTTGTTGCCATTGGCGGTGCCACAGTCAATGTTGCCACTGCCACACGTAGTGCAGGCCATGTGGTTGTAGTGCCTGCCGGTGGTGGTGATGGTGGTGTCTTCCACATGTTGCCAGCATTCTTTCCCAATGTAATTATTCTGTGCAATGAAATTGCAAATATTTTCTATTCCATTAAACTGTGCAAAAGGCAACAACAACAAAAAATAAAAAGAACATCATGATTATGAACAGCAAATTCATTCAATGTAGGAAGTTACGATCGCATTGGGGTAAGTGAAGCGTGCAAAATAATAGGTCTGGTAATGGGAATATTTAATGAAGAGCAGCAATTTTTCAAAGAGTTGTTAATAATCAAAATTATGGAGTACTCTCGGATTGTTATTCTATACTAGCGATATAAAATATAAAATCTAAAGCTATTGCATTGCAATTCAATATTTAGCTGGAGTTGCGTAGCGAGAAGATTATGATGAATCGTAACGGTTTCCAGTCGGAGATTTAAATGAAAAAAAACGCAATGCGAGAAGCGCTTAAATAAGTTAGAACTGTTATGAGAACTATATTCAGTTAAAATTAATTACATCTAAATTACAACGCTATTAAGTTTATTTTAAAATTATAATTCAGTAAATGCAAAATAAGTTAAAAAATACAGATAATTTACAATATTACTGAAAACTAAAAAAGGCACTAAATTTATTAAATTTTCTTCAAAATATTCCAATTAATTTTTAACACTGTGTTATTAATAATGACTAGCTTAGCAAGATGAAAGAAAAATGTATATGTGCTGTTAAAAGTGTTATTTGTTCTTATGGAGATTTCTATACACTCCACCATGGGATGGTGTTATACTCCGTTTGAAAACCCTCGACATATCGCTTTCAGACCTTATATACATATACTTCATATTCTTGATCGTCATAAGATTCGAAGTCAATCTAAACATATCCCTTTGTTACATTTATAATTTCGGTCCAAAGGGAAAACTTTTTAAGGACTAAAAATACTCGTAAAAATTCTTAATATTTAAAGTCATTTCTATTTTATATTCTCTATATGAAGACAATATATGTTATTTTGGTAACTATGGTCGAAGAGAATACTACTATTAGAATTTCTAGAATACTACCTCTACCCTATAAATGGTTCATACACGAAGAAGACAAGTACATCTACAAGAAAGGTCATAACTTCTTCAAAAAGGCTTTGATTTCCCTGCTAGTTATTCGAATATACAGAAAAATATTCAGTTTTCTGCCTTTTATGAAGGATTTTTCGTGATATTTAAACAAACATTAAAAACATGATTTTTTTAATTATCTTGCGTCTGCATTTATCCATATATATTAAAATAAAAATGTAAATAATAAAAAAATTAACAAAATATTTTTTGTCGATATTTTTTGAACCAAAAAAAAAAATATCTAAAAAATAAATAGTTTCTTAATATATTTTGGGATAGATGATATACCACTGTATCTATATGAAAGAGAAACATTTATACTGTATATAAAGGGTCCGCCATCTAACGTTTTTTTTTCAACTATTTAACCGTTGGACTATTATTTGTGGGGTGCCCTCAAAGATAAGTGTTACGCCGACAAGCCAGAGACAGTTGACGTTTTAAAGGACAATATTCGTGAAGCCATTGGTGAAATACAGCTGCACACAATCGATAATGTGCTTAAAAATTGGACCGATCGTGTAGGCTACTGCATGTCCAGCCGAGGCAGCCATTTGAATGAAATTATTTTCCATTATTAACCGGAAGGATTGTACTTTCAAATAAAAAAGGAAATTTGAGAAAATATTCAGTAGAATTTTTTATAGCATTTAAAAAGAAGTTATTTGGCGGATCCTTTATATATATTTAAATAATAATTCAAGTCAATTCAAAAAGTAAATATAAATCAGCAATCTTCAAAAAAGCTTATATATCCTAAAGATTGGAGGATACAACCGTTTGGTTGGTTGTACTTCCATGCCATTTTAATTCCAAAATCACAAATTTTGAAAAATCCATTATCTCTCACGTACACAGTACAAGATAACCTAACTTTATGATTCTAGCCATTTTTTACCACTACCACCTACCAGTTTACCACTTTTCCCATTTTTACCGGAAAAGGAAAAAAGTAAGAATTTGGAAAAATCTTTTTATTTTGCGTGTCTATGCAGTCAGAGCAATGTATACTCCGAATTCCATCATTCTAGTTGCGCGATTTGGTTGGTACCATTTGTATTCCTTTTAACCCCCTTAAAAGTACTACTTTCGAAAATCTCTTTATTTTACGTGTCTACGTAATTAGAGGGATGTACACACCGAATTTCATCAATATAACTGTAGCCGGTTAGTTGGTACCATTTTTATCCCTTTGTTCCCATTGCATCACGAATTTGGAAAAACGTTTTTATTTTTCTTGTCTAAGCCAGACTTCATACCTCTAGCAACGGCCATTTGCTAGGTACAATTTGTAACCCCTTTTTTCATTTTACCCCCTAAGCGTACGTATTTCGAAAACCACCTTTTTTACGTATATTCGCAATCGGATGAATGTATACACCGAATTGCATTACTCCAGTTGCATTTTAAAAAAGTACAAATTTGGAAAAATACATTTATATTATGTATCTGCTGAATTTGAGGAATGCACACACCAGATTTCGTGTTTCTAGCTGCTTCTTATTCCGCGTGTCTATGCAGTCAGAGGAATGTATACACCAAATTCCATGATTCTAGCTGCAGTCATTTGCTTGGTACTGTTTTTATCCCATTTTTCCAATTTTACCCCCTTATGAGTACGACTTTTTAAAATCTCTTTATTTTACGTGTCTAAGCAATTGAAGGAATGTACACACTGAATTTCACCATTCTAGCTGTAGCCGTTTAGTTGGTACTATTTTTATCCCTCTGTACCCATTATATCTCTTGAAAGTACGAATTTGAAAAAACTTTTATTTTTCCCCTTTTTTCATTTAACCCAAAAAGTAAAAATTTCCAAAAATCCGTTTATTTTACGCGTCTACGCAATCAGACGAATGTATACACCGAATTTCATTATTCTTGATGCAGCCGTTTTGTTGGTACCATTTTTATCCCTCTATTCCCATTTAACCCTTAAAAGAACGAATTTGGAAAAAATACTTTTACATTATGTATCTACTCAATTAGATGAATGTACACACCAAATTTCCTGTTTCTAGCTGTTATCGTTTAATATGTACCATTTTTATCCCTTTTGTGCCCCATTTCGTCCCCTACGAATAAGAATCACTTTATGGTGCGCTTTTATGCTATAATGGGAATGTTCATTCCAAATATCAAGTAAATACAAGCAGACATATACAAAAAGCAGGCTGAAATACTCTAAATATTAGGGGTATTTTCAGTCCTTGTGAGGGAATTTTTTTTTCTAGCTTCTAAAGAATATATAATATATATAGAAACAGTGGTTTAAGAACAGTCTCCAAAAAAATTATTAAACATGATTTTTTCGAAAAAAAAAACAGAATACCGACCCTATACGTCTGAAAGAATAGATCATTTTTTGTAGAATAAACTTATAGTCCATCTGGTCTGAGATTCTTTTTACAGTAGGAAAAAGTTTTACTTTTTTGGTCGAAGGGTGCATTATACTAAGTGAAAAAAATGATGTAAGTTAATTTCTGAGAGAATTCTTATGGTCAGAACTATATTGTGAAATTTTATGAGGATCATTTATCTTACCCTTTCCTCTCTTTATGTATCAATTTGACCCTTTTTTTTCGAGAAAATCAAAAAGTCCTTTCAAAAAGTCCATTTAAAATGTTATACGAAAAAAATTGCGGCAAAATTTCAGTGGGGGTCACCAAAGACATATCGTTGAGTGGCCTTCAATTATCATTTTTTTTTGGTTTACAGATTTGCTTAAAAAGGTGAAAATCAAAGTGAAGTCTAAAATCTCAATTATTTGATTTTTTGGAATTAAATTTGTTATGTATGTGTTATATTTTTTCATAGAGTACCACAAACTGTGTTTGTTTCTCGAATTAGTACATTAGTTGAAATTTTGAAAATGGAGAACTATTTCAAAATATTTTTTCTTTAACCGGCATCTGCAGGATCTAACACCCTGTTACTCATGTCTATATGAGAATTCGAAACGCCCAAATAAATCATATTTAGACGCATACATAAAATTTTTGTATTTATTGAAAAAAATCGGGGGATAAAGGGTTAATAGGCCCATGGAAAAACAATTTCCAATCACCTCACGAAAATAAAGTTTTGATTGTATAATGATGATCTGCCAAAATATTTCGTTCCTAGATCAAGCCGAGCTAAACGCTCTTGAAAACACTCCTAAAAATCATGGGTTTCGCGTGTTATTTTTTTATGTTGCTATTTGTTCAATTTTTTGTGAATTAACAGACTCTTGGAAGCACTTTAAATATAAATTTTGATTCTTGTCTTAGAGTAGCTTATTTGTCGAATTATTGGGCATCTGTAGTATTTATTTGGAGTTTTTTTTGTTTTAGTATTTTATAAAAAACAAATACATATCGAATGATGCCTAATTGATGAACATCGAATGGAAATTGACGCCGCATCGCTCACTTTTGTAAAAAGCTCGGCAATAATTTATTTGCTTAATTTTATGAGAATCGGTTAAACATTTAATAATATCCTCCACTATGCCTCGATTAATATTAGATAATTCAATGTATTTTAAAGATTTTTTAAATGTGTATTTTTGATATTCGGCCTATATAAATTAAAATTAAATATTTAAATTTATTATTTAAATATTAAAAATTCAATTGACCTCGAATTTGTAACATTTAAATAATAAATAAAATAATATTAAATATGTTTTAACAAAACTGCCATAAGAAAAAATAAAGTGGCTCAGCAACAACTTATTAAAGCGAAAATGGAAATATTACCATTCTTAACTTTATTCAGGGGCGGTAATGCTGGTGACTATTAAGAGTAAAAAAGTCATTTATAGTTTCTCTAAAATAATGCATTGACCATTTGTAGTGTGTTCTAAACATTAGTTCCCTTGCAGTGAGTGCAAAATTATATCGCAAAGCTCTATGATTGATAGGACCTTCCACTTGTCTCTACGCAGACATTTGTGGGGGATATTTTCTATAACTGTATAGGGTGGCCAAAACCTGCATGTTTCATGTTCAGAAACTACGAAAATCCATAATTGCTAACCCCTTTCAAGATACTAACAACCTCTGTGAGATCACACTGTCTTCACAGCCATTAACGTGAATTTTAAGACTTCCCCTTTTGCAGTTAAATTCAATTGACTTCAGCTGCCGGTTGCCCGTTTTTATTGTTATTGTTCAATTTTGCATTTGAACGCAATTAATATGGGTTCATTTAATTTGCCAGTTATTTCGAAATTAAGCAAAAACCGAACAAAAAATAAATAAAACCTGTTATTGTACGAAAACAAAATTAATTTAAATGATTAACACATGTATGTACTGCATGCTGACTGTCGAAAAAATAAGTATTGTATATTGTATTATAATTATTTGCTGAATAATGTTGAAAACATTTACTGTTTTTTTTTTTTGTTTATTTTGTATATTCGCAGTATCTAATAAATCAGGGATATTAACGCCGCAACCTGAAGCAAATACGAGGCTTATAACACGCTTAACAGCTTAATACGCGTATAGGCGATGGACGGCGGTTGTACGGACGGATGGATGGATGGACGGACGTCTGGTCGGTTGTATGGATGAATGACTCTCTTAATTTTTATTGGAGAAAAAATTCAAACACGCGCTGATTGGCTGACTAGCTGGCTGGCTGACTTGGCTGTCTGGTCATAATTCTTCTACACAAACCACACGACGAACACAAAATGATTTCTTTTCTATCACAACAACTATAATAATCAGCTTTAGTAGATGTTGTTGTTGTTTTTTGATATGCACACATAGATATACCCATATATTTATATGTGAATGTATGTGTTTGTATGTTGTCTACCACTTTGCTTTCCGTCTCTAGTACCTTTTAATCTGTTTCCATATTTCGCTCATTATAATAACTCACCTTTAATAACGTTCACTCACCGATACACATACAGGTATTTACACATTCACACACACAGATTCTCACACACATGTACAGGTACATGTATGTATTCATAGTCTCTTATAGATCTTAAGCTTAACAAAGACAATTAAATTTATTAACGCGAAGCTCTTTTTTCAAAATGAAAACCAGAAAGAACAGCCATAAAGACAACAACAAAAACAGCACCAGAAACAACAACAACACAACAAATTATTGTTCCACCTTAGGAGGAGTCGTGAAATAGAGACGGAGAAATAAATAATAACAAATAAAATGAATGAAATAAAATAAAATACAACAACAAAAGCATCACAACTTAAACAAGCTGAAGACAACAACAATCTCGGAAATTATGAATAATATCGTAGACATAGCAAAAACAACAACAATAAGTTTCGTCCGCACTGTGGTTCACAGCCAATAAAGTTGATAATAACTCACAAAAAAAAATCAATCAATAGTTGTGCTATAATGACAGTGTAATTTCAATGATTTTCCAGTGTAAAAACCAAATCCTGTGAAATTATATTTGAGTTGTTCCGAACTCAGCCTCGTGTCCAATAAAGGACTAAAACTAAAGTAAAATTCAAGCTTAATAAAAGCTTTTAATCTGATGAATAGAGCAGCACACTCATACGTTATCATACATATTTGTGTATTTAGAATTATTAATTATAAATACTGAAATTGTACTTTAACTACAGTGTAATTCTAAGGCATTTATCAAGTGTAAGAAAAATACATTCAAATTAAAAATGAATGACAGTCGAACAAACCAGCTTGTACACAGTCCAACACAGGTGATGCAATTTAGGTTCTTAAAAGAAACTATTATAGCAGCTAAACCGCAGCACAATTCAATTAATTCGCACAGATATTAACTGCATGTACATTAGGCTGAGTCGCGCTCCATACAAATGGAAAAACAATTTCCAATCACCCCACGAAAATAAAGTTTTGATTGCAAAAATATTTCGTTCCTAGATCAAGCCGTCTGCGAGCTAAACGCTCTTGAAAGCAACCCTAAAAATCATGGTTTTCCCGTGTAATTTTGTATGTTGCTATTTGTTAATTTTTTTCTGAATTAATAGACTCTTGGAAGCACTTTAAATATAAATTTTGATTCTTGTCTTAGAGTAGCTTATTTGTCGAATTATTGGACGTCTATAGTATTTATTTTGAGTTTTTTTTTGTTTTAGTATTTTATGAAAAAACAACAAATCGGATGGAAATTGACGCCGTAGCGCTCATTTTTGTAAAAAGGATTTTAAAATGTTGGCTCTGAAAGCCATCTCCCGCGTAAAATTATTTCACAAAAATGGATTCAGTGACGTCATTTTTCAATATTTTTCACTTAGGTATCATTCGAAAGGTATTGGTTCCTTCTATTTATTTATCATAATACCTTTTAATAAATTTTAAAAATGCGTTAAGTTCGGCTGATATCGAATCTCATATACCCCCTTTATTTTTTGCGACTACGCAGTCAGAGCGACGTGTACATTAAATTTTATTATTCTAGCTACAGTCATTTGGTTGATACCATGTATGTCCCCTTACGGGACGAGCATGCTAACAGTACTAAATTCTAAAATTTATTTTATTTTACGAGTCGTACAGCCACAAAAATATTGTTGTTGTTTTATTCTTAACCATTTTGCTCTTTTTTGCCTTAAAAAGAATTTAACAACACCCACCTCATTTGCAAGTCTACAAAATAAGAGGGACCGAATTTCATGTTTCTCCCTGTTGTCCATTGATTGATACCCTTTTTGTAACTTTTTGTCCCATTTCAGCCCGCAAAGTATGAATTTAATAAATATAAAAAATATGAAAATATAAAAGTAGGAATTTCATAAAAAATAACGTTCGGGATAACGTTATAATGGGAATGAATGTACATTGCAAATTTAAAAAATAAGGCGGAAACTAAAAATACACAAAATTAGGGGGGTTTTCAGTCCCCCCATGGACCATGTGCTATCACGTCTCAATAATAATTCTCAAACAATATCAATAACAAATTCCATTCAAAACTTTAACTATGATCGATTGAATAATCAATATAATAATTTAAGATACACATTTACAGACATACATATATAATGTATATAACTTCTTAGTTAACACAAAGGCGAAGGCCCTAGCAGCCAGTCCTTTTTCTCTAATATTTTCTGTAAATTATATTTACATTAAATAAATTAATAAATAAATAATCCCCTAACGCATGCTTCCAACATACAGACGGATATGGACCATTTAAAACTTTAAATTAGAATCAGCTATAAAAAAGTACTGATTATTTTTTTCGTTGAGGATGCATTGGCTTCTCAATAGTAAAGTGTAGGTTTTCCGAACCCCATATGCGGCAATTTTGCTTATTGACATAGCCAACGAAATGAAAATAAGCTTCATGAAGGCTGAACTGAAGGCCGATCTCTTTAGGAAAATTGTCCAAGTAAATTGCGTTAAAGACTCACTACTTTGGAAGTAAGTTTTTAATATTTCCCAATTTTGTTCGTCCCATTTTGCAAATGTCAAACATAAACCTGAAAAAAAATTAATGTTATTCTACCTTTCAAAGTCAAAGTAATCGGCAGTTCAAATTTTAAGTGGCCCACACTATGCTTTATGTGGTATTCGATGAATATTTCAAGGCGTTGAAAACGGAATGATAAAATGAATATACTCCTATATACTCCATAAAATGAATACTCCATCCTAATGTGGAGGGTATGAACACAAACCATGAGTAGTACTTCTTTTATATCTCTTAATAAGTTTTAATTAGTACACATGACAAATGAACTCTGATATTGCTCAGGCTCAATACCTTTTTGAATGTGCATTTCATAGAATGCAGATTTGTCAGTAGGTTTGTCTTTAATTTGTTTTTTCCTACTATTTTTTACAGAATGGATTATAATAAAATGTTGTAAAAAAGGCCATTGCTTAATTTGTATCCTCAGACGCACATTTACAAATATGTTTTCTAATTATACAATTTTATCATGGGCCACTTTTAATGCCCTTCGTTGTTTTCTATCTTCGAAAGTCATTATTTTTCTAGTTGCACTTCAAACGAAATAGTAGCCTTTAAAATCATTGACTTGAGGACTTGAATTAAACTGTAATTCCAGCCAGGAAATAAAATATATGAATAGGATGATTGAGAATGATTTTCGCACTTGGACAACAAATATTATGTGGAACAAAGCAAGTCCGCAATCCTATCATCTTTAGGTGTGTTCTCTATTACGCCAAAAGTATACTGAAAAACGAAGAGCTGCACTGAAAATAGCCGAATTCCTAGGCTTTTTGGAGTAAGGTCTTTAATAAAAATCTCCCAGATCCAATATGTATCCAATGTTAGCTTTGCTAAAATGCTAAAAATCCAAGTTTTCAAAAAGTACATTAATAAGGGGTGTCATAGAATTAAAATCTGTTTATCGCGATTGAAACCCATTTCTTATATGAATTGGTGTCATGAAATTGTATTGTGTTTTCCTAGTTTCAAACCCGACGTCAATTCTAATTCCGATTCCGACAACAATCGGATTCTATGACATCCCTGAATATAACTAAATTGCCCTTAGAATTTGAGGACTTAAAGTATATATTTAATAAAGAATATTTTAGACTTCAAAAACTCTACGAATGCCATGACATTAACGCGTCGCCTTTTTGGTTCATGAATATTCTATTTTCAGCAGATCCCACATACATTTTTCCCTTGCCTATATAGAGTGTCTTCCCTATCTGAAAACTAATTTTAATGATTTCAAAATAATTAATCAATGCCCATTTTTGACATTTTTAGACACTGTACACCGCAATAGTTAACTGCAAACAAACTAAACTTTAACACTCGGCTGGTTGAGGTACGATAAAGTCATGGTACCACATCACATCACCACTACTCAGCTGCTGCTGCTCAACTCAACTCAGCTCAGTGAGAATAGTGTGTCCGTGAGTATCTCTGTGTGTGTATGTGTGTTTGTCTTAAAGGCGGCTTTTTTCAGTCAACAAAAGTTCATATGACAAAGTTATAAGCATAAGCTTTACTTGGACTGTTCGTCTCAGCGAAATGTCTGAACGAACTAACGACGTGACTTTGATGTTTGAAGTGAGATTAGCCGGGAAGCTTCGCTGACTGCTTTTGTTATTATTGCTATTTTTTGAAGAACTAAACCGAAACGAACTGAACCGTGCCACAAACGGCCAAAGCGACTTCGGCCAAAAAATCTTCTACGGCCACTCATGATGAGTACTGAAATACAAAAACAACAACAGCAACAGCAACCAACCAAAAGAGTTAATGAGTTAGAAAGAAATTATTAATCAACTGAAGATATGGTTTATAAGAAATCATTTGAGTTGGAAATAAAAGGGTTTGGTATCATTAAAACTTATTTCTAAAGGCTTTAACATCACCAGCCATCATCAGAAACAAGGGGGCAACAAAGGTCGCTCGCTCTATATGAATATGATTAGCTGAATTGATAAGAAAATGCCATCCTGCCATAGTCGGTGGGTACAATAATTTAGAAAGAGCATTTCATTAGAACATTGCTGAATGATTGCGAACATCACAAGCTTCAGCTTAGTTGATTACTTTAAATTAACTGACTTTTTACGATTTTAACATAGGGGATCATCGCTTTAAAAATATTATGCTTCATCAGCTGCTGTCCTTCATTTGCAAGAATGAAACATCCACATCTTATTAATGAAGATGATACATGTTGATATTAAGGGATGTCTCAAGGATGCAGAATCAGATTTTTTAATGGAATTGTTACACGAATTTGTGTAATGATTTTGATCTCATTGGATTGGTTAAGCTTTTAAACTTAAAATACAACAATTACACAGAGTAACAAACAATTCAGCTAGCTGAACTTATTTTTCTGACGACTCTTGATTTTTTGGGCGTGAAATTTATGTATATTCAGCTAGCTGAATTGGATCATATTATTCATTTTCATTTTAAACGACAATTTAATTTTACCAATTTTAATCAATTCAGCTAGCTGAATTAGTTACGAATATTTTTTCCAATAGTTTGTGTAGAATTTATTAATATTCAGCTAGCAGAATTTGCTAATATGTAATATATGTAGACTTTTATTCGTTCAGCTATTCAGCTTGTAATTTTTTTTTGTATTATTCATTTGTATCTTAATATTTAATTTAATAAACTATATATTCGAAATTTGTACAAAATTTTATCAATTCAGCTAGAATTTTTTGAAATTCAGCTAGCTGAATTTGCTAATATGTGAGATATATGTATTGTTTATATCTATTAAGCTATAGAAATTGCATTGTATTATTAACTTGCATCAGTTAATCAGTAATTTAATTAGCTGACTTTTCGGAATATTTTACTTTTCACAATATATATTAACATTTTTCACAAAATTTATTCAATTCAGCTAGCTGAATTGGTCCCGAACAATATTTCTCTTATAGTTTGTGCATAACATAATGATATTCAGTTGCTAAATTTTATCAATATGCGTTTTGTATCTATGTAGCTAACAGAATTTGATTGATTTCACTTTTATAAATATATTTTCTTAATTTATATACATATCAGATCAATTCAGCTAGCTGAATTAGACATAACCAATGTTTTTATATATTTTTAAGACGGATGGCATTTAACATTTATCGGTATTGGGAACCTAAAGTTCAGAATGTGTAAAATTTGTAATTTAATTTATATTTGGCTAGCTGAATTTGACATTTCTTTCAAATACTGGACTTAATGCAACTCTAAAATATTTATTTGTAGCACTAGTATAAAATAAATGTTTCATTTTATTCCTATGAGGAACAGTATATCTTGGCATGTGTTCAGCTTATGGATTTACTGCACTTAACATGCCTTAAATGTGAGTATATGACATATTCAGCTAGCTGAACTTGTTTTTTGGCAGAATATGGTGATTCAGTAGGTAGTATTTAAGAACTTTTATATGATTACGATTTATATGATTATTTCTAAATATGCTTTCAAAAAATATCATTATTAGAATTTAAAAAATTGTAAGTGTGTGTTAGTTGAATTTGAAGTTTTCAGCTAGCTGAATTAGTTCTTTCTTGAAGTTTTAAAAGTTTATATATGTCTTACACTGCATTTGATGTATATTCAGCTAGCTGAATTTTACATTTTTGCAATAAAGTGCGTATATTTTTCATATTTGTACTTTATTTTAAATTGGTATTTAAACTATCTACTAAATATGTTGACAAAAAATATTCAGGTGGCTGAATTAAATAAGATATGGACAATTGAATACAAGTAAAAGATTTCTATTAAAATTATTTTTAAATTACCATTAATTCATTACTTGGATTCAAATCTTACTGATTCAGCTAGCTGAATTAGATCTTTGTTAAAAAAAATATTTAAAGGATCTTATGGTAATTCAGCTAGCTGAATTTGTAATTTTTGCATATATTTTTCATATTTATTTCTAATTGGCCATTGTAATATGTAACAAACATGAAGAGAAATAAATTTTCAGCTTGCTGAGTTAGCTAATTTTTGTACAATTGAAACCAAATAAATTATTTTAGTAATAAAAATGTTGAAATCAACTTTAAATCCATGTCTCTTATTTAAATTTTTCTTAATTCAGCTAGATGAATTATTCAGATACCATGTTTTCTTTTATATATATTATTATCTTTTCAAACCGTACTTGTAGTGTGTTTTCTATCACATTCAGCTAGCTGAATATCAAAATTTTGGTTATTGAATTGGAAATTTTTGCAATAAAGTGCATTTTCATTTTAGATTGTCAATTAAAATATCTAACAAACTTGCCAAAAATAAATATGCAGAATTAGCAATTTTTTGCACAATTGAATACAAGAAAACAAAAACCATAATTTTAAAATTTGTATCTCCTTTATACAATTTTCTTAATTCGGCTAGCTGAATTAGTCAAAACCCATTTTTTTATTTCTATTTTCCAACCATGCTGGTAGATTATTTTTCAACATATTCAGCTAGCTGAATATCCAATTTTTGGTTATTGAATTATAAATTTTTCCAATAAAATGCATATATTTTTCATCTTTGCACTTTATTTTAAATTGGCAAATATCTACCAAACTTGTAGAAAAATGAAAATTCAGCTAGCCAAATTAGCTAATTTACGTACAATTGAATACTAATTAATTGTTGTAAAAGAAATGTTAAAATAATTTTAAAATTTATATCATTTATCTAAATTTTTTAATTCAGCTAGCTGAATTGGTCAGAATCCATGGTTTCTTTAATTTTTTCTGTTTTAAACCGAGCTTGTAGAGTGTTTTTAACAACATTCAGCTAGCTGAGTGTCAAATTTTTTGCTACTGAATTTGAAATAAAGTAATAAAGTGCATATATTTTTCATCTTGGTGCTTTATTTTAAATTGACAATTATAATATCTTCCCAACTTGTAGAAAAATAAATATTCAGTTAGCTGAATTAGCTAATTGGATACAAGAAAGCCATTTTATTAAAAGAAATCTTAAAATAATTCTGGAAATTTATATATTTTCTAATTCAGCTAGCTGAATTAGTCAAAACCCATTTTTTATTTTATTTTTCTTTTCCAACCATGCTGGTAGATTATTTTTCAACATATTCAGCTAGCTGAATATCCAATTTTGGGGTATTAAGAAAAAAATAATGTTTTAAAAAAAGTTGTCTGATTACATTAATTTACTCAATTCCCCGTTATTTGTTATTTATCTAAGCTAAAAGTAAAATTATATAATTATAACAGTTTGAAAGCCATAAATTTCCATTTCCAGTTTATTTGACAAAGTGATCATGTCTTTATTTTGTTACCAAAATGTGTGATAGTCAATGTACCATAACCGGACCAGCCGACAGACAATTGAATTGTATTGTATGGCGTTGTTTGCCGACTGATGTAGTTTTTTATTTACACTTAAATGAGAGTTCGCCGTCACTGGTAATAACATTATGTTGAAAATGCAAATTTAATTTAATTCAATTCAATTGAGTCACCAGCCACAGTCGGGCCACAATCACCCCAGTGATGTTGTGGTGCTGTTCGGTGCGGTTCGGTTGCTTCGGTTGCCAGTATTGGTTCCATTCGATGATTATTTGAACGTAAAAGAAGCGGAAGACCTTTGTTGATTGACTTTTTATGACGATCATTTGGTCATAGTGTCGGTCGGTGTGTTTGTGTTCTGTGCTGCTGAATGTCCACGGCTGAATGCATACGAGTGCCGGGGAGAGTGAGTGAGTACATGGGGCCGCCGCCGCCGCTGAACAACCACATAAACATGGCTTTAACATCCGGTCTTTTTAAATGATCAAACTCTGATCATTTGTATTGTTTCGAGCAGACAGCAGACCAAGCGAGTCCGATTCCGAGTCCCACAACACCCAACTGAAGTTATATGAAGTGTGAATTTTTGGCCAAAGTTGCCGGGTTGCTGGGACTGTCCATGTGTCTGACGTTCGGTTCGGTATGTTGTTGCTTCTCTGCTGTTGATTGATTTGGTTTGTTGAACAATTAAGAATTGTTATTTGGTGTGAAATTTCACACCGCAATGCATAAATGATTTCAATTTGTTGTTGGCATTCGCTATTTTCCAAAAAGCCAACAGCCAACTAAACAAAAGGGGTCTTCAGTGGACCTTAAACGTCTTTGTGGCCCAGTCGCAGCACACTTATGCAAAGTACAAAGGTTGAAGGGAACATCAATTTCCCCCAGTGCGCAGGTGTAAGAGGCCACCTTTCGTAGGCGTTTGTTTAATTCGATTTTTATTCGAACTTCTGCAGTAGCACGTGCCCAATCAATTTTCTTTGATATGTTCTCAATGGCCTTTCAATGGCCACTGTGATGATATGTCTTCAATTTTCTTTTGTGTTTCTCAGAGAAAATTAAAAGATAATAACAGCACATGCATCTCGGGACTGGAAATAGATGTCAGTGCAGCTGCTTCATCAATAGATCAACTTTATGCAGGCAGGCCAAGCACTTTACTTCATAGGCACACACACTTATACATATGCAATCAACTAGGATCCTTTTGGCTCCTGTGCACCTTTGACAGGTGTATGTGTTAATGATCCTTAGAAGACCACCGAATTGCGTAAGAACATTGATATTCGCAGGTGCCTGTGTTGTTGTGAACGTTGCTTGCATGGAATTTATGGCCTACAACTAATGGGAAAATATAGTTTTTATTTCAATTTTAATTCAGCCCAAAGACATTTTATGTTTACATTTCAAACATTAATGTTTAGGTTTTATAGGGGATGATGATGTGGATGATAACATTGCATTACTAAATTGAACTTGTTTATGGGGGCCAAAGAAAATACAGGCAGTCAGTTTTCATAGGTTTTCTGTCAGTGACTTGGAATGTGCAATTCTGTTATTAAAGTTGCATAGAGAAAAATAATATTTATTGAGCTCAGAAATGGCAAAATCGTGTAGATTGATAATGGGGAGGAAATTCTCTTTTGAAGATTTGTCTTCTGAAATTCTTTGTAGTCCGTAGTTCTTGCGAAAAACGAGCTCTCTACCTCCAGATTCGATCCAGACACGTTGAACAGCAAACCCAACGAGTGCCTTCAGAGAATTTGAAATGCCATACTGATTAACATTAGGTGATTGCAATTGTAAGAAAGAGACTGGAGACAAGGTTCTTAAATGAGGTTCTTAGGGTGGGATGGTTATGTTAAGTCTCTTGGAATATGTCAATAGTCGTACAGTTCAAACCGTTGGAATTTGAAAAGTCCGACCCTGAAACAGCAATTATTGCCGATTGGCTCTGAAAGCAAGTAAGTAAGTTTCAGTTGATTAAGCCGACTCTCAGAATAAAAAATGCCAAGCATATGTTTGTCATTTTAAAATTATATTAAATGATAAGTTATAAAGGATCTAATTTTACAAAGGAAAGGAACAATTGTGTGGGAGGTACTAGAAGGGGCATATCAAAAGCATGAATATTTTATATATTTAATGTGATTATAAAAACATTTTCAAATATAAAATGTTCGACTATCTGTATGGATGATATGTCAGTTTTATTTTAATCATATTTAAACAGTTTTACTTTAGCCTTATGCCACGTTGTGTGGGTGGTACCAGAAGGGGTGAGATAATACCGTCCATATTCTGAGTGGTTATAACGACTATAAAAACATTGTCAAATATCATGTTTCAGAATATTACGATCATTCGTATAGAAGTTATAAGAGCTTTAATTTTACGTGGGATTTGTGCGTGAGGTACGAAAAGGGGCGTGGCAAACCCCGCCAAATTTTGTACACTTTAAACGATTATAAAAACGTTAACAAACATGGGATTTCATTTAACATTGGAATAAAGACTATTTGTGTGTGAGTTAGCAGATAGCCCATCTTCGAACTTAAACTAAGTTTGGGAAAAATAATACCATGAACAAAGTTTGAATTGATTCCTTAGCTCCTTTCGAGAATTATCGTGTACACCAGCCAGCCAGACGGACATGGTTCAAACATCTTAAAAAGTCGTGAAACGGATTTGGTACAAACATACTAAGGGTCTTAAGTCACTCCTTCAATACGTTACACCTTTTTTCTGTCCTAAGTGATATATTCCCATTCAACTCTGAAGAGTGAGGGTATAATTATATTCGATAAAGTCAAGAAGGGTCAATGATCTTACCCAGGAAACACATTTTAGTCGCATTCCAAAATTTCAATTTGCATATTTCCTGTATTTGACGAAGTTCTTTTGAACAACTTCAAAAAAAAAATAATAATATTTTAATATATCATAACAATTTACGAATGACATTCTCACAAGTGAGTGGGAACGGATTTTTCGTATGGTGTCACAGAGGTTAGGTGCCCGCTTTGTACTCAGAAGGTGTCGGGTTCGAATCTGGATTTTTTTTATATTTTTATACATAAATAATGTTAAAATTTGAATTTTAATTTATTATTCCGCTAGCAGGATTAGTTAAAATTATTTTTAAATGTTTAATCAATCATTAATTGGATTGGAGCCTATATGTACTATCAGATAGAAATTAATAAAATTCTCCTAATTCAGCTAGCTGAAATATTCAGAAACCATGTTAAGTATACCGATGCTATTGTTAAGTATACCGATCGACTTAGAATCACTTTTTGAATCGACTTAAGTTAATTTTGTGGGCCAAGGACGAACCCTATTTAACTTGAAGCAAATTCGGTTCAGATTTAGATATAGCTTACAAATTACGCTTCCGATTTGACTTTTCCCTCTAGAAACCACATTTTTAAACAGATTTTCTTCAAATTTGTCACAAAACCTTATATTTGAACTAAAAACATCTGTGTTGAAAATGGGATAAATCGGTTCAGATTTAGATATTGCTCACATACAAATTTCGGTCTCCATTCATTATATTATTTCTTTATTATTTATTTAATTCTGTTGAAAGTAAGTCAGATGGGTAAAGATTTATATATAGCTCCCATACAAATTTTGCTTTTAATTTGAATTTTTCTGCTCTAGAAACCAGATATCTTAACCGATTTCTTCCAATTTGCCACAGCACCTTATATTTCAACTTGAAGCATCTATGGTGAAAGTGATTTGACTTTTCCACATATATAGTACTCATACAAAAAATCGTACCCGATATACCTTTTTTTCTCGAATTCAATTATAATGGGTAGAAAGTGGAATGTATAATATAGGCGGCCAGCCCGACTTTAGCCTTTCTTTACTTGTTTTAATTAGAATAGTGATAAAGGCCCCAATTAAAAAAAATAGTTCAGGCTTACATTCAGGACAACTACGTGACCATTGGTGTCCGCTGTATAAGCTGCAAACTGACTAACCATACCACACCAATGGATCAGGTGTACCAGCTTTAGAAGTCAAACATCCGTTTTAGGGATGAGTTCTTTTTTACTCTACCTCATCAGCCGTCTTATTTCACTCTTATATTGGGTCGTGCACATGGAAAATCATATTTTCATTCACTTGGAACGCGAAATAATCGTCAGCCATTGCTCTATAGCGCTCAGCGTTCCCAATTTTAAAGAAATGAAGAATAACGATACCACCGGCCATAAACACACAGTGTGATTCTGTAGATGTAAATGTGCAATTTTGCTTATTGACATGTCCATTGAGCCAAACATTAGCCTCATTACTAAAGTGAATATTGCGATATTGTGATTCCCCAAATTTCGAGCGTTGATCTGGGCCCAATTGATAATAGATTTGATCAATTTGTGGCCGTTCAATCGTTACAGGAAAATGTAATCATTAACCCTAGGATTCGCAATGGGGTCTGGCTAGGCCAAATTTGGCTTATTAGTGCTATAACTTATTTTTGGGCAATCTATTAAAAAAACAGCTTCCGTGAAAGGTGTTTTGATTTTGAATAAAGCTATTCTGATATATCTAAATTTCCTTTCTTTTCAAGGCACTATGTGATGATGAGCAGATAGCTTCAGATGTTGACTCCCTACTCAGTATTCGTTATTTCATTTTTAACCTCCAATGAACCCGGATTGATTGACGTGTTATGGTTTGTCATGTGCTAAGGATTTAACCCAAAATGCTAGTGTTTTGTTTATAGTTTTACTACGACTATTGCCTTTCAAACATCTTTCTTTTTCCAATTGATCACCTTCTCTCCACCTCCCTGTAGACAGCTGTCAATGACTCAATTTTCTTTATAACATCTTCTGGTTTCTTTCAATTACACCATTGTCTTGTTATCTAATCAATATTTGTCATTTTATGAACCTGAACCTTCCACATTCACCTTACAACGCTGACAACTTCCGCATAGTTAGTTTGGGTACAATTTTCTTAGATCTTCCAGGACTAAAACAACAACAGTCATCGGATGAAATAAATGCAATACAAACAACAAGAAAACCATAATTACTAGAGCGAGATCTTAGACGAAAACACGAGCTCTAAATACACCTGTTCGTGAAGCGAAAAGTAGACCAAAAACACACACACACACCAGATACCAACATGGGAGGGAAATGTGATCATTATTCATGTCTCTTGACCTCGTCGGTTATTAACATAAATGACTTTTAAAAATGCGGCTGTTCGACTGTTGGCATTCTCTGGTGTTTTCAATAAAAACATTGAAATTTTCATGTCTCTGTCTTACAAAGAAGAAGAAGGCCCCCATCATTGGTATACAGAACAGAACAGGGAAGCCGTTGAGGCACCCTCACCCTCATCATTAGCGATCGTCAAACATCCCTGGTTGTTGGGCATTACATGCAACCACCACCGCCACCACCACTGCACTGCCACCATCATCAGAGTCATCATCGGCAGCAGTAGTAGTTTCCTTTGACGGCCAGTGGTGGTATTTTAATTGAACTGGTATTTTTCCTGGACTCTGACGCTGGCCGTTAATATTTGCAGCCAACGCTTGATTGATTTACTAGACCAGACTATGGTGTGGCATTTTTCCTCGTCTTCCTTTTCCTTCCTTTCCTCATCATTTCAATTTCAAAATTTGTGATAGCGCGAGCGCGCGCGCTATTTGTTGCTTCAAACACTCTGTGCATCCACCACCATCACCAGACACCGAATTGAGAAGCCCTAATCCTCAGGTGTCTTTGACCGTTTTCCTTTTCCAGGCATTTGTGTATTCCTGGCTGTTGCTGAGCCGAGCTGAGTGTAATTTGAGAATGTATCGAATTGAGGGAACTCCTTCCTTGCTCCGGCCGGCCGGCTATACTCGATTAACCTCCGGTTTTTACACCTGTCTGCGTGTGTAAATATTTAACGGCTTTAGTCGAACCGTATTTAATATACGACACAGCGATAGGGGGGTTAACTGTCAATTTGGTATTTATGTAATACAAGTGTTGTGGTATGGATCTTGTCGCTTGATCTTTCCATGGCATTGGGCACGTTAATTGGTTGTTCTGTTTGCGGCGAATAAGTGAAATTTTCGAATTTACATATCCCACCAAATTATGGCATTTCATGGAAATGGAAATGTGTTGTAATTGGGAAAAACTGATGGAAATGAAATGTTCAAATTAATGGCCCAAAGATAATGAACAAATAATGTATGTACTTCTCATAGAGTTTATGAATAATTATGTAAATTATGAAACTAGATATTTATTTCAGAAATTTCAACTAAAATAAGGGAAATAAATAAATGCGTTAAAAAGAGAAGAATTTTGAAGCATGTTATTCATTGAGGACTGATAACCTAAATTTAATGAAAAAAAACACTTTTTAAAATACCGGCCTGCTATTCTTATGTTCTTTCGTAAAACTTCCCCAACAAAGAAATTTATTAAATAAATTTTAGTTAAAAATATATGTTTTTATTGTCCCGAAAGTAAAAATAGCTGTTATTTGCACCGAAAACTTAATTTGTGTTTAATTAAAAAATTAATGGAATAAATTAAAATATCAATTAATATAATAAGTGGCTATCTTTGCGGTTTAAAATCAAATATTAATTATTTTTAAATACTCTGTTTCAAATACACTAAAAGAACAAAATGGAAAATATAAAAAATCTTAAAAGTTTTATCTGTTTACTATATCTTAGCCGATCAGGCTTAAATTCCCAAGGTGAGTGATTTCAATTTCGAACAAAATCGAAAGTGTAATTAATATAAAAATATTGAATACGTATTACTGAAAAAAATAGAAATTTTGTTTCACCAATTTAACGGAGAAAAAAATAAGATTTTCTCAGAAAGGTGTGTTCTGTAACTCCTGAATCGCTTGACCGTTTTTAATGTGCTATACCTTGTTTTGAAGGTAATTCCAATTATATCTAAAATATTAAAGTGGATTATTATAGTGGCGTTATGTTTTTTACAGTTTTACTTCTTTTATTCTGCTTTCCGAAATGATTACACTAATCCATTTTTATGAAATTTTAAAGTAGTGTTGTTAGAGGTATTTTTAGCCACTGTGTGGGTTTGGAAGTGGTGAAATGATGGCTTCTATTTTTTACGATTTTTTGCAAAATCAACCAGATTTTCAGTGAAAAATCATCAGACTTATAATTTTTTCATTAGTTCATTAAAACAAGGTATGGAAACAAAGAAAACTCCAAGAAAAAGTAGGTAATGGACAAATTATTTTTTTAATTTTTTGTAGTATCAAAAAAATATAAAAAATTATACCTAATTTGTGTCTTTAATGCCCGATTTTCGTATTCCATAGGTTTTAGTTTTGTTTTGAAATTTTTTGAAAAAAAAAAATAGAACATTTCTTTCACGAATTATGACCAATTTAACAGCAAAAAAAATTTAACAGCATAACCTATTCTTTCTATTTCGTAGTTTTTATACCTGGTGTTAATGAACTATTGAGAAAAATTATCATTCTGATTATTTTCAATAGATAATATGGTTGATTTTGCAAAAAAAAATAAAAATAGAAGCCATCATTTCACCACTTTCAAACTCACACAGTCCCTTAAAAAGAAACCTAAGAACACTACTTTAAAATTAAAAAAATAATTAATGTAATTATTTTGAAAATCAAAATAAGAAAAATAGAAGTGTAAAAACTGTAAAAAATCAAACCACGGCTATAAAACCATACTTCAACACTTTAAAAGTAATTTAAATTACCTTCAAAAAAATACCTTCCCATTAAAATCGGTCAAGTATTCCAGGAGTTACAGGCGATTTAATGAACACACCTTTTTGAAGAAATAGTATTTTTTCACTATTAAATTGGTTATAACACTTGAAAATAAAATTTCTATTTTTTTTTGAAAAATATGTATACAATATTTTTATTAGAAGAATACATACACAAACTTTCAAGACAATCGTAGCTATTGAGGTTAAAAATCGTACTGCTTGACATGGAATGACTCAGAAGAAATTAATATATTTTTTGTTTTGCACATACAGTCTGTGTGTTCAAAAAAGAACGCCAAAGTCAAATAAACAAGAAGAACAAAATAACGATGCAAACTGGACATCAATTCAAAGCAGAATTAAAGTCGTTTGAAAATTTTCGAATTTTACTAAGGACATTTTCATGAGGTACTGTCTAGTAACAATGACATGAAAATTTCGGAAAAAAACATTTTTTTTTCGCAGAAATGGTTGAAAACTAGTCTAATCATTGCCGTTGACCCCTCAAGAGGTACACAGTTTTTTGATATAAATCGGAGAATGGGCTGCGATGGCACGGCAGAAGTATTGCTGGGTAACTATACCCGCATATACACATACTTACACACGCAACTCAATGAGATGCTTGTAAGAAGGCATGTGTACTTTATTACTTGGTGCGATTTTTTAAACGCAAATTCGGCAACTGAGTTGTGCTTCTCGTTCGTTTGTGAGAATCATCTCCTTATAGAGGCCGGGTTTGATGTTGAAAAGTCGCTGCGAAGCCACTTGAAAAGACTTTTGACATGGTCGAAATCATGATCGTGGTAGTCTGCAGCCAAGTAATAAATGCCACCATGCCATTTGTAAATAAATTTCCATTCTATTAAATATAGATGCAAAATGGTCTTGAGCCAGGACAATTCAAATCGGATATTATTTTTTAATTTTTTAATAAATTTCAATTCTTGCCAAATTTAAATTAAAAGTAATTGTGATTGCTGCAAATATTGAAAATTTCACTTCTACTTAAAAACAGTGATTTAGCAAGAATTTTCAAAAAATTGCTGCCATGAAAAAATCTTTAAAAAATACAACAAACATCGGAAAAGATTGTTCTGTTCTATTGTGAAATAGTTAAGATTCTAACGATGAAAACAATAGGGCTGTTTTTTATAAGGCATATCAAGATGTGGTAACAAAAACTTTAATAAAAAGTTAATTTTTTACTCAAAATAAAAAAATATTTTTTCATATTGTCGCCAACTTACAATACAAATATTCGTATCAAAACAAATTTTCAAAAAAAAAAAATATTTTGTGTTGACTTGACATTACGTATTTTTACGTATTTTTTTAATTAGAAATAATGCGAAATATGGAACTTTTATGAATATTATATTTCTGGACAATGTCTCTGTGTTATACTCCACAAAAATAAGCATTCATAATTCGCTGCATGAGCTTAGATCCGAATTTATCGCATGCCATTTCATACAAATTCTATTTTAACTCCAATAGAAAAAAAACCAAATAAAATTGAATATTCTTAAAAATGTCCTTACGCAGGATTGTTATTTACTAATAAGAAAAACGACAGATCAAAAGTAATTTCAAAAATGTCGTTTTTTAAAACAAAGCTGTCGAGTTGCATATGTTTTGTCCACATCAATTTCAATAACAGAATGTGTGCATTTTGTTAATTATTTGAAATCTCAATGCTGTATTAATATTATTTAAACATCATTGTTTTCTTTGTGATTCAAATTTACAAACTTAAATAGCCTATTAAAGTCACCCTTAGTTGCATATGTTTTGGCCACCACTGTACAATCGACGAGAATTGGAATTTTGTAAAAAAAAAATTAAGGTGATCCATATTTTTTTTAGTATTTATTTTATGAATACAGACAATAAATATTTAGATCTCGCATGCCAAAATCTTGCATAGTGTAGTTGTGGCCAGAACAAAAAATACGAAATATAGCCTGTTTCATGTTTTATTTCAAAGTGCATATTATTTGAAATTCCAGGTTTAAGGTGGTCATTGCGCCTTTCTACATTCTGCATGTCAGTACAAGGATTTTCGACAATTTTTCCATAAAGGACAAATTTCATTAATTTTCTCAAGTTGAAGATTTTCGCTGTTATTTTATTTTCAAATCCAAATTTAAAAACTCTCTTAGAGGATATCACTTATGAAGGTCTTCTCTTTATTTCTAATAAACTCTCGAAAGTTGTTTGGTTCATCTGCCTTATTTTTATTTCAAACTCTTCCAAGGCCCTTTTTGCTGGTGCATTTCTTTGCCCGGCCTTGTATGTAAGGCCTTCTGGCTGGTTCATTTCTTTGCCTGGCCTTGTAGCGTTTGCTTATGAATGTCACCATAACTTGGGATAATTACCCATGTCTCTGACATGTAAGCACTCGTATGAACAAATGTATTGTTAATAAAACCTGTGCAATAACAAATTATGTTTTACAAAAACCACCACAGAAATTATTAAGACGACAAGCTATGTTCCAATTTGGCCTCTTTATTTTCAAGTTGGCCTTATTAAACACCTCAAACAACATATTTTTGAGTGGCAACAGTACTCACTCACATTGAACGTCAGGGGCACCAGGGAGTGTTGATGTTGTTTTGGATGTCTACAAGTCTGGGATGGAACATTTTCCATAAAAAAAGCAAATCTCTTCTCTGCTTTGTTTTTTTTTTCATATAAAGAAAATCGTTAAAAATCCATCATCATCAATTTTTGTGGCCAGGGTGGACAACATGAGTGAGTGATACTTGGCATTATATGCGTGCGGCCAGTTTCACTGACCGACTGTCTCTATTTTATGTTTTCAGGATAATAAAAATTGATTTAATACAGACATTGAGATAATTCGACAAATATTTGTAATGGCATTGATGGAATGGACCGGCTTGGCCTGGTCATCATGAAATGTTCGATTTTTTATAGTGTTTGGGAAGGAGGGTAGGAATTAAAACATAATCACCCAGAAATGGATTTAGGACATTAAGATGCTGCCGCAGACGTAAATGATCAGGACATATGTATGTGGGCTGTATTGATAGCAACATTTCATGTTGCCCCTGATGGCACTTTCATGTTCACTTCACACAATTCGCTTAATTCGTGGCGCGCCACCCGAGACCAGAGCTGCCAAAGTCTTGGCAAATTGGCGTCCCCTCTGCGGAGTTCGGTACTTGGTGGCGGCGTTATTAATAGAATTTGTTGTATTTGGTTTAAATTGAAGCAAACGACGACGACGCGACTTCACGCTTCGCTGGCTGCTATGCAGCCTGTCATGCACTCCGGCAAGTCAGTCAGTCATTCAGCCAGCCAGTCAGTCAGTCATTCTGTATTGAACTATTTTGTATGTATTTCAGTTTTTTTCCAGAACTTTTTTTCGCTTTCAAGATTATTTTGCACTGATAACAATTGCAAAATGCAGCAGTGAAGGAAGGAAGAAAAAAATGCCACCACCACCATCATCACTGCCACGACCGACCATCATTAGCGTGCCCGCTTCCCTTCTCACTTTTTGTGCAGGTCCGTCCGTCCGTCCACAGCCGAAAGTTTGTTGGTGCTGCTGATGGTCAAATGGTGGTTAAAACGAGTCCGGTTTAATTGTGGCCGTTGCTGCTGCTGCAGTTGCGGGTTTGCATGTCAAGAATTGTGGTCAATTTGTAGAATTCGAGCATGACTCAAAACAAATTCAAACCGAACTCTTTGCAATTCGCGTATTTATTACAGCAAATGATCATTAATTATATTGAAAATGAAAATTATGCACAGAAAATTGTTGTCGATGAATACGTTTTCTGTTTCCGAAGAGGGTTGGCGGCAAATAAATTAATTTTCAAAGAATTCCTTTCATTCTGGTGCAGGAAAATGTTTTATTCATATTTTTCGGAATTATTAAGTCAGTCGGAAGGGTCACGAGATGTTGAATATTGGATGCGTTAAATTCAAATAATCCCACAAATTTCATCGAATGATCAAAGACGAGCTTCTTTCAATCTATGAACAGTGCGAGATATAAATGAGGAATAATTGAAAGTGACCTCTTGCTTGGAGCAGGCTATGACTAGCTGTTTTTATAGAGAATATTTTCCAGGCTTTTAATACCAGAAATGTTGTCGAAGGATCAAAGAAGAGCTTCTTTCGATCAAAGAGGAATAATTGAAAGCGACTTATTGCTTGGAGCAGGCTATGGCTATCTATTTTTATAGAGAAGATTTACAAGGCTTTTAAAGGCAGTGAGTTTATCCTGCCGAATAAAATCAAATAAAGTCAAACGGTCGAAGCTGTGTTGTCTGGACGCTAAGTGCGTACAGAACTCATTATACCACTGATGAACTTGGATTAATACAATATACAGTTAATTTTTCTTCAAGGGAAACCGTAGGGACTCTTGAATTGTGTCCGTAAAAACAAGGTTCTCAATAGAGCATTGATTTCACCGCACATTGATATATGAAATTTTTAAAAACGTGTCATTTTCTATAGAATAATCAAGGACAAGTAACACTTGCAACAGTGCTTAAAGAAACCCATACAAGGTCATCGATGAAGTCAGCATTTTTCCAGTGAATTATTACCAGATGGAGCTCTGGCGTAATTTTACATAGTGGATTTATTATTGAAAGAATACCTTTGGTTACCTATAATGCCACCGTACATAAAGTGCTTATCCATTATAAACAGATTATGGGAAATTCGTCACTTCCTGTAGATTTCGTTTTGGAGAAGATGCTGCAGAATCTCGTCATCAAGTATATAAGGCAGACAGATTACAGCACGCTCGGAAGAATAGCCATACAAATAATATACTGTATTTAACAGAGCCATGGATACATCTAATCCACTGATTTCTTCGATATGCTTGAATAAGCTAAAACGGCAAAGGAAACACTTTCTATTTCGTCCGAAAATAAAATAATTTTAAATATTAGTTTTCGAACATGGCAAATATAGTCCAGAAAATAAATCAAATTTTAATTCAAGCTCTGATGAAGATTATATGAAGAGTACATGTAAGTGATCAGCAACCAATATCCTTGACAAATTATATTAGGAAAATCAAATTGAATTATGTTTTAAAGCATATACTTAAATAATTTTAAATAATAAATAGAAAGTTAACGTGTAAATTTAAAATCCTGACCAAATTTAAAGGGACCAAAATAATACAACGGTCACAAGTGGGTTAATTTTGAGTTTTTAATTCAAGAATGTCATTCGGCAAGAAGAATATGTACTTTTTATACCCTCATTCATTTGGGACAAAAAAAGTGTAACGCATTTAAGGAGGGACTTAAAACCCTAAGTATGTTTGGACCAAATCCGTTTCACGACTTTTTAAGCTGTTTGAGCCATGTCCGTCCGTCTGGCTGGATGGTGTACACGATAACTCTCGAAAGAAGTTGAAGAATAGATTCCAACTTTGCACATGGTAATACTTTTCCCAAACTTAGTAAAAGTTCAAAGATGGACGAAATTGCGAAGCCCCTTCTGCTACCTCCCACAGAAATCGGTCATATTCCAATGTTAAATTAAAACCCATATAACTTCCACACGGATATTCGGAAACACCTATATTTTGGTATTTGGTAATATTTTTACAATCAATTTAAGTGCACTAAATATAGTAAGTTTTGCCACGTTCCTTCCAGCTCCTCCCATACAAATCACCCTAAACTACATAAAATTTGAGCTATTATAACTTCTATACGGATGATGGGAACTCTGTGAAATTTAATATTTGCAATGCTTTTACAGAGGTTACATTCGCATGGAATATGGGCGATATTGCCACAACCCTCTCTTTGGTTACAATAAAATCGATATAACATCCAATCGGGTAGCCCAACTCATTTGCAAATTGATATTTGAAAATGTTTTTATAATCACTTTAAATATAAAAAATATTTACCCTTTAGCCACGCCCCTTCGATGCCTGAAATCCATTATGACTACATATTTGATAATATGTTTACAATTATTAACAAATGTGGAAGCTGGGTCCAATTGGTTCAAGCTTCTAGTACCTCCTACAAACATACTGCGGCGCTAAGTAATATTTAAGTCCTTCCATACACATGTTCTCTGAGAGTGAGGATATATATATAAGTCGGTTTATCCGACTGACGTTCTCTTACTTGTTCTAAAGAATAATCTTTTGTGGAATAGTGCTTTAATGTTGAATTTTGTTCTTGGGAAATTTCTCATTTTCTGTCGAAACGTTCGCTGTGCAACAATTTTCGAAATTGACCTGAGGTAGCTTTTTCCTTTGCCTGAGGATCTCTTTTTTCTATAGAAAATTCGTTTATGGAACACCTTTACTATGGGATAGTGTCTCAAAATTTAAGTTTTTGTTGGAAATTTTCCATTTTTTCTCGAAACGTTCCGTGTGCAACAATTGTCGAAAGGATGATATTTAAAAATTATCTGACGAAGATTTTTCATACACAAGTTGGCCGGAGGAATCTCTTTTTTATAGAAAAATCGGCTGAGGCACACTTTTACTATGTGTTAGTTCCTTAAAATTAATTTTTTCCGTTGGAAGCTTCCCCCTTCATCTCGAAACTTGTCCTGTGGAAGACTTTTCTGAAATTTCATATTACAAATGATTAGAGGCGTTTTTATAGAAAATCGTTTGTGGAACACTTTTACTATGGGATTGTGCTTCAAAATTTAACTTTTTATTGGACATTTCCCATTTTTTTCCTATAGAAGTTGGCCTAAGGAACCCCCTCTCTATAGACAAATCGGCTGAGACACGCTTTTACTATGTGATAGTGCCTTAAAAATCTATTTTTCTGTTGGAAGTATCCCTTTCCACTTGAAACGTGTCCTGTGCAATAGTTATCGAAAAGATCATATTTGAAATGAGGAAGGTTGTTCCTATAGAAATTTGCCTGAGGAGGTCCATTTCTATAGAAAAAATGGCCGAGAGAAAAGTTTTAAACAGAAATTTTGGAAAAGATCATATCCATACTCCATAGACTATGAATAAATAAATAAATGAGCTGAGGTGAAGCTGTTTGTTATATACATTGGTCTGAGGATTCCCTTATGTGAGGGAAAAATCGTTTGTGGAACACTTTTCCTCTGGTTTAGTGTATTTTTTGAAAATATAAGCACTATGGTGCAATTTTCGTCATGAAAGCATTTCCCTATGGAAAAATCGGCTGAGAAACACTTACAAATTTCCTATTTCCCCCATATGGTGCTACTTTCGAAAGGATCATTTTTTTTCTGAAAATCATACGATAAGATCACCATTACTTGGCGTTTCCAACAAACACGACACGTTTCAGTTCAATTTCTTTTGTCTTTCGGGCGTCATGCGAAAGTCAGGAAAATCAGTTTGTCATTTCCCCCTTTTTGCTTCACTAACTCCCCCTTCACACTCTACACGATGGAATGAAGGAGAAGGTAATATGTAAAATGGGGAAAAAATCACTCAGCCACAACAAAATTTGTCATTTTCGGTTTGGAGTTGCTGGTGGTGCTGGTGGCGAAGCCGGTGCTTGGTGGTGTTGCTGTCGATGCCGGTGTCATTATGCCGTCCATGCTTAACATGGAAGCGTCAAAATCGACGAGGTTGTTGCTGTCGGTGTAGCTTGCTGCTGCTGCTGCTGGGTGTCGCGGTTCCACTCCACTGTTGTTCCGTAAGACAAACAATTAAATTCAGTTCAATTTGTCTACGAAATAAGAAATAATTGTGGTACACTTCATTCACTACCAATCCAAGCAACACCAGAAACTCATTTCGAATACTTCATTACCAGCACCCAGCACACACATACACATATGGGATGTGAGTAGTACCTACGGGGGGTACTATGCGTCCGTCCGTCCGTATGTAGTACTTACCTATTTGTACGCGTAACATGCGATCGACGATTGTGTTAATACAATCCATTACCACAAAGACGACGACGACGTCGTTGTATGGGGAACATGTTTTTGTTGTTTCCAAAGCTGAGGCAGAAACGGAAGAATTCTGAAAGACATCGGTCCAAGTACAATGGCATTTGTAAGGTAAATATTGCTGATGTTGTTGCCACTGTTGTTGTTGCTGCTGTTGCTTTTGTTACTCTAATCTGTCACGAATGAGTTCACCTCACCTGCCGCAATTAATGATTTTGTTGTTCCATTATTTGGTTTTGGGGAAGAATTGGCGGTTTTTTTCACGCCACGTTTGGTGTCTTGAAAAAAGAAAAACACAGAAACTGAAAAACTACCTGTGCCCGCAACCCACCTGTAAGTCAAACCATCTTAACGTTTCATTGCAATTCGAATGTTAATTTTTTTACTTGTTTTTTGTAAAATTTCAATAAACTTGTGTTGGAATGACTGCGACTAGTCGGAAAAGTTCTTGAACTTCTTTCCCACAGATAATTTTATTACTTATATGTCTAATTTATACATGGTTTACGTAGGAAATTCTTATTTATAATTAAATAATAAAATATAACACATAAGACATTAAAACTAACATGAAATGTCCATTAAATGTTATACTTGTGGGGGAAAAATATTTTCTCCGACCATAAAGAATAAGAGATCATAAAAATTAATAAATTTCTTAACATTCTATTGGCAGAAGATTCAAAGCGGCTGAAATTCCCTGGAGATTTAATTAAAGAGTTATGAGCATTCAATGTTAATACATAGTGGAACACTAGTTTAGACAACAATAATTTATTTTATTATGAGCTGCAAAAATGAATGAAAATATATATTTTTTAATTTTATTAAGAAACAAAAAATAAGAAAGAAAAAATATAGACAAAATCTGAAGACGAAAAAGGTAAATTTTTTTTTTACATTTTTAAAAAATCTATGGATGTCAAGCAAATAAATGGGTGCCATTTAAAATTTGAACTTCCGATTACATTTACTTTGACAGGTAGAATAACATTCATTTTTATTTCCAGATTTATGTCTGACATTTGCAAAATGGGACTCTATACACTCGAAAAAAATTGGGAAATATTAAAAACTTAAAAACAAAGTAGTGAATCTTTAACGCAAACTGTTCGAAATTTACGTGGAAATTTTTCGAAAAGAGATCGGCCTTCAGTTCAGCCTTCATGAAGCACATTTTCATCTTGGTGGCTATGTCAATAAGCAAAATTGCCGCATATGGGGTTCAGAGAACCCATACGTGACTATTGAGTAGTCAATGCATCCGCAACGAGTCAATGTTTGGTGTGGATTTTGGGCTGTACTGAACAATTGGGTTGATCGGATGAGGTACTGCCGAGCCAGTCGTGGTACTCATATGAATGATATTGCGTTCCATTATTAAATGACAAAGTTAAAACTTTCTAATAAAACCAGAAATTTGAAAAAATAATAATAATACTTGTTTACAGCTGATTCTAATTTAAAATTTTAAATGAACCACCCTATACTTCCACAGGAATCAAATTTTATCAAAAGTCCGCAACATCTTCCAAAAAAGTTGATAATATGTTAATATTCCGTAACATTTTACGAATAACATTTTCACAAGTGAATGCTAAAAAATGTTTCGTATGGAGCTACAGAGGTAAGGTGTCCGCTTTGCACCCAGAAGGTCTCGGGTTCGAATCGTGGCTTGTAAAAAACTTTTATTTTTGCAAATAAACAAGTTTAATTTTGTAGAATTTTATTGTTGAGCAATTGCTACTTCAAATATTTATTTTTTATCATTTTTTATTATTTGTATTTATTTTTAATATTTTTCTAAATAAAAAATGTTTAGTTTTGTATAATTTTATTAATTTAAACAATTTAGATTAATATGGCTGTTTTTGTCTGTTTTGTTTTTTTTTTCATACTTACAACAAAAACTATGGCTGTTTTTCTTCAAGCTGGGATAGCAAGCTGCGACAGCAAAATAAAAAAATATATTTTTACACTGCTACAATATTAATATTTGTATCAAAGCAAATTTTCAAAAAATATATTGTGCTGACTTTTTTGGATTTAACTTCGATAACCATTAATTTGTGTTACACTGGATAATTATCCAGGCTAAGACCAAAATTTTTAACATAGAAAAGAAAGAAGTTTTATTATTATTTTTCTAAATAAACAAGTTTCATTTTGTATAATTTTATTATTAAACAATTGTTTTATTAATGTACTTCAAATATTTATTTTTATTATTTTTATTTTTCTATGTAAATATTGTTCAATTTTGTATAATTTTATTAATTTAAAAAATTTAGTTTAATATGGCTGGTTTTATTTAAGCTGAGATAAAAAATAAGTTAATAAAAAGTTAGCTTTTATCGCCAACTACAATATAAATATTTATATCAGCAAATTTTCAAAAAAATATAATGTGCTGACTTTTTTGGATTTAACTTCGATAACCATAAATTTGTGTTACACTGGATAATTATCCAGGCTAAGACCAAAATTTTTAACATAAACAAGTTTCATTTTGTGTAATTTTATTGTTAAACAATTGTTTTATTAATGTACTTCAAATATTTATTTTTATTATATTTTTTTATTATTTTAATTTTTTAATTAAATAATGTTCAATTTTGTATAATTTTATTAATTTAAACAAAATAGATTAATAGGGTTGTTTTTATCTTTTTTTACATTGTCGCCAACTACAATATAAATATTTGTATCAAAACATATTTTCAAAAAAAAAAATACTTCGACTTTTTTGGATTTAACATCGATAATCATAAATTTGTGTTACTAACATCAAAATTTTTAATATAAAATTATTTGTTCATTGATGTAAGCGCCAATTTAGAAAAGAATTTTTTGATTTGAGTGGAATTTTTACTTTTTATTTACGATTTTGTTATCGCAGCTTAGTTATCCAGTCTTAACGAAAAACAACTATAATAATTTTAGTTATTTTATTTTATTATTGGGATTACAGAGATAAGGTATCCGCTCTCGGGATCGAATAGTGGTCTGGGAAAAATACTTTTTTTATTATTTTTCTAAATAAACAATATATAATTTTATTAATTTAAACAATTTCGCCTAACAATTTTTTTTAAATTATGGATTTATTAATGTACTTCAAATATATACTTTTGAGTCCACTCCAATCCTTTAATTTGCCATTTGTCAACTATAGGGCGATTTTTTAAAAGTTTTTCAAAAAAAACATAAAATTCATGAAATCTTTATTTGAATCGATAGGAACGTACTATATATATATAATTTAATGTTTGAAGAATTTTTCATACAAATGTTGACCTTGACTGCGCCTCAAATGGTCCATCCGCTTAGTCCAATTTTGGCATTTCCACGTTTTTGAGTAACAGAGGCCCAATTGCTGCGAACGGCGACGAATCGATAATTGATGGTCATCATTAACACTGGCCGATACAGCTGCGATATTTTCTTCAGTTCGCACTCTACGTAAGCGTGTTGGTGGTTTAATGTCCAACAATGTAAATTTGGTGCGAAATTTAGTCACAATAGCCCGAATAGCCGGTTCAGTGGTTCGATTAAACTGACCATAAAATGGAAGCGCGCGATGAACTTTCTTAACAGAGCACGCATTTTGATAATAAAATTCAATAATTTTCAAGCGTTGTTCGTTTGTAAGACGATTCATGGTTAAATTATAGACCAAACTGAAGATTTGACAGTGAAACAAAACACGAAACGTGCGTCAGCTGTTTCAACCAGTGTTGCCAAAAAGATAATAGCTAAAAAATCACCCTTTATAACCCATTCCGTCAGGTTGAGAAATTTGTTCACATCGCTTATATCAATAGAGGCTATCAACGAGATATAATCCAAGAATCTAGATTATACTGTCTCTTCCTCATCATTGTGGTAGTGATCGTTGTATGATATTTTTGTCGACGAACTATGGGGAATTGTCCTCTAAGAATGTCAATAATTTTAGAAATATCCTTTCTGCCATGATTAATAAGAGATTTCGTGAGTTTGATGTTATAGGTCATATTAGTTTCGAGTTTCTACAAGAATCTCAAAGTGTCCTTATGGATGTGATTTTAAGGTAGTGTAGGAGGAACCATCTCTTAATTGTCCCTATCGGTGTAGCTATTTCAGCTTGATAGAGGTTCGTTCATATAGTAATTCCTGTGTTCTGGAATCCAGATGAGAGTTCGCTGAGACAAGAGATGTAATTTGGTAAGTTTTTTTGCCAGAGGTCAGTATTTTTGCTTTCTAAGCACGAAAACATGGATATTTTTTTAATTTACTAAAATTCCAATTTTCGCTGAAGGTATCAGATATGTACTCTCATTGTGGAATATATATTAATTGTTCAACTGAAGGTAATTATGATGGCCTCAAATGTTGCAAATGTAACTATCACATAGAAACAGTGATTTAGGTAGTCTACGAAAATTTTGATTTTTTTTAATTTTTGCTAGCACGAATAAATCATAGAAAATAGAAGAAGAAAATTGGAAAAAAATTGTTATGTATTTTAAAATAGCTAATATTTAAAAGCAAACAACAAAAATATAATTAAAGTTATTTGTCGACCTTTGGTTTAGTTTTTTTAATTTCTAGAATTTTCCTAAATGGAAATTGACCTTGAAAGCCCATCTAGGAAAATTCTAGAAATTAAAAATAAAAACAATATCTACATTTAAAAGATCTAAGAATAAATGCAAACTTATGACAAGCTTTGTAGACACAAATTGTTTTTTTAATTATGATTTAAAGTCATTTTTCAAAATTAGTACTTCTTAGTAATTTTGAAAAATTACTTTATTTTTTTAGTTCGGCGGTTGGTACGAATTTACTCCCTTTTTCAAATTTGAGCCTAAGAGAACGATTAGCTAAATATTTCTCTATTTTTCGAATCTGTGCTGCCAGATCGAAGTGTATTCGTTGTTCTTGTTGCAGCCGTTTGATTCGTACCATTTTTACCCCTTTTCGCCCCATTTTCTCCTTAAAAGTGCAAAAAATATCTATAGAATTTAAATTAATGATTATTGTTGTATTGCAACACTTTATTTTTCCTTTTTTTCATACTTTAATTAGATAAGGAAAAATCTTGATGAGTTCATGCCCCAAAAAAATTATCACAATATTCTTCCCGAATTTTCTAGATAAACTCCCGGTTTTACCCAGTACCTTAACATGTAGACATGTCTCCATGCAAGTGTTTTTTTTTAATTTTTTTGTGTTCTTTTGATTTCTGTCATAGACGTATTTTGATTTCCTGGCTTCCCTTTACCATTTGTCGATTAAGAAAACTTTCGCCGTTTGCCCGCTAAGTAGACCCTTACTCTCACCTATAATAATTACTGGCATTGCCGTAATCCGAAAAAACCGGATATAAATTCATTCAATTCATTTTCAGTACGTTTTTTTCTCTTCTTCTTCTTTTGCTTTTCAACTTCCTTTCTAATCGAAATTAATTTACACGCGATCTAAGTAAGGTCCCCCCACTCGACATCTGAAATATACACGAAATCGAGGGTAAAACTAATCTTATTTCCGTAAACTTGAAAGTCGTCGGAAACGATAGAATAAGAAAACAAATCAAATCATAATAAAGCGAAGAGGATGAAGACGAAGAAGAAGACGACGACGAAAAACAATGAGAAACAATCATCGTCAGTCATATCAGCAGAACATGTTACACACATACATACGCCGTCAAACATGCATATGTATGTATGGCTGAATGACATGAACAGAAATGAGAAATAAAAAATTTACCAACATTTTTGATTGATTTGAATTTTACGTTGAGTGATTATACACTCACACACACACTCATGCACATTTCACATGCATGGATAGATAGTGAATACGTTTCAGATGGATTTGAATGATTCCTTAATACGACTACGTACGAAGTACACACACAGGCTCAATCGTATGCCGTAGTTACAGTAGCTCGCAAAAGTAGACATCACTCGTTCTTTTTGCCAAATATCAAACATATTTGGCAGAGCAGAAGAACTGAGAAGTTTAAAAAATTAAATCACAAATGAATTGGTTCGATTGCCCAGCAGAGAAAATATAAAAAAGGACTCACTTCGATATGGAGCTATAGCAGAATAGATTGTATTGAACTTTGTGTAAACAAGTGCCACTTAGGTAGTGTTTGGGTATTAAATTATTCATATTCAAATATTTTTATGTTCATTATGTGTTATTTTCAAAAAAGGACATTCGAGCACTACCCGTATCCTTGTTCTGAGGTATACGAAATTTTTCTTATATCTTAACTTTACTATATTAGATTCGTGGAGAAAATTTCTTTATATTCGAAGTTAGCCAATTGTAAAAATGTCAAAATCTCTAAGCCCTATAAAAAAATATTTTTTTTTTATTTTAGTAAAAATATAAGATTAAAAATATAATAATGAAACAAAACAAAAATAATCTAACCAATTTGCTATAGGTGAAATAGCTGCAAATTGTCCATGTGCAATTCCTAGTTTTTTATTGTTTTATACCCTCCACCATAGGATGTAATTTGGCCATTTCAAATATTTATCATAGACCCCATAAAGTTGTGTTAACATTCTAAGAGGATGTAATCATGTCCGTTCCTTCCAAAGAAATTGAGTTAGGTTCTACTCAAATTTTCCATATGTACATATGTAATGGTTGAAATCGGCGATAGGATAACATTTTGCTAGCAAGGACTGAAAATATACCCTAATATTTTGAGTTTCAGCAATTTTTTACTAAATTTACTTTTTTATTTAAATTTGGTACATATATCCCTATTGTAGTATGAATAAACAAAAAAAAGTAAATCATAGTTTTTGGGGCAAAAAGGGATAAAAATGGTACCAATGAAACGACAACAGCTAAAAACATGAAATGCGGTCTGCCAATTCCCCTAGACAGTAGACACTTAAAATAGAGGGATTTGTCGAAATTCGTACTTTTAAGAGGGACTTTAAATGGCAAAAGGGGACAAATATGGTCCAAACAAACGCATTTACAAGTCCTTAACTATTTTAGACATGTTTTAAGAGGTAAAATTAGAGAAGAGGTATAAATATGGTCCAAACAAAGAAGGAGAACTTTGGAAGTATAGACGTGCAAAATAAAGAAATTTTCGAAAATTATGATTTTAGGGTCAAAATGAAAAGAAAGGGGATAAAAAAGGTACCCACCAAACAGCTGTAGTAGGGATCATTAAATTCAGTGTGTACGGTTCTCTGAATGTATAGTCGTGCAAAAAAAAAGAATTTTTCGAAGCTTATGCTTTTATGGTCAAAGTGGGACAAAAGAACATATCAAAGGCTTTATCGAAATTCGTACTTTTAGCGGCAAAGAGGGTGATTAAAATAGGATAAAATTGGTACAGACTAAATGGCTGTAGCTAGAATCAAGAAATTTAATACATTAATCCACCTATGTAGACGTGCAACTTAAAGAATTTTTTCGAAATTTGTACTTGTTGGAGGGAAATGGGTCGAAAGGGGGTAAAAATGGTACCAACAAAACGGCAGCTACAGCTAAATAGTGAAATTCGTTGTTGTACCTATATTTCTCTTGTATAGGGTCCGCCATCTAACGTTTTTTTTAACTATTCAACCGTTTGACTATTATTTGTGGGGTGCCGAGGCAGCCATTTTAATGAAATTATTTTCCATTATTAACCGGAAGGATTGTACTTTCAAATAAAAACAGAAATTTGAGAAAATATTCAGTAGTTTTTTTATAGCATTTTCAAAAAAAAGACATTATTTGGCGGACCCTATAGTTAAATGAAACAAAAAGGGATAAAAAATTAATTGTACCACTGAAACTACAACAATTGGAAACATGAAATGCGGGATTTCTTCAACACCGTACCTTTAGTGTCAAAATGGGCCAAAAAGGATACAAGTAATAATAAAGTAATGTTTTTTTTAATGGTATAAAAATGGTACAAACCAGATCACATAATTGACGAAAGGGATTGAAATTTTAACAAGTTTTTTTTTAAGCCGGGCCGAACTTTATACACTCTCCACCATGCATTACATTCCACAGAGGCTGTCGATTGTCGATGTCGTAGAAGTGCAGTAATTTTATTTTTTTAATATAGCCAAAATAAAACAAATACAAATATTGAAAAAATAATTTACTAAATAAATATAATATTTATATTATTTCAAACCACGCTTATAACACAAGCCTATATATATTTAAATAATACTTCAAGTCAATTAAAAAAATAGATATACTTATATTTATATATTTTTATTATTTATTATTATTATTTAAAAAAGCATAAATACCATAAATATTGGTAGACAGTGGGAGCTACAGCTGGTTGTATTTCCATTCTTTTTTAATTCAAAAATTACAAAAATCCATTTTCTCACGTACATAGTGCAAAATAATCCATCATCATGATTCCACCAAATTTTGCCGTAAATGTAAAAATTACTATTTACTTACTTAGTACTATGGCACTATTTTTATCCCTCTGTACGAAAGTAAGTATTTGGAAATAATCTTTTATTTTTCGTGTCTACGCAGTCAGAGGAATGTATACTCCAAATTTCATGACTCTAGCTGTGGTCATTTGGTTGGTACTATTTTTATCCCCTTTTTCCATTTTAACGCCAAGAAGAACGAATTTCGAAAAAACCGTTTATTTTACGTGTCTACGCTATCAGAGGAATGTATACACCGAATTTCATTATTCTAGGTTCAGCCGTTTGGTTGGTAGCATTTTTATCCCTCTATTCCCATTTTACCCCTTAAAAGTACGAATTAAGAAAAAAATTATATAGGGTTTTTTATCAACTATACAACCGTTGGACTATTATTTGTGGGGTGCCCTCAGCAGCCATTTGAATGAAATTATTTTCCATTATTAACCGGAAGGATTGTACTTTCAAATAAAAAAAGAAATTTGAGAAAATATTCAGTAGTTTTTTTATAGCATTTTCAAAAAAAAAAAGTTATTTGGCGGACCCTATATTATGTATCAATTCAATTAGAGGAATGTTTCCACCGTATATCGTGTTTCTAGCTGTTGTCGTTTGGTAGGTACCATTTTTATCCCTTTTTGCCCCCATTTCATCCCCTACATATAAGAATCACTTTATGGCGCACGTTTTTGCTATAAAGGGAATACGCATTCCACATATCAAGCAAAAATAACCAAAAAAGTGGTATATTAGTGGTATTTTCAGTCCTTGTGAGGGAAAATTTTTTCCCTCTGGACCCTCATCCTGTAGGTGAAGGGTATAAAAATGGGTATATTTTCATAATTATTGGGAAATATTTTATAAAATTATGAAAATGACCCAAAAAACATCCATACAAAAAATGATATTTTATATCAAAAATCACCCAAAATATCGGTCGTTTTTTTCATAATTATTGGGTAATATTTCATATTTGTCATTTTCATAATTGGGGCCTATTTTTTATAAATGCAACTCAGAAAACCTTTACTCTGCGTAGCCGGCTTTGGGCATAACCCGGATGAGAAAACCTTTATTGTAGGAAACTTTTTCCCTGCGTAGCTGGATTTAAACATACCCCTGATGATATATATTTTTGGGCGATTTTTTCATATAGAAAATTAGTAGATTTTTTGACGATTTTTCCATTAATTTTTGGCGTAAATTCATTTCTAATTTTGGTAATTTTTATTTTTTGGTCCATTTTTTATGTCGCCACTGGTAAAACTGTGCAATGCACTGCATAGTGGAGAGGTTTAATATTCAGTTTTTGTAAAATATTTTCTTTATTGTCGACTGTAACACGCATGACGTCAACTTTTGTGGCAAACTGTTCAAACTGCGCTGTCTGTTATGTATTTCTGAATATGTGAATGGATTGTCTGTATGTTCGGATGACTGATGATTGATTGACTTAGATATATGTACATATGTACAGAGACATACAAACATATATTGTAGTTTTATTTTCGCTTGCAAGGAAATACGTTCAAAATGGCATATTATATGGAAAATACATAATATAATTTAACTTTAATTTAACAAACACAAAATAAATGACGTTACTGTTGGCTTGATATCGTTGCGTCAAAATGAATTTTTGTTTTTCATTTTCACCAAAAAAAAACGAAATCCTTTGATTTTTTATTAATGAACAAAGAATAACAACATCTTGTTAGCGAACAAAGCTGGATGTTCGCCCCCTCCCGTGGCTTGAAGGGGTAACAGTTGGTGAGAGTTGACTTCCAGCCCAACTGGCGTCCTAAACTACCTATAAAGGTTTAATTTCCTCGACAATACTAACAGACATTGTTGACTCTTTAGTTGGGACCTTTGTGCCGACGTATCCTTTGGCTGTTAATCGTGGCGAACCAGAACAAAATAACAAAAAAGCGGAGCATATCGAAGGCGATTAAACGTCCACCAGCCACGAGTCACAGTAGCAGTAACAAATGCTTTGAGGAAGAAAAGTTACCAAAACAAATGCAATTCCTTTCCTTCCGCTTTCCCAACGAAAAACAACAAACATTGAACGCCGCCGCCGCTGATAAAAAGGGTGAAAAAATAATTTGTTAAACCCTCAGATCGATTGTTTTGGGAATGATTTCTTTGTCCTTTTGTAGGACTTTCAGTCCTCCTCAACCCCTTCCGCCACTGTTAGTTGTTGCAGTTTTCCCCGGGTCTGTTAACATTTTTTTGGGGGATTTTTTCGTTCGCTCAAAAGAAACAATTTTTATGTTTACATTTTTAATAATGAAAAAATAACAACATCGTCATCAACATGTTTTATAACAATGAAAAATTATGATTAAGAAATATGAGGGGGCGAAGGCTGTGTTTTTGCCTCTACTTCGGAGCCTTTTCCCGCAGCCAGCCATTGAAACTGTGATACAATGAAATTAAATTAAATATTGCCAAGAAATTATAAATGCTTAAAGGACCATATCGGTCAAAAAAAGAAAAACAAAAAAAGAAAACGGAGAGAAAGACGACACAGCGAGAAGAAAAAATGGCAAAGTATTGAAAAGAAACCCCGCCCGAAGATGGTTGAAATGGGAAGAAATTAATTGAAAAAATTACTGGAAAAAATACATAAAATTCAAAAGGATATTTTTCTTCATTAGAAAAAAGGGACACAGGGAATGGAAGACTCCGGCAAAGAAGTGTAATTTATAGGGGAGACTTTTTAATAATGAATTATTAATACAAAAAAACACAAACCCACCAGATGTGAAGGGGGTAAAATATGGCAGAGATGTTGAAAAGGAAAATTTTAAATTCGAAGCTATTTGATAACATTAAGAGAAGGGAAAGTATTAGGATCCCTTGGACCAAAGAAGTTGGAGATGTATTTGAACTAAAATGAAAATGCAAAACCCAAACAACTAATAATCATAAAAAGAAAGACGAAATTTTCAAACAAAAATTGTTATTGAAAATTATTTGTAAAATCGAAAAAACGATTTTTTTATGGATACGGATCGAAAAAAAAATATGGATATTTTGTGTCTCCAAAATATAATATTTTTTTAAATCTATTTTTCCATAAAAATATAAAAATTGGGATATTATTTTGGTATATTTTTAATAGCTAACATTCTAACGATAAAAATAATGTATCTATGACGGAGGTATTATGACTAGACAACACAAAGGGGGATATATTAATTCCACATGAAAACAAGTAAGAAAGGCTAAAGTCGGACCGGGCCGACTATATGATACCCTACACTTTCTACCCAATTATAATTCAATTCGGTGGAAAAAGTGAAATCGGAAAGGAATTTGTTGAACCACTGGGTTCACAGAATAACAGGGCTTATTATCCTTTGTGTTGCCAAAGTTGGTGAGAAGGCATCATTTTAAAAATCCTACGACATTTCTATACTTAATTAATGGCTGCAGCTAAAGGATCAATACTTTGATACTCTTCAGAATTTCATTTAGTAATGTAAGCAAGAGAAGACTAATATATAACACCATGCGACAGTACTTTTTGGAACTGAACAAGACCATATACATGTGAAACTAGACGTCGTATATGGGAGAATCATTTTTACAAGACTTTAAAAAGACAAAGGATGTAACTGTTTTAATAATTAATTTTCATACTTTTCCGAGTCCTACAAAGGTGATATGTATATGAAATGAAAGATAGGAATATCTGTTAAAAATACTTTAACTTTAATACTTCCACCTATATAAGTTTAGCATTACCAAACATATCAATATATCCTTAAAAATAAAAAATAAATAAAATGTTTACTATTTAAGGAGCGAAATTAAAATAATTGTTAATGCTAAACTAATACAGGTAAATTCATGAAATTTTAAGTTTTTTTTTTAAAGATATTCCTATCTTTCATTTGATACCCATATCACATCGAAGGTATCGGAAAAGGGTGAAAATAAATTACTAAAATATATATATACTTTGGAAATATAAAGTACAGTAAAAAGGAGAAAGGATCACCGGATGGAAAACTTTTAAGTATTTTTAAAATATGTTCTTCTCTTTAATTTGATACCCATGTCATCTTTGTAGGTCTCGGTAAAGTGTGAAAACAAATTAGTAAAAAAATATATTCTTCGAAAATAAAAAGTCCAGTAAAATGCAGAAGGATCACTGAATGAAAAACTTTCAAGTAAAATTTTAAGTTAAATTATTATTATATTTAAGTATTTAAATTTTAAGTATTTTTTAAAGATATTCTTCTCTTTCATTTGATACCCATGTCATCTTTCTAGGTCTTGGAAAAATGGGTAAATAAATTATTAAAAATCCTGGAGGTGAAGGGTATAAAAAATATTTTAAGTGGTGCAGAATTTTTTGGCGCCCAATGTACAGAGTTTCAATTAACAAATAAATAATTAATAGCAAAACATGCTATGAAAATTTGCCAATGAAGCTAAAGAAAACTTAATAACGAATGTCTTAAATATGTTGAATGCTTTCACTAGTTTACAAACATTTTGTACAAGTGCTATGTATAATATGTATCTAGTGATACATTTAATAGTTCTACACTCCTTTTGGAAATACAAAGCCGTCCATAGGTATCACTTTCACATAGAAGCAATGGTTTGGAAACTGTATCCAAAATATGGAGCACAAATTGATTTTCCAAAAAAAAAAACTTTTAATCAAGATAAAGTCAAAATAGTGAATCTAACTCCGATGAAAAAATTAAAAAAAAATAATTTATGATTTTTACTCTGGAGACCCATAAAATACATGGCAAGCATTTTTAATTAAATCTCACCGTTGGTCGCCAACTCCATAAACGGAGTTTGGTGCTTACTTCAGTTAGTATTGATTGAGAAGAACTCTTTTTTCGTCAAAATTTAGAAACATTTTAAAAAGTATTCATAAGTTTAATTTATGATTTTTACTCTAGAGATCCATAAAATACATCTCACCGTTGGGCGCCAACTCCATAAGCAATAGACGTCGGAGTTTGGTGCTTACTTCAGTTAGTACTGATTGAGAAGAATTCTTTTTGCGTCTCCTAAAATCCGTTTTGATCATATTCGACCCCCAAAATTGAGAGATTTATTACACAATTGTCAGAAACTGTGCTATTTTTCATCTTGTTTGTCAATTGATGTTTAAGACATTCATTAATAAGATTGCTCTATTTTCCAAACAATTTAAACTCAATTCATTTTATTTACAATCGATAAGCTTAAAAGGTCGCATTAAGTAAATGACAAGGAAAGATTAGAAATCTAATTAGAATATCGGAATAAATAATACTAGATATTAATAACGACACATTAAACAATGTATGACTGACTGCGACAATACCACTAACATATCAACATTCAAAATATTTTTTTACCTTGAACATATACCTATTTGTATGAAAGAGCAAGACAAATGGAAAATATGGAGATTATGGTAAAAATTGCTTTCCTTTGACTTTCAAATATACATTTTAAATGTGGAGTGGAACTGCGTCTTAAAATTACATCTATAGTTCCCTTTTGTGTATCTTCAGTGTTGGCATGTGCTTTAGCTTAAGTATAATACATTCGACGTACTCCAAGTCTTTGTACTGGAAGTCAGTTGAAAATCTATAGTTTCTCAGCAATTTCGCCAATGTCACTTTCACTGCTATCTGAGCGTATCTCCATCCTGAAAGTAGAAGCTAGTTAAATGTACGTTCTCCACCCATAGTGTGAGGAACTAATACAATACCAATACAGTTCCGTATGCCTTTGGTAAAGGGAATAAATGCATATGGATGCTTGTCCTCCATATTGTGTGGTAGGAAATTATCCGGATTAAAGATATCGGCATCTGGCCCCCAGATGTCTTTGCGCCGATGCATGTTGAATATATCTATGCCAATTTGTGTTCCTGCCGGCACTACGACTCCATTGGAGAGCTTTACATCTTGTGTGTTCTCTCTGCCGACAAGAGGCACAAGTGGCAGAACGCGCATAGATTCATTAATGACCCTGTCCATGTAAGACATATCTTTAATGTCGTCACAGGTAACTTCGAAGTTTCCTCGCTCGGGGAAAATAGACAAGAGTTCTTCGAAAGCCTGTTGCTGGTACTCGGGAAACATTGCCAGTAAGATCAAGATTAGTGCCACGGAATTTGCTGTAGTTTCGAAGGCCTGCAAAAGGGGAGAGGCGACAATTAAACAAGACCTGAGATGTAAAGACTTTAGCATCATACACCAATAACCATATGATGTGTCTGATCTTCCATATTCTTCGTCGTAAAGATATTACTTCTCGCCAGGTCAATGACATGGTCGATAAATATGTGCTTGGATCCAGTCGAAGGCAAATTCTTGACTTCGCTACCCAATCTTTCTTGTATAAGCTGCAAAAATAGAAATGAATTTGTTAAATCACAGCTTGGCAGTAATTTATTACAAACTCGCCGTCCCAATAAACTGCCGAATTTCCGTCAATGCCTCATTATAGGGTTTATAGAAGCCATAGAGCTTGCGAAACGGACCTATAGTCAGCCACGGGGCAAATACCATATCTGCAAGAGTTTCGACAATACTGGGGGGAAATTGTGTTGAAAATCGTAAATATCATAAATTTTAAATAAAAATAAATATCATGTTTACCAGTGGTAGCTCTTCAGTAGATTCCTCTGCGATTTGCTTGAATCTTTTCTAACGCTCTTACCCAAAGTGGTCGCTGTTGCAAATGATTCAAAAGTTTTAGTAACCAACTCAATAAATTTGTATAACGCCACATTTACCTGTTGTTACATTCAGCGTCCACCCCATCAAGGTGTTTATCAAATCGAAAGGTTTGTTTGCTTCCCCAATAGCGCCAAATGTTTTTACCAGTTCTTGGCCCTCTTCATTGAAAATGGGCATAAAGCTAAGTAATGCTTTGTTGCTGAAGGCGGAGTTTAAGTGTTTCCTGTGAACACTCCATTCTGGATCTAATAATTAAAGAATTCAGACGTTCGTTAAACTCAGCCAGCCCCCCCTCTTTAAACTCAGCCACAGTACCTTTTAAAGTAAAAAGACCATCCCCACCGCATATGCTCAAGGCTTTGTACAAACAGCTTTTGTTCACGCAGCTGGGGGATGTCAGTATATCCCGAACAATTTCCGGTTCGCTGACAAACAGTGCCGGGTAGGTACCCACCCACGATAGCACAAGAGAGCCATACCGTGCGCCGAATTTTTGCAACGTCTGCAGAATTTCTGGGCGAAAATAAAGGATTTTTTTTTCAAAAATCAAATCTTTCCAATTATTTTCCCAACTTACTTTCTCGGCGTACAAAATCGAGTCCGATCCCCAAGAGGGGATAACCAAGAGGTCCCGGTATCTCCAAAATCTTTGCATAAAACTGTCGTCGTGTCCACAGCCAATAGATCCAGACAATAACCAGCAAACACATGAGCCATTGGAACGGGGACATGGTGGGAGAACTGAATTGGTCTGTATCTCGGGAGCAATTAAACACTTTTGGTGTATGACAATGCTGTGGGCTGGCTTTTATACGGATTTCAAAGTTAATTATTTATAAATTAGATTGATGTTTGACCGACAGGCATAACAGAAATATAATAGTTCTAAATAAACTAACACTGAGAAAAAAAAAAACGTTTGATGCAAATGCACTTCTTTTGGGACAAACCATAATTTATATGAACAAATAGTGGACACATTTTTTGAATTGCAATTATTTTATATAAAACAAATTTACTGTAATTCATATTACAAATGGAAGAACTAAAACAAATGCAATATTTAATCATATAATTCACATATTTCTTTGCTGACTTTACTTTCTGTAAATCGTGAGATTTAAACATTCCAAAATTCCATTCTATAATTGACAGATATTGAATGTGGCAAATTCTGTCGAGACTTTTCACCGTCCAAAATATTTATATATTCTAAAAACCCTTTTCTGTAGATGTATTTGATGCAATTTGTTTTTATATAGAAAATCCTTTTTATGGAAGTTAAAATCATGTTTTTATTTTCGTCATTTTAGTATTTTTTTATTTTAAGTCATCCCTCATTAATGTGATCCACAGGTAAAAATAAAATAAAATTCCTCAAATAAAAACGACATATATGTATTTATTTGGGCTGACGGACATACATATTTGTATAGACATTTGACAGACAGGAATAACTTAAATTGATAAAAAAGATAGACAAGACGATTGGGCCGTTTGATGCAAACACACTTCTTTTGCGACAAACCTACGATGACCAGAGTATTTCTATGAATAAGTAATGTACATATTTTTATGAATAATTTAACCCATTAGAGCCCATCTTATTTCTTTTTTTTTGCTGTTTCTTACGATATACTGTTCGAGTAATCGAACACTGGGTCAAAATGGGTTAATTTATTGTAATTAATATTACAAACGGAAGACATATAATATATTACATACAAATACTATTTAAATTTTGAGCGCCCCGGTAGTCGAGTTGGTAGCGTGCTCAGCTATCAGCGTGGAGGTCGTGGGTTCGATTCCCACCAGAGGCTCTGGTCTGTCGCTGCAATAACTAGCTACAATGGTCTTAGTCACCCCGGCTCAATCCCTGGACCCAAAATTAGTATATAAATTTACTTTGTATTGTAATTCATAATAAATAAATAAATAAAAAATACTATTTAAATATATAATTACTATATAATTCAGATATTTCTTTGCTAACTTTATTTCCTGTAAATAGCCAAACTTAAATATTTCAAAATAAAATTTTATAATTAAAAGAGATTGAATGTGGCCAATTCTTTTGAGTATTTTCTCTTGGTGTATTTTAGGCAATTTCGAAATCTCTTTACAAAGAATATTTTCACTTTCGAAGAATCCCATTAGGTTTTATTTGCAATTTTGTTCGTGTTTTTATTTCATTCAAGATGCCAAAAATGGCCAGGCAAATTCCTCACAATTAAAAACAACAAAAAAGCAAGTGGAACTTGAATCGTTTGTTTTTATTTTCTTCATTTTTGTATTTTTATACTCTCCAGTATAGGGGTATACTTACTTTGTCATTCCGTTTGTAACACCTTGAAATATCGAACTGAGACCCTACAAAGTATATATATTCTTGATCGTCATAAAATTCTAAGACGATCTAGCCATGTCCGTCCGTCCGTCTGTTGAAAGCAAGCTAGCATCTAAACGAAAGGATCTAGGGTGCTCCAAATTTTCCATAAATGCGTCTTATAGTCGTAGATCGGTTGGGATTGCAACTGGGCGAAATCGGCCCAAAGGGAAAAATTTATCCCTCACAATGACTGAAAATATCCATAATAACCCCTAATATTTTTGAGAAGTTAAGCATAGTTTTCCAATATGTCTGCTGGTACTTACTTGATATTGGTTATGCTCATTTTATCCCCCTATAACAAAAACGTGCACCATGAAGTGTTTCTTATACGTAGGGTTGAAATGGGGCAAAAAGGGATAAAAATGGTACCAACCAAACGGCTGCACATAGAATAATGAAATTCGGTGCGTGCATTCCAAGGGGATAAAAATTGTACCAACCAAATGGCTGCAGCTAGAGTCATGAAATTTTGAGTATACAATCCTCTGACTGCGTAGACACGATAAATAAAAATCGGTTTCCCAAATTCGTACTTTTTTCGTACAAATTGTACCAACCAAATGGCTGCAGCTAGAATAATGAAATTCGCATAATACATTCCTCTGACTGCATAGACACGTAAAATAAATAGATTTTTCGAAATTCGTACTTTTAGTGGATAAAATGGAAAAAGGGGATAAAAATTGTACCAGCCAAAGTTCATGTCCTTTTACGAAAATGGACAGCTTCCGTGGAATGCAATCCATGGTGGATGGTATACAAAATTCGGCCCGGCCGAACATAACTCGGTTTTTACTTGTTTTATTTCACTTTTTTTGAAAGCGGACAACCGTAAAAGCGAAAAATTTACGGAGAATGATTAAAACCAATCAATCATTGGTTTTATTTGGGAATATCTACAACAGTTGTTCTCCCTCACAAAAGTTATACGAAATGTGTTTTGAACTGAGCTTTGAACTATTTCTTCTTCATATTCTTCTGAATTTGATATTCATCAACCATCGCCATCTAAGACATGATTATGGTTAAAGTAGCGCAAACTACAGTCGACTTTCTCCCAATTGGTCTATTTCGGTTTGGATCCAAAGCTCGTATTATACGGAAATACAACTGTGTGAGTAGTCTGATATACTTCGCAGGTGCAATTATGCAAACTGTTCCTATATTCGAAATAAATAAAAAACTAATAGCGGACAGTGCACAATCTAAAGGTTAGAAGAATGCGAATGTGATTAAAAGTGTAAATCATCACAGATATCTCAGCACTGTTGGCTGCTGTACTCGACAACTTTTGAACGAAGCTCTATTCCAACTTGCAAATAGTATTCGTTTATTCATACTAGGGTGCAAAACAATTTTCGCAGCAATTAACCAACCGATTGGCATGCGAGGAGCATTTGATGGAGTTGGCCTTATTCCTATTTGGCACAGTGTATATCCCGTGGAGTGGAGCTTAGCTCAAATACATTTTGTTAATTAAATCTCTACTATGACACCAAAGATCGCAATATCTGTCGTGTCGACTGTTAATTTTCACCAAATTTCCATTAAATTAAAAACATGTTCTGCCTTAATTCTGCCAAATTACAGCTGTCCTCAAAATGATGGATTGCTTACCAGCCGGACGTGGCAAATTTCTCTTCCAGAGCAACTAATCGCTTTGAAAATTCTTTTGAAATATGAAATAAACGTTGAACATTTTATGAAAATTTGTGTTCTAGTTTTGTTTCGCCATAGTTCTTTGTTTTAACATTTAATCAAAACAAAAAGTGATCATTTATTTAATGTTTTCTTGTTGGTTTTCAACGTACAAAAACAAAACTACCTATAAATCTTGCGGTGGCGTTGTTCAGTGGTTTTCAGACAAAAACAAGTGATGTCGGACGTTCAACTTGGGGGTACGGACTAGTGCGATCTATAGAGTTCCAAAGATATCGCACTCTCAATTGTGAAAGAATTTGAATTTTCCAACTTTCAAAATGGGTTTGATGGTGCTACGAGGGTTACCCTCAGCACTAAGGAATCTCCTTCAAAATAAACTGTAAGATCGGCCCGATATATGGAACTAGGACAAAATTTGAGTTGGTTTTCTTCAAAAGGGGAAACAAAATATAATACAGATCCGATCCTCCAAACAGAAGCTTCTGAGCAATTTTGCTTGGATAAGAATTTGAACTTTCAGAAGAGAAATATTATGATGATATTACAAAAACCATTTTTTTAAGGTCGATAATTTTGAGCACCTTATTCTCTGTCAGATTATGATAATAATTTAATAATAATTATAAATGATAATAATAATTTTGTTTCACTTCGACGATTTGTCCACTATAGACGCCGAGAAGTCAAAGTGTTTCATGTGTCGCTCAGATTGCATCTGAGGAGGGGTGTAAATAACACAACACCGATTCACAGCGACATAAAAAATCACAAAAAAAAAAATAAAAAATCGTCAAAAACAAAAATTGGTCCAAAAAAGTAAAATAAATAAATAAAATAAATCTCCCACATCAAAAATGGCCCAAAAATATGTAATTTTTCATACCAAAATTCGTCAACAAATTTGAGTAATTTTTAATATGAAAAATCGCACAAACATAAGTAAACTTTCATATGAAAATTGCTACAAATTTAAGTAATTTTTCATTGGGTCACTTTTCAAATGAAAATTTTCATATGAAAATGTAAAAAGTCGCAAAAAAATTGGGTCATTTTTCATATGAAAAATCGCCAAAAAAATTGGGTCATTTTTCATATGAAATATCGCCCAAAAATTGAGTCATTTTTCATATGAAAAATCGCTCAAAAAATTCGACAATTTTTAATATTAAAAATCACCCAAAAATTGGATCAATTTTAGTATGAAAAAAAAAACGTGGATGATTTTTCAGAAAAATCGAGTAAAAATTGGGTCATTTTTCAATAAAAAATCGCCAAAAAAAACTTGGGTTATTTTTTACATATGAAAAATCGCCCAAAAATTGGGTAATTTTTCACCTGAAAAATCAATAAAAAAAATAGGTCATAGGGAAAATGACCTATTTTTGTTTATCACCCAAAAAATTGAGTCAATTTTCATATAAAAAATTGCCCACAAAATTGTGCCAATTTTCATATGAAAAATCGCCCAAAAATTTTTATAATTTTTCATTTGAAAAATCGTCCAAAAAATTGATAATTTTTCATTTTCACCAAAATAATTGGGTTATTTTTTCATAAGAAACATCGCCCAAAAATTGGATAATTTTTATATGAAAAATCGACCAAAAAAACGTTATTTTTCATATGAAAAATCTCTCAGAAATTTGGACCATTTTTTATATGAAAAATCCTCCAGAAAATTGGACCATTATTCATATAAAAAATCCGGCAGAAATTTTGACCATTTTTCATATGAAAAACCACCAAAAATTGGGCCATTTTTCATATGAAAAATTGAGTCACTTTTCATATGAAAAATTATTTGATAAATTTTCAATATAAAAAAACGCCAACAATTTGAATAAATCGATCATTTTTGGATCATTTGTCATGTGAAAAATTCCACAAAAAAAATCGTATGAAAAATCGGCCAAAAATTGAGTAATTTTTCAAAAGAAAAATCCCGCAGAATATTAGGCCATTTTTCATTTCATTTCCCATAAAAAATGGACTATATTCATATGAAAAATTGGCCAAATAATTGGATATTTTTTCATATAAAAAATCACCCAAAACATTTGATAAATTTTTAATATAAAAAATCTCCAAAAATTTTAATAATTTCAATATAAATATTACAAATTCGTCTACGAAGATTAAAGATTTCCTGTGTCGACTGCTGGGCTTAAAAATGACAAATATGAAATTTTGCCCAAAAATGTTTAATAAAGACCCAATTTTTGTTTGATTTTTTATAAAAAAATCGCCCATTTTTATGGGATTTTTTGGGTTATTTTCATAATTTTTGGGAGACTTTTCATGCTCCCCTGATTCACACAGGCCCTTGAAATTGCTTTTTTCAAAATTTAAAATTATAAATTCTAAAATCGTTGACAACCACAAATGCTGTTAATTTGTGATACTGGGCTATTTTGAGAAGATTGAGAAGAGAGATATAGAGGAGTTGTGGAATATCCTTGGAGTGTATATTGAACTTAAAATAGCCCCCATGTTGAGAAATAAAGAGATGATTTTTCTAAATTTTTGGTATTTTCTTTCTAAGGTTGGGTAGTTTTGAAATCGCCTTGTCGCTTCTAATCATAAAATCTTCAAGCAACACCAATTTTTCTTTGAATCTGCGAACTGTAAAAATGTGTAATTTTTCATATGAAAAATCACCAAAAAATTAGTCATTTTTCATATGAAAAATCAAAAAAAAATGTGGGTCATTTTTCATAAAAAATAGCAAAAAAATTTAATAAATCACCAAAAATGTGGATCATATGAAAAATCGCCCAAAAATATGTTAATTTTCGTATGAAAAATCGGCAAAATATTAGAATATTAGCCCATAAAATTTTATCATTATTCATATGAAAAATCACCAAAAAATGAGTCATTTTTCATATGAAAAATCGCCAAAAAAAATTGGGTAATTTTTCATATGAAAAATCGCCCAAAAATATGTTAATTTTCGTATGAAAAATCGGCGAAATATTAGAATATTAGTCCATAAAATTTTATCATTTTTCATATGAAAAATCGTCCAAAAATGGGCCAGAAAAGTTACTTAGCAAGAGTTAGGCAGCAAGCACTATCTTTTTATCTCATTCGCTGCTTTCTAAATGCTGCAATCAAATTGCAAACTATTTCTTGTTATGACTGAAATTTTGCAGCAATAGCAAACAAGTTGTTGTACACAGCAAAAAATTTCGTTTTATCACATTTCTTTGTAATTAATATCTTTGTCAGCAGTGTGTATGCTGCAATTAAACTGCAAAGTATTTGTTGTTATAACAGAAAATTTGCTGTAAACAACATCTTTTTAAATTAAATTTTCTTTAATAATCAGCCGATATTTTTTAGCAAATTTCAAACCTTACAGCGGAGTAAATGCTATAATCAAACTGCAAAATATTTGTTGTTAAAACAAAAAATTTGCTGTACTAACAGAAAAGTTGCAAAAGGTATTTGAAAATGTTTTTATCTTTGTTAAATTTTTAATATTTGTATTTGAAACCACTGTTCGGGCCAGAAGTTTGCAGTTGTTTTCGGTTTCACACCGGATGTGGTTGGCTGGTGTTAGTTTAAAATCTAGCTAAATGTATTTAAATAACCATGTATCTATGCCGGGAAGTGTATACGCGCATATGTATGTATGTATGTATGTATGTATGTATTTATACACAAAGAAATCTACTTTTGTATTTATTGTGGTAGATATTACTCCACTTTTCTCAAATTTAACCGCAATTCAAGTGTGAATTATTTTAGTTTTTTCACTCTAACATTTTTGTTTTGTTTGAATTTAGCTCAGTTTTCTTGGCAGCTATTTTCTTAACAAATTTTTATTTTTTTTTATTTACTTTCTTTTCGTAGTCTTGGGGCTTTGTTTTATGACTTTTCATTTGTCTCTTTCGACTAAGAAGTAGTCGAAAGACCAAGGTAAACTTCCGTTTACGAAAACAATGAACTCCATGTAAGTAAATAGAAAAAAATAGAAGAAGAAATCCAATGGACTGATTGTCTCTTTCGCGCTCTCTCTCTCGGTTTCTCGTCGAGTTTTAGTGCTGTTATTATTAAATTAAATACAAACTTAAAATTGGTCTGTGGGAACCTTAGTTAAAGGGAGAGGGGAGGGTGCACCAAACAACTTCCATTGAAAGTCTTAGCAAAACCTCAAACGGATGACTATTGTTTTCGAGTTTTTTGATGTCATATCATCAGTCCAGCTGATGCTAAAGAGTGATTTTTTTGAGGTTAGGATTTTCATGCATTAGTATTTGACAGATCACATGGGATTTCAGACATGGTGTCAAAGAGAAAGATGCTCAGTATGCTTTGACATTTCATCATGAATCGTCTTACAAACGAACAACGCTTGCAAATTATTGAATTTTATTATCAAAATGCGTGCTCTGTTAAGAAAGTTCATTGCGCGCTTCCATTTTATGGTCAGTTTAATCGACCCACTGAAGCGGCTATTCGGGCTATTGTGACTAAATTTCGCACCAAATTTACATTGTTGGACATTAAACCACCAACACGCTTACGTAGAGTGCGAACTGAAGAAAATATCGCAGCTGTATCGGCCAGTGTTAATGATGACCACCAATTTTCGATTCGTCGCCGTTCGCACCAATTGGGTCTCTGTTACTCAAAAACGTGGAAATGCCAAAATTTGACTAAGCGGATGGACCACCTAAGACGCAGCCGCGGTCAACATTTAAATGAAATTATCTTCAAAAAGTAAATGTCATGGACCAATCTAACGTTTCAAATAAAGAACCGATGAGATTTTGCAAATTTTATGCGTTTTTTTTTAAAAAAAAGTTATCAAGCTCTTAAAAAATCACCCTTTAGAAAGTACCACCAATTTGGTACTGTCTACATTCGTTAATAGCTTGTAGTTGTTATTGTTGTTGCTTGATTTCTATAGAAGTTCCTTTATATGAAATCTATCTATCCGTCATGCAATTTCCTCGAAAGCCAACACGATTTACCACAATGTCTCTGCCGGTAGGTACTCGAACGTATGGGAATATCTCAAGACATCTCACAGTTAATGGGAAATAATGAGGGGATAGTTTTATGTTCTTCAATTTTTTTATTACGAACTAAAAAACACATTAGGGGGTTTCGTTTCGCGGCAGCCACATAAATTGATTGGTAATTGCCCGGGCTAATCATACGGAAGTTTGTGTTATATTTCTTCGATTATTAAGGGTCATCCAAACATTTCCTTCCGAAATGCGGGCATGCCATGTTGTTGTTTGCTGTATTAACAAGATACTAGTTATGAGGTACATAGTTGTTGTTGTTGCTGTTATCTTGCGAGGGAATATTAATAACCAAAAATAGCGTGTATTAATAGTAAAAAAAATAAAAAGAAAAATTTTTAGTATTCTAAAGAAACTCTATAAAAAACAGTATAAATAAGTAATAAATAAAAAATTCTAAGCCACCATGAACAAATTTGAAATTAGTGCGTTTTACAACACATGGATGATACGCATGCGCGCATGATTTTAGATTATGAAAAAGAAACGAAGCATAAATTTCACACTAACCAATGAAGGCCACAGCACCCGAATTTTGTATAGATTGTTTTTTTATTTATGTAGCAAAGCCTTCCATTCGAAACTCATGCCTCACCATGTGATGTAAACACTAGACAACAACATATTGAAAAAGAAGTAAAAACGGCCGGGCCGAACTTTATATACCCTCCACCATGGATTCCACAGAGGCTTTCGATTTTCGTGGAAGTGCAGTACTATTACAGGAAAATATAACTTTTTTAATACAGTCCAACCAAATATTGAAAAATAATTTTATAAATAAACATACTATTTTTATTATTATTGCAAATCATGGTTATAAGGCAAGGCTACCAATATCGAAATTATACTTCAAGTCAATTCAAAAGCTAAATATTCTTATTTTTATACCCTACACCACTTCGTGGGCTAGGGTATTATAAGTTAGTTTCGCCCCAAATGTTTGTAACACCAAGAAATAATCGAGCTAGACCCACCTTTAAGTATACCGATCGGCTTAGAGTCACCAGCTGAGTCGATTTAACGATGTCTGTCTGTCCGTCTGTCCGTCTGCTGTCCATCTAAGCTTGTTCACACTCTACAGGTCGCAATTGTTGTCCGATTGTCATGAAACTTGGCAGAAGTTATTTTTTCTGGCCAATGACCATCGGTATTGAGTTTGGAGGAAATCGGTTCAGATTTAGAAATAGCCCCCATACAAATGTCGCTCCCGATTTGACTTTTTCCGCCCTGTAGTACCCGATTTTCTTTAAATTTGGCACAACATCTTATAATCCAACTAGAAATACGTATGCAAAAATTGGGTAAGATCGGTTCAGATTTAGATATAGCCCCATACAAATGTCGCTCCCTATTTCACTTTTTCCGCTTTAGAAACCACATATTGTACCCGATTTTCTTTAAAATTGGCACAGCATCTTATAATCCAACTAGAAACACCTGTGCAAAAATTGGGTAAGATCGGTTCAGATTTAGATATAGCCCCCATACAAATGTCGCTCCCGATTTGACATTTTCCGCTCTAGAAACGACATATTGTACCCGATTTTCTTTAAATTTGGCAGAACATCTTATAATCCAACTTGAAATACGTATGCAAAAATTGGGTAAGATCGGTTCAGATTTAGATATAGCCCCCATACAAATGTCGCTCCCGATTTGACATTTTCCGCTCTAGAAACGACATATTGTACCCGATTTTCTTTAAATTTTGCAGAACATCTTATAATCCAACTTGAAATACGTATGCAAAAATTGGGTAAGATCGGTTCAGATTTAGATATAGCCCCCATACAAATGTCGCTCTCGATTTCACTTTTTCCGCTCTAAATCCACACATTGTACCCGTTTTTCTTTAAAATTGGCCCAACATCTTATAATCGAACTAGAAACATCTATGGTGAAAGTGGGTAAGATAGGTTCAGATTTAGATATAGCCCTCATACAAATGTTGCTCCCGAATGTTTAACCGATTTTGGCCAAATTTTACAAATGTCCTTTCCGATTTAACATTTTTTGTCAAACACATACATTTACAAGATGCAAAAATCCTTCCCGATTTCACTTTTTTACCGAATTGAATTGCAATGAGAATTGTTTGGGTGATGTCCATATGTCCATACTTTAAAATGACTTTGGTATACTACTGTATAATTTGTATTTGTCTGTCGGACAATTAGATCAATTACCATATTATTTACCATACTCGTTAAATTTGACTGAAGATGAATTTATAGTAGCTGTATAATTTATATGAACTAAATAAAATTGCTCCCATGAAATACCTGGGTTTAGTAATCAAAGCGAGGTACATACGCAGGGAGTGGTGTAGGGTATTATATAGTCGGCCCCGCCCGACTTTAGCCTTTCCTTACTTGTTATATTTTCGAGAAGCTTAAATGCCATAAATATTTGTAGATAGTGGGTGCTATAGTTGTATTTCCATTCTAATTTAATTCCAAAAGGGCAAATTTTGAAAATCTATTATCTCACGTACATAGTGCAAAATAACCTAACTTCATGATTCAACCAATTTTTGCCGTAAAAGTAAAAAAGTACGAATTTGGAATTTTTTTATTTATTTTCCGAGTCTATGCAGTCAGGGGAATGTATACACCGAATTCAATGCTTCTAGCAGCGGACATTTGTTTGGTACCATTTTTATCCCCTTTTTCCTATTTTACCCTCTTAAGAGTACGACTTTCTACAATCTCTTTATTTTACGTGTCTACGCAATTATAGGGATGTACACACTGAATTTCATCATTCTAAAAGGTGATTTTTTAGCTATTATCTTTTTGGCAACACTGGTTTAAACGGCTGACGCACGTTTCGTGTTTTGTTTCACTGTCAAACATCTTCAGTTTGGTCTATAATTAAACAATGAATCTTCCTACAAACGAACAACGCTTGCAAATTATTGAATTTTGTTATCAAAATGCGTGCTTTGTTAAGAAAGTTCAAGATAGCCGAAAATCCACTTTTTTACCGAAAAATTGTGTTCAGCGACGAAGCTCATTTTTAGCTCAATGGGTACGTATATAGGCAGAATTGTCGATTTTGGAGTGAATATCAGCCAAAAGCATTGCAAGAGCTACCAATGCATCCAGAAAAAGTCACAGTTTGGTGCGGTTTATGGGCTGGTGGCATCATTGGACAGTCCTTCTTCAAAGATGATGCGAATCGTAACGTGACTGTGAATGGTGAGCGCTACCGTAAGATGATATCCAACTTTTTTTGCCCAAAATGCAAGAGCTTGACTTGCATGACATGTGGTTTCAAGAAGACGGTGCCACACAGCACGCGCAACAATGGACTTATTGAGAGGCGAGTTCGGTGAACATTTTATTTCACGTTCGGGAGCGGTCAATTGGCCGCCTAGATCGTGCGATTTAACGCCTTTAGACTATTTTTTGTGGGGCTATTTTAAAGCTCATGGCTATACAGACAAGCCTGCTTCAATTGACGCATTGGAAAACAACATTGAAGCATTTATTCGTGAGATACCGGCCGAAATGTTGGAAAGAGTATGCAAAAATTGGACTAATCGGATGAACCATTTGAGGTACAGTCAAGGTCAACATGAAATAATCTTCAAACATTAAATTATATGGACCGTACTATAGATTCAAATAAAGATTTAATGATTTTTTCTGAATTTTACGTGTGTTTTTTTTTAAACTTTCCTATAGCTTTTAAAAAATCACCCTTTAGCTGTAGTCGTTTAGATGGTACTATTTTTATCTCTCTTTACCCATTGTATCCCTGCAAGTACGAATGTGGAAAAACCATTATATTTTTCGTGTCTACGCAGTCAGAGGAATGTGTACTCCGAATTTCATGACTCTAGCTGCGGTCATTTGGTTGGTACTATATTTATCCCCTTTTTCCATTTTAACCCCAAAAAGTACGAATATCGAAAGATCCGTTTATTTTACGTGTCTGGGGAGTCAGAGGAATGTATACTCCGAATTTCATGACTTTAGGTGCAGGCGTTTTGTTGGTACCATTTTAATCCCTCTATTCCCATTTTACCCCTTAATAGTACAAATTTGCTAAACACACTTTTATATTATGTCTCTACTCAGTTAGAGGAATGTACACACCGAATTTCGTGCTTCTAGCTGTTGTCGTTTAATAGGTACCATTTCTATCCCTTTTTGTCCCCATTTCACCCCCTATGAATAAAAATCTCTTTATGGGGGGAATGCGCATACACAATATCAAGCAGACATATTGAAAAAATATGCTTAAATAATCTAACATATTAGGGGTCATTATGGGTATTTTTAGTCCTTGTGAGGGAAACATCTTTCCCTTTGGTCCGATTTCGCTCAGTTTCAATCCCAACCGATCTACGACTATAAGACGCTTTTATGGAAAATTTGCACGTCCTAGCTGCTTTCGTTTAAATGCTAGTGTGCTTTCAACAGACGGACGGACATGGCTAAATCATCTTTATGACGATCAAGAATATATATACTTTATAAGATCTCAGGTCGATATTTCAAGGTGTTACAAACGGAATGACAAAGTTCGTAGATGGGCGAAATTTTTATGTAATAATAATAACACTTCGTAACTTTATTAAGAAAATCGGAATAGAATATTCGCAAATATTTGAAAATTGATTACAGGTAATCATCATATCTTAGCTATTTTTTGTAATAGAACTTTAATTGCAGACCGGATCTTCAATTTCTTAATTTCAGTCTTCTCGATTTTAGAGATTTTAAAACGTTGGAAACGATTTCAACCTCAAGTAACTTGAATCACAGATATTTTACAAATATTTTACTTTTTGTAGCCTGTTATACGTTTGTATTAAAAACTTAAACTTTATTTACAGACTGAATCTTCAAATATCAGTATTTAATTACAGAAATTCTACATCACATAGAATTTATTTGGCTCACAACAAATTGACTTCAAATATTTAGTTGGTTTTTGGCCATGGTTTTCTTGAATTGAATTGAATTGCTGGCTGTATATTCTTTTTTTAGTTTTCAATATCAGAATTATATATCGAATTTCAATCACTAGCAACATTAGAGTTATTTTGTTCTTATTATTTGAATATTATATTTATTTGGCTTCTGGACGAATTTTTCGACATTGAATTGCTGACTGGATCTTCAGTTTTAGTATTCAATATCAGAAGTTCGATGTCACATTTATTAGCGACTATAACTTTTGCAGTTGAGCTGATCAACAAAAGAAGCTTAGCCTTTAGCTTTCTGGCCCAGTTTTCTCTCAAATTTGTGATGGAGAATGTGGTTTTCTCGGATTTGAATTGCTGGCTGTATATTCTGTTCTTAGTTTTCAATATCAGACTTCTATATCGAATTTCAATCACTAGCAACATTAGAGTTATTTTGTTCTTATTATTCTTATTATTTGAGTATTATATTTATTTGGTTTCTGGACGAATTTTTCGACATTGAATTGCTGACTAAATCTTCAGTTATTAGTATTCAATATCACAAGTTCGATGTCACATTTCAGTCTCTAATAACTTTTGCAGTTGAGCTGATCAACAAAAGAAGCTTAGCTTTTAGCTTTCTGGCCCAGTTTTCTCTCAAATTTGTGATGGAGAATGTGGAGTTTTAGTATCAGTTTGGTCTGACGATTTTCTGTTTACAACAAATAAGTTGGCCCGGCTTTGAAAACATCCCTGCTTTCAATATTTATCATTTTCCGTTAATAATTAATTATTAGCATTATTAATTAGCCATGAGCATACACCAACAACCAAAATGCTAAATGAAAGTAAAAAGGTAACTTTGTAAATACTGGCTGGCTGACATTGCTCGTCTGCGGAAATTTTCCTCTATCAAAAAGTTTTTCGTTAATTCGTTAACTACACGCGATACAATCTATATATCGTAACGATGTATGTCGCGCTCATGTACATATAGAAGGGAATCTATCGCCACATTGAATCGACGTAATATATCCACTGACACACACTCACATGTGGACATATTCAAATGACATTCCCTGCTTTTGCTGTTGATATGTCATCTGTCAAGCTATCGAAAATTTAACATTTTTCACCTTAACATTGTGTAAGTCGACATACGAGTATAATATTGTCAGAGGAATAAAAAAAAGCCAGGCAACCACCCCACCGCCACCCTTGAACCTTTATTCATTGTTGGTACCTTTATTCATTGTTGTTTAACGTTTTGTGTTTTTCGTTGGATAGTGGTTGGCGGTTGGCGGTTGGGGGAGGGGGTTCTTGGTTCTGTATTCACGATAAAGGTTATGAAAAATTTATGACAATATGTTATTATTGAATGTTGATGAACTGCCTGTCTTTCTGGCTGTCTGTCTGTCTGCTGTTTGTTTGATGATGATGATGTTAATCATTACAAGTCATATGCGGGGAGAGCCTCATAAAAGCACAAAATTCGTAATAAAAAATACCTTAACCACACATATGAATATTTGCTTATATATGTATGAACATACAAATGAATAACTAATAATTTCAATGTTATTGAAAGACTAAAGGATATTTAGGATACACAAAAAGTCAAATAATTCCTTAGTCAAAAAAGAACCCAAAAATATTCAAATTCAAACTTTTGTTTATGACAAAATATTTAAATATTGTAATTCTTAAATAATAAATTTTTATAAAAATAATTAATTTTCATATAAATTATACTACCCCTAATAATGTGATTAAAAAATATTTATTTATATAGGGACCGCGATCTAACGTTTTTTTTCAACTGGACTATTATTTGTGGGGTGCCCTCAGCAGCAATTTGAATGAAATTATTTTCCATTATTAACCGGAAGGATTGTACTTTCAAATCAATAAAAGTAATTTGAGAAAATATTCAGTAGTTTTTTATATCATTTAAAAAAAGTTATTTTGCGGACCCTATACATTAAAATTACTATGAATATAAATATATATTTATTAAATAAATACAACTTAATAATAATATTTAGTAAATATTTTTAAAAAATTTAAATCCCTTTTTTATACCCTCCACCTCCAGGATGGGGGTATATTCACTTTGTCATTCCGTTTGTAACACCTTGAAATATTCATCGGAGACCCCATAAAGTATATATATTCTGGGTCGTGGTAAAATTCTAAGACGATATAGCCATGTCCGTCTGTCCGTCTGTCTGTCTGTCTGTCTGTTGAAAGCACGATAGCGGCCGAACGAAATGAGCTAGGAAGTTCAAATTTTTCCTAAATGTGTCTTATGGTTGTAGATCGGTTGGGATTGAAAGTGGACGAAATCGGCCCAGAGGGAAAAATTTTTCCCTCACAAGGACTGAAAATACCCCTAATATTTAGAGTATTTCAGCATGTTTTTTGAACATATTAGCTTGTATTTACTTGATATTTGCAATGCGCATTCCCTTTATAGCATAAAAGGGCACCATAGAGTGATTTTTATTTGTAGGGGGCGAAATGGGGCAAAAAGGGATAAAAATGGTACCTATCAAACGACAACAGATAGAAACACGAAATTTGGCGTGTACATTCCTCTAATAGAGTAGATACATAATATAAGATTATTTTTTCTAAATTCGTACTTTTAAGGGGTTAAATGGGGATAGAGGGATAAAAATAGTACCAACCTAACGGCTGCACCTAGAATAATGAAATTTGATATATACATTTCTCTGATTGCGTAGACACGTAAAATAAAATAACTTTCCAAAATTCGTACTTTTTGGGGTTCAAATGGAAAAAGGGGATAAAAATAGTACCTACCAAATGACAGCAGCTAGAATCATGAAATTCGGAGTAGACATTCCTCTGACTGCGTAGACACGAAAAATAAAACGCTTTTTCCAAATTCGTACTTTCAAGGGATACAATGGCTACAGGGGATAAAAATAGTACCAACTAAACGAATACAGCTAGAATGATGCAATTCAGTGTGTACATCCCTCTAATTGTGTAGATACGTAAAATAAAGAGATTTTAGATAGTCGTACTCTTAAAGGGGCAAAATTGGAAAAAGGGGATAAAAATGGTACCAACAAAATGGCCGCTGATAGAATCATGGAATTCGGTGTATACATTCCTCTGACTGCATAGCCACGAAAAATATTTGTTTCCAAATTCGTACTTTATTTTGTTGCTTTTAGGACAAAAAATTGTAGAATCATGAAGTTGTCTTGTACTGCGTACGTGAGAGATAAGGTATTTTCAAAATTTATACTTTTTAAATTAAAATAGGATGGAAATACAACCAACCAAACGACTGTAGCTGAAAATACACTCTCTATCCCCCAATATTTAGGGTATTTATGATCGCTCCCTTATATTTACTTTATGAATTGAAGTATTATATCCATTATATATATTGTATACAAATATTGGTATACAAATTTTCATACAGTTAAAATTTGTTGCGGACATTCCTCTTGTAGCTTGGAAGCACCAGAAAAAAATAAAAGTTTTAGCGGGCGAAATGGTACAAAAAGGGATAAAATATGGTACCAATGATACGACAACAGCTAGAATCATCAAATTCGGTGTGTACATCCCTCTAATTGCATAGACACGTAAAATAGAGGGATTTTTCGAAATTCGTACTTTTAAGGGATATAATTAAAAAGAGGGATACAAATGGGACCTACCAAACCGCTGAAGTTGAAATCATGAAATTCGGTGTATACATTCTGACTATGAATACTCGAAAAAGGATTTTTTCAAAATTTGTACATTTGGGCGGATAATGGGGATATCTTTAAAATTTATGCTTTTCTTATCACTTCGTCTGTATCTGAAAATGATTCTTTCTAATGGCAACTGATTGTCGATTTTAAACAGTGCGCATAAGTATACATTATAGTTAGAAATAGTAAACAAATATAGTAATGTTCATAAAAAATATCACAATTTTCGTAATATGGTACTGTACTTCTATGTAAAGTCGACATCCTTTAATCTGCTGGTAATACTGTGGAATGCACTCCGTGGTGGAGGGTATATAAGATTCGGCCCGGCCGAACTTAACGCCTTCTTACTTGTTATTTTTGTTACCCGCCGACTAAACTAAAAACTTTGAAAGGATGTTTAGGATACAAACGAAAAAATATCAAATAATTCCTTAGTCAAAAAAGAACTTCAAAATATTAAAATTCTTGCTTATTACAAAATATTTAAATAACACAATTTTATAAAAATATATTAATTTTTATATAAATTATGCTACCCGTAAAAACATATTTTAAAAAATATTTATTTATACATTAAAAATTACTATGATTATAAATATATATTTATTAAATAAATACAACTTTTATATAATATTTATTAAATATATATTTTTTTAAATTAATTAATTTTGAATTATTTTTACCCGTTGACTAATCTATAGTAGAGGGTTTAATTTCACGAACTATATTTGAAAGGATATTTAGGATACAAACAGCAAATATCAAATAAATCCTTAGTCATAAAAAACGAACTTCGAAATATTCAAATTGTTGTTTATTACAAAATATTTAAATATTATAATTCTTAAATAATATAAAAATAAATTTGTTTTCATATAAATTATACTACCCCTAATAATATAATTAAAAAAATATTTATATATACATTAAAAATGGCTATGAATATAAATATATATTTATTAAATAAATGCAACTTGATAATAATATTTAGTAAATATTTTTATAAATTAGTAATTACTTTTTTATTTTTTTACCCGCTGGCTAAACAATATTTGAAAGGATGTTTACAAAAAATATCAAATAATTCCTTAGTCAAAAAAGAACCCCGCAATAATCCAATTGTTGTTTATTAAAAAATATTTAAAAAATATCATTCTTAACTAATAAAATTTTATAAAAATATATTAATTTCTATATAAATTGTGCTACCCTTAAAAACATATTTTAAAAAATATTTATTTATACATTAAAAATTACTATGAATATAAATATATATTTATTAAAGAAATACAACTTATATATAATATTTAGTAAATATATATTTTTTAAAAATTATAAAATTACTCTTTTTGAATTATTTTTACCCCTTGACTAATCTATATTAGAGGTTTCAATTTCACGAATTTGACTGATATAATAGTTCTAAGATATATATATATATATATATATATATATATATATATATATATATATATATACTATTATATCAGTCAAATTCGTGAAATTGAAACCTCTAAAATAATTCAAAAAGAGTAATTTTATAATTTTTAAAAAATATATATTTACTAAATATTATATATAAGTTGTATTTCTTTAATAAATATATATTTATATTCATATTTATATATATATATATATAAATGTTGAATTAACTGATAGGTATCATTAACACTCATAAAATTTCAAATTCGATGAAGTATACCGCAAAAGTAAATTTATTTCATTTATATTTATATAATGTCTTGCGTTTACTTAATATTTATATAGACACATATTAATATATAAATTATTTATATATCTAGTATATATAACGTGACCATCACTTATTGGGCAAAAAGTGGGATTTGGAGGGATTTTGTAGGAAAAAAGCCGGATCGAGAAAAACTAAGCTATATAATATGGCTGTTTTTTATTAAGCATATTTTTTTAAGTTTTTATAAGAATATGGTAAGTATATTCCTATATGAATGTATCTATACAAATAATTTAATAATATATATATATATATATATATATATATATATATATATATGTATATATGTAAGGATAAATATCCAATTAAAATATTTGTCACATTAGGACACACCCCTAATAATAATGCCTATTAATTTTAAATAATCATTAAATTCTTTTTTATATAACAAAATATTAAATTGCCTTAACTCAAATAACTGTCAAATGAAACATCTCATCAGATAAACATCTTTTATTTCATACAACAAAATGTCAATTGCATTTTGAACTTTCACTTATTAAGTGACAAATTAAATAGATTTCCATGTCAATTATTTTAATAGATTTTTTACAGCCGAATTTACAGCATACTTTAATAAAATTCCTCAATTTTCCATTAAATCACTTTTGAATATCACAAAAAATATTTAATTGAGCCAATTAAATTCTTTACCAAATTAAGAAAATAAATAATATTATATTATATTACAAAATTAATTTATACATTTTCAGTTGGTTATTCAACTTCAATTCATAAATTTTTAATTAAAGAAAAAAATTGATTAAATGTTGTTGTTATATAAAGGTAAAAGGTGGGTTATTTAACATTTTAAATTTGAACTTTGATAGACTAACATTATTTTTTATTTGTATTTTCAGGTTTATGTTTAAAATTTGCTCGAACAAAATTGGGAAATATTAGAAAAAACTTCCAAAGTAGTGAGTCTTTAACGCAAACTGTAAGAAAATCGTGTTTTCAGATGAAGCTCATTTTCATATCGGTGGCTATCTCAATAAGCGAAATTGCCGCATATGGGGTTCAGAGAACCAACTCGTGACTATTGAGAAGCGTGACGAGTCACTGTTTGGTGTAGATTTTCGGCTGGAGGCATCATTGGGTCATGTACTGAAAAATTGGGTTGATCGGATGAGTTACTGCCGAACCATTCGTGGTAGTCATACGAATGATATTGTGTTCCATTATTAAACAACAATCTTCAACCTTTCAAAAAAACAGAAATTTGAAAAAAATAATCAGTACTTTTTTATAGCCGGTTCTAATTTACAATTTTATTTGCCTTCACATTCAATTAGCAAATTTTTAATTGAAGAAAAAATTAAAATAAATAAATGTAAAAGAAATAGTTTTTGCAATTTTCACCCCTTAAATAGACGATTAGAAAAAAATAAGAAATATAATTCTTATTATATTAAATATAATAATTCAAATAAAATATTTATAACATTATGAAAATAATAAATTAAAATAACAAGAGCAGACAATAAAACGAGAAAGAAGGCAAAAATGTATACAATTCTTATTTTATCACCGAATGCTTCATTCTGTCAATTAAAATAAATTTTCAAATTAAATATAGACGCAAAATGGTATTGAGCCAGGACAATATCACAGTTCAAATCCAATATTGATTACAGACCAAAAAAATACAAACGAAAAAAACTAAAACAAGTGAGCGTTGACATGGTAGAAGTATTGCTGGTTAACTATACCTGCATATACACATACTTACATATGCAACTCAATGTGGTGCTTGTAAGATGACATGTGTACTTTATTACATGGTGCGATTTTTTAGAAGCAAATTCGGCAAGTGAGTTGTGCTTCTCGTTCGTTTGTGTGAATCATCTCCTTATAGAAGCCGGGTTTGATGTTGAAAAGTCGCTGCGAAGCCACTTGAAAAGACTTTTGACATGGTCGAAATCATGATCGTGGTAGTCTGCAGCCAAATAATAAATATCACCATTCCATTTGTAAATAAATTTGCATTCTATTAAATATAGATGCAAAATGGTCTTGAGTCAGGACAATATCCCAGTTCAAATCAAATATTGATTACAGACCAAAAAAATACAAACGAAAAAAACTAAATTAATTAATTGATACAACAATTAAAATAAGGCATTTTCGAATTCAATTAAATCCTAAGAAAATTTAATATTTTTTTAACTTCCTCAATTTTTCAAATTACGAAATTATATGTATTTAATTGAAGTAATAATACACCTAAATTTTATATTCATCATTATTAAATTTTCAAATATTAAATTTTTATAAGAAATCAAATCACTTACAAATCAGTTTTGTCAAAAAGAAATTAGAAATTAATTAAAAACTTTATACAATGAAAAAAAATATTTAATCGAAATAAAGAAAACAGATATAATAAAATTAAATTTTCGAATTCAATTTAAATTGAAAAAAAAAAATACTTTTGTTCATTTAATTAAAGTAATAATACACCTAAATTCTATTTTCACAAGTATTAAATTTTTCAAAGAAAAATCAAATCAATTATAAACCAATTTTGCGCAAAAGAAATTGAAAATTAATTAAAAACTTTGTAAAGGGAAGAAAATATTTTATTTCAATTAAATATTAAATTAAATCAAATATAATAAAATTAAATTTTTGAATTCAATTTAAATTAACTAAAAATTAAATATTTAAATTAAAATGTCCAAACTTCCTCAAATTTCGCAAAACGTTGCTAAATATTGACTTGAATCAATTAAAATCTTGGTCAAATTAAGAAATATATTTAATTGAGATCAATTATTGCAATTAAATTGCATTTTCACTGTAATTTTATCAATTTCTTACCAAAAAGAATAAATAGATAAATACATTTGTTCATTTAATAGAAGTAATAATACATTTAAATTCTATTTTCACAAGTATTAAATTTTTCATAAAAATCAAATCAATTATAAACCAATTTTGCGCAAATAGATTGAAATTAATTAAAAACTTTGTAAAATGAAGAAAATATTTAAGTGAAATAAAAAAGATAAATATAAAAAATCAAATTTTCGAATTCAATTTAAATTAGCTAAAAATTAAATATTTATATTAAAATGTTCAAACTTCCCCAAATTTCCCAAAACTTTGCTAAATATTGAATTGAATCAATTAAAATCTTGGACAAATTAAGAAATATATTTAATTGAGATCAATTTATTGCAATTAAATTTCATTTTTCACAGTAATTTTATCAATTTCTTACCAATTTTTTCTATCAATATTTTTCAAATCCATTTGTGCCCAAAAGAAATTGTGTAGCATCGATTTTTAGCGTTTCCCATTAATGGTGATAGCAATGCTACTGTCATTTTGGTAGAACTACGATCAGATGATATCGCCGGCCCACAATTGAAAGCAGACAGTGACTTTTTGAGGGTGCATGGCTATTTTATGTGACCCAACTCAAGGAACTTTGTCGTTGGAATAGTAGTTCATCCAAAATATTTGAAAGGGTTGGCCTTAAATTTTGCCGGGGTTGAACCTCTTATACCTCTGTCCTCTAACAAACTTCTTGGTATCACCAAGTTTTCCCAGAAGAAGAATGTATTCTTAGAAAAATCACACATATCCTTGTTAGAGAAAAAAACTCCCTCAACACAATAATGAATAACTGGCTCTATTTTGTGAGTGTTTGTTTGCTTTCAAAAATATATCACAAATATGGTGGCATTTGGTGTGGAATTTTCATACTTGACCACAAAACCATTAACATTCGACCACTAAATGAAAAAAGTTCAACCCTGTACACATAATCAATAACATTTCTGCCACAAACACACAAAAACACACATTCACAAACCTCTGCTACACCCATTCGCGGCATTTGAAGTACTTTTTTTAGTGGCAGTCAAACTCCAAAAGTATGATATGCTAATGAATTGTATAATAAATGACCGGCACTAAAACAGAACACCAACGAAACGAAACGTAACGAAAAAAAGAAAAACAAACAAAGAAACTAGAAAAAACACGTTAAAATAAGCCAAACGAATATTAACCAATAATCAAATGGCAAAATAGTATATAAAGTCATATTAAAAGTCATAAATGGCATTTGTGGGTATGTACTTGGAACCGGGGCTGGCTGGCTAGCTGGAAACCACCACCCACCCCACCTTTCAACGCCATTGTTTCCTTGTGGCCGGTATTAACGAAGTCACCTTAGTTCGATTACTAACTAAACCAAACCCCGGCCAAAGGGGAACAACAACAAAAAAAAAACATGTCAAATGAAACCGAATGTAAACCTTGAAAATGTTTGACAATCAGTCAACGGCTAAAGGTCCTACCAGACGACGACGACCACAACGACTACCAGTACCTATAACGAAAGTCAATGTTATAAATTTTGTTTACATTTGTATGAGTACGTACGTGTGCATGAGTGTTGCCTTTGACTTTTACTATGCCATTGGGTGTCATTTGATTAGCATAAGTATTACCAAAGTTAACAGGGGAAAAAATGGTAAGGAAATGGACTTACCGTAGTGCACAGTGTTCCGAGGGCTAACAAAGGGAATTAAATTGTGAAACAATGACATGAGACACAGTATATTGATAGATATGATGACTATTTAGAACATATCTAGGACAGAGTAAAAAATAATAACAACTAATTTTTTACTCAAAATATAGGGCTATAAAGAACCAATATTTATAGAACAAAATTATATCAGTCAATTAAAATATTTGTCAAATTAAAAAATTGCAATTTTATAAAATCTTGTGTAATTTTTTACGAAGTGTTTACTTAAAGTGATGTAGTCGTGATGACGACAAGTACTTCTAAAAGAAAGGGTCATAACTTCTACAATTATTCGTAGAGTTTTTTTATGCCTTGTTTTTTCACTAAGATCCCAGCTAATGAAAATATTCTGTCATGTAATTTGTAAAGCGTTCTCGATTTAAAAAAAAATAAAAAATCATGACTTTTTAAAAAAATCTTTTGCGTCTACAAAGAGTGTCATAACTTCTACATATATCCATAGATCCTTAACAAATAGATATTGTTTTCTTCGTTGGAATCTTAGCTATTAAAATACGAAATATAAATATTTTTTCCGATATTTTTGGATTCTTCGAGCCAGCAAATAATATTTTTTATAAGTAACTTTTTCGTCAAATTGTTGGATACTGTTCCTAAACCACTATTTCTATATATATTCGCAACATTTGTAGCCATCAAAAGTGAGCTTAGTTGGAGATATAAGTTGGACATCTAACCAATATTTATCAAATGATATTACATACAAATAATAAAGTACCTTCGGCGAAAATTTGAATTAAAAAAAATAAAAATTGAAGGTTGAAGGTTGACTTTATATTATTATATCATCGTTAGTCGTTCTCAGGGGATCTAACAAAAACACATATTATTTTCCAATTAAAAAAACAATAACAAAACATTGATATTTGAATTTAAATTAAAAAAAAAAATATACGTCTGTCCACTAGAGCGTACCAGGTTACAAGTAAAAAAAAAAGTTCGCCGTACACCTTCGAATATGAAGTATTATTGAAAGGTAGTTTTTGAAAATCGACATACTTCCTTAGGAAGAGTTTCATGATTTTATGCGAGCTTTAATTTTCTGATATTAGAGTGGTACATTAGGGTAGTAGCAACTGAGATATGATGGGTAAGTACCAGAAGGGGGTGCTTGAGCTCAATGACTTCAAAGACAAAAAAAAAGCGCGACCCCTACGTTCGGCATAAAAAAATAAAAAAAATTTTTTTGAAACTACCTTTCAATAATACTTCATATTCGAAGGTGTACGGCGAACTTTTTTTTGAGGTACGCCCTACTGTCCACCCCCTCCAGGATGGGGGTATACTAACTTTGATCGTCATAAAATTCTAAGACGATCTAGCCATGTCCGTCTGTTTGTTGAAAGCACGCTAGCATCTAAACGAAAGGAGCCGGGACGTCTAAATTTTCCCTGAATACGTCTAATAGTTGCAGATCGGTTGGGGTTGAAAATGTGAAATCGGTTCACAGGGAAATTTTTTCCCTGTCAAGGACTGAAACTACCCCTAATATTTGGATTATTTAAGCATGACTTTTGAATATGTATATATTTGCTTGATATTTGCGCAATAAAGTGAATTTTATTTGTAGGAGGTGAAATGGGAAAAAGGGATAAAAATGGTATCCAACGAAAGCAGCTAAACACTAAAATCGGTGTGTACTATCCTCTAATTGAGTGGATACATAATATAAAAGTATTTCTTCCAAATTCGTACTTTTAAGGGGTAAATTTGAATGTAGGGATAAAAATTGTACCAACCGAACGGCTGCACCTAAAATATTGAAATTCGATTTATACATTCCTCTGATTGTGTAGACACGTAAAATAAAGGAGTTTTTCGAAATTTGTACTTTTAGGGGAAAATGGAAAAAGGGGATAAAAATTGTACCAACCGCAGCTAGAGTCATGAAATTCAGAGTATACATATCAAGGGATACATTTGGAACCGAGGGTTAAAAATGGTACCAACTAAACGGCTGCAACTAAAATAATGAAATCCGGTTTGTACATCCCTCTAATTCCGTAGACACGTAAAATAAAGAGATTTTAGAAAGTCGTACTCTTAAGGGATAAAATGGGGAAAAAGAGGATACAAAGGTGACCAACCAAATTGACGCAGCTAGAATCATGGAATTCTGTGTATACAATCATCTGACTGCATAGACATGCAAAAACCCAGATTTTTGCAAATTCGTATTTTTTTAACTTTGACGACAAAAATGGGTTATCTTGCTCTGTGTACGCGAGAGATAATGAATTCTCAAAATTTGTATTATTTGGAATTAAAATAGGATTTAAATACAACCAACTGTGGCATCCACTATCTACTAATATTAATGGTATTTAAGTTTTTTGAAGATTTTTGACATTTTTTACTTACCTTTTGAATTGACTTGAAGTATTATTTCGATATATATATTGTAAACGTATGGGTAGCCTTGCCTTACAAGCGTGATTTGAAATAATACAAATATTATATTTATTAATTAGTTTTAGTTTTTATACACTCCACGAGAGTATTATGTCTTTGTGAATTTGTTTGTAACACCCAAAAGGAAACGAGATAGACCCATTGTTAATTATACCGATCGTGTTAAAATCACTTTCTGAGTCGATTTAGCAATGTCCGTCTGTCTGTCTGTCTGTCTGTCCGTCTGTCCGTCCGTCCATCTATTCTTGTAATCACGATACAGGTCGCAATTGTAGACAGAACCAAATGAAACTTTGCACAACGATGTTTTTCGGGATAAGGACGAATGCTATTTAATTTGAAGAAAATCGGTTTAGATTTAGATATAGCCTCCATACGAATTTCACTCCCGATTTGACTCTTTTCACTCTAGATACCACATATTACAACAGATTTTCTTTAAAATTGGCAAAACATCTTATATTGTAACTAGAAACACCTGTGGTAAAAATGTGTTAGATCGGTTCAGATTTATATATAGCACCCATACAAATTTCTCTCCCGATTTGACTTTTTCCGCTCTAGAGACCACATAATGTATCAGATTGTCTTCAGATTTGGTAAAACATCTTATATTTCCACTAGAAACACCCATGGTGAATATCGCTCAGATCGGTTCAGATTTATATATAGCTCCCATACAAATTTCGCTCCCGATTTTACTTTTTCCGCTCTATATACCACATAATGTCTCAGATTGTCTTCAGATTTGGTAAAACATCTTAAATTTCCACTAGAAACACCCATGGTGAATATCGGTCAGATCGGTTCAGATTTATATATAGCTCCCATACAAATTACGCTCTCGATTTGACTTTTTCCGCTCTAGAAACCACATATTGTATCAGATTGTCTTCAGATTTGGCAAAACGTCTTATATTTAAACTAAGAACATCTATGGTAAAAAAAGGTCAAATCGGTTCAGGTTTAGATATAGCCCCCATACAAATGTCGTTCCCGATTTGACATTTTCCTCTGTAGAAACCACATATTGCACTCAATTTTCTTTAAATTTGGCACAACATCTTATAATCTTACTAGAAACACCTATGCAGAAATTGGGTAAGATCGGTTCAGATTTAGATATAGCCCCCATATAAATGTCGCTCCCGATTTGACTTATTCCGCTTTAAATGCCACATATTCTAATCGATTTTCTTTAAATTTGGCACAACATCTTATAATCTATCTAGAAACACCTGTGGCTAAAGAGGGCTAGATCGATTCAGAATTAGATATAGGCCCCATACAAATGTCGCTCCCGATTTGAATTTTGCGCTCTAAAAACCATATATTGTACCCGATTTTCTTTAAATTTGGGACAACATCTTATAATCCAACTAGAAACACTATGCAGAAATTGGGTATGATCGGTTCAGATTTAGATATAGCCCCCATACAAATGTCGCTCCCGATTTGACCTTTGCCGTTTTAAAAGCCACATATTGTGCTCGATTTTCTTTAATTTTCGCACAACATCTTATAATCTAACTAAACAAAACTATGGTGAAAGTGGGTAAGATCGGTTCAGATTTAAAAATAGCCCAAATTCAAATGTTGCTCCCATAAGTTTAACCGATTTTGGCCAAACTATATATTTTATATTTCACCTATTTCGTTCCAGGTTTCAATATATCCTCATACAAATGTCCTTTCCGATATAAAATTTTTTGTCAAACACATACATTTACAGGATACAAAAAACCTTCCCGTTTTCACTTTTTTACCGAATTGAATTGTATTCGGATTGAAAGTGGAGTGTATCATAGAGTCGGCCCCGCCCGACTTTAGCCTTTCCTTACTGTTTTTTTACATACGTATGGGTAGCCTTGCCTTACAAGCGTGATTTGAAATAATACAAATATTATATTTATTTATAAAATTCTTTTTTTAATATTTGTATTTGTTTTGGTTTGGATATATTAAAAAAATTTTAACTTCCTGTAATATTACTGCACTTCTACGAAAATCGACAGCCTCTGTGGAGTCACTCCACACTGTAGGGTACATAAAGTTCGACCCAGCCGAACTTACCGCTGTTTTTACTTGTTTTTTTCTCTACCACCATTATACATTAGTCGCGGTCCAAAAATGGAAAAACCATTTCCAGTCAACCCACGAAAATAAATTTTGGATTTTTTTATGATGATTTGCAAAATACTTCGTTCCTAGATCAAGCCGCCTGTGATCTAAACTCTCCTGAAAACACCCCGAAAAACAATGTTTTTCTATTTTTTCTGAATTAATAGACCCTTTAAATATAAATATTTATTCTTGTCTTAGAATTGTTCATTGGTCGTATTAATGGACCTTTATATACACATTTGAAATTTTGAAAAAATAATTTTATGTTAAAAATTTTGGACTTAGTCTGGATAATTATCCAGTGTAAGTCAAATTTATGGCTAAGTCTAAAAAAGTCAGCACAAAATATTTTTTTTTTGGAAAATTTGTTTTGATACAAATATTAACATTGTAGCTAGAGAAAATGTGAACAAATATTTTTTGTATTTTGACTGAAAAATTAACTTTTTAATAACGTTGTTGTTATCGCAGTATAGTTATTCAGTCTTAAAGAAAAACAGCCCTATTGTTTCTTTCTGTCAGTTACATGTATATTTTTATTGATTTGAAACACTGTGCCTCATATCAGTTCGGTTTTGCTTTCATTACCAATCGCGCGCCTTTACATTCTATTGAGTTGTTGACTGTTTTCCATACAGCGGCAGCAACAGCAACAAAACATTAAATGAATTTTATTAGTGTTAATGCACGCGTTTTTCTGTTGTTGTTGTTGTTGTTCTTGTTTTTGCTGTCGTATATAAAACATTTGCTGCTTCATATTGTTTTGTTGTTGCTGCTGCTGTTGTATTTCTGTCGTTCGTTCATATTTAAGTTCACAGTGGATAGAACCATCGACATCGTACATCAACAACTGCAAAATGTCAAGTTCTTTTTTTTCATATCGGTCGACGTTCGACGTTATTTTTGGGTTGAATATTTGCTGCCATATATACACATGTATGTCTATATATATACAACATGGAATGGTGCTTTATTGTAGCTACACGTGTAGGCCTGTATGTGCCTTAAACATTTTCACCTGGTCATGAAAATGTTGTTGTTGGTCGAGACTGAGAAGGAAAACGAAAAATGACTGTAATTTGAATATTTATTACATTATTACGTATAACGAAATTCTTGACCACTATTGGTAAAATGCTAGTATTTTTCTGTTAATACAAATGTTTAAATATAGTTGAATGTATACGAGTGTGTGTGTGGACTTGTTGTGGTATATGTAGCTTGTGTATGTCCTTTGAGCAGGGCTATTTTTAAGGGAATTTAATTTATGGTTTTTATAGGTTTCGACTTATAACAACAGGGAGTAATTAATGGCTATTTTGACATTACGTGTATGTATATATATGTGTGAAACTTTGTATATATGTGTTCGTATCCCCTTTAGATGTATTAAGGCGTTTTTATTTCGCTGGTGTTAGCCGGGCGATAGTTCATTAAATTGGGAATTCACTCGGTAACAACCATTAACATATGAGGTCAATAAGGTGTTATTATTCATATACATGCATATCACAGGGGAGTATTATTATGCCTGGTCTTTTCGACTCGAAATGCAAATATGGTGGGAAATTGATTTTTGGCTGTGGAATCAACGGGGAGATAGGAGTTTAACAAAAAAAATTGAAAAAATTAGGAAGGTTTAGTGTACAACTGGAATATCAATGATGTGATCTTATTACTGTTCAGAAATCTATGTTCATTAGATCGCACAGTATAAATCCAAATCTTTAATTTTCAATCTTTTCAGACTTTTGTTCTTCCAATTTGTGTGAAAATCTAGAGACCTCAGCAAAAATCCTCTTATTTTCAATTACAAAAATCCTCTATTTCGTATATAGACAAATATATATGTCAAGGGTACGTACTAGTTGTGCTTCCGATCTCAACGAAATTTGGCAGAGTTACAGCACTATTTAAAGTGTCTATCATATTAAAAATACAATCTTCCAAATTGGTGTCAAAATACGAAATTTTGAGCAAAAATCATGCTCATATTCAAATAGTCATAACTATTGACTGAGTTAACCGACTCTGATAATATTTGGCCTACCTATACGAAATTAACAGTAACAAAAATAGAAAATGCCGAATTTTAGTAAAATAATTAAAATTTGTCTGTCTGTGTAAATCATGAAATGGCGCCCAAGGTGGCCATTTCTATTGGAAATCTAAGCAAAATGCAATCCTAATCCTTTGATGTCGAGGTAACACAGAAACATAGGGAAAATGAGAAACTACCACAAACATTTATCAAACGAATCCATTTGGGTTGTTTTTTGAGGGTGTGGTAGATGGAAGGATTATCTAAAATTGAGTAATCAAAAATCTAGTAAAAAATTTAATTAAATATTGACAAGATGTGATTTAATCAAAATAACCTTTGCAGGTCCTTTAAAGAAATGGCGCCCAACGAGGAAATATCAATACAAGCACCTCTGTGGGACGGCAAATACATAATCAAGAATATATTTAAAAATAAAAACTAAAATTTTGTTATCAAAGTGATAATCGTAGTGGCGAGGAATGGTTTTAATGTAAATGGAGCCCAATAAGGAGAAATAATTCCTAGTAATCAGTGGGAATACAAATTTATTATCGACAATATAATTTGATCTACACTTATATTTTATTTAGCCAAAGTGTCATGCTAGTGTCGATGATGACATTTTAATGGAAATGGCGCCCAACGTAGAGGAAATCAATGGTAGTGAAACTGAATAATTATAAATTTATTATTGACATGATGTACTCAGTATGTTAACCCTAGTGCCGATGAAGGTTTTGAATGAAAATGGTGCTCAATTTACTATCGACAATATATTTAGACAGACCTACACTGAGATAAGATGTAAACAAAGTGTAAATCTTTGTGTCGTTGAAGGTTTGTTTTTTAATGGAAATGGCTCCCAACGTAGGGGAAATTCATGGTTGTGAATTATTTATTTACGTTTAACTACACTTTGAGACGATGTTAACCGTGTGGTAATCGTAGAGCCGATGTAGCTTTTTCAACGCCCAACGTAAAGAAAATCTATCTAGAAGATAAACAAGCAATTTAAGGAAGACATACATGAGATCATGATGTACCCAAATGGTATTCTAAGTTCACAGTAATTCCCTCCAATGTGTTGAAAATAAAAAAATAGTAACTATGTAGGATTACAAATTTAAGGACGACAAGATATTTATGTAGACATACACAAGTTCTGATCTCAGTAGAAATCCAAGTGCCGATGAAGATTTTGTAATAGAAATGTCTCCCAACATTGGAAAAAGCAATCCTTTTATACCGCCTTTGATAACGAATTTATTCTAGATACGATTTTCAGATAGACTTGCAGATATATATACATGATGTATACAAAATGATACTTAAAGTGGCGCCCAATGTAAAGAAAACCATTAATATAATAACAAATTGATTATTGACAAGATTTTTAGGCAAACTTGCAGGAGTGCATGATGTACCCAAATGCTATTCCGAGTTTCAAAGCAGAAATGGCGACCAACATGATGAAAATCAATATTTGTACCTCTATAAGGTTACAAATTTATTAAAGACAATTTATGTAAATAGACATACACATAATCACAGTGGAAATCCTACTGCCGACGAAAATTTTGTAATCAAAATCAATCCGGTTATGCTGCCTATGATGACAAATTAATCGTTGACAAGATTTTTAGACAGACTTACAGATTTACATTCGAGATAAGGGAGAGGAGTTATCAGTGCAGCAAGAATATCCTTCTTGGGTTGCATGCTCTTTGAATACCTTAGGGATAAAATAGATTATCGTCTTAAACCCTTCTTCAGATTTATAGAGAAATCTACCGTGTTCAGTGGAGCCAATAGGTACAATTAAGAACGTCTTATGATGAAACTAACTAACCTGTTTCCTTTAGTCATCATTCAATATCACGATGTTAATATGAGCACATGATGTACTCAAAATGGTTATAATATTTAGTTGACTGGACCTCCATGTGATGCAACCCAATAGTAGTAATTCAAATTTATTACTGAGAACATGATTTGATCAAAATTTGAATCTCAATGTTGATGAAATTCTTTAACAGAAATGACGCCCAACATGGGGAAAATTAATACTGTTGGATTACAAGATCTTAATTCAGAGCATAGGAAATAGGAATATAAATGACCTACCCACACTATATTTAGTCAAACCTATGAATATTTATGATGGAATAAAATATGTTATTCCAGTGCGTATAAACGTTTTTAATGAAAATGGCGCCCAACGTAGCAATCAAAAATCATTCCTCTGAAGTATTACTTCAGATTTCACTTATTATTGACAAGATTTCTAGACAGAAGCAAACACATGTAATAAATATTTCAATTTTAGTTCTGATGAATGAAAATGGTGCCAAACGTATCCAAAAACAAACCTAATGCCCCTGAAGATTTATTTCTGTATAATGTAGGTTTATTTATTTGATTATAAAATATTATTAAAAAAATATTGTTAGTTACTATATTCTGATGCTTTGTATTTTAATAAATTACATCTTCAGTGTAGTATTCTACAATAAAATATTAATTTAAAGTTGATTTTTTTTAATAATTTGTTATAGGTTGCGTCATTTAACATTTTAAATTAGAATCGGCTATAAAAAAGTATTGATTATTTTTCAAATTTCCGGTTATATTGGAAAGTTTGAAGTTTGTCATTTAATAATGGAAAACAGTAACATTCATATAACTACATCGAGCTCAAAATCCACACCTAACATTGCAATTTTGCTTATTGACATAGCCACCGAGATGTAAACGAGGCTGAACTGAAGGCTGAACTCGACAATTCTCCACGTAAATACGCATATTTCTTTATATTATAAATTTCATACTGATCTTGGGTTAAGAAACCTCTTATAATCTTATTAATTCGAAATTTAGTAGCTGCCCCCTGAAAGGGTTAAGTATTTTGTGCTATAAAAAAGCCAACCAATTAAATTTGAGTGTATTATGGCTTAATTGAATTGTACTGCGAGCGCTACAGAGTCTACTCTAATACATGGCTTATTACTTATTATCATAATAATATTTCACAAACCAACACATTTACCACCATGAAATCTTATAAATTTAAAATTTTGGGTAATTTTTTTTGTGTTGTATTCATTGTCTAGTGTGTGAGTGTATGTGTAGATTTTAAGTATGGATTTTGCAATAAACATTAAAATATTTTTCGAAAATATTCATAATCATTGTGTCATAAACACAATTTAAGTGTGTGTATGAATGTCTGTATGTAAGTATGTATCAACTGGCACTTTAGGTATTAATTTAAAAATGATTTTATTTTTTAATTAAACATTATTCCAGTGAAGTGAAGGGAAGTAAATGTTTATTCGAATTCGTAATAATAATAATACTAAAAAAATAAGCTATCAAATACCTTATTAACCTTAGGCAAGATCTTAGCTCTTTCAACATCCATTACTGTGTACTTCGGAGTTTTTGGGTAGAAGAGTCCAAATGATGGACCGGTTAGAAGGTCGAAGGTCGATGGGGAAAAAAAGGGGAATTTGGGGAAATTAAAAATATTTGGAATTGAAAACAAGATAAATTCTACAATATGTTTTAAGATAAGGGCGAAGAGCAACTTTTTGGATTCCATATGTTGTGGGAAATAATTTTCAAGGGTATAAAGTATTTCGAGGGGCTAAAATAAAAGCCTTGTGAGGCAAAAACGTCAAATCATTTGGGAGTAAAAAATATTCGTTTATTTATGGAACTAAAGAAAGAAATATTTAAACATATTACGTTTGAAAATCCCATAAAGGTATTGTAATTGATTTCCGCCACGTTGGGCGCTACTTCTTATCAATAATCCATTTGTAATCCTATTGAGTTGCTATAACTGATTTTCACCGTGCACTTATCGACTTTTATGGCTTGATTTTAAAAACAAAATCATGCTTACGTTGGGCGCCATTTTCTATACAAGATCAATTCTTCTGCCTGTGGGGCCTTGGCAGGACTGAGAAGTTAAAAATAAGTCGGCAGACCATGAAGGAAAAAGTATCGGATTTTATGGCCATACACTTTGGAATATTTGTATCAAAATATGTGAACAAATACACAGACAGTGATATAGAAAAACCTCTCCGATTGGTATAGTTTTGAATGGACGATTAAAATCTCTGATGAATAGAAGGATGTGACCTCCATAGTGCCCACGAGTATTTAAATGGCAACATTTTTTTTTGATTCTAGTTAATATTAATTTCAATAAACTTCTGACCCATTTTTTATGAGTATTAATCGCATTTTTCAGCCAACAAAGAAATATCACTTTGATTAAAATACTAGTCGCTTCAACTAAATCTAAACACATTCCAAATGCCATACATCACTCACTCATAAATTAAATCGTATATTGTTAGGAAAAATAAAGAACAGAACTGAACACACATAGCAAAAACAATAAAAAAGTGAAAAATATTTTAACACTGCACTGTGAAGAGGAAAAAGAGGAAGATGGGGAGGGGAGAGCGAAAAACAATAGACACTCTCTGAACCAACAGATCCACTTAAGACAACTAATAAAAAATAATAATGAATTATGAGCCGTAGATGGGAATGCCATGGATAGACTCGAATGGTGGGATGGATGGATGGACGGACGGTTGAACGTATCTGTATTTATTCGAATATCTGATGTTGTGTTGCTACTGCTACTGCTGCTGTTGCTGATATACAGGATGTCTTCAATAATCGCCAAATAAACAGTGAAAGACGTCATCGTCAGCGCCGTCATCAACACCAGTCAGTCCTCACCAGTAGCACTATCATTGCGATTGTGATGAGCGCGATCATCTTCAACAACAATAGCCAAGACATGTGAATGTGGAGAACAATTTTGCTGAACTGGCCAGGCTGAAGCATGAATGGTGTGCAAAGACACAGGATCAGTATTTGGGTAATTTGTAGGATTAATAGTATAAAAATTAGAAATAAAATAACAACACAAAACATTTAGAATTTTTAAACATGAGAAGAACTACAATTGAATATCGCCACATTGGGCGCCACATATTTTCAGTAATAAGTTGTTAATCCTACAGACGTCCTACAATGGATTTTGAACGCGTTAGGCCGTCATTTCCACTATATTTCATTCAGAAGTATTTTTTTATTTAGAACTAATTTGTTCCACATTGGGCGCTATTTCCGGACGCAAAAAACATTTAAAAACTAGAAAAAAATCTGTAATATATTTGACATTTTTCCAAGTTGGGCGCCATGCTTCGATTGATTTTTTATGCTTTTGCGCAATATCCTTTAAATTCTTTCACTGAAATTTATTTTTAGGATTTTTTTTTTCAATTTAGTATGATATATTTCCACCTTGGGCCAAATTTCAGAGCTCGGGCACAAACTTGAAATCCAACATAGGTACAAAAATTGTAAATCCTATAGACGTACTACAATTGATTTTCCATGTATAGGGCGCCATTTCATCAAAATTTCACGCTTGACAATTTTTTTAGAAATATTTTAAGAATTTACACTAAATGGCGTTGGGCGCCATTTCCCGTCGCAAAAAAACATGAAACATTTAGAAACGTGATAAAAATCTGTAATCCTACAAGGTACTAAACTTTCTTTCAATTTATTATGAAATTTTTCCACTTTGGGCGCCAAACTACGAACGATTTTGTATGCGTTTGGCGCCATTTCTTTTAAAAACTTTCACTGGAATTTATTTTTTTATTTAGATATCCTTCGGGCACAAAACTAGAAATCTTTAATCCGACTTAGGTACTGATTGTCGCCACATTGAGCGTCACAAATTGTTAACCCTATGGACGTACTACAACTGATTTTCCACGCATTGGGCGCCATTTCAGCTAAATTTTATAACTGACAATTTTTTTGGAATTATTTTTTTAAATTTATGTCTACATTTTGCCACGTTGGGCGCCATTAAAAATCTTCAAAAAATTCTTTGGATTTTTGGGCGCCATTTCAGCTAAATTTTATCACTGACAATTTTTTTAGAATTATTTTTTTAATTTATGACTAAATATTACCACGTTGTGCGCCATTAAAAAATCTTTAAAAAAAATCCTTTGGATTTTATTCAAGTTATTGTGATATTTATCCACGTCGGGCGCCATTCTTCGATCGATTTTTTATGCGTTTGGCGCCATCTTTTAAATTCTTTCACGGAAATTTATTTTTTGGATTTTTTTTTCAATTTTGTGTAATATCTTTCCACGTTGTGCACCATTTCAGAGCTCGGGCACATAACTAAAAATCTTTAATCCAACATAGGTACTATAACTGATTGTTGTCATATTGGTCGCCACAAATTGTTGGATTGATGGATTGATTAACAATTTTTTTTTCAAAATTCCACTTTTCGTCGAAGGTGCCTTCATAGTTGTACTCCCGTTTTGGAAATATAAGTCCTACAATCACCCCTTATATTTTCAATAAAAGTAATTATGATGGCTAGAAGTGTTGGCAATTTTACTTTCACATAGAAAAAGTGGTTTGGGAATTGTCTCCTAAACATTGAGAAAAAAATATATTTGGAAAAAAATATTTTTTCCTGGCACGAAAAAAACCATAAAAAAATGGAAAAAAAATATTTTTGTTTATCTTTTAATAGCTAAAGTTTTAATGAAGAAAACAATTTCTATATGTTAAAGATCTGTGGATAAATGTAGAAGTTATGACCCTATTTGCATGATTGATTTTTTAAATCAGGGTTTTTAGACTCATCAATTATATTATATTATTTATTATGCGATCTCAACAAAGAAAACAGTTGCTACTTGAAGAAAATTATGGATAAATGTAGATGTTATGACCATTTTTCCATTAAATTACATCAATGCCAATTTTTGAAATCTACTTTCAATTTAAGATTTTCAACGTTGGGCGCCATTTCCATTAAAGACCATCATTAGCATTTTTATTCATCTATGAGTAGATCTATTTAACAGCATTGCCATAAATAAATTTATAGTTCAATGAATTGATTTTCAGCACGTTGGGAGCCAATTTCAATAACATTAAAAAAATATTTTTCGAAAAAATAAATTTTTTTTCTGGCAGGAAAAAACTCATAAAAATGGACAAAAAATTGGAAAAGTACATTATTTTATTTTTAATAGCTATCATTTTAACGAAGGATACAAAGTCTGTATATAAAAGATCTATGGATAAATGTAGAAGATATGACTCTCTTTGTAAAGGCAAAATATTTAAAGAAATATAAATTCTTGGTTAAATATAGCACAAAATCTCGCTTTCAAATTAAGCAACAAAATATTTTGTTTTATTTTATAATATTTGGGATCTCAACGAAGAAAACAAGTGCTATTAGAAGAAAATCTATGTATAAATGTAGAAGTTATGAACATTATTCCATTAAATTCCTTTAATGATTTTTTTTTTCAATTTAAGATTTTCAACATTGGGCGCCATTTCCATCATCAAAAGCCATCATTAGCATTGTTATTAATCTATAAACAGGTTTCTTCAACAGCATTGTCATAAAGAAATTTGTAGTTCAACGAATTTATTCTCACCACGTTGGGCGCCATTTTCAATGAGGATTTTCAGAGATTGTTACTTTGATTAATTTGAAGATATCTAAAAATACTGAATTTAAAAAAATGTGGGTAGTATGACTAATTTTCATTAATTTCATTAAAAAAGAAGAGAGACGAAAGGAAAAATATCAAAATATTTAAAAATTAATAAATTTTGTGATTAATAAATGTTAGTTAGTAGGATTCACTTTCCCCACATGGTACTATTTTCTTTTAAAAATTCATTGCCAGGGAGGGGAAAAGAAACAATATTTAAAAAGAAGGATTTTAACAAATTTTTCGCCAAATTGAAATAGTCTATGCAACGCAACATGTGCCCATGCTCGGGCGCCGGTTGTAAAAACCAAAATACACTTGAGCAGATATTAACGATTTTGTAACGTTCTTTAGGTTTTGGAGATATTTCTTATTACATAAATTTAAAAAATATATTTTGATAATTGTATTCTCCCTCAAATTCCCCTATGATCTGTAAATCACAAACTAAACCAAATTGCTTACCTCGAAGTTTTCGTTCTGGACACTTCATTGAATTTTCCCCATACGTCTGTCTGTCTGTCTGATTAGTTGTTATTTTTAACAAAATATGTATAGAACTCAATAGATGAAATAAAGCTAATGCAGCTAATAATAACAAATAAAGTCAGCGCACAAAAAACCCGTAGCATTTCAACTCATCATCTCTTGTCTCGTCTCGTATCGTATCAGATCCGAAGAAGAGGAAGACGGCGGCGAAGAAAAAAACGCTGAAGAGATCATCTTGTAATTGTAGTGACATATACACAGCTTTTTTGTTACCCCGTAGAGTAGCTGGGGTATCTAGCTAAAAAAATCAAAAAAAAAAAAAAAACAATCATCTTGTCTACAATGGCTGTACATTGCACTGTACAAGTACAAGTACGTGTATGCGTATGTACTCGCGCTCATATGAGCCATACATTCGTATTATAAAAATATAATTCATAAATTCTTTTTAACACCTACGTTCGTTCATTCAGCATCCATCCATGGCAGCCGCAGCAGTAGCAGCATCAGTGGAATCAGTGGCAGTGGCAGCCAGTAAACACATTGAGAATGTATGGCACATTAAATACAATTTGAGATGACATCTCTCTGAAGCTGCTTCATTTTCAATACCCTACACGACGTTGTCAGCTTGTCACAAATAATTTGAATCCTTTCAAATTGAAATGCTTTTGTCGAGAGCTGGACGAAATTCCACAGGGGAGAAAACGTGTTCAGACGTTCAGTGTGTGGCTCCAAAAGTATTTCCAATTGGAAACCCCGAGGAAAAATTGGTTGGGTTGGCATGCACTTGATTTATGGCCAAAAGTTTGATAGATCAAACAAGAATCTATTTTTTACAGGAAGTTAGACAGTTTGTAGAAACCCAGCCTATTTTTGTCGGCATAAAAGACAGACAGTTGGAGGAAAGTATAGCATTTTTGAACTTAAATTCACCGAGGGCATCACCGTAAACCTTTGCAGAAGGGAGGACGGGTTTAAGTAATCAATATGATAATCATTATCATATACTCCCGATACAATATCCACACAGAAATAAAAATTGATTATGAAATTGATATTATATCACTGTTTATTGAAAGAGCAACTAACAGAATGAATAGAATCATTGAAGGAAGAATCTAAGCAATAATGATGTATCCAGTATCCATACATGCAGTGGAAGTCTAACATCTAAGCTATAAAGTCAACTAGTAAATAAAGAAAATATTAATCGCCAGAATAAATAATGCATGTGACCTTAGATGGACAGATAATTATAACAGAAGAGACGTTTGTCAGAAATGCTAGATACAAATTTGGAACTATGATTGAAAGAATGAAAAGAGAGGTAAGCCGAACAGGAATCTAAACGAAAAAAGGAATTTGTGAAAATAAAAAATAAGAAGAAGATATTGATAATCATTTATCACAGGTCTATATGATTTATATATTTTACGATCTTTTAATTTAAATAATTTGATAAATTTTTATGAAAGAAACAGATAGTCTTTACTGGTGAGCAATGTACCACAAATGACAGGTGTATTATGGAGATTATGGAGAGCAAAATTTCGAGGAAAAACATATTTAAAATTATGGAAGTAGAGAATTTGAATTTTTGTTCCCTGGACAAGAACATAACTCTTTTGAAGAAGGACTGTCAGGCAAATATGAGCCAGAACTGATCATAATTACCTGTTCTTCCCGAACCAGAAACATAAAGGTGGACGGATTGAAGTAGGCCAACTACAAGTGTCTTGTTTATAAATGGATTAACTCTGCAATATAACTCCATTTAAATCGTCAACTTTGGCCAGTGAACACTGGATTAAATGAATGTGAGCTTAAATGTCATTAACTCAGGATCCGAGATGATCGCTGACTGAAAATCTAGGCAGAAATCCCATTACTAAATACAAGTACAAACTACTAGCAGAGCTGGCACCAAGGAAAATTGGCGGACAAACGGATTCAATGAATTTGTAAATGGAAGGACGAGCGAAAGGGTAGCGAGTACAGAAATTCTTACAGGAATCACGAAACATTAGTTTATTCAAGGCGATATACTTCCGTTTAAACATTTTGTGTTTCTCATTCGACGGTTAAATTGTTCTCTAATAAATTAACAAGTATGGTAACACTATTATGAACTAATTATAAACTGAAATGAGAATCAGATGGCAATGCTGTAGCACTCAGCTGTTCAGTCTATTTATGTTTGTGAAGAAGTTTAAAAAGCTGAAAATATGTCGAAAATTATCTAAAAAGCGAAGAAGTTTAAAAGTTTGTGAAGAAGTTTAAAAAGCTGAAAATTTGTCGAAAATGATCTAAAAAACATCGATGGAAATAATTAGACCGAAAAAACAACATATTAGCGAAAATATACATATATCACTAGCAGTGCCAGTTTTTCGTTATCAGTTATATCCATCTCTGTTTTTGGATATTATTTATTGCATTTTTCTTTGGTGGATAGAGATAAATCTAAAATAGTAATTCCGACACCACCTATTGGATAGCACTCATACACAGTCCATAACTTTGACTGTGCTTGCCGAATTGCACTATTTTAGCTGAACTCCCTTCGTATGTATCATATTTTTCAGCTTCTACCCGGTTTTTAACAAAAAATTGCAACTGCAGAGCCTTTCATATCCTTGATCTCATGTTTCTAGATGCAGTCGCCCCTTTTATAACTTTGTGCACCTCTTTCCCAAAAAGTACATATTTTCAAAAAAAAATCACTATTGGTAACACGAGTTCTTGCTTCTCCCCTAAAAGTATATACTTTATTTGGTACCACGTTTATCCCTTTTCGTCCCACATCCTCCTAATAAGTATGAAGCCATTTATGTTCCGAATTTACATTATTAATGAACTGCACACCATCTTTGTCCAGCGCTCTCTTTAAAAGTACAAATTTCAAAAAATACAATTTTATTGCATTTCTGAGGTTATTACCATATTTCACGATTCTAGCTGCAAACTTTAGTTGGCACCATTTTTATCCCTTTTTGTCTCCCTCACTCCTTATAAATACAAATCCAATTAGATTGACCTTCTACGTTGTCAGAGAAAGTTACGCACCACAACTATAGCTGCCATTTTTATCCCTTTTTGTCCCGCTCGCCCCTTACATCGCAAAAATTCATTTATATTGCGTTTCTATGCAGTGAAAGGAATTTATATACCAAATCTCACGATTCTCTCTGTAATACTTTAGTTGGTACCATTTTTATGCCTTTTTTCCCGCTTACACCTTAAAAGTACATATTCCCAAAAAAAAATTATGTTGTCCGTGCACGTGGTCGGAGGAAAAATAAATGCATTTATATCGCACTTTAATGTGGTGAGAGGAATTTACAAATTTCTACCAACATTCTAGCTGTAGTACTTCAGTTGGTACAATTTTCATCGCGCGCAATACTTAAAAGTACAAATTTCGCAAAAATCAAATTTTACTGTTCTTCTACTTGTCAGAGAAATTTATGTACCGAATTTCACGATTCTATCTGTAATACTTTTGTTGGTACCATTTTTATCCCACAGTTCACTCCTTAAAAGTATAAATTCAAAAAAAAAATTATGTTGGACGGAGAAATGTACACGCCGAATTTCACAATTATAGCTACAATACTTTAGTTAGTACCATTTGTATCCCTTTTTATCCCGCTGACCCCTTACATGTAAAAAATTCCGAAAAATCCATCAATTCAGAGGTAATAATTTAGCTGGTACAATTGTCATCCCTTTTTGTGCCGCCCGCTCCTTGAAAGTACAAAAATACATTTATTTTGCGCTTCTATGTGGTGAGTGGTATTTACATGCCAAATTTCACTATTCTAACTGTAATACTTTAGTTGGTACCATTTTTATCCCGCTCACCCATTAAATGTATAAATTTGGAAAAAATCTATTTAAATTGCAAGCCTACGTCGTCAGAGAAATGTAAATACCGATTTTCAAGAATACAGCGGCATTACTTAAATTGGTACCATTTTTATCCCTTGTTGTCTCTTTCCTGCCTTAAAAGTAGAAATTTCGAAAAATCCCTTTTTGTGGCTCGTCTGCATGGTCGTTGCAAGGAACACACCGAATTTCATGCTTCTAGCTACTGCCGTTTAGTCAGGACGAAGGTTCCATGTTTATCCCTTTTTGTCCCATTTTACCCCTAAAAGTAAGAATTTCGTAAAAGCCGAAGGTTTCATATTTATCCCTTTTTGTCCCATTTTACCCCCTAAAAGTACGAATTTCTTAGTCGACGTCTACGTCATATTTGGGAACTACCCTGATCATTTCATAACTCTGACTGCAGCCGTTTGGTCTGGGCGCTGGTTTTTGATGATTGTTTAAAGTTCTACCAAAGCCAGCTTTACTAGCTCGATTGTATTTTGAATCCTGTCCACTGAGAAATTAGATAGGTAAATTATAAGACAATATCCTGATTCAGGATTTCTTAATTCTGTTAAATTTGTAATTATTTCAATTAAATATTTTGTTAATATAACATATATTTTATTTTTTCGTAATTTCGCTTGAGACTTTGTAGGCTCTGTATTGAAGGACAATTTTATTTTATTTTTTGGAATTCCGGCTTAAGTTCATACCATTTATTAAATGGCAACAGAATTTGCAATACGTTGTCTTGAGCTTCGGTTTCTAAAACATCATTAGCCACAATGCTAACCGCGCCTATTTAGTTTTGGACCTTAGTTTTTGATGATTGTTTAAAGTTCTATCAAAGCCAGCTTTACTTGCTCGATTGTATTTTGAATCCTGTCCATTGAGAAATTAGATAGGTAAATTATAAGACAATATCCTGATTCAGGATTCCTGAATTCTGTTAAATTTCCAATTATTTCAATTAAATATTTTGTTAATATAACAAATATTTTATTTTTTGGAAATTTCGCTTGCGACTTTGTAGGCTCGGTATTGAGGGACAATTTTATTATTTTTTGGAATTCCGGCTTAAGTTCATACCATTTATTAAATGGCAACAGAATTTGCAATACGTTGTCTTGAGCTTCGGTTTCTAAAACATCATTAGCCACAATGCTAACCGCGTGTATTTAGGTTTGGACCTTAGTTTTTGATGATTGTTTAAAGTTCTACCAAAGCCAGCTTTACTTGCTTAGATAGGTAAATTATAAGACAATATCCTAATTCATGAATTCTGTTAAATATCTAATTATTTCAATTAAATATTTTGTTAATATAACATATATTTTATTTTTTCGAAATTTCGCTTGAGACTTTGTAGGCTCTGTATTGAAGGACAATTGTATTTTATTTTTTGGAATTCCGGCTTAAGTTCATACCATTTATTGCTTTATAGGCTCTGCATTGAATGAAAATTTATTACTTTTACAGTTTTCTTCATGGTTACAAATGCCAGCACTAACCCATGAATCCACACTGTAGCTGTAGGGTAGGCAAATCAACGAAAAATATTTGCAAGTGACGCAAAATGCAACGAAAGAAGAAAAAATTGAGCCACCACAAATAATTCGTTACAATAACAAGTGTCAAGTGATAAGTGACATAGAACATGCTTCATAACAACAGCACCGCCACCACCACCACCACCAGCATCATCACCAGCAGCAACAGCCTGCTGCAGTAGCTGCAATAAACTATTCGCGGCGACTACATGCAACATTTCACAAAAAATAAATAAAAATTAAAATAAATAGTAAAAAATTAAAACTAAAAAGAAAACAATCTTCTGAAACAGATACAACATGACACTGTATGGCAAAATGATTTAAGAAAAAATTTAAAGAAATTTATCAAAATCAAATAATAATAGAAAATATTCAAATGTCCCGAAAAAAATTAATGTTCAGAAAAACACCAAATTAAATATCAAACATCTATTTAACTGTCAACAACTGACATTGTTGTTATTAAAAAAATAAAAAAAATTAGAGAAATTTATTAAAATCTAAAAATAATGGAAAATATTCAAATGTCCCCACTACTAGAATGGTTCACCAAATCAAATGTCAAACATCTATTTAACTGTCAACAATGTCAGTGCTGTTATTAACAAATATAAATTTCAATTCCAGGAATCAACAATATGGAGCAGAAAAAAACAAAAACTTCCACTTGTCCCAAAACTTTGCCGAGAAATTTCCAAATTCCCGGGGGACTGTCAACGTTACAAAAACGTTACAATTTAAGACGGCAAATTGTGTTGTGCTATTGTTGTTGTTATCCTTTTGGTATATCTCCACAGACAACATATTGAAAAGGGGTTCGTACTCAATAAAGGGTTCCTGTAAATATCTTTTTTTCGCAGACTAAGGGTGTAGGTGATTTACAGGATATTGTTATTGTATATCCTTAGCTGGCGTATCTGCTGTCAATAAGGCAAGGCTGCTTGGGTCTCCCCCTTTGCCAAGCTCTTCCTTTTTTTGGCTTTTCCTTTTTTCCGTTAACGTCATTGTTTTTTAAATTGTCATTTGATCGTTTATTTAGTGACAATAATGTTATAAATTTCGATAGAATTTTTATTTTTAGAAACTTTTCACAACAACAACAGCGACGAAGAAACATTCCGCCAAAAAGTTGTGGGTAAAATATGTTAACAACTTATGAAAGACGCCAGCCAGCCAAGCAGCCCGCGCCTTGGTGGCTTCCTTGCCTGCTTGTGTCGACGACTTACTCATCCTGTCTCTGTGCAGAGGGGGAGGAGGTGACATAAATGAAGGGGTTTATACCCTTTCAATACTCGCAGGATATTGCCATTGTTGCTGATGGCGTTGCTGTTGCTTCTGCTTCTGCCTTTGTTGTTTTGTAATATGTTGACAGTTGTTTAGTGAATTTATTAAATAGGTGTTCCTTTATGGCGAAATAAACATGTTATTCGATTCGTAACAACAATGTGAGTCAATTTAGAGAAGGTGGAACACATAAAGAAGCAACAACCATGAAGCGAGTTATTTATTGATTTTTTTCAGTTTTCATAAAAAACGATAAAGAAGTGGAATTTAAAAGCTGCTGCAGCAGTTTTCTTTCAAATAAAATTTCAAAATATTTTTAAAGTTGTTGAAGAGAGGACGTTGATGGACTGACAGGTATTAGACGTTTTAAGCGGATAACAAATAAATATATTCTTCCCCATAGTTCCTAGGAGAAGCATAGAGCCGAAAATATAGACAGACGAGAATAGGCCATGATAGGCTTATAAAAGACGTTCGAACTACCATGGAAGGATATATGTTTAAAGAAACCAATTTCAATCAAGCAATAGTAAAGAAGATCCCATTAAAAATATGGAAATTATAACAGACCATCTAGAATCCACAACCAAATAATTTCCTTTTTCAATATTCTCCTTCATATCAATATCCACTTTCACTTCTCCGTTAAGTTACCTGCACTACCTGAGCTACTTTCGATTTATTTACCACTGCACCAGCACTTGTTGCTTACCTTGTTTACCTCTATTTACCGCCCTTAATTATCAATTACCGCAGTTTGTGACCACAACAAAGCCGCCTAAGAGCCACGCTGATCCTTCCAGGAACTCACACTACTGCACGGATTTCCTGTTAAATATCCAGATCATAAATGCAGCCGCAGTTTTTCTTATTTGCTTGTGAACTATTTGTGGGTTCCAAATGCAAATGGTAACGTATCTAACAAATATCGTAAATGAGATGAGATATGAGTAACTATTCAAACGCAAGTGCGGGGTTTTATTGCTCTAAATAAGAATAAGGCCGCGGTTTTGAGAGATGTTATTGACAGTGGACCGCGAGCGGTAAAATGCGTGTGTGTTTTCTTCGATTGAGGTTTACCCAGAACTGCAAATAACGTAGATGGTTTCCCTGTTTTGTAGGTACATCTCAAGGTAGACCGAGGCGTGTGCCGACAAAAGGAACCTGTTCGATAATCCCAATAGTTGTAGATAACGATTAAACAGGGCTAATCATAGTAACAATAACACACATCGTCGGCAAATAAAACGTTCTAGAACCGGAGTAGGCACTAATCTGTACGTAAAATATAATATTGAATAAAATTTATAAAAATTGTTTGAGAAATTAAAAGTTTTGAAAAATATTTTTATGTATGTATGCAAGTTTTTTTCAGTTTTTGCGCCTACAGAAAAGTACGCAATATAACATTCTTTTATTATCTCTGAAGGTATAGTTCACACTATTCATACGGTCCATGATGGATATTGCTTAAAGACAAAGTTAAAAGTTTTGAAAAATATTTTTATGTATGTATGCACGTTTTTTTCAGTTTTTGCGCCTACAGAAAAGTACGCAATATAACATTATTTTATTATCTCTGAAGGTATAGTTCACACTATTCATACGGTCCATGATGGATATTGCTTAAAGACAATTCCTCATCAAAGTTTATGAAATTTATTGATCACCAAGGTATAGAAGATCTCTTTGGGTTCATGAATGAGTCCTGAAGAAATTCTGTTCATATTTTGTTATAGGAAACATTAAGATTTTACTACGTTGCCAAACCTCTAATGACTGTTGACACAACATGGCAAATAATATAATTCATAAAGCCGAAAATGTAACAAAAGTCATGGGATAAATTAGGAAAATAAGTTCAAATTAGCTTGAACGATGAACCAAGATTGCAATAGACCCAGAATACATCATATTTTAGAGCTAAGTTTTAGAAAGGAAAAATACTAAATAATAATACAAGAAAATAATTTAACTGTTTTTAAAATTTATTTAATAAATTATTAATATATATACAATTTAGACTTATGTTTTCTTTTTAGCAAGCATATATCGTTTTACCATATAATTTGTTTATTATTTTAATTTAAATAGACTGCAAAAAATAACAAAAAGATATGTTTACTATTATTAAAGAAAGTAGACGAACAAGAAGCTCCGTCCGACTCTTTGATTTCTGACAGATACGTTCGATTAAAATGTTAATGGAAGAGCGAGACACTTTTGCCCACTCTTAGGAGAAGAATGGGTGTTTCAAAATGAATATTTTTCGTGTTTTTTGTTTAATTGTGAATGAATTAAAGAAAACAGCACAAAGCAACGACAAACAACGGTAAAATACTAAGAAACTGTGTCGTATTTTACTCGAAATTTGGGAACATTTTACATATTATTTTTTATTTAACTAATTGCAAAAAAAATTATTGAAAAATAAGGCAGAAATTATCCTATTCTTCTTTGTTGCCGGCGTTCTTAATTTTGAAATTTTCATGTTATTTTGATTGATTTCTGTCAAAACCACTCTCCTCAACAGCACTCTCTTAAATTTTATTTTTCACATTTTAATCTAACGTAACTCGTTCGATTTTTAAAATGAGTCGGACGGAGCTTCTTATTCATATATTTATTATTATATTATAGTCCATCATATCAATTTTTGCTTAATTTTTCGACATCGCTTCAAATTTTAAATACTTAGTAAATTGTCCATGTCCTGGTGGAACAAGGACGTTCAATATGTCAAAATATTTTTTTATCCTTAAATATCCTTATATAACGCCATTTGGATTTTTTCGCCAAATTTGTTAGAAAATAGTCCACAATTTTCTACAAAACCTGTCAAAATTTCAGTATGGGATCAGAAGTTCCTTGAGGACCAACAATTAAAAAAATGTTTCGGTGGGTTATGAAATTCCAAAAATCACAATTACCCTTCAGTACCTTTCCAGCGAGTCCTTTCAAAAATAATACGGACAAAAATGTGGAAGTAGAGCGGATCTTATAAATATTTCATTAAAAATATCATTAAAATCTTATAAAAATATATTTAATTTAAAAAAAAAAAAACAAAAATCGACTCATAAAGTTCATAGATCATTTCTATCAAAGAATTGTGTTTAGTGATTAAGCTTATTTCGATTAAAATGGCTACGTCAATATGCAAAATTGTCGTATTTGGAGCGAAGCCAATCCTCAAGTCGGTAATGAATCACCATTACATCCATTAATTTTTTTGACGGAAAGAGGGAGTAGCATCTGTTGACATCTGTTCTGAATCTCTGAATATCGTAATTGGCGACAATATAAAAATTGACTGTTTGTTTCGGTATCATCGATCCTTAATTTGTTCGAAATTAGGAACGAGGAATATTTCTGTCTTGCATTATCATTTTAAGTTATTAAGCTCATAAAAAAGTCCTGTATATTAATAACAAGTAAGGAAAGGCTAAAGTCGGGCGGGCCGACTATATGATACCCTTCCTTTTTACGCCTTTGCGATTCAATTAGGCTGGGATTTTGGAAAGTGCCCTATATCATGGACCGATGATACCGTCTTTCACAATGTATGTTTCCAGGTGAAATAAAACTTGTTCTGATCAAAATCTTTTAAAATATGTCCTTTCTAGAGCAGAAAGTGTAAAATAGGTGACATTTGTATGAAACCTATATATACATCTAAACCGATTTGACACATTTTCACAATAGATGTTTTTAAAATATAAGGTGTTGTGCCAAAATTGGATAATTTTTGTAGTTTTTAGAGCAGAAAAAGTCAAACGGGGAGTGATATTTATATGGGAGCTATATTTAAATCTGAACTGAATTGATTAATTTTCACCCGAGATGTTTCTAGTTCAAATATAAAGCGTTGTGCCAAATTTGAAGAAAAGCTGTCAAAATATATGGTTTCGAGAGCGCAAAAGGTCAAATGCGGAGCGAAATTTTTATGATGGCTACATCTAAATCAGAACCGATTTGCTTCAAATTAATTGACCGGCAAAACTTAATTGTGGCAATTTTCGTAAAAATCGGATAGTAATTGCGACTTATACTTTGATTCCAAAAATAGATGGACGTCTGTCCGTCCATTGCTAAATCGACTCAGAAAGTGAAGGGTATACAAACAGATAGGATTGTCAAATTTGCCAAGTCTCTTTTCATTTCACCTGGGAACCATCTGAGGATATTTAAGCGGACATTTTTGATATTCAAAACATGGTCTGTCTGATCGTAGCAGGTATACCAGATATATTTTCCTTATCCCTAAATTATTAGAATATTGTTGATTTTATGATAAGCTTAACATGCTGTCATTAATGACAAGAATTCAGCAAATTTCTAATAAAATAAATAACTTTTTGTTACTGGGAAAGGAATTTTATCTCATTAGAAATTTTAATTTTTATAGAAAATCCAATGTAAGACAACTTTTGAGACTGACTTTTTTGAAGGATATAAAAAAAATACAAAATAGTTTTCCACTCTGACTATCAAAATATCCCAAGCGATGGAGAACTTGTTTATTATTGATTAATATATTTAAGAGAATGGAAGTAATAACAAAACCAAAATTTTGCTAATGATTTGTCATTAATATTGCAGAAAAATGTCACTTTTCATACTTATTTTGTTTAATTTAATTATTTTTTTAATTTATTTTTTTTCTATTCTCAATAATCTATTATCAATAATAATGATTTATCATTAATATTACAGGAAAATTTGTCGCTTTTCATGTTTATTTTGCTTTTCTTTTATTTCATTTTTTTCTCTTCTCATTAATCTACACGTAATTTTGTTGCAATAGCGGCCCTAAATTCCTCTAATTAAATCAAGCTACTCTTTAG